>CM064909.1:35674794-36274794 GCA_032727855.1 Quercus ilex subsp. ballota
GGTTGAAGGCCATTACAGAAGCTCTTGCAAATATGAAGGTTCTTGAAGTTGTACGCATGGGAGAAACATTTTAAGGATGCAATAGAAGGGTTAAGGAAAGAAGAATCCGAGCAGATACTTGCAGTTTTAACACAAAAGGGGTACTATTTTTTTTGTTTTTTTGGTCATCTCCCATTTTAGCGGCAATTGCCACCTTTTGGGCATGCTACTTCCTTGGAATTCCACTCTCTATTAGTAATGTATTCATGTTACTAGCAACTCTGCGCAATGTTCAGGAGAGCATTCGGATGATCCCTGATGTTGTTGCAGTGTTTATTGAAGCAAAGGTTTCATTAACTCGGATAGTGAAGTTTCTTGAGGCGCCAGAGTTAGAGAACAAAGGTACAAGCCAAAAGTGCTATGGGAAAGAGCTTGGGCAGTCCATATTTATCATGACCACTGAAATATCATGGGAGACTAATTCTGCAAATGCCACACTAAGAGACATAAATTTGGTAGTGAAACCTGGAGAAAAGGTTGCTATTTGTGGAGTGGTTGGATCCGGTAAATCTACCCTTTTAGCTGCAATTCTTGGAGAGGTGCCAAACATC
Organism: Quercus ilex subsp. ballota; assembly: GCA_032727855.1. NCBI lineage: Eukaryota > Viridiplantae > Streptophyta > Magnoliopsida > Fagales > Fagaceae > Quercus > Quercus ilex. The sequence continues at coordinate 35,675,385 of CM064909.1, forward strand.
AAGGGCATAGTAAGTAATCATTTCATTCCTCATCATGGCATTGTATATTTTACGTTTTTCATGAGACTAAGGTAGCAAATTTCCTAGGAGGAATATGATATTTTTCCTTCATTTTCTCTTGTTACCCTCTACTAAATTTCTGTATTTGCCTGCTTAACTATATGCATCCATCAGTGTAGATATATAAGTTCTTAATAGTGCTTTGGGGCCTGTTTTTAGGATAATGTTAAGGGAAAGATAGCATATGTTTCTCAGACATCCTGGATCCAGACAGGGTCTATACAAGAAAACATTCTGTTTGGGTCCCCCATGGATATGCTTAGATATCAAGTAGTGCTTAGAAGATGTTCCCTAATAAAAGACCTTGAGATGCTTCCATATGGTGATCTCACAGAAATAGGAGAAAGAGGTGTTACTTTGAGTGGTGGACAAAAGCAACGCATTCAACTTGCACGTGCGCTCTCTCAGGATGCAGATGTATACCTCTTGGATGATCCATTCAGTGCTGTTGATGCGCAAACTGCAACCAGACTATTTGATGTGATAGTTTCTCTTTTCTTTTCTTTTTTAATTTTTATCTAATGGGTTTTTGCTACTAGTACTCTTTCTTGCTATTGGAGAGAAAATCCAATATGCCTTGTGGCCAGGAATATGTGATGGGAGCTCTATCAAGGAAGACGGTCTTGTTGGTGACCACCAAGTCAACTTCCTTCCTGCATTTGATTCTGTTTCGGTAGTATACTAGTGAAACTATGCTGTTTTCTCAGTGTCTTTCATTTATGTATCCATTTCCCTTCTGGGTTGGGGGCACTTTCTCCCCTGTACTTCTTAATTCTGGTCTTGATACCTAATAAATAGTTTATAGATATCGTTTCCAATTTTACCACACATTTTCAATTATCAGTGTTGTTAGAAATTCTTGGACTAAATAGACTCCATTTTGTTGGCAGTTTATGACTGAAGGGAAAATACTAAGAACTTCTACATATGATGAGTTACTGGCTTCTAGTCAAGAATTTCAAAATCTAGTCAATGCACATCATTACACTGTTGGTTTTGAGAGGCAAGAAAAATATGCTTCTTTTAGAAAATCAGAACCCTCCAAAAGTGAGATCAAGGAGAACTATAATGAGAAGCAATTAATGTCATCTTTAGGAGATCAATTGCTTAAACAAGAAGAAAGAGAAACAGGAGACACTGGTCTCAAGCCTTACATACAGTATTTGAAGCAGAATAAGGGCTTTTTGTACTTCTCCTTTGCAAACATATTCCATCTCCTATACGTAGTTGGGCAAATTATTCAAAACTACTGGTTGGCTACTCACATACAGGATTCTCAAGTTAATAGAGTAAAACTGATCACAGTTTACTCAATCATTGGGTGTATTCTAATTATCTCTCAGATTCTTCGATCCTTTTACTTTGTTGTTTTAAGTTTTGGGGCAACACAGTCGATTTTTTCTACACTGCTGACCTCTCTTTTCCTGGCACCAATGTCCTTTTATGACTCAACGCCTTTGGGAAGGATTGTTAACAGGGCAAGATTTCAAAAGTAAAATTTGTTGCTTTGCTTTAGAAAAACTCAGTTGGACTTACACTAGTGTTTACTTTTGTAGGTATCATATGATTTGACAGCAATCGACCTTGATGTGGCTTTCAAATTAAATTTTGCCCTTGGGGCAGCTATTATCGCTTACTCTGGCTATGCAATATTATCTATTTTAACCTGGCCAATCTTGTTTCTCCTAGTTCCAATGTTTTATTCGACTGTGCTCTTGCAGGTAATACACACACCAATAAAATGAACACAATGATTCTTTCAATGTGAATGCTTGAAAATGTGTTGAAAACACAAGAGCGGTTTAGGCTCCCAAATTAAAGTTACAGCTCGATAGATTTTACTCTAACTTAATACTAAGTGTGGAATAAAGTAAATGCGAGCGAATAAACAAACAAGCTACTCTAATCCATATTCATAATAACACAGCAGTAAAATGAAAGGAAAAAGAGTAGGGAAGAAGGATGCAAATACAAAGATAACACAACGATGTGTTATCGAAGAGGAAACCGAAGTTCTCGGCATAAAACCTCTCTGTTAGCCTCTAAGTGGTAATCGATCCACTAGACAATCAGTTGGATACATGAGTTAGCAAGAGACCCTCCAAGCCTAATCTACCCAATGTACCTAAGCCCTCCAAGCTCCTACTCCAACAAAACTTCTCGGAACCGTGTCTTGTCTAGCTCTTTAGATCCCGCAACAAGCTCTATGTTGCATCTTCCATCCTTGGCTTCTTTCAATACTTCCCAGTAGCACCAAGATCTCACTAAACACTTTGAAAGGGTGTGGTAAATGTTTGGACTATCAACCTCTCAATGGTATGGAAATAGAGAGGTAGGCGTTGAGGAAAATCCATAAGCAATTATGTAGAGAAATGTGGGTATAATAATCTCTGACTCTCAAGGTTTGTGGCTAGGGTTTTCTCTTAGAAGCACTCTTCAACATTTGTGGGTAATGTGAGTATAAATAGTGTAGGCACAGAAAGTGTATATCAGATAGTATAGTCTGGCAAAACAGAATGTTTCGCTGGTGTCACGTGGAAGGCCTTACCTGCAAGCTACTTGCGAAACACAACTATCTTCATCTTGTCCCGACTCTTCACATTCCAGTCATGTGTAGGGCACTTGCTTTACTTCGCGGGATGCTTAGTTGCAAGCTACCCGCGAAAACTCTTCAATCTTTAATTTGCTTGAGTCTTCACATTCTCTCTCTCTCACACACAACTCTTATAATTAAATCACACAAATAATATAAGGTATAAAAGATTGAACATAATTACAATCAAATTTGGCATGGAATAAAAACCAACAAAATACATTGTTGTAAATTACAACTTTATACAATGGTTATGCAATATTATCTATTTTAACCTGGCCAATCTTGTTTCTCTTAATTCCAATGTTTTATCTAACTATGCTCTTGCAGGTAATACACACACCAATAAAATGATCACAATGATTCTTTCAATGGTTATTTGATTGAAAGAAAGCATTCACTTGTCCCTGTCTCTAAAGGTTTATACTGTGTCCATTAAATTATGGATTTTCTATGATTCTGGAAGCACATAGTGTGGTTACTACATTAAGTACATTCTTTGGTGTTGTAAATAATGAAATAACTGCAAGACTGTGATCTTAACAGGGAATCTACCTCTTTCCATATCTGGATGTGCCTTTCTTCTCTGATTATTTACAGCATTCTCAATAATAAATACAGAACTTGTTTTTATTTGAAAATATAGAGATAATACTTTGCTTCCGCAAAAGAGTTAATGCGAACAGATGGGACCACCAAGTCCTTAATTGCAAACCTCCTTGCTGAATGCATTGCTGGAGCCATGACAATTAGAGCTTTTGGAGAGGAAGAGTGGTTCTTTTTAAAGAACCTGAACCTTATGGCCTGTTTGGATGTTTAAAAAAGGGGGGAGGAGAGAGTAGAGTAAAGGGGGGAGAGTTATTCAATTACCTTGTTTGGAAGTTTTTTAAAGAATGAGGAAGATGAGTTTGGAGGGGTTTAGAGGGGTTTCAACTACCTCTAACCCCTAATTTTTAATTCTCCCAAATTAAAGAGATTTGGAGGGAGAGTAGAGTAGATAAATTATAGACCAAATGAATTCCCCATTTACCCTTTTTAAATTAACAAAATTACAAACCGATTATATAAATAATCTTTGTTTGTTTCTTGAGAAAATTTAAGGTGAATGAAAAAAAATTGAATCTCAATCGTCTAAATAGTGACTGTTTCTGTGACTGTTTTTGGCTGATTTTCAGTGTTCTTTTGGCTTTGGAGGTCCAAAATTTCACTATTTTTCACGATATATTTCTAAACTTCAATTTGCTTTTTTATTCGTTTGGAATTGTGTTCTTGATCGTGTTTTATCAATGTGCACTGGTACTTTTAGCAGTACTCTGCTCTGCTTTGTTTGGACTTTGAGAAAACAGAGGAAAATGACAGAAACTTGTAGTTAAAAACTGTTATGTATACAAGTTTTTTACAATTACTTACTTGGCCGCCTTGGATTGAAATTTTTGATTTTCTCGGGAAAGCAAGTTAGAGTGTTATATATGGCCAAGAATTCCTAGTATGATTCTCGAGAAAAAAAAATATGGCCAAACAGTATCTATGTTTGTGTCTCATGGTAGTTGTCTTCTTGGTAACTCTGCCTTCACAAGCTAAGGCATTTACCAATCCACTTGAAGGTAATTCTGTGGATCCTTTTTTTTTTTCTTTAATTCTAGTTCTTGATTTTCTTGGGTTTATCTTTCTTTGGATTCTTTTATAGGAAAATTGATATAGTATATGTATTTTAGGGATAATCTGTGATTAGAATGTTCTTTATTCTCTATTTGGTTAGTGAGAAAATGGAGAAAAATTTCAATTTAAAAAAAAAAAAAAAATCAAAGAGAATAGTACAACACTTGCGCTTCCATATTGTGAAAGCTTCATTGTCCGTGCTCACAATTTTTGGTGGGAAAATTGGGCCTATTAATCATAGACCAATGTTGCAAGTCTATCTTCAAAAAGTGGTAAATTTGTCTATTTAAATCATTTCCTCTCTTCTTTATCCTAATTTTTAAAACATCTAAACAAGAGTAAGGGCTAATTACTCTCTTCTCCCTTACTAATTTTAAAAACATCCAAACAAGGTAGAGGATAATCATTCCCCTCTACTCTCCTCCCCACTACTCTCCTCCCCTCTACTCTCCTCCCTCTCTGAACTTCCAAACAGGCCATTACTGACAGAAATGGGACTCAATACTTTCATAGTTTTTCAGCAAATGAGTGGTTAATCCAACGTTTGGAAATTCTGTGCACAATTGTTCTTTCATCCTCAGCACTTGCCGTGACTTTGCTTAGTCTTGGAGTTTCTTCTTCTGGTTAGTAATATCAGCTTCATTAGTCCAATTGTATTGCAATAATCATGCTTTAGTTACATTCTCGTGGTGCACACCTTCATTTGTCACCATTTGGGCATTCCCTAGGATTCCTCACATGAAATCTTCATACCAAAAGTTGGATTCTTTAATGTTCTGGCCTCACTTCTTTGAGCTTAGTCCACTACTGACCATGCTATATTAATGATACTATTTCATCAATATATGTACTTAGGGTCGGCCCAACAAATTTGGAGGCCTAGGCGATATATTTAAATGGGTCATTTTGTTATCACTTAAATAATATTTAACTAGTATTTAATACATGATTTTTTATAACAAAAATCTATTCTTTTTATTTTGTAATATATATATATATATATATATATATTGGAAAAATGCTAAAGATATAACAAATTTTACTAAAAAAAACTTTCAAATGATGTAGAAATGAATGCAAATAGTGACACTTTAAGAAGATAATAAACAAGTATTTTTTTTTAGAATACTAAATATTTTTAACACACACACGCGGGGAGAAGAGATAAATTTTTTTTAAGAAACTTATAGTGGTGTATATCCAAAAGGGTCTAATAAACAAGTATTTAAATTAATGATTTTAGGGCTATTATCAATTTTACAACATAAGGCTTACAAAGATGTATCATTAATCACAAAAGATAATTCAAAAATGTATTTAACAGGTTATTGACGTCCACATATCATATTAATTGTCACTTCAATTTGTAAAATTTTCAAGTAAAATTAATGATATTTCTAGCATTTTCCTATCTGAATTATTTCTTACGATTAGTGACACATATTATTTCTTGCGATTAATGATATTGCGATTAGTAAGGGAAAATGCTAAAGATACAAATTCTTTTACAAAAACTTTTACAAACTGATGATGTGATAAATGATTATAGATAAATAAAAAAGTAATGTTATCGGTGAGCCCTGATAAGAATTAGTAAGAATTGGCCACAATAATAGTTTGTAAATATTTTGTAAAACTATAATATTACTTTATTTGTAAGATCTACGTATTTAAAGTTGTGTTATCTTTAGCATTACTCAATACTTTGAGACTTCTTAAAAGTAGAGAAAAACTATAAAACTATTTTTTTTTTAAATATATTAATTTTTACCCCAAAATTTGGGGCCTTCCTCTAGTAGGGGGTCCTAGGCGGTGGCCTAGGCCTAAGCCGGCCCTGTATGTACTTACCAGATCAACCGGTACTTATATATATATTAACAAGTCTCAAGAATGGATGGATTGAAAAGGTTAAAGACTTGGGTATAGATCTGTGCAAAGTTGTGTTTGGAAGGTCCTAGAGCTATCAAAAAGGCGGACAGCACAGGTAAGGGAAAACTTGACTGCAGAGCAAGGAGAGAGGGTTGCCAAGAAGAGCAACGAGTATTGAAATGTGGAGAAGTACATGGATTATTTTGAAAGCATTTTAAAACAAGTCCCACATGGATGTCGTATGAAGTTGTTTAACTGCTTATATACAATTATCTGAAAAGAAATGTCCAACACTCGGGGGTGGGGGCTGGGAATTCCACGCGCTCATTAAAACCCTAAACCTCTCCCTATGGTGTATGGGGATCTGATGCGGGGCTTTATCCGGTAACACTTCCCCCGTGCGGTTTCAAAAAAGAAGTGCCGATGCATCACGTGTAAAACTTCCCTAGTTGACATGCTCCATGAGAGGTTTGTAGGTATAGCTGCCTACACCTGACGGGTGTCTCGCGGCTATTGGTTCCTCGCCTCTCAACCACCCCCAATTTTTTCTCTTTAGTCCTGGATTTTATTTTTCCTGCCTGGATTTCTAGATTATCAACGCAGAGTGTGCAATATCTGTGTGTACCATTTACCCCATTAAGGTTTCTGTACAAGCACATGGCAAATACTAGATAATGCACTAGATTAACACGTGATTATTTTAGTACAAATGCATGTGTAGCAGTGTTACACTTATGCAAGCTCCAAGGGTATATAAAGCATGAGTGGGGCGCGTACTTAGGCGATGTGGGATAAATGTGTAAAGTCTTTAAGGTGAAGATCCTGAACTCCCACCACTTCGTAACAAAACCTTGCGGACTTGGCTCGCCAAAGAGGACAAATGGCTAGCAGGGGCTGAACAAAAAATTCTCCCCTACAATATATATATATATATATATATATATAGATGAGAGTCTAGATTATAAAACATAGGCTTATATAGTGTATTTTCTAACCAACATTTTCTTTGCCAATAATTTGCTTGCAGGATTTATTGGATTGGCACTATCATATGGTCTTTCATTAAATCTATTCGTTGTTTTTTCTGTCCAAAATTGGTGCTCGGTAGAAAATTTAATTACTTCTGTAGAAAGGTTAGAACAGTACATGCATATTCCTAGTGAAGCTGAAGAAGTAATACAAGGTCATCGACCCATGCACAAATGGCCTGTCGTTGGTGAAGTGAAGTTATGTGATTTGAAGGTAACCATGAACAAATTGCCAAAAAAAAAAAAAAAAAAAAGTATCCATCACCAAGTTCTAGAATTATGGAAATGTACCAACTATTATTACTATTATTATTACATTGCATCAATCAGGTGAGGTATCGGCCCAATGCTCCCCTAGTTCTTTAGGGGATAAGTTATGTATTTGAAGGAGGGCACAGAATTGGGATTGTTGGGAGGACTGGTAGTGGAAAGACAACACTTAATAGTGCTTTGTTTCGTTTGGTGGTGCCAACTGAGGGAATGATTAATATAGATGGCATTGACATTTCTTCAATTGGGGTTCATGATCTAAGATCACGTTTGGGAATCATACCACAAGATCCAACACTCTTTAGTGGTTCTGTGAGATACAACCTCGATCCCTTGTCAAAGCATACTGATCAGGAAATATGGGAGGTAAGGTTTTTATTTACGAATTTTAATTTTTAGCATAGCAATGTACCATGTTAAGTTGCTTTTAAATGAAACTAGTCGCTAACATGTGCGATGCACGGAAAAATTGATGAAAATGAAATCTAATGAATACTAAGCAATTGTGCAAAATACCATTTAAATTAAAAGACAAATATTAGTGAATGTCGTTATTCTTAACTGTTTGTGTTACATCTAGAGTTTCATATTTAAGTTACTACAATACTACTTGTAACAACTGAAGCTCACAATATAAGTATATTATATGAGGCCAAAACTTATATTATCTTCGAGCTCTCCTTAGCCTTACAGAGTTCCTAACAAAATTCCTTTTGTATTGAATTTGATTTCAGAGGACTTATTCAAAATTATTTGAATTAAACCTCACAAATTAGGAAAAAAAAAAAAATAACATTACAACATTGTAGCTGATTAATATACAAATAAACTACCAATTTAACATGATAAATCACTATTAATAATTTAGAAAGCAAAAATTAACAAAATTAAAGATGTAACAACTATTAATTATGCAGATTTAGCATAATCTTATTTTGATTCAACAACAACAAAAATGACGATAATTACCATAAAAAAATTATATAAAAAAAAAACAGTCTTTTATGATATAGCCAAGAGTACAATCAAAGCTAATAGAAGGAATTTTAAATCGATTCCAATGATGAAGGAGGATTCACTTAAATGAGGAGACCAAGAAAAAGAGAAGTATATGTTCTGAGTATAGTATTGAATTTCGAAATCTATAATTCAATTTGCTAACTACTAAAATACCTTAGCAAATTGAATTTCTATAGGCACAGATTACACCATTCAATTGAATTTCTGCAGGCACGAATACTACTAAAACTCTATCATTCAATTTTCCAACTACTAAAACTCTATCACAAGGATAATACAATATAAACCAATAATGTTACCACCATCTCAAACATTTAAAAAAAAAAAAAAAAACCCAAATCAATTTTAAACTTAGAAACAAACAATCATATATCAGTACAAATACCCACAACACAAAAGAAGTAGTAACAAAATTAAAAAAGAAAAAAAAAACAATAAAAAAGAACAATACCATTAATCTAATCCTTACATTGAACTATTATGCAGGGTAATCACAAGAATAGAGGTCGAGAGCAACTGAGATTTAGAGATGCTTGAACTGAATCATCCAGCTTTTCAGTATTAATATAGTGTGAGGAGAGGAAGAAATGAAGGAGTTAGAAAGCCAAAATCTGGCGTTAGGAAGTTGAAGGGTTGCATTTGAGATTGTAACCATGGAACACAAAGGGTTGCTATTTGAAATTGTAATTGTGGAACACAAAGGGTTGCCGTCTAAAATTGTAACTGTGGAACACAAAAGGTTGGGAATTATTTTCTTTTTATTAGTGTATTTAAATTTAGGAAAACTAATTTTAAATTGTAGGACAAATTCAGGAAAAAGAATGGTAATGACATGGCAACTTATGTGGCTTAACCTGAGCGTAACAACATTAAATGCTACGCTTCAGCTTTTAGTAATATATAGAATATAGATGAGACGATGTGAGAGGCCCAGGTGCAGAGAGTTGTACATGTGGAGGCAACGAGCGGATGGAGGCAGGGGCGTAGCTAGGAATAATTACTTGGGGGGGCCGGATTGTAACAGAGATATACTAAATATAATTCTTAAGTCTATTGGATACAAAATTATCAAATTTCATATATCATCATATACTTGAACATTAATAAACATGAAAAACTGTCTAGTTCAATGTAGACATACACAAAAGAACATTCACATCAAATCATGCCTGACGACGATTTTTTATGGAATAAAATTCATCCATTATCATCTCTATAGTGAAATTTCCTACAATTTCCTTCTCTATATAAAATATCATATTATCTGCCAAAAGCTCATCCTCCATTCTATTGCGAAGTCTTGTTTTTAACAACTTCATAGTTAAGAAAGCTCGTTCTGTAGTTGCTGTAGAAACTGGAAAGGTCAACACAAGATGAATAAGTCTATCAATCAAAAAATAGATTTCAGACTTTCCTGAAATTTTTATTCCCCTACATAGCTCGGAAATTGTACTCATATTCTGAAAATCTGGATGTTTTATCACATCAATCTCATAATGTTGCAATTGAGAATCCAAAAGTTCTTATTCATGTTCAGTGAAATCTTGAGGATAATATTTCTTAACCAAATTGCATATATCAACAATTTTGAATAATCTAAAAGCATCCTTGGGATTTAAAATTGAACTAAGAATAACAAGTTCCATTGTTAGCTCATAAAATCTACTTTTCAATTCTTGCAATTGAAAGTCTATTGCAACTGTAAATATGCCAATTCTAAAATGATGTTCCATTGTTAAATCTTCATCTTGACGACAATATCTACCTCGACCTTTAGTGTAACGAGCATTCATATCAGGAATATCAATTTCATGTTGCTCACAAAATGATATAACACTAGCAAGTAAAGGCTCCCATCCATCATCTCTCAACTTTTGAATAAGTGATTTTGTAGTTGAAACTAAATGCGTGGCATTTAAAAGGTCTTGAGAATGTTGTTGCAAAGCTTGACAAAAAACATTAGTAATTCCCATTATCTCTTTCATCAAATGCAAGATTAAAATAAATTCAAATGACGTTAATACCTGATAAGCTCCCTCGGCATCACCACATTGTTTATGGTTAGCCCCTTCCTCAGAGATAGTGTTGATAACTTTGCAAGTAGCATCAAACATTTTAATCAAACTCCAAATAGATTGAAAATGAGATCCCCACCTAGTATCTCCAGCTCGTTGCAAAGCACCAATCTGGTTTGCACCTCTTCCAGTCTCAATTTCATTAGAAGCAATCATATTCTCAACTTATTCTACTTGAGCATGTTGCAATTCATCATTACGCTACTAGAACCAACAACAATATTGATAATATTAACCAAATGATCAAAGAACTGATGAACATCTTTTACTTCTCTAGATGTTGTAACTAGAGCTAATTGCAACCTATAAGCCATACAATGTACATAATAAGCATATGAGCAATCTTTAAGAAAAAGAGCTTGTAATCCATTTCATTCACCACGCATGGACTAGCCCTATCATATCCTTGACCTCGAATATTTTCAATGTGGAGGTTGTAATAAGAAAGGGCAGCACATATCTCATTCTTTAAAGTCAATGCAGTAGTGTCTCTAACATGCACAACATGAAAAAAAAAAAAAAAGGCTCTTTAATGAAACCTTCTTTATCAACAAACCTCAAAATAATGGCCATTTGCTCTCTCTTCGACTCATCTCGGGCTTCATCAACAAGAATGCAAAATTTGGCATTCCCAATTTCTTCACGAATAGCATTTCGCACATTACTAGCAAGAATATGCAAAATCTCCTTTTGAATTATGGGTGATGTATATTTGGCATTTCCTGGAGCATTTTCCAAGACAACACTAGCTACTTTGTCATTGAAAGTTGATTTGAATTTTATCAATTCAATAAAATTGCCTCTATTTTTTGAATCAAGGCTTTCATCATGACCTCTAAAAGCACAAGCTTGGAATGCTAGCCATCGAGCACACTCTATTGAGGTTTTGAGCCGCAACCGATTATTCTCTAATTCTTTTGACGTTTGTTTCTCAATTAGCTTGTCAATTTGTCGTGAATAATTCTTCAAATCCTCGCAACATTTCACAGCAATTTTATATGGGGAGTTTGGATCTTTCCCTACATGACGAATTAAAGGACAATTCATTCCATCTTTCACCTTTTTCCAATTATTAAAACTTGTTGAAATGAATGCATCTGATCCGGGACGACCTATTGGTTTCTTACTAAAAAGGTAGCAAGGTAGACAATATATTGCATCCATTGAAGGTGAGTATTCCAACCAATCCTTATGTGATCCAAACCATGAAGGTTGAAATCGAAGACGATGAGTATCATCATTGTATGGATAGTCTATATTTTTAGGTTGATATGGACCTTCTTTGAGATAAGCTCGTCGGATTTCATCTTGTTTGTTGATAGGGAATTCACATATTTGTTTATTTGATCCTGGATCACGATCTATCTCTTCAGATTGAATTCTTGAACATTTAGAGGGGTGTTCATCAGGCATTGAAGTATCAACATTTGTTTTTACAACCACAGATGTCCTAATTTCTGAATTGCTAACATCTTTTTTCTTAAAGAATGCATCAATTGTTTTTCGTTTGCTCATAATTCTTTTAGCTTTAAGAATATGACTCAAAAATTAACCTGAAAAGAATTTTAAAAAATAAAATTTTAATTAGAAATTTTTACTTAGTTATATGGATGTTATTCATACTAATAAAAACAAAATTTCCATTATAATTTAAACAGTCAACCCATCAATCATCATCATTCCTATTATTAAAATTTTCCTGTATTTTAATTTTTTTTAATACAACTTTAATTAATAATAACCCCTCAAACAAAAACAAAAATTAAACACACAAGTATTTGTACACAACATAAACTAAACAATTTAACAACTCCCACAGCCACATAATATCTAACTAATAAAAAATGGGTAATAAATCAAAATAATTTACCTTAGAAACTTTGTGTTCACAGAATCACAAAGTGCAAAAATGGGTGGGCTGTGTGGCAACTGGCAATGCTTATTGCCTACAACTGTAGATATTCTTCCCTTCAAGACTCATCAGTCATCACAAACAATCTCCTTGTCTCCATCCCCATGCCTTCAATCATATATTTCTCTAAAAATCTATGAAAAGATAAAGAGCATGTGAATATTTAGGTGTAGATAGTTGAGAAAATAAAAAAAAGACACTGAAAATAGATGATAAGATGAAGGTCTAGTGCTTAAATAAGAAAAGAAAACTCACCAGGGAGTCACCAAGTTCCAAATCCTAAAATTTGAATGTTGAGTGATTTGTTTTAGAAAGCAAGAAGAAAGAAAAAATTTGTCAGGATTTTTTCTTTTCAGACTGGAGGACTGATGCTGCCGAGTTTGGGGGTTGGTAGGCGGTACCAGAGACAAAGAAAAGAAAAGAAAAGAATAAGAAGTAAAGTGAGAAGTGTATCATAGAAGACAAAGAAAAGAAAAGAATAAGGGATTCTGTGGGGACTGTGGGGTGGGTTTTTGAGATGGAGAAAGTGTAGTTTTGTTGTTATGTGTTTGGATTTTAGTATTTAAATGTTAGTGGGCAACTTTCTGTTTTATTTGGAGTATGAGAGGCCTAAAACTAAAGGTGGGGGTCTGGGAGAAATAGTGGGGATATTGGGGGCAAGATCAAATTTCATATATACTCTGTTGGACTTTTTTTTTTTTTTTTTTTTTTTGGGCAGGGGCCACGGCCCCCCCCCAAAGGGGCAACGTGGCTCCGACCCTAGATGGAGGCAATGTCGAGCTTGGTCATGATGGCGAAAATGAGTGTTGGCAGTTGTGAATCCGGGCTCTTTTTGGTCCGGTCAATTTTGAGTTTGGATTTGGATTTGACCAAATTTTGATGATGATCTTGTTGTTGTTGATATTATATCTATGTGAGAATAGAGATTGTCTTTGTGATGGAGTGTTCATGAAGTAATTTTACTAGGCCACTAAAACCAGTATTTATCCTCAGTCAATTTCTTTAGATTTTGGATCTATGACGTGATAGTATACCTGCGGTTCCTTTTCTTATAAAAAAAAAAAAAAAAAAAAAAAAGTTGAGGCCACTTCCGTCTATTCGGTCTATTTGGTCCGCTTTGGTTCACTACTTCACTTCGGTCTGTTTTGGTCCATTCGGTCCAATTTGATCCACATTGGTCTATTGCTTTCACTTTGGTCCTTACGATCCATATTGGTCCAATTCGGTCCATTTTGATCCATTCAGTCCATTTAGGTACAAAAATTTATTTTACAATTTTGGGCTCAAGATATAATTTTTTTCCTTAATTTATGGGTTGAAAAGTTTGAAATTTTATTCTATTTGGGCCAAACTAATTAGTTTTTTACTAAAAAATACAAACAAAATAGGCATTGGAAATCAAATATATGGGCACTAAAAAAAGCAATAAAAATTATAAATATTCAAAAAATTACTTTAAAATTAAAATTTTAATAATATAGTAGTGTACTTTTTTTAGAAGATAATATAGTAGTGTACTTATATTTGAAAAGAAAAGAAAAACTATAATTATAAACTTATATAATAATTTAAATTTAATATAACATGTTACATGTATTCTATGGAATAGGGGTGTAAATTTTTTATTTATTTATTATACAAGATAGAATTTCTACTCTAGCCTAATCTAAGTGTATATATATGTGAATTTCTCTTCTAGAGACTTGAATCCCGGCCCTTGCCCCCCTCACACCTTACAAGCACTTATACTTGTGGGGTGTACATTTTTTTAAAATATTCTTGTATATGTTCAAATTGGTCATCACGTGTATTGTTATTAAATGCAAAATATATTAAATGTTCCATTACATAAAACTTATAAAAAAAAAAAAATGCTTTTAAATAACACATGCACTATTTAACTTACAAATTTTACATTATATTCTTATAAATAATTATATTATATGTTCTTACACATTGCATGAGTTTGCGACTAGTTAGAAATAAAAATTGGACTCCTCGGTTTTTGTAATTTTTTATAAATACTACAGCAAAATTAAGAAATTAAATTGACATATGGCACAAATTTAGACCCCAATTAAAATTCAATTTGGAATCTAATTGAATTTTCTCAACTTTGGATATATGTGTGTGTGTGTGATTGAAAAGTAGGTATTGTATATATTGAGCATCTAAATTATGCAAAATGAGTATTTTTATAGGTACAAAACCTTATGAATAATAGTGGTTATAGAACTGGCACTAATTATCCTAGAACTAATTGAATTAATAGGACCTGTACTACTAGTAGAACAAATACAATAACAATAATAATAATAATAATTATTATTATTATTATTATTATGGCACTAATTATCCTAGAACTAATTGAATTAATAGGACCTGTACTACTAGTAGAACAAATACAATAACAATAATAATAATAATAATAATAATAATAATAATAATAATAATTATTATTATTATAATTATTATAATATTATTATTATTACAATGGGCTTGAGCTCACATATGGGCTTAGGCCGATATAACTCCGATAGCCCCCTTAAAGTGAAAATGGGTTTAGAGAAGCTTACTTGAGTTTGGATACAAGATCATTGAAATGGTTTGATGGATAAAATTTGGTGAAGATGTTGGCAAGTTGATCTTCAAATGAGACAAAATGAAGTTGTAGCATTCCTTGAAGGAGATGGTGTCGGATGAAATGAAAATCGATCTCAATGTGCTTAGTCTTGTCATGAAAAACATCATTATAGAATATTTGAACAACGCTGCATGACAGTAGTAGAAGGTAGATAAACACCTATGTCCTCTTGTAGTTAGCATAACCAAAGAAGCTTTGAGGTGGCATTAGCAAGAGCATGGTAGTCAGTCTCAGTGTTAGAAAGAGTAGACACGGTTTGATTTTTACTATGTCAAGTGAAAAAGTAAATCACCAAGTGAAGGCTCGAAGGACCAAGACGATAAATTCTAACCATGGAACGAGGTAACCTTGATGTAGTGGAGGACAAAAAATGAAAAAATGCATGGATTGATGAGTGCCCCCAAACTAATGCATTGCTTTTAGACTAAGCCCAATGGGGAGCTTCCTTGAGTAATTAATATAACATATAGAGACACACTTTAACCCAAAAGGCCTAAGCCCAATGGGTATGTGCTCAATTATGTTATATTAACTACTCATTCTTCTCATCTTTATTCAATGTGGGACTTCACTCACACGTGTAACCCAACAATCTCCCCCTCACGTGTGAGTCTCTGCCACTCTGTGGGCTTCAAGACTTCTCTGTGGGCCATGAATAAGTCTTACTTGCTCCCCCTTGCCTAATGGGCTTTTTCACTTTATCAGCGCGTCATCCATGGGTCTCTCGTACGCCATCCATGGGAACCACGTGTCAACCCTGCACGCACATCCATGTCCATGGGAACCTCGCTTCTGCCACTCTGTGGGCTTCAAGACTTCTCTGTGGGCCATGAATAAGTCTTACTTGCTCCCCCTTGCCTAATGGGCTTTTTCACTTCATTAGCGCGTCATCCATGGGTCTCTCGTACGCCATCCATGGGAACCACGTGTCAACCCCGCACGCACATCCATGAGAACTTCGCACGTCCATGTCCATGGGAACCTCGCACCTCGTCATTGTTTAGCACCATTTGCAATATTCCTTTGTTGGGATTTTCTTTTCTCCAGGATTTTTGTGTGTGGGCCGTCTAGGCTTTTTCTGTCCCCGCTGGGTAGGGATCATGAACACATCACCACCTTCGCCGCACACCACCATGGGCTCTGATACCACTTGATGGGGAGATAAACACATTGGGGAGCTTCCTTGAGTAGTTAATATAATATAATTGAGCACATACCCATTGGGCTTAGGCCTTTTGGGTTAAAGTGTGTCTCTATATGTTACATTAATTACTCAAGGAAGCTCCCCAATGTGTTTATCTCCCCATCAAGTGGTATCAGAGCCCATGGTGGTGTGCGGCGAAGGTGGTGATGTGTTCATGATCCATACCCAGCAGGGACAGAAAAAGCCTAGACGGCCCACACACAAAAATCCTGGAGAAAAGAAAATCCCAACAAAGGAATATTGCAAATGGTGCTAAACAATGATGAGGTGCGAGGTTCCCATGGACATGGACGTGCGGAGTTCCCATGGATGTGCGTGCGGGGTTGACACGTAGTTCCCATGAATGGCGTACGAGAGACCCATGGATGACGCGCTGATGAAGTGAAAAAGCCTATTAGGCAAGGGGGAGCAAGTAGGACTTATTCATGGCCCACAGAGAAGGTCTTGAAGCCCACAGAGTGGCAGAAGCGAGGTTCCCATGGACATGGATGTGCGGAGTTCCCATGGATGTGCGTGCAGGGTTGACACGTGGTTCCCATGGATGGCGTACGAGAGACCCATGGATGACGCGCTGATAAAGTGAAAAAGCCTATTAGGCAAGGGGGAGCAAGTAAGACTTATTCATGGCCCACAGAGAAGTCTTGAAACCCACAGAGTGGCAGAGACTCACACGTGAGGGGGAGATTGTTGGGTTACACGTGTGAGTGAAGTCCCACATTGAATAAAGATGAGAAGAATGAGTAGTTAATATAACATAATTGAGCACATACCCATTGGGCTTAGGCCTTTTGGGTTAAAGTGTGTCTCTATATGTTATATTAATTACTCAAGGAAGCTCCCCAATGTGTTTATCTCCCCATCATTTGCATGGGCCTATACAACTCTAACAACTTCTATGTATTATAGCATTCTAATAATAATAACTAGATTTAATATTCTTGGTCATATGGCATATCCCTCAAAATGTTATTCAATTTTAATGTCAGGTCAACTTGTTGTGGTTAAAGAAAACTAATTGTCATCACATCAACATCTAAGAAATAATAACTATTATACTTAATTTTTCCTAATTACCTAAGAGCATTTCTTATTGTGTAACAGGTTCTAGGAAAATGTCAGCTTCGATCGAGAGTCTATTCAAGAAAAAGCGGAGGCTGATGGGACTGACGAAGTTGGTCTTGCAAGAGGTAAATCATACCGACGAGAAGAGTCTTCAGTGACGAGAAAACACGATACTGACGAGGACAACATTTCATTCAATACCATCAGTAAATGACAAGGACGGTTACAAACCCAGCTGGACAGACCGTTGAGGCCTAATTAAAGCCACATGATGAGGCCAGGAAGCGTTACCTGGAGGGAAGTTAAACCTCCATAAATGGCCCAATGGCTAGAACCTACAACAACATATATAAATCCCCCACACTCTCCCACGGAAGAGGTATGAGATATTAAGATTGGTGCTATTTTGATTACTTATTCTTGTGCAATTCTTGACACTAACTTTAGCATCGGAGGTGTTGTGGCAGGCACCACACAGGTGACCGTCTCTAAGAAACTTCTTTCCAAGAGGCTGAGTACATCTCCTGGCCACACTCAGTGACTGACGAATTCATACTTCATCAGTTTGGCGCCGTCTGTGGGAAACGACATTTTTCGTGTTCAAACTCGAAATAGAGGTTTCCTACTTTTGTTTCTCCTAGGATGGAGTCCAATCAGGATTCCGCAGCCCTAGCTCAATAAGTTCAGGCCCTTGCAGCCACAGTTGAAGAGCTGACTAGGCAAAACCAGGAAATGAGGCTACGACTCCAGCAGGAAGAAAATCGTTCGAAGGGAAATCAGGAAGGCGAAGGGGATAGCAACAGAAGAAGTGACCATCGGGGGCCAAACACTCCCCCCGAACAAAGCTCAGACATTATTTGGGAGATGAGGAGGGAGATGGATGAGCTAAGGAATGCCATCAAAGAAAAGACAGAGCGGAGTGTGGATCGGCTGGTTCGAGCGACGGATTCGCCATTCACAACGGCAGTCCTCGACTGCCCAGTGCCTTCGAAGTTCCGGTTACCTCAGCTCGAGCCCTTCGATGGACTGAAGGACCCCCAAGATCACCTGAATACCTTCAAAACAACCCTGGGGCTTCAGCAGCCCCCAGACGAAATATTGTGTCGCTCATTCCCAACAACACTTAAGGGGGCTACCCGGGAATGGTTCACGAAATTGCCAAGGTCGTCCATCGACACATTCGAGCAGCTGAGCAACGCCTTCCTGCGACACTTTATTGGAGGACAACGACCAAAGAGAACCGCGGATCACCTGCTCACCATTAGGCAGGGAGAGAAGGAGACATTGAGGTCGTATGTGAAACGCTTCACCAGGGAGACACTAGAGGTAGACGAGGCTGACGATATGGTACAGTTGACAACTTTCAAGGCGGGATTGAAGTCCAGGGAGCTCGTCAGTTCTCTCGCGAAGAACCCCCCAAAGACGATGGCTGAAATGCTCCTCAAAGCGCATAAATACATGAACGTGGAGGACGCTTTAGCTGCTATCAGGGACGAAGGTAGAACAGAAGACAAAGAAAAAAGGGAAGACGACCGTAGAGGGCAAAAGCGAGATCGTTCAGATCGTCGAAATAATGATGGAGTCAAAAGGAAAGATGAAAAAAGTCCACGGACGGTAAAATTCACCCCTCTCGTTATGCCTGTTGACAAGATTTTGACACAGATTCAAGATGGACACTACCTCAAATGGCCACGGCCATTACATTCATCCCCTAGCGTCCGCGACAGGAGTAAGTACTGTCGATTCCACAAAGATCATGGCCATTTCACTGAAGACTGTAGGGATCTCAAAGAGCAAATAGAGGAATTGATACGAAAAGGGAAGTTGCAGAAGTTTATAAAGAAGGGAGAATATAGCAAATTCCGAGATGAAAACAAAGGCCAACATGAATCCTCGTCCAAAAGCGGAAGTCGTCAGTCCCAACCGACCCAAAATGTGATCGGGGAAATACAGACGATATCAGGGGGGCCTATCACGGGAGGTTCATTCAAGTCACTTAAGAAAGCACACCAACGACAGGTAAATAGCG
This sequence comes from Quercus ilex subsp. ballota, assembly GCA_032727855.1. Classification (NCBI taxonomy): domain Eukaryota; kingdom Viridiplantae; phylum Streptophyta; class Magnoliopsida; order Fagales; family Fagaceae; genus Quercus; species Quercus ilex. The sequence continues at coordinate 35,694,810 of CM064909.1, forward strand.
TCCACATGGAGCTCCCACCAAAGTACAGACGAACTGACCAGGATATGACTTTTAACGAGAATGATGCTAGAGGAGTGAAACAGCCTCATAATGACCCTTTGGTTGTAATGCTTACTATAGAAGGGTTCAACACCAAAAGGATCCTCGTGGACAACGGTAGCTCTGCTGACATCATCTACTTTCCTGCATTCCAGCAATTGAAACTGGACCCAGGAAGACTGCGTCTGTTCAACTCCCCCCTCGTCAGCTTCAGCGGTGACAGAGTATATCCCAAAGGCATAGTGACGCTGGCTGTGATGGTAGGAACATACCCGAGGCAATTGACTCGACAGATGGATTTCTTGGTAGTGGATTGTCCCTCGTCATATAATGTCATTATTGGGAGGCCAGCGCTCAACAAGTGGAAGGCGTCCACATCCACCTACTGCCTGAAGGTAAAATTCCCAACAGAAAATGGTATCGGTGAAGTTAAAGGGGACCAAATTCTAGCTCGGGAGTGTTACCAGGCTGTGTTTGCAGCCAAAGAAAACCACACGTGGATGATAGAAGAAAAAGAGGAAGAAAAACCAGAAGCGCTGGAAACAGTGGAGCTGATCGAAGGGGAAGTAACAAGAACAACCAGAATAGGGACGACCCTGAGTCCTGAGATGAGAGCGAAGCTCATTCAGTTTCTTCGAGAGAATTTGGACGTCTTCGCCTGGAGCCATGATGACATGCCGGGCATATCTCCCGAAATCATCCAACACAGGTTGAATGTGGACCCAGGAAAGAAACCCATCAAGCAGAGACGAAGAACCTTTGCACCCGAAAGAGACCAGGCTGTCACTGACGAAGTGAGCAAACTTTTGGCAGCAGGCTTCATCAGGGAGGTATATTATCCAGATTGGCTTGCAAACGTCGTCCTAGTAAAGAAAGCCAATGGGAAATGGAGGATGTGCATGGACTTCACGGATTTAAACAAGGCTTGCCCGAAAGACAGCTTTCCTCTTCCAAGGATAGACCAGCTCGTGGACTCTACAGCTGGACACAAGCTGTTGACATTCATGGATGCATTCTCGGGGTACAACCAGATAAAAATGGCTGACGAAGACCAGGAGAAAACCGCCTTCATTACGAGTCAAGGACTCTATTTTTATAATGTGATGCCGTTTGGACTGAAGAACGCTGGGGAAACTTACCAGAGATTGATAAATAAAATGTTCGTCAACCAAATAAGCAGGAACATGGAGGTGTACGTTGACGATATGCTCGTCAAGAGCAAAGAAGATCTTGCACACCTGGACGACCTGAGGGAGACGTTCAAAACACTCAAATAGTACCAGATGAAGCTGAATCCTGGTAAATGCGTTTTTGGTGTTGCCTCAGGAAAATTCCTGGGATTTATGGTGTCACAAAGAGGAATAGAAGCAAATCCTGAGAAGGTACAGGCAATAATCAACATAACATCACCTAAGACCGTCAAGGAAGTCCAGAAGTTCACGGGCCGGATTGCAGCACTAAATAGGTTCGTTTCTAGAGCGACGGACAAATGCCTACCTTTCTTTAAGACTTTGAAACAGGCTTTCGAATGGACTGACGAGTGCGAGGCGGCCTTCCAAGAGCTCAAACTTTATCTCAGCAACCCACCACTCCTAAGCCCGTCAAAGGAAGGTGAGAACTTGTATTTGTACTTAGCAGTATCATCTACAGCAGTCAGTGCAGCCTTAATTAGAGAAGAAGATAGGAAACAACTCCCGGTTTACTACGTCAGCCAGGCCTTCCAGGGGGCTGAGTTCAGGTACCCAAAGATCGAGAAAATCACCTTCGCTTTGATTATAGCCTCGCGCAAGCTCAGACAATACTTCCAGGAAAATCCAATTTTAGTGATGACGGATCAGCCCATCAAAAAGTCTATGAGCAAGCCCGAAGCAGCCGGGAGGATGGTCCAATGGGCAATTGAACTCAGCCAATTCGACGTGGAGTACCACCCCAGGACGGCCATTAAGGCACAAGCATTGGCAGATTTCATCGCCGAGTTCACATATCCAGACGAGCCGAACCATGTCAGCGGAGACAAAATATGGACAATACAAACTGATGGCTCATCAGCCCAAAAAAGAGGAGGGGTAGGGATAGTCATAACCACCCCTGACGGAGAAATATTAAGGTATGGAGTCCAGCTGAAATTCCCTGCCACCAATAACGAGGCTGAGTACGAAGGAATTCTGACAGGCCTACGACTCGGGAAAGAGCTTGGGGCCAGGAACCTACTAGTGCAGAATGACTCAAAGTTAGTAATTGGGCAGATCAAAGGGGAATACGAAGCAAAAGAAGAAAGAATGCAGAAATACCTCAAATTGACGAGGCACTTAACAAAAGAATTTGAAAAAGTGGAGTTCGTCCAGATTCCGAGAAACCAGAACAGGGCCGCAGACGAAGTTTCAAAGATAGCCTCGTCGGAAGAAACAGAATCAAAGACTGACCTGATGTTGGAGACGCAGAAAAGCCCCAGCATAGAGGAAATGTTAACATTCACAGTCCAGAGCGAAAATAGCTGGATGACGCCCATCATGTCCTTCCTCCAGCATGGACATCTACCCCAAGACGCCGATGAAGCCAGGAAGATCAAGAAGAGAGCAGCCAGATTCACGATCCTCAACGACACCTTGTACAAAAGGGGTTTCTCCATGCCTTACCTGAGGTGCGTTGACGAAGGAGAGGCGGATACATCCTGAGGGAAGTGCATGAAGGAATTTTCGGGGACCATGCAAGACCAAGATCCTTGGTGAGAAAGATTACGCGAACAGGGTATTTCTGGCCAACCATGCAAGACGACGCGTCAAGGTTCGTCATGAAATGTGACAAGTGTCAGAGGTTCGGGAATATCCAGCACCTACCATCAGAAAAGCTGACGACGATAACATCTCCATGGCCGTTTGCACAATGAGGAATCGACATCGTTGGTCCCCTGCCTCAAGGCAAAGGTCAGGTAAAATTCTTGCTTGTTGCTATTGATTATTTTACTAAATGGGTTGAAGCAGAGGCATTGGCGACCATCACCGAGACCAGAATCCAGGGTTTCGTCTGGAAGAATATAATCTGCAGATTCGGGATTCCAAGGACGATCATATCAGACAACGGACGACAGTTCGACTGCCAAGCTTTCAGAAACTTTTGCTCAGACCTGGGCATCAAGAACCAGTTTTCATCACCAGGCCACCCACAAGCGTATGGACAGACGGAAGTGACGAACTGCACGCTGCTCAAGATCATAAAGACCAAGCTGGACGATGCGAAGGGTGCCTGGCCAGAAGAATTGCCCAGTGTCCTGTGGGCCTACAGAACCACTGCCAGAACCCCAACGAGAGAAACCCCTTTCAGACTTACATACGGTACAGAAGCAATGATCCCTGTCGAAGTCGGGATAACCAGCACCCGACGGGAAGTGTTCAACGAAGAAGAGAATGACGATTTATTGAGAGTTGATCTAGATTGCCTTGACGAAGTACGAGACAAAGCCCTCAGCAGAATGACGGAATACCAGAAGAAGATTACAGAATACTACAACAGAAGGGTGAAGCTCAGGCGACTCAACATAGGAGACCTCGTCCTGCGCAAAGTAAACCAAGCCACCAAAGACCCGACTCAAGGAAAGCTCGGCCCTACTTGGGAAGGACCATACAAAGTCATCCATTACTCCAGACAAGGCAGCTACCATCTGGAGACCTTAGATGGACGGAGGCTCCCAAGGCCATGGAACGTTGAACATTTGAAGAAATACCATCAGAAGATGTAATTGAAAGACGTATTCGTCAATAACTATCAATAAATAGACTATTCAGCCAATATTTGTGTTCAAACAGGCTTGCTCAAAGAATCTAACAAAAGCCAAAAATGGCTAAGTAGTAAGATTCCGCACTGACGGATGTAAACTACTGACGACAACAAATTAAATTATTGAAAAGCCAAAAATGGCTAAGTATTAAGATTCCGTACTGACGGATGTAAACTACTAACGACAACAAATTAAATTATTGAAAAGCCAAAAATGGCTATGTAGTAAGATTCCGCACTGACGGATGTAAACTACTGACGGCAACCAACTAAGCTATCAAAAAAAAAGATGGGGCAAGAAACTCTCACTAAGCACAGCACGTGAAGCCAGATCAAAACTCATCAAACACATGGACAATCATGAAATGCAAGTAAGCATGTGATAAATCTAAGTAAGCATGTAAGATTCAGTTAAAATCCCCAAACCAAGGGCAATTTCCATTTGTTTTCACAATAAAACCCATAAACACTGGGCTGCCAATATTGTTATCAAAATGGATAAGCAAATTGTTCAAAGGTTTGGCCCGAAAACACAATGGGCACCCACAAAAAAAAAAAAAAAAAGTGAAATTTGCACAAAAATTTTTCACAAGTGTCAGGGTCAGGCGTTGGCAGCATCGTCGCCAGCTGGAGCGTCGTCAACAGGGGCATCCTGACGAGCAAAGGGAACGATGGCAGAAGACTGGCCAGCCTCGTCAGCAGACATTTCCTGATCTATCTCCTCCAGATCCAGCTTCTCCATGTCCACCCCAGTAGGATGTTTCAGCAGGTACCTCCTCAAGAGCTCAAACCCTTTGAAGTACCAGCTGAACAAGACGGTGCTATACTCGTCGGTTGTCTGGAATGCTTCAACCGACCTCGCAGCTATCGTCTTCAGTGACTCCCTGGCACTTATAAGCTGCTCATCTTTCTCTTGCGTCAACTGACGCTCCACCTTAATCTCGTCATCTAGTTTTTTCAACCTCTCCTTCAGGGAAGCAGACTCACCCATAGAGTCAATAAGATTTCTCTGCAGTGTGGAGCCTGGACGTCAAAGATGCTACCTTCGTCTCCTGAGTGAGATATTCCGAAGCAATGTGCATGCTCTCACCCAGTACCTGAAGGAAGAAATTGATTATCGTCAATAAAAGAAATGAAACGAAGAAGAGGACGAAGAAAGGAAGGGGCACAAATAAGCTAACCTGTACAAGCTTGTGGACGTGTCGAGCCGCCACATCATTAAACGGGACACCCGATAAAGCCTTCAGGTCTGCAGCAGTCACCACCTCGTGGGCCCTATCCACAGCCAGCCTCTCGTCATTCCAGAAGGTGGGTGGACGGGGAACACTCTTCTCCTTCTCCTTCTCAGACAACCTCGGTCTTTTTGAAGTTGGAGTACCCTCGATCTCCTCCACCGAGGTCGTGGGAGAAGCAGTCCTCGTCGTTGCAACCCCTGAGACGACTGGGCTGACGGAAGCAATGGGAAGTGCCGAGCCACTCTTCCCAGTGACGTGCACGGTCTTTTTTCCCAAGTTGGACAAGGGCTCGTCCTTCTTGGATCTCATTTTGGCATACATCTCCTTGTTAAATTTTGTCGTCATCTCTGCAAGAAGGAAACACTTGTTCAAAAAAAAAAACTACTACGTAAGAGACAAATACTGACGAACTAAATACTTACTCTTTTTCCCCTCAATTTCAAGATTTCGCAGAACGTAGTCAGACGGATCTGGCCCAAGACGGTAAAAGGCAAGTGTCCTGGGATCAACAAGGTCGTCCCAATTTTCGATCGTCTGCGCGTATTCGATCGCCTTCTGGACCCGATTCCTGTACCTGCTCTTTAATTTGGGTCATCTCTTAACTGCACAGAAGAAGAGACAGGAGAGTCAGTGACGATAAGGGTAAAGACACAGAAGGTTAATATATCAAAGAGAATATTGACGCACCTAAAGTCGGGGTTCCCCACCGACGATGCAACCTCGGGAGATCACCCCAAACCTCGCCCGAGGGAGTTTCAAAATCGTCCCCAGATACAAAGAAAAACCTAGACTTCCAGTATCTGAAGGACGAGGGTAACTTCTTGACGATCCTAGTATTCCTCTCCCAAGGCACCAGTTCATAGTACCCGTGCTCCTTCGACGCTTTCAGGCGATACAAGTAAGTGAACTCGTCGACCCTAAGCATATCTCCGTCCAGGGAAGCCAGCCATATTCCCATACAACTGACCAATATTCTCCACGAATTTGGCATGAGTTGCCCAGGAGCAATACCAAACTGGTTTAGCAACTCCATCACAAAGGGATGGACGGGAAACCTCAACCCGCAGATGAAGGCGGACTCATAAAAGCACACCTCGCCTGGGAAGAAGTGGCAAGCCCGTTCCTCCTCGTTGGGCAGACGAACCCTAACCCGATCTGGGAATTGGAATCTATCCCGAAATCTCCTAAGGGTGTCATCGTCCAACCCACACCTCTCCTCCAGAGCATAAAAGGCCCTAACCTCACGAGGGACATAAATGGCCGTATCCCCTTCTACTGGGCCGCCGCTAGACGACAACCCAGTCTCAAGCTCGCTAGACCTGACCTCTGACATCGTCCTCTCCTTCACTAATTCCTCAAACCACTCGACGGATTGATGTAGGATTGGCAATAATTCAACCAACGCGACGGCCAAACTATTGCCTTCGTAAACAAAGTTTTCTAGGTAAGGAAAAGTTCCTAAACCCCCTCCTAATCGAGCGAAAATGAATGAAATTGAAGGGCACTCTAACCTAACCTCAGAGCTACTAACCATGAAAAACTAGAAAAGCAAAGAAGAAACAGCAAGCAAAGAAGAAACCGCAAGAAAAGAAGAAATAAAAGATCAGAAATTTATGATAACAGAAATGAACAAGGTAAGCAGGAAGCAAAAAGGGAGGACTTACCTCGGAGAAGAAAACCGTGACACTACGCAGGGAAAAAATCGCTGGGAAAGAAGGCGGAGAAGATGAGAACCAGAGCGATAATGGAGGAATTTTTTCGAAAAGGCAAAAAGAAAATGATGAGGAGAGGGGAAGTTTAAAACCAAAGATTGGGAAGCTGAAAAACCAGCGGGAAAATCAAGGAGACTCATCATGTGAAGCATTAACTCCTCCAATCAAAAAGTGCCACGTGGGCCACAACCCAAAAGGAACCGCCGCAGCACATTAAATACGGCTCAAAAACCCAACCGCCTACTGCCTAGAAACCTTTCACCTTCCTTAGTCGCCATGACACGTCATGACGACCACGGAATCCGGGGGCAACTGATGGGACTAACGAAGTAGGTCTTGCAAGAGGTAAATCATACCGACGAGAAGAGTCTTCAGTGACGAGAAAACACGATACTGACAAGGACAACATTTCATTCAATACCATCAGTAAATGACAAGGACGGTTACAAACCCAGCTGGACAGACCGTTGAGGCCTAATTAAAGCCACATGATGAGGCCAGGAAGCGTTACCTGGAGGGAAGTTAAACCTCCATAAATGGCCCAACGGCTAGAACCTACGACAACATATATAAATCCCCCACACTCTCCCACGAAAGAGGTATGAGATATTAAGATTGGTGCTATTTTGATTACTTATTCTTGTGCAATTCTTGACACTAACTTTAGCATCGGAGGTGTTGTGGCAGGCACCACACCGGTGACCGTCTCTAAGAAACTTCTTTCCAAGAGGCTGAGTACATCTCCTGGCCACACTCAGTGACTGACGAATTCATACTTCATCAGAGGGTCTGAATTCCTTAGGTAAGATATTGTGTATGTAGGTTTTTGATTTCATTGGTTCGGAAAATCACAACTAATAATCTGAATTGCAGATATGCAAGATAAATCCAATTGAAGCCTGGGACAACGACAATTATTTTGTTTGGGACGACGTGCATTACTGAAGAGAAGTCAGATACTAGTGCTTGACGAAGCCACGGCATCAATTGATAATGCAACAGATTCTATTATCCAGAAAACGATACAAACAGAATTCAAAAGTTGCACTGTAATAACTGTGGCCCATAGGATACGGACAGTAATGGAATCCACTAAGGTGCTTGCTATCAGCAATGGTGAGTGATATATTCTTAAGTATGTTCGGTAAGGTAAACAGGAAATGAATGGAATGGAATTGATTAAAGGTAATTTTAAAGAAAATTTCATCAATTTCCCTGTTTGGTAATTTTATAGGAATGAATGAAATGGTTAGGAAGGAATGCTCATCCCATTCTCTACTAAACATTCCTCCCAAAAGTAGAAGAATCGCTTAGTCCTTTAATGAAACAAATTTGAAATATCGAATTTATTCATATTTTGATATAAAGAAAGGCGAACGGTATACTAGTAAAGCTATATATGTCTTCCCTTTCTATCACTTCTTTTATAAACTCCCTTTAACCAAAAAAAAGAAAAGAAAAGCACCCAAACACAGTAAGAGATATTACATCATATTACATTCCTTTCCATTATGATCAATCAATTCCATTACCTTTCTTTCTTTTTATAACTCCCAACATTGTGTTGTAAAAGAACTATACCATCTTGTCATGATATGGGGAAGTGATTGATAATTTTGTATAAAAAGGGAAAATAGTAGAGTATGCTAAGCCATTAAAGCTGATGAATATGGAGGAGTCACTATTTGGTAAACTGGTCAAGGAATATTGTTCTCATTCTGCAAGTGGAAGAATTTATTCAGAAAATTACTAGCGAAACTTTGTGGATGCAAAAAGTGAAATTAAGGTCTTCTCAAGTGTCTTGGAAACACCAGACTGGTACTGATTTTATTTCATTGGACCAAATTGTTGTTGATTTGATGCTTAGTTATTATGGAATTTGATTGTAATTTTAATTATGAGTTATTTGGTTGATGTAATTTGGGAACCCTTTCAATGGGCTCCAAAGCAAAAATTAATGGGATGGCTTTGATTTGATGAATACAATTATATTGGAAATATTTTTCATGGGTTCTTGTTGATGTTATTTTCAATGTTTGCTTGTGATCAAGATGGGTTTGTGATTAATTGAAGTTGCCTTGATATAAGGTAATATGAAACCTACCACATACATTGTCTTCGAAAAGTTGTGATAAACAAACCCATCTTGATTGTGACTTGTACAATTACCATTTTTTTTTTCACCTCAAATTGTGACCACCACCAATAAAATGCCATAGCCACCTAATCTGACCACCTCAACCCTACCTGAGAGCATCCACCAAAAAATTAAACCAATCAAGCATAACGATCAAGTTAGGAATATGTCATGGACCTCATGGTTCAAGTTATGCACTGCAAGTTTGTAGTGACGATTCAAAGTATAAGGAAGATTTACTCAAAAAAAAAAAAAAAAAAGTAGAAGGAAGACCAGTACCTTGACCTTGAAATATTTGTACCCTAAAGAAGTTCTTTTAATAAAAATTCTAGGGTTCATCAGTAGCTTGGATAGCCTACACGATAAAAAAAGAGCAAATTTGAGGGACAAAATTTAATGAAAAGAGAAAAAACATAAACAAAAAAACATAAATAAGTTTTACTGTAACAAGGCTGCGCCACATGTTGTAGACCATCCAAGGGAGTCAATCTCTGGTATGATATTTGTCATACCAGAGCTTAAGCTAATACAAAAATGTGGCAATATTGGCCATATCGGGGCATTTTAGCCATACTGAGATATATATCGAATTTTTTGCCAGAAAATGCAAATTGGCCAGTACAAAAAAGAACGAAAAAAAAAAAAAAAAAAAAATCAACAGTGTGAAAAAAAACCAAATACATCACCACCGTCTGCTCCACTTTTCCGATAAAAATCTATATTTTTTTCTGAGATCATCTTCCCATTGCCTCAGATTTGTTGTTCTTCGCCCAGTAATCTCTCTAGTCTTTTCTATTTCTTTTTATTTTTATATTTGTATAAAAATGTATGGTTGAGTTTTATCAACCATCTTGTTGGCTTTATTCCGTGCCAATTTGCTTGTAATTTAGCACTTAGTAACCCTGTATTTAGATGGGATTCATGTAAGGGTAGTGTATGAAGAGAGTGTGAAGAATTGCTCAATTTTTTGCAAAGAAGCAGGGACTCGCGGCTAGGACTCACAACTGACTCGCGGCTTGCAAGCCGCCAACTGCTGCACACGTGAAAAGCATGCGGGGAGGTGAAGGGTCACGTCAGCTGTTGCACTACAGGACAAAAGTCCCAAGCTGGCCAAGCCGTTATCTCGCGACTTGAACTCGTGACTTGGACAAGTCGCGAGGCCAAGCCGCTAATCAGCCCTATTTGGGAAAAACTGACTCTTTGTATTCCAAACACACAACACTATATATAGACCCTTATACCCACGAAATGTAGAGAGCTTTCAGAGAGAAAAATTGAGAGAGAAATCCTAGAGAAAAACAAGATTGCCTCATCCCCAATCTTTACTAAGAGACTCCTCAAATTCCTCTACTCTCTTCCTTTCCATTGATAAATCATTGAGAGGTTATTGACCAAATCCTTCTCTCACCACACCCATATCTGTGAGAAGGTATTTTGGTGTTAAGGGAAGCAGTTTGGAAGAGACCAATGGTTATTGGTTGATGCTATGGGCTGTAGCGGAATCCAGTAAGCTAAAAAAGAAAAAGGTTCGGCGCAACCTCGTTGGAGCAAGAAGTTTGGAGGGCTTAGGTACCTGGGTAGATTAGGCTTGGAGGGTCTATTGCTGTTCATGTATCCCAACTACATTTTCTAATGGATTATTGACCGCTTGGAGGGCGGCGGAGAGGTTTTACGTCGAGGGTTTCGATTTCCTCTTCAATAACACATCGCGTGTTGTCTTTGTGTTTGCATATCTCTTCCCTTAATCTTTACCGTTTATTATCTGCTATGGATGTGATTTTAAATTGGTTTAGATTGTTTATCAATTCTGTCATTGGCTTATGTTCATGTTCCGCATATTAATTGTTTGATTATAAGCTTGAATTAATAATTTGTAATTTGGGATTTAAACGTTCAAAGGTGTTTTACACGCATTTTGAACTTTCAAAAAATATAAAGGTTTTTAATATATATATATATATATATAGAACAAGGAGAAAGGTTTCTAGAGGTGGCTTTATGCAGCTGACTACTTTTCCTTGAAAATCATGCTTAAAAGAGGATTTATATGGATAGGTTAGTTTAATATAAATCAGACTTCTAACAAAATTCGAATTAATGTTTCACAATTTTGCTAGAGCAAGTGTCACATAAGGTATCTGCATGCTTTAATATTTTGCTCAACTGAGTTCACCTTTCGCTCGATCAAAATGCAGTTCTTCAAATTATTCAATAAACTCTTTGACCAATATTTACACAACACAACCGAACTTGATTACGATACTACACATGGTTTGTCTTGTCACATGCAATTTGGCCATTTCTAAAACATCACAATTTGTTTTGTTTTGTTTGGCAATTTTTAAAACATCACAATTTGTTTTGTTTTGTTTGACAATTGTTAAAACATCACAATTTCTCTCTCTCTATCTCTCTCTCTTACCGATCAGAGCCTTTCAGATGTTTGTTTTAGAATATTTAAGAGAAGTCAAATCTAGTGATTTGCAAAATAAACAGAATTAGATTCTGTCCATTTGAACGTATCTAGAAGATTGATAAGTTAATCAGGACTTAGGGGTCCGACGTTCTAGCTACCAAAGAGAAGAAGGAAAAAAAAAAAAAAAAATCCCAAGGGACAACCATGTGTATATATTTTAGTATGAATTTTCCAAAATCATTGTATAAAAATAAGCTAATTTTGTATTAAATCTACTCTACTCTACTCTACTTCCCCTCCCTCTCCCTCAATCCAAATGGACCATTAGTTTCTTAAGCAAAAAATCAAAAAATATGGCGTGGATTCACCACGTTTTCAGATTGCCAACTAACAGGCACTGATCAACTAAAGAAACAACAACGTTGGGTCCATAAATTTTGTTGGGTTCAGCTTGTCTCTGTTTTATTTTTCTTCACTAAAGGTGGTTTTATTATACATATATAACTTGGCAGGAGCTAGCCTTATCAGTTATCACTTATGCATTGCAAAACAAAGGTGTCAGCTTGAGCAAAACAGGACGTAATTTCTTGCTGACAAAGCAAGGAATCCAGTCTAGAAGGTTGATTCGCTAAAGGTAGAGCGAGTTTCTGGTTTTCTTGTAACTCAAGTATTAATCACTGTCTTCTTAGATTTTGTACATACAAATGAAGTAGACAATCACTTCTACACTTTTTCGTGTCTTTTCGTTTTTCATGTCCTGCTTGGATGATGTAAATATAGTATAGAGGGGTTCTTATTTATTCTCTCAACTTTTATTTTCAGCTACATCTTTTGGATTTCTAGGTGTATATTTCTTTTTCAATTTGTCTGCATATTGTTTTTCCAATATATATATATATATATATATATATATATATTTTCCTGCATCTAAAAACTCATTTCTCTTCTTCTTTCTTTTACGGCTAGTTTGGATAGAGGGGGAGGAAGGGTGAGTAAAAAGAGTAGAGTAGAGTTGGGATGAGATAGAACATTTTGTTCATCCCAACCTTTTGTGTGAGAGAGCTACTCATTCCCTATGAAGCACGAGTGTTGGTGCGGGTGCAGGTGCGGGAATTGATAATTTTTGAAAAAGTAAGGTGTGGGGGTGGGTGCGGCAATTAAAAAATTTCTAAAAATATTTTTATTTATATTTTTAATATATTGCTAAACATACTTTTTCACATTATATAAACATATACCAAATTTAAGAGCAATAGTAGATAATAACTAAAAAAACTTTTTCACAGATTCACAATGAGTAATAGTCAGAGCATGTGAGAGTATAATGAGCTTGAGATTGAAAAACTAAGATTGAAAGCTTTAATTAGTTTGATACCTAAGTTGAGAGTGAGTCGATGAGGTGAGGTGAGCTTGAAGCTTGAGACCAAGAGTCATGCAAAGAATAGGAGAGTGAGAATGTGTCTTAGGGAGTGATTGAGTGCATCTGTGAGAGAGGGGAGACGGAGAGCAGAGAGCCGAGAGGGGACTGGGGAGCACAGAGAGTGAGAGAGAGCTGAAGATTGAAGAATGAACCAGGATGAGAACTGAGATAGTTTAGGGTTTTGTTATTAAGTTCAAACGGTGCGTTTTGCACCTTTTTATTTTTATTTTTTTTTTGAATTTCAACCTAAATTGGCCGGTTCAGCGCCAGTACGACCTAAATCGGTGTGTTTTGGCCGATACAGATCGATTCGACTCAAGTCGACGGGTATCGAGAAACGAAAAAAAAACTAGACACGGCACCGACGAGCGGGTAGCGACATTGCTCGTGCATCGCCGCGTCGGACGCGGGTACAACGCCCATTTTGCCGCGTCCGTGCATCATAGCTCATTCCCTTAGAGAGAAACCCTTCTTAGCCTCTCCTTCTTCCCTCTTCAATTCTTCCATACATTTGAAAGGAAATTTTTACCTTCACCACCTACACCATTTATGAGTGAGAGGGCAGTAGGGTACAACTAGCGTCGATGCTTGCAAGCATGTGGTAGAAGCTTCTGGTGGCACATGAGGGCAAATGTTGGCTATTCTAGTGGCAGTTCTTACATTTTCTTGTAGATTTGCTTCCAAGGGATTGAATCTTGTGGTTTTTGATGAAAAATGATGTTTGGAAGGGGTAGATCTAAAGTGAGCTAAAATCATCAATAGAAGGAGGCATTGGTGTAGAGTAAGAATGCAGGGGTGAAGATACGGAATTAGGGCTTTTAGACCAAAAATTCTATCTTTGAAATCATGATAAAATATATATAAAAAATCAAGAAGAAAATAAAGGAGGAGAGAGAGACCTACATTCATAGTGGAAAGAACCAAACAACTACATATTAATGATTAAACTTTTGTGTTATCCTCGTAGAAAAGTATATATAATCGACTAACCTTGAATTACAGTACTAATACAAATAAGGTTAGGATTTCTAGAAAAATAAACCTAAACTAGGATAATATAAAAGACTTGGCTTTCACTAGGACAATACAAGGGGTTTGGGACTTAGATACCCCTAACACATTATACTCTTGAGGTCGGTTAGAAAGGGCCAGAATAGTGAGCAGTTAACGAAGTATGAACTTCATATTTGAGTGTTAGCTTTATATTTATTTATTTTTACAGATATTTGAGTGTTAGCTAGAATAAAAAAAGAAAAGCTGTATTTCACATGCAAAAAAATATATTTTTGTAGGAATGTGTTAAATGAATGGTGAAAATGCCAAGACCTTGACTTACTTGGAAGCTTTTTTTGGTTCTTCCTCCGTATAAACTTCCTTTCAGATTACACACACTTTTCAACATCTTTGCAAATAACAGTTTGCAGTCCGGATTTAGTGATCCCATCTAACCAAACCAACGTTTCAACTCATTTTTCAAGTCTTAATTTAGCCCTTTGTGTAAACTAATGGAGATGTAAGGTCAAGGAAGATATACAATCACTCTGAAAAATAAAAATAAATAGGAAATGTACAGTCTAACCTGAACAGTCCCACCACTGTATTTTCTCTCTCTTCCAAAACTTCAGTGATCCCATCTGACCAAACCAACGTTCCAACTCATTTTCAAGTCTTAATTTAGCAATTCTGTGTAAACTAATGGAGATGTAAGGTCAAGGAAGATATGCAATCACTCTGAAAAATAAAAATAAATAGGAAATGTACAGTCTAACCTGAATAGTCCCACCACTCTCTCTCTCTCTCTCTCTCTCTCTCTCTCTCTCTCTCTCTCTCTCACATTTTGAGTGGTTATTATGATTCCCCAAATTGAAGAAAATATTCAATATTACCAATGGGCTACACATTGGAAGGATTGTCTACTAAGATAACAAGTGTTTCTCTTGCTGTGTTACAGGAGTAATTCTTAGGTACTTCCGGAGTACGATGAATAATGCTTCCTTATCTCACATTCATGGTAGGGTCCACTTATTAAATTCATGGTGGGGTCCATTATGAATATACGAGGAGGAAGCATCATTATACTATATTCCGGGAGTACTTAAGAATTTTTCGTGTTACAGAAAATGTCAAATGGTATGTATTATGGCATAGTCACCAATAGTTATATTGCATTCAACTATATTCATTTTAATTTTGTGTTGTCTGTGATGCTATTGTACTAGGTATGAAGACCAATTTGTTAATGACTTTTGATATGTTCTTACAGCCAATTAAGAAATTCGCAACAAGTTGGACCAAACTATTTGTGATGCCTTCAAATTGCAAGTGTGTGTGTGTGCGTGTGTGTGTGTGTGTGTGTGTGTTTTTTTTTTTTTTTTTAACACAAATGCGTGAAAGTGGTAGGTCCATTATAAGCATAAAGATGATCATAAGTTCAGATATTGACAAATAATTGAGATACTACGCATTGATTCTAATAGCATTTGTCCCTTCTGAAAATCTAAACAATTTATAGGATTCTAGCCACAAATATTTGGCATATAATCTATGATGCAAAAATAATTTTGATATCCCATATGTTAGTAACTAGAGAGGACTACAAAAACTTTTAGTTAGATGCACACCAAATATATATATATATATATTTTTAAGGTCTTCCTATAGTATTTATTGTTTCAGTTTGAGACCAATTTTTATGCAAAGCTTGAAACCAACATAGTTTTAGGCAAAAATTTCCCGTGTATCACATAGGTTTCCGACTAGTTCAAGTAATAGTAGTATAAGCCAACAAAAAGGATATTAGTGTTTGTTTGGGGCTCCATTGAAAACATCATTCACATAGGAAAATTTTGGAAGAAAGTTTTTCAGTTGTGGCAAATACATACAAAATGCATTTTATGGGTTCTTTGAATGCCATGATTCGGAAATGTTTTTCCATGGATGAAGAGTAATAAGTCAACAATTAGTAGTGAAAAATAAAGGTTAATTATACTCCCTCTCTTAATTATTGAGTCATTTGCAATTCTCCCTTTGACAGGAAAGGGTATTTTCAATTCGGTATGGAATATAAGCGGAATAATGGTTGATTTTACAGTTTTGGGGGACATTATGTTTATGTATGACCCAATAAAAGTAGAAAATTGTAATTAACCCTATTTTATTATATTCTTTACCCGCCCTCATTATTTCATCAATTTTCCATTTATCTTGGGAAGTTGAATTTTGTATGGGCACGATGAAAAACGTTACCCACCTGTTTTTCTTTTCTGCCTCGTTTTCCACACTGCTAAACAATTGAGATGTTTGCTTTAGAATATTTAAGAGAAGTCAACTCTTGTGATTTGATTTGTGTAATCCAAAGCATGATATTTTTGTCCATTATAATGTGTCTAGAAAATACTGACTATTCCCCTCTTAATTATTGAGTCATTTGCAATTCTCCCTTTGACAAGAAAGGGTATTTTAATCAATTCGGTATGGAATATAAACAAAATAATGGTTGATTTTATAGTTTTGGGGGACATTATGTTTATATATGACCCAATAAAAGTAGAAAATTGTAATTAACCTTATTTTCTTATATTCTTTACCCGCCCTCATTTTTCATCAATTTTCCATTTATCTTGGGAAGTTGAATTTTGTATGGGCACGATGAAAAACGTTACCCACCTCTTTTTCTTTTCTGCCTCGTTTTCCACACTGCTAAACAATTGAGATGTTTCATGTTTGCTTTAGAATATTTAAGAGAAGTCAACTCTTGTGATTTGATTTGTGTAATCCAAAGCATGATATTTTTGTCCATTATAATGTGTCTAGAAAATACTGACTATTTATTAGGAGTTCAAAGTTCTACCGAGGAATGCATCCCACGAGACAAATAAAATAAAAAATCTCACAAGACAACCATGTCTAATTATTTATAATTTTTCCTAAAGCAAGGTAAAAAATAATGTTGATCTCGGAGATTTAGGTTCTTTAAGAAAAAGAAAAACATGGAATGGAAGTCACATGGACTCATCAACGTTTTCAGACTTAGATGAACCTGTATACGCATGCTTTAGCTCGCGTATGCAGGCCGCAACTCACGTACACAGGCCGAGGGCCACTCTGGTCATTTAATTTCCAAAAATAGATTTTTGCTCATTTAAAATGTTATATTTTCTATTTTAACACTCTTCAAGTCAATTTAACTTCTGATTGGGCTCTAAACTGGCTTTAGGCGTTAGAGTTCGAGTAGCATTGAGGAATAGGGGCCCAAGTCGTAAGGGGTATAAAATGCAGTGTCTACAGCAGGAACCTGCCTGCCTCTCATCACTTTGTAAAATATCCAACTGTATGTACAGATGACCCAAAAACATAGGGGCCAATGGTAGACTCACCCCGACAAAAATCTTAATGGCTAATTGAAAGTAAAGGGATTTTACAGCATAATGAGGATGTGAACCGAAGATGAACTTACAAAGCCAGAACGCGACGAAGGCGGCATAGCGGACGGCGGTAGAAGCCTTCAAGAAAGTCCTAACCCAGTGAGACAACTTCGCATTCCCGCTTATCCCTTTCTTCAACTGGTCTCATTTTGCAAGTGGAAGCATTTACTCGGAAAACTTCTAATGAAGCCTACTAGATGCAACAACTCAGTATAAGTGCTTTCTTAATTTCCTAGCAAGACTATGCTTGGCATCATGTGATCGGAAATACAACTTAATTAAGCAATTGCTAGGCATGCAGCTAGTGAGTAATTGGGTTGAAATATATGACTTTTGATCCTAAACCTATCACCAAAATGTCATGTTTGTTAGGACATATGTGTTTCACATTTTAGGAACATATGTCACTATTTTATGTAATTGGCTAATCATTTGACAAAATGCACTTTACTTGTAATTTGGTAGATCTAGGATGTGTTTAATACTTCAAGAAACCTTATTTCAAGTTCAAGTGTTAAAGCCATGTAAGTCTGTCTAAGATTCGAGTGTGGAAAGTGTTGTTCATTAAAGCTCGACAGCTAGCATCTATCGAGCATTGAAGAGCTGTTCTAGCCCGTGGCTTGACAGCAGCTCGACAGATAAGGTATCTGTTGAGGTTTATGAAAAACAGAGTTTTAGTTTTGTTTTGACTCCAATCCGTGATTGTATGTTTGAGCTTTCTTTTCTCACAACCCTAGACATATAAAAGGATTATTTTAAAGGTCGTCAAAGGAGACATAAGTTGCACAAGTGTTGAGCAAAGTTTGTTCAAGCAAATTATGACTAGAGACAGAATTTGCCCTAGTTCATCTTTCTTGTGAAGAAGCTTCTGTGTTTGTACACCTTACGATTTTGTGATCAAGCATCTTCTCAATCTTCATTGTGTGATGAACTGAAGAACCTTGCAGCCAACAACATTCTCTAGTTGGTGATTGAAGTCGCGTACTGGGATTTGTGCAATTGGTTAGTCACGTACTGGGAGTCGTGCATTACAATGAGAGATTATCAATATAGAACATGTCCAATTGGGTATTGGGCTAAGAGTTCAACTGTAAGTTGGCATAAGGTACTAAGATTTCTTTACTTGTAACCACTTGTTGTGATAATAGTGGATTCTCGGGAGTGGTGACCTTAAAATCACCCGGTGGAGTTTTTGCCATGTAGGTTTTCTCCATTTGTAAACAAATCACTATGTCAATTTATTTTTTGCTGCATACTTAATTTAATTGGTGATTTGTTTCTGTTACCATGCGTTTGCATGTTAATTTGATTAATTAATAAACTTAGCTAATTAATCAATTAATTCATCACAAGGGGTTAATTCATTTTTGGCCTATCAATGTTCATTTTCAATGAATCTTTTGTATTAAGTTAGTCCTAGTATCTTTCAAAATCAATTGTTTTATCATGTCGAATAAGTGAAATTGTTGATATATCCCTTTCTTATTGAAAAATATTGTTGAAATGTTTAACCTCCACAAAAGATAAATTAAACTAAATGAACACTGAACAGTCAAAGCAATAAAGATAGTGACACAAGGATTGGTCCAAAGTAGAAACCATTGCAAGGACGCAAATAGTTTCATATAATATTCACTAAATAATGAACAATTACAATAATCAATGACTTACAAAACCTTTGCAAATTTCCCCCTTGCCTTCCTGCCACAATAGTTACTGTTAGGACATATATGTTTTAACTTGTTTAAGAACATATGTCACTTAGTTATGTAAATTGGCTAATCCTTTGACAAAACGCACTCTGCTTGTAATTGGGTAGTTCTAGGTGTTTTTAATACTTCAAGAAACCATGTTTCAAGGTCAAGTATTGAAGTCATCAAGTCTGTCCAAGAAAAAGCAAGCTGAAGTGTAATTTCATTAAAGCTCGACACCTCTCGATAGCTACCTCGACACCTGCTATCTGTCGAGATTTAAAAAGTCAGAATTCCAATCTGATTTTCTTGGGATCCCTGAATATGTTTTTGGGCCTTCTTTTCTTCTAACCCTAAACATATAAAAGGATTATTTTGAGAGCCGTTTTGGTGGACACAAGTTGCATTATCATTGAGCAATCTCTGTTCAAGCAAATTGTGATCAACAGACGAAGTTCTTGACCTAGTTCATCTTCTATTAAGAAGTTGCTGTGTATTTGCACCATAGGGTTTTGTAACCAAGCATCTTCCTGCTATTCATCAAGTGGATGAACTGAAGAACTTTGCAGCCAACCATTCTTCCTCAGTTGGTGTTCTGAAGTCGCGTACTTGGATCTGCGCATTGGTTAGTCACGTACTTGGGAGCCGTGCATCAAAGGTGGAGACTGTCACTACAGATCAAGTCCAATTGGGTATTGGGGTAAGGGTTCAACTGTAGGTTGGTAAGGTACTTGGGATTCCTTTACTTGTAACCGCTTGATTTGATAATAGTGGAGTTTCGGGAGTGGTGACCTGAAAATCACCCGGTGAGGTTTTTGCCGTTAGGGTTTTCTCCATTCGTAAACAAATCACCGTGTTATTTATTTTCCGCTGCATATCTAGTTGATTGGTGATTTGTTTGTGCTTCCATAAAATTGCATGATTAATTGATTAATTAATTACTTGGCTAAATTAATTAATTAGGGTTAATCACAAGGGGTCATTCAGATTGTGACCTAACAGTTACAAAACATGCAGAATACTTCTGTACAATGATTTCCCCCACCCCAGTTCTTCTGACACTATAATGAACCTCACAGAAGATTTGGCTATGTGGTTTCAACTTCACAAACGTTCACAGTGGGATTGACAAAAGTGGGCTAATACACAATGGGTATTTTACTGGAAAGCACTGACGCGGCTCCAGAGGAGCCGCACCCGCGTCGAACTCGGCGGGACGCGGCGACGCGGGAGGGACGCTACAGACCGCGCGTCGGGCCGCGTCCTGCCACGTGGAGCGCCGGACTCGCGCCGACTCGGCTTCGACGCGCGCCGATTCGCGCCAAATTGGACCAATTCGCGCCGAATCGGATCGCCTTCTTCCTCCTTTTTTTTTTTTTTTTTTTCGCGAGCCCAGCACTTGTTCTTCTGTTTCTTTTTTTCTTTATCAGTTTTTTTTTTTTTTTTTGAAAAGAATTGTTAAATGCGTTTGGTCATGGTCAATGGTGCTTTATTTTGTTTTTTGTGCCTCTCACGTGAGCCACATTTTCCCTTCTTTTTTATTTTTTTATTTTTTATTTTATTTATTTATTTTTACATTGAGCCACTGAACTGGTACGTGATCCACTGAGCCACTAATAAGCTTTTGGTTAGTGAGGTTTTATTTTGTACAGTACATTATTATTATTATTATTATTATATATGAGTTCTCTATTATTATTATATAAAAAAACATGCTTAGCAATATATAAAATATATAAATAAAAATATTTTTAATAATTTTTTAATCGTTGAGTCCCGCCGCACCCGCACCCACCTTTTTAAAAAATTGTCGAGTCCCACACCCGCACCCGATTCTCGAAACGCACCCGTGCTTCATAGGTATTTTATCGAGCACTTGACACTTGGTTAAGAAACAAAGGCTTAGAAATTAAGAATAGATGAGATTTTTCTGTATTGCTCAAGCACACAACTCTCTCAGTTGTTCAAAGAGCCAAGAACAAAAGAAATGAGAGAGAGGGTTTTCGACCTACATGGGTTCCCTCTATTTTGCTATCACGTACTGTACTGTCAACTGTGTGTTTTTCATTTTGGCTAAGGTGGTGCAAGGAAGAAAACTATCTCAGTGCTCAATTGTGCCCAAATACATACATATATATATATATATATATATATAGTAAAAAAAAATAGCCAAGCCTCTACGGCGTCTTTCTAAGAGCATCAGCAGACAAAATTTTTTGTCTATTTTATCATAATTTTTGTTATAATTTTATATACTCACTTTTTAAAACACTTCATATTGATTATTTATTTTATTATACTATATTGATTATCTATTTTCTTCATACACAACAATTTAAAAAAAAAAAAAAAAATCACCATTCGCTCTCTTCCTCCATGCCTGGGATATATAAAGAGAGAATAAAAAACTAAATACAAAATAAATAGTGGTATTACAAACTTACATTGTTAGTGTAGCAACCATATATTTTTACACAACATGTGGGTGAATTTTTGGCTTAACTGACTAAAATGTGCTCACTTTTCTATCATATAAGCACTAATGTGAATGCCCTTAGTTGATGGCACACAATTTAATTAAAAATTCTGCTAGTTGCATATTGAAATCGAGTCAAGCTTCCTTCTCTCGAGCTCAACAAAAACTCAATCTCCACCATGGGTATGGTTACCAGGTGCCTGCCCTAGGGTATTTTATAAGAAAGCATTTTTTTTTTTTTTGAGAAAAAAAAATGGGGGTTTGCTAGGCTACGCTAACCCCTGGGCAGAGCACACAGACTTAGCGATGTGATGCTCACCAACGGACTCCTGCTGGTAGCGGGAATCGAACCTGAGCGTATTAGGCAAAGCGAACAAACCATACCCAGCTGAACCAAGCCCCTGTTGGCATAAAATAGCATTTAATACAACGTACTACGTTGCAATCACTTTGATATGTACTTCTATAATACACATGCATTATTTTAAAAAAATGGTTTGGATAACAAGTACCTTTAGGGCATTTGTTAATGCACAATTTTAGGAAATTTTTAATATCACTTTTATGAAAAATATAAAAAGTAGTTAAAAAATCAATTACTTTTTTATTTTCTCATAAAAAGTTTGTAAAAATACTTTCTAAACCAGTGTTTTTAGAATATTTATTAATTATTTTTCCTATTTTATTTAATGCAGCCTAAACAACCATTAACAAATGTCTATATTCAATGTCAATTGTCTTTTACTACCATATATTCTTTTTAGAAAAAGAAATACAAACCATACTTTCTCAACATGCTGAGTAATTTAAAATAGAAAATTCTTAGTATATATTGTACTAGTAAATTAAGTTTACATTGTAGACACACAAAATAAGTACAATATTATATACACTTGTAAAAAGTATATATATAATTTAATACAATGTAAAAATATATAGAAGTCCATTTAAAATAGTATTACATATGTTGGTCTCGCTCAAGCGAGATTCTTACTAGAGTATTCCATAAGTGGTAACAGGCAAAATTTAAGTCTAATGAACTTTTAATTCTTGCTTGAGGGAGCTTTAGGCGAACGCTAGATATTTGGACGAAGAATTTTAACTCTAAAAAATGCACACAATAAGCCTAACACTTGCCTGAGTTATATTGGTGCAAGGCCATGCGTGGGCTTAGGATGGTAGGTCCATTTTACTGTTAATTGTACTAGTCTTTAGAGTTAGCAATGCAATTCCTGGCAGTCCTAGGCTAGGATTACATGTCTATAAATTACATGGAAAATTTCCCCCATTTTTTTCTCTTCCGGGATTTCTGCCCAAAGTGCCTCCTACTCTCTAATGCCATTTAAGAACCATTCTCCTCAGATCTTGGCCTTCCATGTGTCCTTTTGAGTCCTTGGGTTGGGTATACTGCTCAAATCTGACAATGCTATCCGGTATACCTAACATGCCTTCAAAGAAATAAGAGTAGACAACAAATTATTTTATAATTTTTTTGTCACAACTCTAACGTGGAAGACTGTAAGTGATTAACCATCACTTAAATATAGATTTACTATTTTTTTTTACCAATCACATTCTACCATATCACAATTGTGACAAGAAGTTGTGAAAATTTGTGTAGTCCTAAACTTTTCAGGAAATATTACACTAGTCTAGGACCATTGGTCTATTGCGCAACATATCTTTAAACAATTATTGCATCCAATGTCCCCAGAACTACTGAAAATTTCTACATGAACTCCCTCACGAAAGAACCTCGTTTGCAACGGTAGAACTCTAGACAACAACTTACTATTGAGGAACTAATGCTGTATTTTAAAGAAATGATTTAAGCTCAAGGTACATAATCATACAATAGATTTTTGTGTGTGTGTGTGTGGAGAAAAAAGGAGAAAATTTTCTAGATTGGCTATGTGTGGTTGCTTGCTCTGCTTTGAAACTATGCTTAGAGTTTATATAGGAAGGTTTAAAGCTTGACAAAATCAGACTTCTACTAGAATTTGGATTCAGGTTAATTTTTAGTGTCACACAGAGTTTCCACCGCCTAAATGTTCTGCTTGAGCGAGTCCACCTTTCATTCTACCAAAATGCTAGTTCTTCATATCAGGGTTCAAGGACAGACCCAGGATTTTAAGTTACTGGGGACAGGAGTATAAAGAAAAAAAAAAAAAAAAAAAAAACTTCAAATAGGCATCCATATATTTTTTTTAAATTATAAATACACAAAATCGTTGTTTCTAAATATATTAAGATGCAATTATCTACTAACAAAGATAAAAACAAAAGCAAAATAAATTTTTTTTAATACTAGGCCGGTTAGGATTTTTTATTTTTTATTTTTTGGTTGAAGTTAGAGCATTCACAATGGTGGTGTTAAAAATTTAAGTTTTTAATGCCTCAAAAAGTTACTTTATCTATTTTACCATCTCACTTTACAATACACCTAATATCAAATGTTTTTTTTTTATCACTTCATTTAAAATTATATAAACAACTGATTAAAATAATAAAGGAAGAGAGAGAATTTGAGTTTTTTAATTGAAGGAGGAGATATAATCTTAATAAAATATTGTATTTTTTTAACAACTTGCTACAGTCAACTGGTATTTATCAGTTTACTGTAGTTGCAAAAAATTTAACTTTAGTTTCTCTAATAACATATGATTTTTTGGTTCTTTAGTGGTAAAATAGTTTTTTTGCTAATATACAATCACTATTATGAATGTTTTTATTATTTTTGTTAAGTTTTTGGATTGAATAATTGCTATTTGGGTTAGGCTAGTTAGGTTGATTGGGAGAGAAAGAGGGTCTCAGCTTTTAAAAAATGTGGTCACTACAAAAATGAAATATATAATAACTATTAAAAAAAAAAATTGGACCGTCCCTGCTTCAGATGACCAACATTTGCACAACGTAACCCAACTTAATTACAATAAAGTACAACCCGGTGAAAATTGAAATTTTTATGCCTTACTTATTTCTTATAAATTATTACCAATGTCACCCCTCAACAGTCAACTATTGGAAATAAGCCAATAGCTCATCGTCGTCCACTTTGCTAGTGAGACTCAGCGGAGTCAGAATCTTTTAATTCACATTATATTAAACATCGAAATTATTAAAAGGCTCTCCCTCCAGTTAAAGTGGGGATGGCAAATGACCAAATAATTTAGGGGTATAAGTGTAACTAATCCTTAGTTTTTTTAACTTACTAAAACAAACTTAAATCAATAAATAGCCCTTATTTCTCTCATTAATTCGAAACTCCTCTTAAAACCCATCATAGATCCGACCGGCATGAAATCGAATTGGTGGCACACAAGCAGGCCTAATTGACACGAAAATGAAAAACCCGACATCACTGATTCACTGAGTGCAAAGACAATGTTAGCAAGGATTTCAGGGGTTCTCTTTCAAATTTAGGATGGTTTTATTTTAAATTTTGGCTTGATAGTGTAAACCAATTCTTTTGGTTGATTAAATTTGGTATTTTGGAATATTGGGGTTTCATGTATAAATTTTTCACGGCTAGTTTATTGTTATCACAGTTGGTGTTTAAAAAAAATGTTCGACTTAAGTCACAGTAGTATAATGATGCATTCTCAAAAAGTTGGTTTAGTCGCAAAAGTATAATGATGCATAATGGTTGTTTTGTGGGTATAAAAATGTCATATGCAAGTAATAGTAATATAAACCAACAAAAAGAATGTTTTTGTTTTTCGTCTGGAGCTCCATTGAGAAGATCGTTCACAGAGGAGAATTTTGGAAGAAGATTTTTTCAGTTGTGGTAAATACATAACAAATGCATCTTATGGGTTCTTAATTTGGATGGCATGATTCCGTAATATTTTTCCATGGAGGAAGAGTAATACGTTCTACTATTAGACTAGTAGTGAAAAAAAAAAGGTTAATTACACTTTTTCCCCTTTAACTTTGGGGTCATTTGTAATTCTCCCCTTAACAGGAGGAAGTGAATTTTAATCAATTTTCGGTATGGAATAAGAGCAAAGTGGACAACAGGAACTATTTGCTTATTTCCAATAGCTTTAGTAAGGACAGTGGTTGATTTTATAATTTTGAGGGACATTGTGCGTGACCTGTAAGGGGAAAAAAAAAAGTACAATTAACCCTATTTTCATACATTCTTTACTCCCACCCTCATTTGGCTTCAATTTTCCATTCATCTTGGGAAGTTGAATTTTTTATGGCACGATGAAAAATGGCATCCACATGTATTCTATTTATTTCCTGCCTCGTTTTCCACACTACTAAACAATGGAAATGGCTCTTTTTCGTCAGAGCCTTTGAGATGTTTGCTTTAGAATATTTAAGAGAAGTCAAATATTGTGATTTGTGAAATCCAAATCCTGAAATTTTTGTCCATTATATTGTCTAGGAAGATTGACGAATTAGGAGTTCAAATTAAGTTCTACAGAGAAATGAATTCCACGAAGACCAAAAAAGAAAAAAAATCCCACAAGGCAACCATGTCTAATAATTTATAATTTATCCAAAGTAAGGTGAAAGAAAAAGACAAACAGGGAATAAAAGTCACATGGATTCACCAACGTTTTCATATTGCCAGCTAACATGTAATGATCAACATCCTCCGCATGGATCATATTATATGCTTAACTAAATAAACAATATATAACAGCCCCTCATTGTCTTCCTCGTGGTTCATAAAATTTACACTCTGTAAATCTATAAAATTTTGTTGGGTTAGTGGTTTTATATATAACATGACAAGAGCTAGCCATAACACTTATGCACTGCAAAACAAAGGTGTCAGCTTGAGCAAAACAGGACGTAAGTTTCTTGCATGTTAGTTCAAGAGCAAGCCAGTTGAGAAGGTTGATTCCCTAAAGGTAAGAAGTGATTTTCTGGTTTTCTTGTAACTCAAGTATTAATCATTGTCTTCTTAGAGTTCCGTACTTACAAGTCAAATATACAATTTGTTTGTCTTTTTCTTTTTCCTGTCCTGCTTGGTTTGTCTTCATCTAAAAACTTGCTTCTCCTCTCTTCCTCTCTCCTTCTCTGTCGCAATGTAATCTTTGTAATGCAAAAAAAAAAAAAAATACATTGCGAGTCAAATAGTTAGGGAAACGCAATAGATTTTCGTGTGACTGGTAAGGAGGAGGATATGTGTGAAAGAGAATGTTGGAGATTTTCACGTGACTAGTAGGGTTGTTTGGTTGGGTGAATTTTAGGAAGGATAGAAAAAAGAGGAAAGAAAAGAAGAGAGAAAATGTTTTTTGGAGAGTTTGGTTGGATGGACTTTAAAAAGGGAAAAACTGGTGGAATTTGAGTGTATTTTCTTGTGCCCACCAAATTAGAGAGAAAATAGAAGTGAAAATCCAAAAAAAAAAAAAAAAAAAAAAAACTGACGTGACCACACATAGTTCAAAGGGTATTTTTTTTATTTGTGTTTTCTTCTTTGGCCTTCTCTTCCTTTTTTTTTTGTTTTTGTTTTTGTTTTTGTTTTTTACCCCTTGGTTTTTTTTTTTTTTGGTTACTTATTTGTTTCCTTTTATTTATTTATTTATTTTAAATTTCCTTTGGTTTTCTACTTTTCTTTGGTTTTTTTTTCCCCTAGTACTTCTCATTGAGTTTGTTTCTTGTTTTGATTTTTTTTTTTTTGGTTTATCCATTTTTTCCTCTAATTTGTTACTTTTATTTATTTTTATCCAATAAGGGCATGAAAGTAAATTTGTAAAATTATATTTTTCATCCTCTTATTTTTCTTCTCAACAAAATAAAAGAGTTTTTATTCCCTTCACTTTTCCATCTCTCCAACAAAAACACAAGGAAAAACTAAATTTTTTCTATCCTCCCACCATTTTCTATCTTCTCACTTTTTCATCTCTTCAACCAAACAGACCCTTAGTTCTATGTGTTGCAATGAATCGGTTGAAGAGCATACATAGTAGATTATCCCTAAGCTAATTTTAAGATAGAAGAATGGAAAAGTGAGATGGTGAAAAATGTTAAGAAGATAGAAGAATAGGAAGATAGAAAAGATTTTAATTTTCTATCATAAGTGTTTGACAAAAGGGGTGGAAAAGTGAAAAGATATAAATTACTATTATTCCATTATTGTAGTTTGAAATAATGGGCTGGGTAATATGGGGTAATAATGTCTTTTGAATCTCAAATAGATTTTCTTTCCCATTTTTTCTTCCAACTTAGGAGGATTAGTACTTGGATTACAGTACTTGTAGTACAAATAAGAGTAGGATTTCTAGAACAATAAACTGAAACTAGGATTATATAAAAGAATTGGCTTTCACTGAAACTAGGATAATATACAAGAATTGGCTTTATACTCTTGAGGACATTTAGAAAGTGCCATATCAGAACATGGTTAACTAAACTACAAACTCCATATTTGAGTGTTAGCTAGCATAAAAAGGAAAGGTTGTATTTCACATGAAAGAAAAATAATTTTGTACGATTAATGTTAGTGAAATTTATGATGAAAACCTATTTGTAATATTGTAAGAAATGGTTGTTAACTTGTTGAAATTATTCACCGGTTTAATTGTTCTTTCCTGTTAGGCTCTATAAATTGGATTGCCTCTCAACAACATAAGGTTTCTTGTTAGAAGTTTCTGCTCTGAAAGAATCGGAATGGCAAAGGGTTTCTGGACTGTATTCTGTGGGAATTCTGAGTGTTCAAGTGAAGTTGGAAAGAGATGCAGTTATGGTTTTCTATCCATAATCGATCCAAATACATGCATCAACAATTGTTTGGTCATTTCTGTTAATTTCCTATTTCTGCTCATGTTTGTATATTTGGTACTGTTTAGATCATTCTTAAGAAAGAGAAAAGAGCCATTACAGTCTAAACGCTTCTCTCCAATTCTGATTTTTTCAGCCATTTTTAATGGTGGTCTGGGTTTGGCTTACTTGGGATCTGGGTTTTGGATATGTTATAAGGAACTCAATGCAAAAGGAACCATCTTACCTTTGCATGGATGGCTAGTAAAGCTATTCCAAGGGTTCACATGGTTGATGCTGGATTTTACAGTAATTACTGACAGCGTACGCCTTCAGCACACCACAACTGCAAAGCTTTGTTCGATTGTAGCCTTCATGTATGTTGGATTCCTCTACTTTTCATCTCTTTGGGTTATTATTGTGGACAAAATGGCAACTATGGAGACGATATTGGATATTTTGTCCCTTCCAGGAGCAGTCCTGCTTCTCTTGTGCGTTTTTCGGGGACACAAGCTTGTGGAAACTGATCCATATTTTAGTTATGATACTTCCTATGCACCTTTGCAAAGTGAAGACGACAATGCCAAAGGTGAAAATTTTTCTAATGAAAATGTTACTCCTTTTGCAAAAGCTGGATTTCTTAGTACTATGACATTTTGGTGGTTGAATCCATTAATGAAGCAGGGTAAAAAGAAAATTTTTGAGGAAAATGATATTCCGCAGTTAAGGCAGGAAGACCAGGCTCAAACATGCTACTTAATGTTTAAGGAGCAACTAAGCAAGCAGAAACAGAAAGTAACATATGAATCTCCTTCAATGTTCTCTGTAATATTTTCCTGCCATAAAAGAGAAATTTTAATTTCTGGATTTTTTGCATTGATCAAGGTCCTCACAGTGTCCACTGGTCCATTGTTTCTTAAAGCCTTCATTGAGATCGCAGATGGCAAAGAAGCTTTTAAATATGAAGGCTATGCACTGGCAGGAGGACTCTTTGTGGCAAAGTGTTTAGAGTCATTCTCTGAGAGGCAGTGGTTCTTCCGAACCAGATTGATTGGTCTCCAGGTAAGATCCTCCTTGTCTGCAGCTATTTATCAAAAGCAACTGCAACTCTCAAATGCTGCTAAGGTTACTCATTCTCCTGGCCAGATAATGAATTATGTCACAGTAGATGCCTATAGAATAGGTGAATTCCCATACTGGTTCCATCAGATATGGTCAACTATCATTCAGCTATGTATTGCTTTATCTATTGTTTACTATGCTATGGGGCTGGCAACTGTTGGAGCTTTAATTGTAATCATACTGACTGTGATTGCAACTTCTCCATTAGCCAAATTGCAACATAAGTATCAGACCAAGCTTATGGTGGCACAAGATAAGAGGCTAAAGGCCATTACAGAAGCTCTTGCAAATATGAAGGTCTTGAAGTTGTATGCCTGGGAGAAACATTTTAAGAATGTCATAGAAGTGCTAAGGGAAGAAGAATCCAAGTGGATACTACCAGTTTTATCACAAAAGGGGCATTATGTGTCTTTATTTTGGTCATCTCAGATTTTAGTATCAACTGCCACCTTTTGGTCATGCTACTTCCTTGGAATTCCACTCTCTACTAGTAATGTATTCATGTTCCTATCAAGTCTGCGCATTGTTCAGGAACCTATTAGGATGATCCCTGATGTTGCAGGAGTGTTCATTGAAGCAAAGGTTTCATTAACCCGAATTGTCAAGTTTCTTGAGGCACCTGAGTTGGAGAACAGAAATTCAAGGCAAAAGTGCAATGGGAAAGAGCAAGAGCACTCCATATTTATGAGGGCCAGTGAAATATCTTGGGAGACTGAATCAGAAAATGTCATACTAAGAAACATTAACTTGTTTGTGAAACCAGGAGAAAAGGTAGCTATTTGTGGAGAGGTTGGATCAGGTAAATCTACCCTTCTAGCTGCAATTCTTGGAGAGGTGCCAAACATCAAGGGCATGGTAAGTAATCATTTATTCCTTATCTATATAGTAGACTAAGCCCTCAACTAGAGAATTGTATATTTTAAATTTTTGTTGAGACTTAGGTTTCCCCCCTACTAAATTTCTAGAGCATACGATATTTTCCCGATTAATTATTTATGCATCAATTACGTGTAGATTTCAAAATTCTTAAACGATAAAAGTGTTAATAAAGCTTTCTGGATCTATATTTTCAGGTTACTGCCTATGGAAAGATAGCATATGTTTCTCAGACATCCTGGATCCAGACAGGATCTATACAAGAAAACATTCTGTTTGGGTCCCCCATGGATATGCTTAGATATCAAGAAGTGCTTAGAAGATGTTCCCTAATAAAAGACCTTGAGATGCTTCCATATGGTGATCTCACAGAAATAGGAGAAAGAGGAGTTACTCTGAGCGGTGGACAAAAGCAGCGTGTTCAACTTGCACGTGCACTCTATCAGGATGCAGATGTATATCTCTTGGATGATCCATTCAGCGCTGTTGATGCACATACTTCCACCACACTATTTCATGTAATTATTATTTCCATCCAATAGGATTTTTCTAGTAGTACTCTTTTTTTTTTTCGAGGAAAGAAAAATCTAATATGCCTTCTGTCCAGGAATATGTGATGGGAGCTTTATCTAGGAAGACAGTCTTGCTGGTGACTCACCAAGTTGACTTCCTTCCTGCATTTGATTCTGTTTTGGTTGGTATACCAGTGAAATTGTGATGTTTTCTCAGTGTCTTTCATTTATTTATTAGTTTTGGTTGGGGTTACTTTCACCAATATGGTTCTGATACCTCAAAAATAACTGATAGATTTCATTTTCCAATTTTACTAAACATTTTCAATTATCTGTTGGAAGTGTTGTGAAAAACTCTAGGACTAAATAAACTTCATTTTGTTGGCAGTTTATGACTAAAGGGGATATACTAAGAGCTTATAAATATGATGAGTTGGTAGCTTCTAGTCAAGAATTTCAAAATCTTGTCAGTGCACACCATGACACTGTTGGTTTTGAGAGACAAGCCAAGTATGCTTCTTTTGGAAAATTTGAACCCTCCAAAAGTGAAATCAAGAAGAATTATAACAAGGAGCAGTTAACGTCATCTCTAGGAGATCAATTGATTAAACAAGAAGAAAGAGAAACAGGAGACACTGGTTTTAAGCCTTACATACAGTATCTGAATAAGAACAGGGGCTTTTTGTACTTCTCCTTGACAACCATATGCCATATCATGTTCATAGTTGTTCAAATTATTCAAAGCTACTGGTTAGCTTCTCACATCCAGGATTCTCATGTAAATAGAGTAGAACTTATCACAGTTTACTCACTGATTGCATGTATCCTAGTACTTTTTTTGTTTCTTAGATCCTTTTACGTAGTTACTTTAAGTTTTGGGGCATCGCGTTTGATCTTTTCTACGCTGATGACCTCTCTTTTCCGAGCGCCAATGTCGTTTTATGACTCAACACCTCTGGGAAGGATTCTCAACCGGGTAAGAGTTCAAAACAGAAGTTATATGCTTTCCTTAAGACAAACACAGTTGGACTTACACTAAACTAATGGTTACTTTTATAGGTATCATCTGATTTGACTGTCATCGACCTTGATGTGGCTTTCAAATTAAGTTTCGCTCTTGGGGCATCTATGCTTATGTACACTAGCTATGCAATATTAGCTCTTCTAACCTGGCCAATCTTGTTTCTCATAATACCCATGGTTTATCTGACTATACTGTTACAGGTAATACGTGCACCAAAAACAATTAACAGAACGATTCTTTCACAAAATTTTTATATTTATTGAAAGGGAACATTCCCTTGTCCATGCCTCTGGTAATTATTTTGACATATTGCATGACCTATGTATTTACTTGGGGTGTGGCATCAGTTCATTCTCAATTCTCCAATTGGTGGTTTAGTACTTGGTTTTCCAATAGCTAGACATCTAAGATGTTAGTATTTTTGAATACACTGGTGGTCAACTGACATAAGTTAAAACTCTGGATTTTCTACGTTTCTGAATGTTTACCACATTCTTTGATGTCATAATGAAATACTTACAAAATAGAAATCTCCATCCACATCCAGAGGTCTTCCTTTTCCTATTATCTACAACCTTCTCAACAAATAAATACTGAACTTGTTTTTGTTTGGAAATATAGAGATACTACTTTGCTTCGAGAGGCTATTTGCGGAAAAGAGGAGGGCCTGGATTCCTTAGGTAAGAAATTGTGTATGTATGTTTTCATTTTCTTTGGTTAGAAAATCACAAACTAATAATCAACATTGCAGTAATGCAAGATGGATCAAATTGGAGCCTTGGACAGCGACAATTATTTTGTTTGGGACGTGCATTACTTAAGAGAAGTCAGATACTAGTGCTTGATGAAGCCACCGCATCAATTGACAATGCAACAGACTCTCTAATTCAGAAAACTATACGAACAGAATTCACAGACTGCACTGTAATGACAGTGGCCCATCGGATACCAACTGTCATGGACTGCACTAAGGTGCTTGCTATCAGCGATGGTGAGTGATGTATCCCTGCGTTCGTGTAAAAGAACTATACCATCTTATCAATTATAGTGGATTTGATATATTACTTTGCATTAACAGGGAAAATAGCAGAGTATGATGAGCCATTAAAGCTGATGAACAAGGAGGGGTCACTTTTTGGTCAGCTTGTCAAGGAATATTGGTCTCATTCTGCAAGTGGAAGCGTTTACTCAGAAGATTTCTAACGAAGCCTACTAGATGCAAAAACTGGGTATAATAGTTTTCTCAATTTCCTAGCAAAGACTGTGTGCATCATGTGATTGGAAATACAAAATTAAGCTGCTGCTAGGAAATGCCCATTTGCAGTTTCTTCAGGCCTTGTTAGTAATTGGGTTGAAATATACCTTTGGTTCCTAAACCCATCACCCAAATGTCATGTTCATTTTCAATGAATCTTATGCATCAAGTTAGTCCTTGTATTTTTCAAAACGAATCGTCTTATCATTTGAAATTAATGAAATTGTTGATATATCTGTTTCTTAGTAAAAAATATTGTTTAAGGCCAATGTTTAACCTTGCAACAATGATAAATTTATCAGTTAAACACAACAAATAAAAATTATATACCCAACAAATATATATATATATATATATTTATATTAAAACCAAATCAACAGTCAAAGACTCAAAGCAATAAAGATACTGACATAAGGGTCACGATGTAGAAAACAAATGAAAACGTTTCCAATGGAAAAATCATTACAGGATGCAAATAGTCTCATAGAAAATTCACAAAAAAATATACCATCAGCAACTTACAAAACCTTTGCTAGCCTTACCTCTAAGCAACCTCTGCAAATAACCCACTTGCCTTCAATAGTCGTAGAACATGTGTAGTCTTGCTGTATAGTGATTTCCTTTCATTTGGCTATGTGGTTTCAATCTCACAAACATTCAAACCAGGATTGACATAAGTGGGCTAATACATACAAATACAATGGGTATTTGATCGAGCACTTGGCATGGTTCTTTTATGATGTTGGCTATTTTATGGGGATACAAAACAAAGGCTCTAGATCAAAAACACAACTCTCTCACTTGTTCAAATAGCCAACAACAAAAGAAAAGGAGAGAGGTCTTTTGGACCTACAAGGACTCTCTAAGTGCTCTCTTGTGCAAAAACTTCTGTAATTATATTCAATGGAAACGGCTAAGAGTTCACAACTTCTTGCCACAACTGTGACGTGATAAGTGTAATTGGTGAAAAAAATAGTGGGTCCATGTGTAAGTGATAGTTAACCACTCACAGTCTGCCACGTCAGAATTGTGGCAAAAAATTTGTGGAAAATTGTGATCTAGAACTACTCATTTCAAATAAAATCTTTTGAAAACAATTTCACACGCAGTCAAGAATATGAAAAGAATAATTATGCTAATAAGTTAGAAAAGTAATTTAATATTTGCTAATTTTAATTTACACAACAATATTACAATAGCTAAATTTTTACATTTTTCTAATGACATTAATAATTGAAGTGTATTCCTCAAAAATTATAATACATAATGACTTAATGAATATTATAAATTGGGAAAAAAAAATTTCCTCTAAAAAAAAAGTTATAGCATATACACCCATCGCATAAGACATCGGCTAATCGAATTTAGAAGTTATAGCACTAATAAAGAAGCCTTGGATCCCTTTACCTTCAGATTTTCAAACTCTAATGGTTCTTGAGCTATTAACTCTCTATTCAACTCACCCATCTTAAGCAATGACCAAGTAAGGTCAAGGGCTTTGTAGTTGAATTGGTACCTCTTCATGCATAAAGTGCTCGAGGGTTTAAGGGAGAGGGTTCGAGTTACAAGATTAACAGCATATTGTAATTATCTCTCTCAAAAAAAAAAAAAAAAAAAAAAAAAAGATAAGGCCAAACAAATATATACTTATCGAAATAAGTTCTACCTCTATTAGTTCTTAAATGACCTCCATGAAAACTTTGAGCCAGCCTATGCACAATTTTGCATTTGTTCCCTGCTAAGCTCGCTTGACTTAGTGTCCGTTTGGAAACAACTTATCTAGATTATTGCTTAAATCTTTTTTATGAAAATGTGCTAAAATATACTTGTACCTTGAAAAAATTTGAAAAAGTGAAAAAAAGAGCGAAAAATGAGGTTTTAAAAAGATGTACGTAAAAGTTAAAAGCTATAAACTAAAGCTTAATGCTAATTCCAAACTCACCTTTAATCAAACTCAAAGCTTCTTTACATGCACGTTTGCACAACCTTTAGTTCCAAATCAACAACTCAATCTTGCCCACTCTTTTTGCTCCACTATGACAACAGACATTACGTACTCCTCTTTCTCATCCACTATTTTTATAAGTTTTATGAAATTGAAAATATAATATATTTTGTATTCAATAACAATAAATAATAATGATTAATTTCAATATATCCAAGAATTTTTTTTATCTTAAATGTACTCCATTCTATGGAACACGAGTCCAAATCTTTTATCTCGTTTTTCCTGTTCCACTCAAAACTCTACGAATAAAAATATGCCACATGTCCATCTATTTAATTAAAATGCTAAATTTATGCCATTTCTTATTTCAATTTTCTAAGAAAAATAATAAATAAATAAAACTCTATGCATTCCCACTACCAGTCATTCACTAGAGCCACAATCAAGAGTCCGGCGACACCAACAACCCCTTTGAGCATGGTCTAGTCTAGGCCTGTCCAACGAGCTAAGTGACCAAACCAAACCGACCGAATTTGCCCGACCCAAAGCCCAATGAGCGGATCTGAAGAACATGGTTGGTCGGGTTCGGGTTTTTGTTATTAAAAACTGAAGATTCAGTTCGGGTAGCAGGTTAAAGGATAAAAAACCCGTATACCAGACCCGACCAAAGGTTAAAAGTTTTTTAGAAAAAAAATTATTATATTTTCAATTCTCATAAGTTTCTACTTTCTAGGTGAAGTGATAAGATACAACCTGTAGCCTATATGTAAAGTGATAAGATTTAAGCTTGAAGTCTACTAAAGTTACTGAGTACTGCTGACTAACTAATACTTGCACACAACAAACAGCAAACACAACATCAAATCAAAATGAAATTTCAAATCAAAATTCTCAGTCTTAACTCTTAAACATGTCTTCCATACTTAAAGCTATTCAGTTTCAGAGGACCACTTTGCCGACCACAACTTTCTCCATAGTCCACACTAAAATGCTTATGCCATACAGATTAATAGCAAAATTGAAGTCTTTTAGTTTCAGAGTTCAGTTCCAGAAAATTTTCTTTCACTTTCTCTTATCCCTATCCTCCTTGCTGTTGTCGTCGCCAAGTTGGGCCCTATTGCCACCACTAACCATAGCCTCATTGCCGATGTCACCCAGTTAGCCCTATGCCGCCATTGCTGATTCAAAGTTGTTGTTGCACTCGCCGTCCTCTACTTGAAATCGAAGTCTTGAGACTTTGATTTGTGCAGGTTGATGCTGGGTCAGTAAAAAAAGGTTATTCAAAAAAAAAATTGTACTGATCTTGTGATGAATGTGTTAGTGGTGAAAGAGGGAGTGGTGGTGGTGGTGCTTTTTTAGTCTTCTATCTTTTTGGTTTTAGTCTCAAATTTGGGGTTTTTGGTTTGGATTTTGATTTTGATTTTTTTTTTTTTAAAAGAAGATTGTTATAGGTTTTATTTTTGAGAAGATTGTTCTGGGTTTTGAAATCTATGTTGTTGTGCTTGAGACCCAAAATCAGCTAATCGGCTCCGACTCACTCAACCGATGACTCGTGCCGTCGAGTTCGACCCGAACGTTCGGTTGGCCACGAGTCCATTTTCCCTTCACTCGATTCAATCGAGTCGAATGTGGGTTAGACCTTGAAAGATCTGATTTGTGTGAAAACACAAGAGCTTGTTTAGACCCCCAATTAAAAATTACAGCTCGATTGCTTTTCTTTAACTTATCTAAGTGCGGAACAAGAGTAAATGAAACGCAATCAACCGATACTACTCTAGTGCATAAACATGAACAACAAACAATAAAAGTAAAGCACAACAGTAAGGGAAGAGAGATGCAAACACAAGATAACACGACGATGTGTTATCGAAGAGAAAACCGAAGAACTCGGTTAAAAACCTCTCCACCGCCCTTCAAGCGGTAAATTGATCCATTAGACAATAAGTTGGGATACACAAATAGCAAGAGACCCTCCAAGGCTAATCTACCCAATGTACTTAAATCCTCTAATCTCCTACTCCAACAAGACTTCTTGGAACCATGTCTTGTCTAACTTTCCGGATCCTACAATACACCCGATTGCATCTGCCAAGCCTCACCGGCTTCTTTTAGCAAATCCACAAAACTTCCCAAGCTCCAAAACACTCTCTACACTCTGAATAGATGTGGGTTGTGTTTGGGTACAAATCTCCTCTCAAGGTATGACAATGGGAGAGGGAAGGAGAAGAGGCTAGAATGATTTCTCACTAAGGATGAGTAGCTCTCTCTCTAAAAGATAGGTGTGTGTGTTGTAGAAAACCTATCTAGGGTTTTTCTCTCTGAATAGCCTCCTTTACATTTGTGGGTAATGAAGGTATATATAGTATGGGTGAAGGGTAAGAAAGTCACACTTAAAAATCCTCTAGGTAGAGAGTCTCGCGGGTATTTTACAGGAAGGTCTTACCCATGAAATACTCGCGAAATTGACAACCTGGCATGACTCTTCAGCTTCCAGTCATGTGCTTCTCACATGCCCTTTTTGCAGGAACCCTTCTCGCGAACTTCTCGCAAAATGCATTGATCTTCATTTCATGCTCGATTCTTCACCAACTTAATACTAAACCCAATACAATAAAATCCCAAAAAATACAAGGAACAAAATTAAAATAATTACAACACTTTTTGTCATGAAATAAAGCCAACATAAAACATAGTTGTAAATTACAACTTTACAGACCCAAACCCGATCTGATCCGACTTGTGGACAGCCCTAGTCTGGTCACTTCGTCCTCTCATACCCATTAAAAAAAAGCTAGTGATTGGTTCAGGTTAAGGGTCGTCAATGGGCCGGGTCGGGCTGGCCCGGCCCATTTTTACTTGGCCCAAGGGCACAATGGGCTGGGCATAATGGGCTATTAACTAGTTAACGGGCCGGGTCGGGCTGGGCCGAAAGAGAAAACCCCAGCCCACGACCCTGCCCATGGGCAATGCCTATTTTATCTTTAACGGGCTAGGTTACTAGGTTGGGCTTAATGGGCTACTCATGAGATTGCGTTAGTATATTATTTTTAGAAATAAATAATTAATTTTTAATAAGGGAATAATCAATCTAGTTTTTTTTAAAGGAAAGAATTAAAGAATTTAATACTTAATTACAATTTTTTTTTTATAGTCAAATCTATTTAATTTTTTGTTTTGTTGATGGAAACTTATTTAATTTTTTTTTAAATAAGGCTTCAAATAGTTTTTTATTTTTATCTTTAATAAAAAAAAAATCAAATGGTTAATTCAAATTTGCTAGACTACTAGAAAAATATATATTTAATAAACTAAGTTTAGCACAATTACTTTAAGTATCTTAGTGGTTGGAAGAGTTCTCTTAAGAAATTCTATTACAATATCTCAAGATCAATCCTTCATACACTTCCTATATATTTTTGTTAAAAATTCTAAGTTATTGGACTGGGCAACAGGTTGGGCCAACGGGCTGGGCTACTGGGCTAGCCCATCGGGTGCCCATGGGCATAAAAACTAGCCCACGGCCTAACCCATTGGGCTAGTGGGTTACCCATGGGCCTCAATAACAACGGGCCGGGCCGCCCATTAGCCCGATGGGCTGCCGGGTTTTTGGGTCGGGCCTTGGGCCATGGGCTATTTGATGACCCTTAGTTCAGGTCCCACATCAAAGTTAGCTTTTGAAAAATCCCAGAAAAATTCAATCTTTGAATTGGAAGATTGGAAAGTTCTAAACCTTTTTTGCTCTGCAATCGTTGAGAATCTGAATTCAATTTGGAGAGTTTGTCGGCAATGCTAATGAAGAAGACTTGCCCATAAGTTTGTTGCACAAAGGTGATTGCGATCAAGAGGTGCTTCTGGGTTGAGAGTTTGGCCTTGTATATATATGGGACTATATTTGGGATTGAAGAGATTTGTTTTGGAGAAGCCATAAGGCTAGTTTGAAGGCTTGAATAATATGAATTAGACACCTTAATAGAACGTTCATTTTGATGCTGGATGGGATTTTTATTGGGTATGAGAGGGACGAAGTGGTGGGTTTCATTGGTAGGGGTGAAATTTGTTTGAAATTGAAGAGGACAGTGAGCGGTGGTATTAGCTTAGCGACAGCAAATGGCTGTGACCGGAGGCATTAATGGTGTTGACAAAGACAGTCACTCCAGCAAAGTTTGGCGGTGATGGCGGTGGGAATATGATGATTTTTTTAATCAAAATCTCATTATAAATTTAAGAGAAGTGCTACGTTCACAATATTTTTATAACATTTTCACAACAAATCACAGGTGGTTAGTTGTTATTGGTTCAAATTTGAATTTAGCACTGAGATTACTTTTTTAACTTAACAATAACAACCAGTAACAATCTGTCATTTATGATTTGTTGTAAAAATATCGTAAAAATGTTATGAATATATCATTTCTCTAAATTTAAATAAGAAAATAATTGAAATAAGAAAATGACGTAAATCTAGCATTTTAATTAAATAGATGGACATGTGCCACGTTTTTATTTGTGGAGTAGGAAGAGTAGAATAAAAGATTTGGACTCATGAAACACATGTAACTTCTTACATTAAGTTTAAATTATCATATAAGTTTAGAATTGTAGAATTTTTTTTTTCTTTCCAAATATAAGTATAATGCCTATATTATTGAAACT
This sequence comes from Quercus ilex subsp. ballota, assembly GCA_032727855.1. Classification (NCBI taxonomy): domain Eukaryota; kingdom Viridiplantae; phylum Streptophyta; class Magnoliopsida; order Fagales; family Fagaceae; genus Quercus; species Quercus ilex. Next base: position 35,734,244 of record CM064909.1, read on the forward strand.
TGAATTTTATGATTATCTTTTAAATATTATCAATTTTATTGTTTTTTAAGGCTTGCATCTCTAATTTCTAATGTCTATGTTGCTTGTATTTAAGTCCAAAATTAAAGAGTTTGGCCCAAGTAGAATTAAATTTCAAACTTTTCAACCTAAAAATTAAGGGGGAAAAAATGAATGTTTAGTCTGAAAATGACTAAATTAGACTAAATAGACCAATGTGAACCAAAATGGATCGAAGTGGACCAAATGAGACTGAAGTGGATAGAAATGACTGATGTGGACCAAATTGGACTGAAGTGGACCAAAATGCTAGTTGATGTGGCTCTAAATGAGCGTAATAATAATAAATACTACCCTTTAGCTTTTAGATATTATCAGTCACAAACCCACACAATGCATGAAAATATGTAATATAATTATTTTACCATCCAAACATTTTCAAAAGAGTTCCAATGCCTCCCATTGAAAAAAAAAATCCCAAAATTTTATAACAAGCCTTAAAAGTAATAATAACTAATTTTTAAATGAAAATATGTTAGTGAGTTTCTCTCTCCTATCCAGAAGGCCACCAAAATATTGGATTTCAACCCAATTGAAATCCTTAAATTGTTCAATAAAAAAAGTTAAAGCCCATTGACTGGATTATCTTTTATTAATTGTAAAAGAGATGTTTAATAAAACCTAAATACAAAACTTTAATTAGTAAGTTTGCATATAAACACAAGAAGAATATTTTATTTTCTAAGTTATAAAATAAAAAGTTGAATAAATAATTTGTATGGAATGAATAAATGTTATTTAAATAGATTCTACTTAAAATTATCGCATTCCGGCACTACATTTGATGATTTGGAAACGAAAGCATTCAAAGAGAGAAGAATAATAGGGTCTTATTTTTCTTGTGTTTTTCCAAATAGAATGCGGAATAGCAATAATAAACCGACTAGCAATAAGGTTCAAATTTTAAATTTCCCTTCTCCTAGTTGTTGAAGGATAATATCAATGAATTGGGTCTATATATAGTATCTTTCTGAATCAAATCCACACACAAAAAAAAAAAAAAAAAAAAAAACTTGGTCATTGTCTTTGGTTTTTCCAAATAACATTGTTACAGAGAGCAGAGAAAATAATGGAACACAAAGGCAGCAACAATGGCAACCCTCCTTCTCCTTTGTTTACCAACAAAGAGCTTGAGGTCTGTGAAATCTTGCTTCAACTTCCTTCGGTAATCTTGCAATCTAAGTTTAGCCGCTACACATTCAAAGTCACTTGGAGTTGCAACAAACCAAGGTCGACATTATCTTCAGTGCCAGCAGGCATTGACAAGACTTCAAGAACTGAAAGTGAAAGTGAAACCCCAGTTTCTTGCTTGCCCATTGAAGCCCACAAGAAGCCAAAGAATTTGAAAAGAAAAAGAGATGAGTTGTTGTTTGACATTATCAACCAGTTCACTAAACGTATAGAGTCGTTTAAGAAGGAGATAGCCAATGTGAAGAGTCATAATAATAAGAAGTTGAAAGAAAGAAAACAAGCAGAAGAATTGATGAGTTCTTGCATGGCTCCACTTGGTATCCCTGATCTCAATATCCCTCTTGATCATGAGGATTGTATTGTGAAGTCTTCCCAGGCGTACTTTGATCTCAATGACAGTACTCTTGATGAGGATTGTGTAATTGTGAAGTCTGCCCCAGCGTTTGATCTCAATGACACTCCTCTTGATGATGACGATTGTGTAATTGTGGAGCCTGCCCAATTGTTTGATCTTGATGTGGCTAAGAAGCTTTTGAGTGTTGACCAATGCAAAGGCTGCTGAAGATATAAAGAGCAGGATGAGGATCAATCAATAGGGTCAACAATTCTTTTGCTGCTACCAGACCACACTGCCCAAAACCCGTAAATGGATGATTTTGCTTTTTGTGTTTCTGGTTGTTTGTTTGAACAAGATTGTCCAATTTATCTAATCCGATTTTGATCAGTAATGTTGTACTTCCAAAGATGGTTCATAAACAGATGGTCTTTTTCTTTTTTTTCCACCAACTTCACGTTTGGGCTTTCTTATAAAATAAATAATAATTAAAAAAAATAAATCATTTCAATCTCAGACTCTCAGAAGGGCAATAGCTTTTTCTTCTTTATCTATTTTCTCTTTTTAGTAAATATTGGATTATATTGGTTTTTAATGGGTTGTTATTGTGAGCATCGGGCACTATACTTTAATGTGAAAAATCTGATGTATCAATGTTTAATTGAAGAGTGTGAATCTATTCAAAAAAAAAAAAAAATTGGAGAGTGTAAATAATGCCTTTTACACTACATCTTTATTTTGCACTCTTTTATAATTCCCTCCTTATCTTCCACACTGCTAAACAACGCAAATACTCTTTTCTTTCTTCTCTCTCTCTCTCTCTCTCTTTCCAATCAAAGCCCTTGAAATATTTGTGTAATCTCCAGCGTCGTTTCTGTTAATGTGTGTAAAAGATTGATAAATTAGGAGTCCAATAACGTTCTACCGAGGAATGAATCCCCGAAAGTCGTTTACCAAAAAGAAAAAAAGAATCCCACTTCACAACCATGTCTAATAATTTACAATTTAATAAATAATATATACAGCTAGATAACGTAGATTTTTTTTTTTTTTTTTTTTTTGAGAAAAAGGATAACGTAGACTTTAGTTCTTAAGGGAAAAAAAATTAGGAAAACACCGAATGGTAGTCACGTGGATTCACCAACGTGTTCAGACCGCAAGCTAACAGGCATTGATCACAATTAATCCTCGGCATTGATAATATTATATGCTTACCTAAAGATATAATAACATGCCCTTATGCTCATTGTCCTCCTTGTTCATACATTTTTCACTCTATAAATACATAAATTTTGTTGGGTTCATGAGCTCGTCTCTGCTACATTTGCCTTAAATAAAAGTGGTTTTACATATACTTATGCAATGGAAACTAAAGGTATCAGCTTGAGGAAAACAGGAATGCTTGCTAGTTCAAGAGCAAGCCACTCAAGAAGGTTGATTCCCTAAAGGTAAGAGTGATTTTCTGGTTTTTTTGTGACTTAAGTATATTATATATCACTGTCTTCTTAGATTTCGTACATATAAATCAAATAGTCAATTAATTAAATAATTATACACTTTTTCGCCTTTTGTGTTTTCCTGTCTTGGATTGTAATGAAGCAGTAAATATGTAGAGGGGTTCTTAACTATACTTCTGACTTATTTTCATGCTTCCTCAATCAGTTCACTTATAGAACATCTTGGAATCCATATGTAGGTTTTACAATGTAGTTATTACTGTTCTGTCTTGTCATTGATGCTAACATTTTCAGCTCTCTTTTGGATTTCTAGGTGCATATTTGTTTGTAATCAGTTTCAATTTGTCTGATTCTAATAATTTTACTTCACACATTTAAAGTGTATATATTAAAAAAAATGTGAATACTTAGAAAAAAATGTAATTATTGTGTGAAGGAATGTAAATCAGAAATGTAAAACAACGGGGTTAGCATTTTTATAATGCAAAAAATAATAATAATACGCTGCAAGTCAGTCATCACTCATCAGTGTAGGAAATGGAAACGCAAGCTGACACTATACATGTTTTTGAAGGAAAAGTCCAAATACATTTGAAAAATACTCAGAAAACGTAAAGAGGAGAATACGTGTGAAAGAGAGAATGTAATCAATGTATTGTTGACCTAGGGAAAACCTCCTATACATGTTTTTGAAGGAAAAGTCCAAACACATTTGAAAAATACTCAGAAAACGTAAAGAGGAGAATACGTGTGAAAGAGAGAATGTAATCAATGTATTGTTGACCTAGGGAAAACCTCACACTGTAACATCTTTACATTAATGTACGTATTACACTGAATATATTAAAGAGAATGTGTAGTGATCTAATCCTAGCCAGGCTAAGTCTAAGGTTACAATAGCTACAATATTACAACTACAAGTAGGGTTAGGATTCTTAATTTATACGATAAACCTACACAAGGATAATTACTACCTTGACAGCTAAGACAATACAATAGGCCTAGGTCCAACTTGTGTAAGCATAAAACATATCCTGAAAATACATTTTTTTGATGTCTTGGAAGCCTAAAAAAATCGCACATGATGCTCTCTTTGATGGAACAGAAACTATATTGCTAGTTTTCGGTAGTAAACCTCAAATCCACGAGAGGTTTCTAAAATTCAAGGTGATAGGTTTGGAATCCACCATAGAAAAGTTTGAGAAAAACTCTGAATTTTATTAATAATAACCTCTAAAAAACGTTTACATTATTAGGGGCCTATTTAAGGGCTACGTAAATTAAACTTAACAGACAAGAAAATATATTCTAAAATAAGTTCTAATTAATATCTAACCATAATAGGAACCAAATTTGACCTAAAAAGCATTAAAAACATCTAAAAACAAGGAAATAAATACCCTAAACCTAAAATAACAAAAATTACATAAAAATATCAAATTTAATAAATTACAAAAATTAAATATTAGATTCTGTCCTACATCAATTTTCCTCATATTAGGATGTTTTGGGTGGTTGAAAATTTTGGTTAAACTGATATCATTTTCTGTTGATCGGAAAAACACTTCCTCTTTAAGACTAAAAGTATTTTAGTCCTTTTAAAGTAGTAAAAAAAATTCAAAAGTTTTTTAAATAACCAAAATACTCTTAAACCTCATAAATGACAAAATACCCACGAAAACTTCTAAAATGAACAAAATTCCATTAAAACATCTAAAATAATAAGTAAATAAAAATAACAAAATTTAGATACAAAATTGGTTGTAACCTAAGGCTACAACCTTGCTACTAAATTGGTTGTAACCTAAGGTTACAACCTTACTCAATATCTTTTTATTAGAGGTGAATTTTGACAAATCCACCATTGGATTACATTTTCTTCTTATATCCTCCATATTTGCAAAATTTCTAAAAAAATTAAAGATCAATAGCTATGTCATCAATAAATTGTTTAAATTGCAAGTTTTTTTAGTTTAAAATTATGAATAAAATATAATCTTATAGAGATCATATAGTAAATAATATCCAATTGTCACAAAATTTGACATATGTATTAAGAGCGTAAAAAACATGCAATCTAACGGTTATATTTTCAAAATATATAGTAATGTTAATGATATTGAGTAAAGTTGTAGCCTTTGGCTACAACCAATTTTATAGCTAAACTTTGTCCATGTTAGAAATACTAAATAAGTGTATTGTATTTCTCAAGTAATAGAATATATATGAGTGCCTTTATATAGGAGGTAGAGTGTGCAGTACAAGTCTATACAAGTAAACAAGGTGGGCCTAAAGCCCACATACCCTAATACACGTTAATAACTCCCCTCAAACTCAAGGTGGATGTGAGACCAACTTGAGATTGTCAACCAAAGTACGAAGGCGTCCCTTAGGATGTAACTTGGTGAAGATATCTGCAAGTTGATCTTTAGAGAAGACTGAGATCAGCTTGAGAGTACCATGGACAAGATAATAACGGATAAAATGACAATCGATCTCGATGTGTTTAATCCGTTCATGGAAGACATTATTGTGAGCAATATGAATGACACTCTGGTTGTCACAGTAAAGAGGAGTAACAAAGGATGTGGACACACTTAAGTCTTTGAGAAACCATCGTAGGCAAAGGAGCTCAGATATGGTATCAGTAAGGGCACAATATTCTACTTCAATACTGGAGCGGGCCTCATGAGTTTGTTTCTTACTTCGCCAAGAAATCAAAGAAGAACCAAGAAGAAAGCAATAACCAGTGGTGGACCTGCGATTAGTGGGATCTTCTGCCCAATCAGCATCAGAAAATACACTGAGAACAAAAAGAGACTGAGTAGAGTAGAAAAGACCATGGAAAAAAGTGTCCTTTAGGTATCGAAGAATGCACAGAACAACAGTATAGTGAGTTGATCGTGGAGCAAACAGATACTGGCTCACCTGGTGAACAGCGTAAGAAATGTCTAGACGAGTGACAGTGAGATAAACTAGGCTACCAACCAAGCGTCTGTAAAGAGAGGGATTAGACAATGGTTTCCCTCCTGAGGGAGTAAGATGCGCATTGAGCTCAACTGGAGTATCAACAGTCTTGCTATCAGTGAGTCTAGCTCAAGACAAGAGTTCAGAGGCATACTTGGCTAATGAGTGATTTCAAGACCTAAGAAGTAGCTGAGATGTCCAAGATCTTTCATCTCAAATTGTTGACTGAGAAAATCCTTGAGTTCTTGAATGCCACTGATGTCATCACCAGTTATGATCATATCATCCACATATAGGAGAAGTAAAATAGTGTCTTTGTCAATGCGACGAAGAAATAAGTTAAAATCATAATGACTGGCCGTGTAACCTAAGCGAGAGATGATAGAGCTGAATTTGGCAAACCAAGCTTGTGGAGCTTGTTTAAGGCCATAGAGTGCACGTCGAAGGTGACAAACCTTATTTGATTCAACAGAGAGACTAGGAGGAGGTTGCATATAAACTTCTTCACTTAAATCCCCATTAAGGAATGCATTTTTGACATCCATCTGAAAAATGTCCCATTTACTGGCAGCAACAACAGCTAAGAGGGCATGAACAGATGAGATATGAACAATCGGAGCAAAGGTCTTTTCATAATCAATGTCATACTCTTGTGTAAAGCCTTTTACAACAAAACGAGCTTTGTAGTGCTCAATGGACCCATCAAAGCGAGTCTTAATCTTGTAGATCCACTTACAACCAACCACAGAGAGTCACCAAATCCCAAGTATGATTTTTAGATAATGCATCAAGTTCCTCTTTCATTACAATCTGCCATAAAGGGTCAGAGGAAACCTCACAATAGGTGTGAGGCTCGTGTAGTGTAGCAAGGGTAGTGTAACAATGATAGTCAAGTAAATGTGTAGGAATGGATCTTACCCGAGTTGAGTGACGAGGTGGAATGTCTTGTGCAAGATCTTCAAGCGGAGCAGGAGCAGGGAACCCAAGCTCAGGGTTGGGTAGCTCGTCTTCGACCTATTCATCTTCCACCTGTTCATTAAATGGTGAACTAGGAAAGGGATCAAGGATATCTGATGGTTAGACAGAGAAGTCTATAGGAGAATCAGAAGCAACTACAGGAGGATCAAGAGCAGCTACAGAAGGAATATGTGCCTCATCTGAAAAAAGATCTAAGACAGAGGAGGAAGATAAGGAGGCATAGAAGTGAGAGAGCTTGACAAAGGAGCGATGTTCCCAAAAGACAATATTGCAGGAGACACGAAGACAATGAGAGACAGGATCATAACACCGATACCCCTTTTGAGTTTCGCCATAGCCAAGAAAACAACAAAGCCTTGACTGAGACTCAAGTTTGTTATGCTCATGTGGCTAAAGAAGAATGAAACAAGCAGAACCAAAGAAGCGAAAATGGTGATAGATTGGAGGTGATCCAAAAAGGCGCTCATATGGAGTTTGATTTTGGATAACAGGACTTGGAATGCGATTAATAGCATGAACAGCATGCAGAGCAGTTTCGCCTAAAAAAGGAGTAGGAACTTTGGTAGAGAGAAGGAGAGCACGAACAGTGTCAAGAATATGACGAAGTTTTTGTTCAGCTCTACCGTTTTGTTGAGAGGTACCTGGACAAGTTAATTGATGAATAGTGCCATAGGAATGCAAAACAGTTTGGAAAGCATATTGAGTGTACTCAAGAGCATTATTAGATCAAAAAATTTTGATACGTTTGGAAAATTGAGTTTCAACCATTTTTGCAAAATTAGAATATACTTGTAATAATTCAAAATGATGTTTTATATGAAAAATCCAGCTATAGCGAGAGTAACCATCAATAAAGACAACAAAATTTCGAGATCCACCAATACTAGAGACAGAGGAAGGCCCCCAAACATCAGAATGAATAAGGTCAAAGATATTAGTGGATATTGATTCACTAGAATTAAAAGACAAAGCTGGTTGTTTTCCTAACTGACATGAGACACAATCAAAATTTTCTGTAGACATCGAACCTAACAAACCTCTAGAAGCCAATTGTAGTACCCGAGAGGAAGATGCGTGACCAAGTCGAGCATGCCAAAGTGCAAGGAAAGGAATAGAAGAAATCGCAGCAGCTGCAGCAACAGAAACAGGAGCAACAAGTGGAAGATGAAGGCTATCCACAGGAAACATATGCCTAACTTTGGAACCGATCCCAAGCTTCTGTCTCATCCTCAAAATCCTGTACAATACGCCCAGAATAATCAAAGATAATGCGATAACCCAAATCAGCTAATTTTCCCATAGAAAATAAATTGTAAGAAAGGTCAGGAACATTAAAGACCCCAAGAACCGAGAGGTTGGAGGTCGAAACGGAACCTATATTATGACCAGACATTGTGGAACCATTTGCTATGAGAATATTAAGAGGGTGTGGTGTAGATTTAAGTTCAGAAAATAAGGACGAATAGGGTGTCATGTGATTGCAACAAGCAAAATCCATAAGTCAAGAGGTAGGAGACATACCAGATAAAGCTGAGAGAGAAGAGGAATAAGATGCATTACCAACCATACGAATCACATTAGCGATGATGTTTATAAGGTCATCTCTAGAAATGGTGAAAGTGGATGCAGAAGACTGAGACTGTGCAAAGACAGGAGCCATGGGTTGGACACTCTCAGTGTTAGCAACTGTAGCAATAAAAATGGAAACAGCTGATTTGTTGCGTTGAAAGCAAATCTCAATATTATGGCCAAAACGTTTACAAAAATTGCAAAAATGTTTGTTGGATTTTTGGTGACGATTGTTGCATCATTTAGAAGCAAAATATGCAAAAATAGACTGCAAAAATGAAATCTACGGGAAAAACTGGGTAAGGAGCACCTAGACTGCAAAAAGTCAACTATGAGAAAAAGTCAACGGTCAATCCTACTGAAAGTCAACAGTTAAAACAACTAAAAGTCAACTATCAAATCTCCATAAGTCAAACGATGGCGTCAGCGGCTGACGCAAGCATGTGAAGTCAGTGATGACGCAACTAGGGCTGACGCAGAATGACGTTAGCAGGAGTGTTGAGGCATGTGAAGCACGTGAGGGTGTGTGAGGCGTGTGAGGGTGCGTGACTTGAAGACGCGGCGCATGGGAGCGAGTGGAGATACAACCCAAATGTGCAATGGTGCGTGGAGGAGTGTGGGGCACGTGGGATGCTGCTTAGAACTTTTGAGCGGCATGTAGGGGCGCGTGCGGTCTCCGATGGCTTTGAGGCTTCCACGAGTTTGTAGATCGGCACAGGATGATCTCAGTGGTACTTGCAGAAAATTAATCGGAGCAATATTCGCGGTAGTGATGTAAAGGGCAATGGTCTTTGCAGTGTGAAACTCCTTAACAATGGCAGCTGCAAGTCCATAACTCAAGGACGACGGCTGGAAGACGTCAGAGGTTCAGCAGCGAGAGGCTGCGGTGGCTGTTGTGATGGCGGAAGCAATGTTGAGAATGGAGTAACACCAATAAAGACAAGACTACTAAGAAAATGTCAAAACCTGGCTCTAATACCATGTTAGAAATACTGAATAAATGTATTGTATTTCTCAAGTAATAGAATATATATGAGTGTCTTTATATAGGAGGCAGAGTGTGCTATACAAGTAAATAAGGTGGGCCTAAAGCCCACATACCCTAATACACGTTAACAATCCAAATGAAAATTCTAAGATCTCTAAAATGACTGAAATACACTCAAAACCTAATAATTGTTTAAACGCTAAAAACAAAGACAACAAATTTTTTTTAAAAGATTTTATGTTAAAAAGTCTTTAATTTAGAGGAGAGCCACCAGTAGCAGCCTAACTAACTATTTCTTTTTATTTTTCTTTTTCTTAAACCTCTTTGGGCTAATAAAATTTTAGGAAGAAAAACTTCAATTATTTCATATAAAAAATAATTTGGAAGAAAATGGCGGGGGGGGGGGGGGGGGGGGGGGGGGGCGCTCCCCTTGGTCCCAACATTGATAGGCCCATCCCTAAATAGACAACTTGATTGGATGTGAAAATAAGCGTCGGAGACAAATTAATGTCCATGGCAACACCCAACTACATTTCTTTAACATATGGTGATCTGAGGAATACGACATCAATGGCGGGGAGACATTGGTAGAGAATGGTGTCATAAGTGGCCTATAAATAGGAACACCGACAATTAGAAGACATAGGTTGAAACTTCAAGAGGTTGGCTTAGTAGTTTCTAAGGTCACATGATATTCATGAGGTTTTAAGTTCAAAATTTCTTGTTAGCATCTTGGGGCCACTGTAGAGGGATTTCTCCTTGTAATAGTCATATATTTAAAGAGATTTGGATACTATTGATTATATAATAAAAATAAAAAGGAGACGTGTTGTGGAATGCATCACTGGTGGATTGGTTAACATCACATTAGGAATTTAGGATTGCATGATCCCTTGTGAGACGTGTGAGTCTGTGGTTTTTGTTGTCCTAGTCTTTAAATTATGATTCAAAAAGATAAGAGAAGGTAGAGCCGTAGAGGTTTTGGGTTATTTGATTTTGGTAACGTGATAATGGAAGGTAGAGGGTAGATTGACATGTGAGATTGTTGAAGAGTTGGGAAGAATTACTATTTTGTTGGCTTTGTCACTTTGCATCGATTTCCTATTCAATAATGTTAGATGATATTAATATATGCCCCCAAAACAGTTTCATAAGGAAGTAAAAACCACTTATTATATTCAATTATTCATTCATAAATGAAAACACTGTAGCGAAATATTTTTTTAAATGTGTAAATAATACTGTAGGACCCATTTTTAATGAAAAAGTTACTGAAAAGTGTAATTTGTGGGACCTGTGACTTGTCAACAATTGCGGGCTAAACAAAAAAAAAAAAAAAAAAAGGCAAAATGCGCTACAGTGCAAGCGTGGACGTGAAATAATCTCTATCCAAACATATACTTAAATTAAGTTAGAGTAGAAATTCTATCTTGTAAAAAAAACAAAAATCATTCATAAATGTGTAGTGCCAACCACAAAATAAAGGGCTAATTACTAGAAAACCACCAGATTTGTCGTTTTAGGATAAATGGATGATTAACAGGACCGTTTTAGTAATTGTAATGAAGTATCATATTGTCATCACCTTTTATTCTCACCCATGCACCCTAATTAATACTAATAATAACTTAACTACATTGACAACTTGCCAAATGCTACGTAGTTCAATTAAATCTCAACTTTTTCTTACAACTTATTGAAATGTGAAGTCGTGAATGGTGAATAATTACTTGCAGTCTTTCACATAAACCTTCTTCTAATATCACTTTAATTTATTTTCCACCATTTGCCATCTTTCACTGCAACAAGTTATGGGTTTGTATTTATTCAAAATGATAATCAAAATAAATAATATTGGCGTCTAATTTAAAGCCTTGTCCTTATTTAGATAAAAAGTGATTGTGATGTGATAAATGTGCTATTTGTTTGGCTTTCACCTTTATCACAATAAGGACAACTGGACAAGCCAATAATTATTGTAATTAAATGACTTTTACCTTTCTCTCATCAAAAAAAAAAAAAAAAGACTTTTACCTTTATGTCTATTATTCTAATTAATGACAATTACATTTATATTTACACGATTACTACAACTAAAATCATATTTTGCACCATATGATATGAGTTCTGTTTTTTTGGGGTTGGTTTGACAAATTGTGACGAGGGTCATGCCATTTTAGATGGACTACTTATGTTGTAATCTTCTATAGTTAACTATTTGTTACAATATTCTACACCTTTTATTTGTCATGCTTAATTTGTCTGATAAGGTCAAATCAGGATTCCTCATGACCCCAAAAGAGTTCTTTACTAAGTATAGAAGTATAGAGTACAGAAATTTTTTAGCTTGCACTTTATTTCGAATGATAAAAAAAAGGGGGGGGGGGGGGGGGGGGGGGGGGGGGGGGGGAGGTGGGGGGGGTGGTTTGTGGAAATTGTAATGATTGATGGTAGCACGTTTAGTTGCCACCAGCCACTGCCATAATTAACGCACAACGCGATGTTGGATTGAAGGAGCCAAATCCAGCTATCATGGCGTCTTTAAAAGGGAGTGACAAATATAACTTAGAGAAAGTCACACTAATTTTGTAATATATCAAATCATTACCCTATGAAAAGTTTTCACATGACATCTGCCTCACTTAAACGTAGCTAAAGATTACAACATTACTCAATATTAAGTAATATCTTTTTATTGGAGATGAATTTTGAAAAATCTACCATTGGATTACATTTTCTTCTTATATCCTCCATGCATGTAAAATTTCTAGAAAATTAAAGATCAATAGCTATACTATCAATAAATTGTTTAAATTGCAAGTTTTTGTAATTTAAAATTATGCATAAAATATAATCTTATAGATTATATAATAAATAATATATTCGATCAATTCGCACAAAATTTGACATGTGTATTAAAAGCGTAAAAAAATGCAATAACGGTTAGATTTTCGAAATATGTTGTAATGTTAATGATATTAAATAAGGTTGTAGTCTAAGGTACAACTAATTTTATAGCTAAATTTTGTCCTATTATAAAAGATAAATAAATAATAAAAATTATCATAAATGATAGGCCACAATTTGAATGACCTATTGTGATTAAACCAATTAATTAATTAGTCAAGTTACTAATTAATCAATTTAACATGCAAATACGTGGAAGCACAAACAAATCACCAATAAACTAATTAAGCAGCGAAAAATAAATAACACGGTGATTTGTTTACGAATGGGGAAAACCCTTGCGGCAAAAACCCCACCGGGTGATTTTCAGGTCACTACTCCCGAAACTCCACTATTATCAAATCAAGTGGTTACAAGTAAAGGAATCTCAAGTACCTTACCAACCTGCAGTTGAACCCTTACCCCAATACCCAATTGGACTTGATCTGTAGTGACAATTTCCACCTTTGATGCACGGCTCCCAAGTACGTGACTAACCAATGCACGGATCTCAGTACGCGACTTCAAACACCAACTAAGGAGGAGAGGTTGGCTGCAAAATTCTTCAGTTCATCCTACACGATGAAGATCAAGAAGATGCTTGGTTACAAAACTCTTTGGTGCAAATACACAGCAACTTCTTTAGAGAAGATGAACTAGATCAAGAACTTCGTCTTTTGATCACAAATTGCTTGAGCAGAGATTGCTCAATGCTTTTGCAACTTGTGTCTAATATAACGGCTCTTAAAACAATCCTTTTATATGTTTAGGGTTAGAAGAAAAGAAGGCCCAAAAGCATATTCACGGATCCCAAGAAATCAGATCAGAAAATCTGATTTTATAAATCTCGACAGATAGCAGGTGTCGAGGTAGCTATCGAGCAGGTATCGAGCTTTAATGATTTTGCACTTCAACTTGTTTTTTCTTGGACAGACTTGATGACTTCAACACTTGATCTTGAAACCTTATTTCTTGAAGTATTAAAAACACCTAGAACTACCCAATTACAAGTAGAGTGCATTTTGTCAAAGGATTAGCCAATTTACGCAATCTAATAACAAGTGAAAACACATATGTCCTAACAGTAAACATCGGATCATTGAACAATAACAATTTTAATTTTATTTTATATTATTTTACTTCTTTTTTTTTTTTGAGAAATTATATTATTTTACTTGGATGAGCTATATATAAATAGAAATTATATTATTTTACTTGGATGAGCTATATTCAAAATCAGTGAGTCCATTAATCTATAATATTATCTACAAATAGAAGATGATTAATAATTATGTGTGCTTGCTATTAGATTGCGTTTCCACACAACATTTGTATGATAGAAGATTCTGCTGTAAAAGTTTTTATTAGCCAGTTTCACCCTAAAAGATGTTAGAAAGCATTTGGGAAAACTGACACACTTAACAGTTTACATATACTAAAAGATAAACTAATATATTTTGATAATTTAACATGGTTCAAATCTCTTTTTCATCATTACAATTATGGAATTATAAAATAAAATAAATGTTGGAAATTTAGACCCCTTAAAACAACAATTGTATTAACCTAGTTGATTAGCCAAGTGATTAACTTAGTCAAATTATGCAAATCTAGGTTATCACAATCAAACAATGATATCAAGAATATATAGCAGTGGAAAAGTAAAAGGCACAATGATATGATCATCCAGGAAACCACACAGTAAAAATCTGGGGATGATTTGACCTAGTTATCTTCAAGGTAAACTGAATCCACTATGAAAGAATCGAAATTCATACAAAAGGACTTACAAACTCCCCGCTTGACTTCCTAATGCTACCCACCAATAGAACTTACTGACATGACCACGTGCAAGCTCCGAATCCACGGACTCCTTCTTTCTTGAATTCTTCAGCAAATACAAGCACCCACGCTTGTTATTCTTTAAGCTCCAATGGCAGCAACCTTGTGGATCATCAAGATGTAGATAATAGCTCTACCTTGAAAACCCTAAGTTTATGTGAAGGAAAGCTCCTCAAGGATCTCACAAGAGATTCACATAAACCGCAATATGAGCAACAAAGACTTAGAGAGGTTTGGGTACAAAACCCTAGATACAAAAGAGGCACTCTCTTCTCTCTCTCAAAAGTCCCAAAAACGTTCTAGGGTTTTCCTTATATATAGGAGTGTTTTACTTGATCCCCAAGACGTTTAAATAGAGTTTGGGCTAAACTGGAACTCTGCAGAAAAATAAATCTGTACGTGGTTCGATCGATCGAGCCTTACAGATTTAGTCCAATGAATCTACAATCACTCGATTCCAGTTTTACAAATAAACATACTTTGAGCAAGCCTAAACAAGACTAAACAACCTATTTTGATCATGGTTTGCCAACAATACAAATTAGAGTTCTAAATACATAAGTTTCTAACTCTTTAGAACCTAACAATAAAGAATTAAGGTTATCTTGAAATATGAAAATGTCATCAAGAGTAATAATCATGAGAGAAAAAAACTGCATGTGAATATTTTATTCCTAACAAGAGATTGTTGCAATTGGTTATGAGTTATGACTATAAAGGATGATATTTGTTGTAAGACAATACAAATCCTCCACGAAAATTATACAGGTGCTGTCATGCTGCGGTAATGGGCATCTTGGCCCAATTCATTGAATACACTGTCTAGACGGCACCTTATTGCACTGGTTCATAATTCTTTTTATATATATAATTTAATAGGAGGGTGAGGAGGGATTTCATCAGTGAATATTTTGTTTAGAAATATCATAAGCGGTCAATCAATTGAGTTACAAGCCTACAAGGTTATTGGATTACAATTTTTTTTTTCTTTATTTTAATTTGCATATTAAATTTTGTGTTAGTCTAATTTTATTTACTATTCAATCTATGAACAGCATATTTTGGATATAATTTAAAGTTAAAAGAACTTAAAGTTTAAACATTTTATGATAAAATATTTATTGATCTCCGATCGTCTTAATAGTAAGTATTAAGAGTATAAGATGATAACATAATCATCACCATTGATTCGTCAAAATATTTTTCTAATGAAAAGTTAGGGAGTTGTGTCACATAGAGTTACACAATGTGTGTGTTTGTCAAATAGACCTATGAAAAATTTTCACATGACATCCGCCACGCTAATCATTAGTTTGTTTGGACGGAAATTATGTTTTTGGGAAAAATATTTTTCATAGAATAAATTTCCAAGGAAAATTCTTTTTATTTTTTAATGTTTGGTTGTGACTTAAAATGATTCTAAAAATATTAGTTTTTCTTTCTTGATTCACATGAAAAATTATTATTATTTCATGTAGACATATTGGTAGCAAAGCATATGACACAGACAGCGGTGGTGGGGGCATCAATGGTGTGGTGGTAGTGATCGTTGCATTGGTGGCCGGGCATTGAATGTGGTGTGATGGGGCAAACTTTGACAAAACATAAAAATATGTAAAAATATTAATATTTTTTCTGAAACAATCGGAGCTTTAATTTCAGATAAGTTTTGGTTGGTAGAGCAATTTTTGAGTGTGTTTCAAGAAGAAATGTAAATGGTAATTGGTAAGTCATATACACTTCTTTTCCCAGTTCTGCAAATTAAGGTTAACTGTAAATTTGAATATTCTTTGAGATTGACAAGACATCTATGATTATTGAAGTAACATACTCATGAAAATGACACACTGAGGATAACTCGGTGTGAGTTGTATTGTAATAATATGAGAAAAAATGGCCTTTTTAGCATAAAAAGGCAATGACCGTTAGCTTAAAAGTAGGATCAGGACAATATAAATTGTCTTTGAAAGTTGGCTCAAGATTCTGTGTCACAGTCTTATCAGCTGTCTTACATTCAAAAATAAAATGTGGATTTAGTTTGGGCATTTATAGAATATATTGAAAAGACTCAATGAACATAGAAACGTACTTCTTTTGCATTGTATTATTTTCAACTTTATATTCACACTTTACGGTTTGAGAACGTAAGATATTGGTTTATACTGCATTTCTTTACGGTGTCCTTTTTTGCCATTGATGCTAAGCTTTTCAGCTAGATCATTCTGGACCTTTAGACATATGTTTGATTCTGTAAAGCTTCAATATTTAAGTTTTTTCAGCATTTGTAGCATTGGAAGGGTTGTCCTACTATTGAAGGGAATGCTTCAGTTTGCTTGAACTACTTTTGGTAATATTACTTAACTTGTAGTCTAAACATCTGATTCATTTCCAGAAGTTTGAATAAGAGATATGGAAGGCAAACTTAATAGCTTGTTGCTATTCATTTTCTCTTTCTTTATGTCCCTAACTCAAACTTTATAATTACGTGGTTGAAGAATCAATCAGATCATTCTTGTTTTTCAATCTTCCTAAGAAGATAGACATGAGTTTTATTACATAAGAAAGAACATGGAATAGTAACTATTGTGTTTGTCTTTCACTCACTTGAACTAGAATCACTGATTTTAGTTTCATTTAAATGATAATACTTACATAATCTGACATATATTTAGTCTTTCTTTCTTTCCTTCTTTTGAAGTTGTTATCGCAGTTCCTTCATTTCGGACTGTCATTGTTGTTGTGTTTGTTGTAGTATTGCAGCTCTTTCAATTCATGGGGATTAGTCTCTGGACTGTTTTCTGTGGGAATTGCTCGAAGATAGATGAAAACACATGCAATTATGATATTATATCCATATTCCAACCATATACATGCACCAATCACCTTTTGGTCATTTCTCTTGATCTTCTTCTCCTTGTCATATTCTTATATATCATGGTTTATAGATCAATCTTAAGGAAGAACACAATACCCTCAAAGTCTAAACACTTCTCTCCAATGTTGATATGCTCAGCCACTTATAATGGTGGTCTGGGTTTGGCTTACTTGGGTTTGGGGATCTGGATAATTGGTGAGAATCTGAATGCAAAGAGAGCCATATTACCTTTGCAGGGATGGCTAGTATTGCTATTCCAAGGCTTCACATGGATGCTGCTTGATTTTGTAGTAATTATTGAGAAGCTACGCCTTCCAAATGTCGCAACAGCAAAGCTTTGTTCTATTGCCACCTTCTTGTTTGCAGGATTCCTCTGCTTTTCTTCTCTTCTGTTTGCTATTTTGGAAAAAAAGGCATCTATTAAGATGGTTTTAGATATTCTTTCTTTTCCTGGAGCAATCTTGTGCCTCTTGTGCGCTTTTCAGGAACATAAATATGTGCAAACTGATTCAGACATCAGTTGTGATGCATTGTATGCACCTTTGCAAGGTGAGGAAGCTAGTGACACTGGTGAAAATTGTTCAAATGACAACGTCACTCCTTTTGCCAAAGCTGGATTTCTTAGTAAAATGTCATTTTGGTGGTTAAATCCACTGATGAAGCACGGTAAAGATAAAATCCTTAAGGAGAATGATGTTCCACAGTTAAGGCAGGAACATCGGGCGCAAACATGCTACTTAATGTTTGAAGAGCAACTGAGCAAACAGAAAGAAACATATGATCTGCCCTCTATGGTGTCAGCAATTTTTTTCTGCCAGAGAAAAGCTATTTTAATTTCTGGGTTATTTGCTTTGATCAAGGTCCTCACAGTCTCCAGTGGTCCACTATTTCTCAAAGCCTTCATTGAGGTTGCTGAAGGAAAGGAAGCTTTTAAATATGAGGGCTATGCATTGGCTGGAGTGCTCTTCTTAGCAAAGTGTTTGGAGTCATTATCAGAGAGGCAGTGGTTCTTTCAAACTAGGTTGATTGGGCTCCAAGTAAGATCTTTCCTATCTGCAGCTATCTATCAAAAGCAAATAAAACTCTCAAATGCTGCTAAGGCGAATCATTCTCCTGGTGAAATAATGAACTATGTCACAGTAGATGCCTATAGAATAGGTGAATTTCCATATTGGTTTCATCAAATGTGGTCAACAAGTCTTCAGCTGTGTATTGCATTAGCTATTGTCTATTACTCTGTAGGGCTGGCAACTGTTGCAGCTCTAGTTGTTATCATCTTAACTGTGCTTGCAACTTCACCAGTGGCCAAACTGCAGCATAAGTATCAGACAAATCTCATGGTGGCACAAGATAAGAGACTTAAGGCCATTACAGAAGCTCTTGCAAATATGAAGGTCTTGAAGTTGTATGCTTGGGAGAAACATTTTAAGAATGTTATACAAGTGCTGAGGAAAGAAGAACTAGAGTGGATATTAGCAGTTCTAATACAAAAGGGGTACTATCTGATTTTGTTTTGGTCATCTCCCATTTTAGTATCAGTTGCCACATTCTGGGCATGCTACTTCTTTGGAATTTCACTCTCTGCCAGTAACGTTTTCACATTCCTAGCAAGTCTGCGTATTGTTCAGGAGCCTATCAGAATGATCCCTGATATTGCTGGAGTGTTCATTGAAGCAAAGGTATCTTTAACTCGGATTTTAAAGTTCCTTGCAGCACCAGAGTTGCAGAACAGATATGCAAGGCAAAAGTGCAATGAGAAAGAGCTAGAGCAGTCCATTTTTATCAAGGCCACTGAAATATCATGGGAGACTAATCCAGCAAAGGCCATGCTAAGAAACATAAATTTGGCAGTTAAACCAGGAGAAAAGGTAGCTATTTGTGGAGAGGTTGGCTCTGGTAAATCAACCCTTTTAGCTGCGATTCTGGGAGAAGTTCCAAACATCAAAGGCATAGTAAGTAATCATTTCAATCCTTACCCATGGTTTAAATAAAATTTCAATTGGCACATAGTATATTCTTAATTATAATAAATAAATAAATAATGTGTGAAGAATTTGATATTTAGGATTTTTTTTTTCCTACTGCACTTTCTAGAAGATTCGACTCACACACTGATTTATAAGCATCAGTTACATGGTAGACAAATTAAATGAAAAAATAAAAATAAAATCTTGCTAAAGCTTTAAACTTCCAGGTTCATGTTTATGGAAAGATAGCATACGTTTCTCAAACATCCTGGATTCAAACAGGATCTATTCAAGACAATATTCTTTTTGGGTCTCCCTTGGATTCACATAGATACCAAGAAGTGCTTAGAAAGTGTTCTCTTATAAAGGACCTTGAGATGCTTCCAGTTGGTGATCAAACAGAAATAGGAGAAAGAGGTGTTACTCTAAGTGGTGGTCAAAAGCAGCGGGTTCAACTTGCCCGTGCACTTTATCAAGATGCAGATGTTTATCTCTTGGATGATCCATTCAGTGCTGTTGATGCACATACTGCAACCAGTCTATTAAATGTAATGACATTTCTTAACCATGCAATTTATGCTACTAATTTTTCCTTTTCTAAGGGAAATCTAACATGGCTTGTTGCCAGGAATATGTCATGGAAGCTCTGTCAGGGAAGACAGTCCTGCTGGTGACCCACCAAGTTGACTTCCTTCCTGCATTTGATTCTATTTTGGTTGGTATATCAGTGACACTACTGCTGCTTTCTCATTAAAATTTCATATGGTTTTTTTTCCTTTTAAAATATAACTGTGCACACAAGCAGTTTACATAAACTTTAAATTGTTGGCAGTTTATGTCTGAAGGGCAATTTCTTAGAGCATCCACATATGATCAACTACTAGCTTCAAGTCAAGAATTTCAAAACCTTGTCAATGCACACAATGACACTGTTGGTTCCCAGAAACATACCAAGTATGCTTCTTTCCAACAATCTAAAACCTCTACAAGTGAAATTCTGAAAAGTTGTGATGAAGAGTTAAGATCAACTTTAGATCAATTGATTAAGCAAGAAGAAAGAGAAACAGGAAACACTGGTATAAAGCCTTATATGCAGTATCTGATTCAGAGCAAGGGATTCTTGTGCTTCTCCTTGGCAGCTGTATGCCACTTCATGTTCTTAGCTGGGCAGTTGATACAAAACTTTTGGTTGGCTGCTGAAATTGAGGATTCTAATGTAAGCACAGTGAGATTGATTGCAGTTTACTCTGGGATTGGGTCTATCCTGGTTTTATTTATACTCCTCAGAGCACTTTCTGTTGTTGGTTTAGGTTTTGGGGCATCACTATCAATTTTTTCTACACTTTTTAGCTCTCTTTTCAGGGCACCAATGTCTTTTTATGATGCAACACCTCTGGGAAGGATACTCAGCCGGGTAAGAGTTTCAAAAGTAATAGTTGCTATGCTTCAGAAAAACTTACTGGGACTCACATTGGTATTTACCTTGTAGGTGTCTTCTGATATGAGTGTCATCGACATTGATGTGGCTTACAAATTAAGTATTGCTCTTGTTGCCACCATGACTGCATACTCCACCTATGCAATACTGGCTATAGTATCCTGGCCAGTCTTGTTTGTCATCATACCCATGGTTTATCTGACTATTCTTTTACAGGTACTACAGATACCAACACTAAAACTGATTGTGTGATTTCTAAAAAATATATTTGTTTATGATTGAAAGGAAACAAACCCATTTTCTGCCTCTGATAAATATCCTCTCAAAATGCAGCACATATTAGTATTGGGTGTGGTATCAATACATTATCAATGCTAATTATTTAGGTGGCTTCATTGTTCTCCTGTAGATATTCATTTAAGATTTTTTCTTCCCCAGAATACACAAGTTTGTCAATTGACTTACTTAAAGGACTTAATTTGTCCGCATTCTTTGATGTCAAAAAATGAAATGGGTACAAAGTTGGAACTCACCAACTCTCATCAAGTGATATTTGTTCTGATGCCATGCCCTGCTAAATTTAGAAGTGTCTTCCTATCTTGATTTCTTGTATATATTCTGACTTCTCAACAAACTTCGACACTTGTTTTTGTTTAAATACAGAAATACTTCCTTGCTTCTGCAAAAGAGTTGATGCGAACGGATGGCACAACCAAGTCTTTGCTTGCAAGCCACCTTGCCGAATCTATTGCAGGAGCCATGACGATCAGAGCTTTTGGGGAGGAAGAGCGGTTCTTTTCAAGGAACTTGGACCTTATTGACACAAATGCAAGTCCTTACTTCCATGGTTTCTCAGCCAATGAGTGGTTGATCCAACGTCTGGAAATTCTATGTGCAATTGTTCTTACATCCTTAGCACTTGCCATAAGTTTGCTTCATATTGGAGCTTCTGCTTCTGGTTAGTAATATCATTCTTCAACTATCAAAATATTTTCACTCGGTATTATGTAGTTCAATATCATGCTTCTGATGATTGTCAATTTCATAGTCATCAATGTGTGAGCTTCAAACAGAACATGTGTTTTCTAGAAGCAACATTTAAATTCAGTACAGGCCAACACTAAAACCATAAGGGTCCACGATAATAGCAGGCAGCATCATAAGAACAATATTGTTCTTCAACAAAATTTACTTGCTGGCCCAAAGAACCACATAACCCCTGCCTTGCCATTTTGGTCTAGTACAGCCAAGCCTTCTCTTAGTGTGCAAGTATTCATTCATCTTCATATTATTTCAAACCATCTCGTTTGTCCTCCCTCCCTCATTTTGAGATCTTAAACCTGCAGTAATTAACGCCTATAATGGAACCTATTTTTCTTACTGCTGGTCTTTCTTGAATATGAACCATCTTGCTCAAGCTCCTTTGTTGCATTTCCATATGAGCAAGTCATAGGATTTCTGGCATAATATAATTTTCATTCCAGACTTATGCTCCTCCTGGTATCACATCCACCATCAGAAGTTTCATCAGTCAACGTCACATGGCATGACAATGGATTGGTTTTACTTGAAAAATCTGCCCCACGTTACTAGAACAATTTGGAATTTACAATCATGGGTTGTTAGTTTGAGATAAAGTTCATTTTTTATTGACAGAATGTAACTTTTTTTTTTTTTTGAGAGACTGATAGAATGTAACTGATCATGCTATACGATATAACTAGTACTTAAGCAATTGTTAGTAAAAGTTTTCCATATATGGCATAATTGTATAACCTATTTTTTGTTTATCAAACTTTGGATGCAGGATTTATTGGAATGGCATTGTCATATGGTCTTTCTTTAAATATACATGTTATTGCTTCTGTCCAAAGCTGGTGCTTGCTAGAAAATTTAATTGTTTCTGTAGAAAGGCTAGAACAGTACATGCATATTCCTAGTGAAGCTGCAGAAGATATAGAAGGTCACCGACCCACACACAGTTGGCCTGTTAATGGTCAGGTGAAGATATGTGATTTGAAGGTAAATGTACACCCCAAAAAAATTACTGTCTTTTCCATTCACAACTTTTAGAAATATGGAAATGTATTTACAATACTCTTATGCTTTTAGACATTGTTTTAGTTGAAATAGTACAATCAACATTTGGGGATGGTGTCTCATATCATCAAACACATTGAAATATTCATCACTTGTTGTTTGTTTGTTGAGAATCCATAGCCAACCTCAAAGTTTAGGGACTAAGTCTTTGCTTTTTTTTTTTTTTGGTCTTTTGTTTGTTATTGTTGTTGTGTTTGCAATGTTAAGACTGCATGAAACAGGTAAGATATCGGCCCAATGCTCCACTAGTTCTTCAGGGGATTAGTTGTATATTTGAAGGAGGACACAAAATTGGAATTGTTGGCCGGACTGGTAGTGGAAAGACGACTATTATCAGTGCTTTGTTTCGTCTGGTGGAGCCTAAAGAGGGAAAAATCATTATAGATGACATTGACATATCCACAATTGGGCTTCATGATCTAAGATCAAGGTTAGGAATCATACCACAAGAGCCCACACTTTTTAGCGGGTCTGTGAGATACAATCTTGACCCATTGTCAGAGCATACTGATCAGGAAATGTGGGAGGTAAATTTCTTGTTTAAGTTATTTTGGTAAGCATCGTTAGCATGGATCATTGTATGACGCTGTTATATTGCACAATCTACCACATTAAGTGGCCTTTAGATGTTGTAGCATTGTTAGGATAATGAAATTCACACTGGATATAAGTTGAGTAGTCCCAAACTGGGTTCCTGGAAAATTTTATCAAAACACAAAACTGTATTAACATTCAGTACTTACCAAGGAAGTTTTTCTTATGAATGTGCAAAAGGTTCTTGAGAAATGTCAGCTTCGAGAGGCTATTCAAGAAAAAGAAGGGGGCTTGGATTCCTTAGGTAAGAAGATATTGTGTGTGTACAAGTTGTTTAAAGGTCTTATCAAATCACAACTAACAACCTGGATTGCATTGAAGTCACACAAGATGGATCAAACTGGAGCATGGGACAGAGACAACTATTTTGTTTGGGACGAGCCCTGCTGAAGAGAAGCCGGATACTAGTTCTTGATGAAGCCACTGCATCAATTGACAATGCAACCGACTCTCTTCTCCAGAAAACCATACGGAAAGAATTTGCATACTGCACTGTAATAACTGTGGCTCATAGAATACCAACTGTGATGGCCTGCAATAAGGTGCTTGCTATTAGAGATGGTGAGTTAATATACCCCCAAGCTCTTGTACCAGGAACTATTACATCTTATCTATGATACAACTAGTGAAAGTGATATATTATTGACATTAACCAGGTAAAATAGTGGAGTATGATGAACCAATGAAGCTGATGAATAAGGAGGAATCACTGTTTGGGCAGCTAGTCAAGGAATACTGGTCTCATTCTGCAAATGCCAGCATGTACTCAGAGGATTGGTAGTGAAGCTAGACGTAGCAACTGGTGGGGAAACTAATCCTACAAGATATCATGAGGGTGTTGTTTGATACAAAGGCTATGTGGCTATGCCTTGAAAAAAAACATTATTAGTTAAGTGGATGTCCCACAAGTACATCAACCAAGGCCACATATGATGTAGAACAAGTGTCCGTGGACTTTCTTGAGAAGTTGGATATTCAGAAGTCAAGGCGCAGGGCAATGTAGTTAAATAATTTTTGCCCATTATTGCTTATTTTCATACCTAAATTTAGTTTTATATTATTTTAGCGTATTTTATTCGGGTAATTTAGTCTTTTAGCGAAGTTATAGGAATTGAAGAAATTTTTTTGTAATTTTTATTTTTAGAGAGGCCTGTCAAAAACCCTAATAAATATGTATTTTTTAAGATTGGTTTCAACAAACTGAAATAAAAATAATTCTCTAAGAATTTCCCAAATTTCATGTGGATTCCAGGTTTTTGTTCCCAGATTCGTCAAAGATTCGTTAAGCTAGAATGATATCTAGCTTACTGTGTTCCATTGCATGTTAACATAGGACTTTATGACTTATTATCATTGTTATTTAGGAAATGCAATATATTCTTAAAGGTAATTACCAACTCTTTAAACATTGTGACTAGTTCCTATGTACTTTTTTTCCAGGCAGGTCAGTACTCAATAAACCAATCCAGGACCCCGCCCCCCCAAAAAAAAGGGGAAATAAGTGATACATATAAAGTCGGGTTGGAAAATATATATATTTTTTAATTAATTTGATAGTTGCAAATTGAACTACAATATTCTTAGCAAAATGGACTGTAACTAATAGACGAAAAAGGGTTATCTTTGAGCATAAACAAATCTTTCAATCGAAAAACCAATTAGCAGAAGAACTAACAAGAAGTTACCTGCTGAGTGTTGATTTTTAGCAGTAAATGCAAATAAAACCGCCCAGAAGGAGAAGGCGTGTCGTTAGACCCAGGAAACACTCTCATAACTGTCGGTGCTTGGAAGTTGGAACTGTTTGGCTTGGCACCAAACAAACCGACTGTCTTTTTTTTTTTTTGTAAGGAGTGGTGCCCTTTTCCTTTTTTCAAAGCATTTAATTCTGTCAATTTTATGCTTCAAATTTCATTTTTTTAAAGAAAGTTTTCAAAAGTAATACAATAATTACAAATTATTTTATAAAATTTTTATAAATTGTTGATGTGACTTTTTTTTTTTTTTTTTTTTTGAGAATTTATTAGTTCTCATTTAAGACTATTATTATTCTATTACCATCATTTTTTTTATTTAATAATAATAACTTACAACATCAGCAATTTGTACAAAATTTTGTACCTCTAACATTACACAATTTTCAAACATAAAGTGTCAATTTTATGATTAGCTTTAAAAACCAAGCCAACTTAATTAACATAATATTTTTTTTTTTTTGAGGGGAACATAATTTTAAAAGTTTTTTTTGAGAAAGTCATAATTTTAAAAGTTGATAGAAAAAATTAACCCAACTAATACTTGAGCAACCTTGATTTTCAAAGTTAATTGAGACCCCATTAAATGTACTAATACATAATTGAAATTATTTAAACATGAGCCAACCTGACCAATAAGCAAGTGATCTAATATCTAAACCGATTCAAATTTTAATTAGACCATTTTAGCATATGATCCAACCAAATCCAATCAAACCTAGTAGGTTTTTCAATCTGAATGGATTCTTCAAAACCATATGGGAATTTTTGTGTACTTCGATTAAATAGTTCGGCATTTTAGTCTTTTGAAAAAAGAGGAAAATGTTATAATGAAATCTATGAATACAATATCTTACATGATGTATTTACAATTACTTCCAAACTAATATAATTTTTATGAAGTTATTACAAAGAAAACTATAAAATTTGAAAATGTTTTAAACTATTTTCATATCAATTTTTTTGTCATTTTAGTAAATATTTTTCTATAAATAAATTATTTTTACTTCCATTTGCTCTGAACTTCTTAACATTACTTTTTCTTTCATAATTGAATATTTTGATTATTTCTTTAATAAGTTAAACTCTCTTTTTTAATGTATCCTGTTCATGGATATATTTATTTGAATATTGACTCCATATATTTATATATTGTAATTTAAGGAATTTATTTGACCATATAAAAAAATAGACTTTGTTTAGTTGGGAGGTGGAAAAGTGGATGAACGAATAACTCTTTTATTTAGTTGAGAAAAAAATAATAGACGATAGAAAATGATGTTTTTATAAATTTACTCTCACTTAAAAAAAAAATTAATAGTTTATTAAAAAAAATTAAAATTTTATTAAAAAAAAAAAAACCTAATGTGGAAGATGGAGGGGGGCAAATGGGTAAATTCTCATCTAAGCTCCACTTCCTCTCCTATTTTCTTATTTATTCTCAAGGAGAAAAGAAAACACCCCAAAATTGTGAACTTAGGGAGAAAACACTTGAGCCCCACCAAAATCACCCCCCTCCCCCTCCCACTCCTCCTCCCAACCAGACAACCCCACTATTCAAAATCCTCCCCTATTTTCTTGTCTCAATTTTTCATCCTCCCACAAATCACTCCAACCAAACACACACTTAAGGAATTCATCATGATTGAATGTTGGCCCCTTGCAAAAGCTCACTTTTAGATTTGCACATCTTTTCTGATCATGATTGAATGTTTGTGATTTTGGTGGTCGGTTGTTTATTCCCTATGTTGAATTTTCAACTCTTTGCCTAGGTTGGGACATGATTTGCATTTTAGTGACAGGTGAGATGTTTCTTATAGAATTTTTATGCCTTTTCAAATGCCAACTCTTGATGGTATTCACGGCTATAGAGATTGTAGAATGAGAAAAGATGATTGCTATACAATTCCCTGCCCATTGTATGGGTAGCATATAACATTATTATATTTGAGAGCTTTTAATGTTGCAAAATGTAAAGCTAGTGGAAAACCAGACTTCTTACTCTACTCTGTAGATTTTGACTTGAATGTCTATATTATCATGTTGTTTCCTGTAGAATTTACAGGCCTTTTCAAATGCTTACTCTTGGTGTTCATGGCTATAGAGTTTGTAGAATGAAGACGGTTGTCCTACACTTCCCTGCCCCTATTGTATGTATTGCATATAAAAGTTAAGGTTAATGGAAAAGTAGACTCCTTAAATGAATAAACATTGAATGCAGTTCACTAGAATTCTTGACACTAATTTATATAGAGCTTTTTTCCAAATTTTATTTCCTTTTGATGTTGAATGCTGTAGAAGATTTGGATTGTAAATTTTTGGTTGTGACCATGTAAGTAAAATAACTAGTTTGTTAAGTCCAGCTTTTGAACTCCCCCATCATATGAATTTGTCCCTGCTCTGGAGTCTACCAGCAACACATTCTCTCTGTACAATTTATGCTTGTAGTATTTTTTACTCTCACTCATATGCGAAAAAAATTATCATTGTTTGCTTTCCACATATATAGTGTGAGGCACAAAATATGATCGAGTGTAATATGAATTTCACTATGAGTTAATAACATCTAAGCAGACAGACCCTGCCAGCGGTTTGAAATTGAAAATATGACAATGACATTATGAGTCTATGACTACTGCCATAAACTGCAAATGCAGCATTCACAAATGAATCTTATTCAATTTTTGGGCTAAAATTAACACAATTTATAACAGGTAACTGGTAACGAAGGAACAAAAGGGAAAATAAATAAATATTTCTACAAAAGCAGAAAATAAAAAAGGGAAAAAGTAATATGAAACAACTATAGAAAACCTTCATTCTCAAGGACTGGCTGAGTTCTAGTTACAGCTGCAGAAGGCATCTTACTACTACCAACCCATCTGCTTTCAAGAATCAGATCTTCATCAGCTTGTCTTTCCATTACTTGAATCTTCTTCGTCTTCAAAATCCTCGCAGAAACCATCCCGGCATAACCCATCAATACAATCCCAGGAATTCCAAGCACAAAACCAACCACCCAGAGATACCACCTACTCTGCTTACTCTCTAATGGGACACCAACTGAAAAATGACCTTGATCTCTAAAGAAACAAAAATCTGACAAATTCATTTCACTAAGATTGACTGTCCCATTACCATTAAAAGCTATGCATCTTCTCTTAGAGATCATGTCGCTGGACAAACTGGGAAATTGAATCAAAATAGGCTTGCCCATTGTGCTGAGATTGAGCTTTCTGACGCTTTTATCACTAACATTTGACGCATCAAAAACCATGAAGCCAACAACAGGAGTGATCAGTGAGTAACCTGGCATGCCATAGTAGTGAGAAGACAAATTGCCTAAGTTTTGATAGACTATAGCAAGTCTCTTTACATGAGGCACGGACATAGTTCTTGATGGAATGTGAATGAATCTAAAATCAGCTCCCTTGTTCCACAATGTGTTGCTTCTGACCCGGACAATTGAAACTTCAGTGCTTGAAAGATTAGTAGGAAGGACAGCTTTGTATAGAGCACCCGTGTGAGGCCGGTGTCGAACCAGTGTTTTGAAAGCAAATTCCTGAAGAGAAGCATCCAAGGAATCATTAGCAAAGCTGTCTGAGCCATTGACAAATGAGCAAGAGTACAAGGTGAGAATCAACAAGATTAAGTTCCAACCCATGTTGGATCCCAATTAGACTAGCTCAAAAGTTTATATCCTCAACAATTTCCATCAACTTTTCCACCTTCTTTTAGTAGGTTCATATACATTCAACACTTTAGAACTTTTAAGTCTTCCATTATAAGGGATGATGAAGAAGCATTAGTACTTTAATATTGAAAATATTTTGTTATTCTTCTTTGATGATACTTTTGGAGAAAAAGAAATAGCATGCTTAGAAATGGGTCCCATTATTAGAGGACTGAAGAAGTTGGTCTGTCAAGGTAGCACTTGACTTTTGATAGCGTGATCCAATTCGGAATTGTGGACATTTAGGCAAAACGTCACAACCAGATACCATTTTAAGTCCTTCAAATTTTGCTTGTTAAGCAATTGATGGTTCATGATGGGAAAGAAATTAAGAAAGGGACAATCTTCGTCCATGAATTACGGGCAGCGAACGTGTTAGCAGAGCTAATAACATGCAGTGATTGCTCAACATAGTCATAGGAAATTTAGCATATGGAGGAAGTGCCCATGTAATTGATGGAACACAATGATGCCTAAAAATTCTCAGAAATTTAAAAGAGTTGGGCCCTCAATTTTTTGGGATTTTAAGAGAAATATTTTCAGATTATGCGCATCCTTGTTTTACTTAAAATAATAATGCTAAAAAATAAATTATTATATCATTTAATTGACTTGACTGTTGACTCCCTTCACTTTTAACTTTTTGCACGGTTCTTTTTACTTTTTTTTTTTTTTTTTTACTTCTTGTTTCTCAGAAAAAAGGAAACTTTTTTTTTCTTTTTTAATAGTTTCATTCATATTTGAATTTTAAATTACATAGCATCTTTAGACTTTAATGGATATTGCCTTTTGTCATCGGGTTAAGACGTTAATAAGTTTCCTTTGAGTATAAATAAGATTCAAACAAAAGTTATTTATTTATTTATTAAAATTTTTATTAATTGAATTAACCGAAAATTCCATTATTTTAACATCTAACAATAAGCTTTTTCTCTTGATTGGTTTGTAAAGTAGTCAAATTATGGAGTCGACTATAATTTTGTTTCCTAAATACAAAGTTCAAAACACGGGGATGGGATTTGAACCCAGATGTTTCACATAATTCTTCACATAATACTGGCGAACCATAGAACTTTTTGTACAGCAATTTATTAACTTACAATGATTGCATTGGACACCATTATATTATTTAATTGACTTCTTTGTTCTTCGCGACACTGCTTAGGTGTTTTCAACATTCTTGCAATCAGGCATCTTGGTAAAGCCATTAAAATTATGGAGAGGTGTAAATTCTATCAAGACAAAATATAAGTGACAGCAATCCGTAGTTATGACTATCATTTTGTTTCTAAGATACATGGCATAAATCAAGAATAATCGTTTCTAATGTTTTTTAAAAGAAAATGTAGATATCAAAATGTATTGGAAAGAAAAAGAAACTAAGAAGGTCTCAAAAAAACAAAAACAAAACAAAACTGTGAGAGAGAGAGAGAGAGGTACTCGCAGATAAGCAGAAGAGTTAAATTCTATGATAATTGTGATAGTGAGGTTTTTTTTCCTCTCTTTCTTATTATCTTATTATGAATAAGAATTTTTATTCAAACTAAAAGATAACACAAACAAACAGAACAATAACACCGAACAACATAATTATAAGAATTATAATTAAATGATTAAATTTACTATTTTTTAACCGCTTAAGCTTTTGGAACAATTAATAATTTAACATGGTATCATAACAAAATGTCCTGAGTTCAACTTGGTCTTCACTCTACCTCCCATTTAAAATGTTAAAAAATTTACGTGTTTGACTACACTTTTTAAGGGAAAGATTATGCCCACACATAAAGAGAAATGTTAGAATTATAATTAAATTATTCAAGCAGCACATAAGCTGAAGACACCAAACAAAGGCAACACAACGTCACGACCAACACTAGACTAAACAATAAAACAAATTATGTAAATGGCTGATGTGGAATTCAACACACACTCAAACAATCTATCCATTTGAATCCACACAATTTGAAATATCATATTGTTCTCCAATTAAAATTCAACCATGTTTTTGCCAAGCATTGGCCATAAAGCACAAGGGCTATTATCCTTCCCTAAGGATCCGTTTGGTTGGGAGGATGGAAAAATTGGAGGATAGAAAATGGGAAGAGGGTAGAAAAGTGGGTGGATAGAAAAAAAATTAGTTTTCCCTCCATGTGTTTGGTTGAGGGAGTAGAAAAGTGGAGATATGGAAAAATCTTTTATTTGGTTGAGTAAAATAATGAGAGAAAATAAAATGTAGTTTGAATAAATTTACTCGCATGCACCCTAGTACATAAATTTTTTTAATAGTTTATAAAATTAAAAATTTTAATTACTGCAAACTTCCAAACTCACACAACTAATAAAACATCTAGCAGAAGAAAAAATAATAAAATAAAAAAAATTGTCATTTGATATGATTTAAAAAAAAAAAAAAAAAAAAAAGAGAGAAAAAAAGGAAGCAAAACAACACCAGCCAACCAATGTGGCACAATAACATACTAGGCAAAACAAAAAGAAGAAGATAGAGGAAGTAATAATAATAATAATAATAAAAAGCAACATTTAATAAGGAGAGAGTAAATGGGTAATTTCCCATCATAGTATCATACACACTCCCTCCCCACTTTTATCTGCAGTTTCTCTCCCTCTCTCTCTCTCTGCCCCCCCCCCCCCCCAACCAAATACCCATTCTCTCCCATTTTCGCTCCTATTTTCTCTCTCTGTATTTTCTCTCCTCATTTCACCCCAACCAAATGAACCCTAAGGATAATTAAATTAGGAAAATAAAACTATGATAAAGTACCTTATTTGCATTGTATTAGACTCTCTAATTAAATTCAAATACATAATTGTATTGAATTTTATTGTCATTGTAATGTTTTATTGACCCATGCAATAGTAGATGTTTGGATTTAATTGGAGAACTTAATGTATTGTACCTAAATTTTACCCAATTAAATTCAACCATGTGAGTTTTAAACCAATAAAACCTCATGATTAAAGTTAGTTTGGAAAATTGCTTATAAGTTATTCCCTTCGTTAAATTGTTTTATAATAAGTCATGCACAAAAAATTTCACTCTATATTCATCAGTCCTTGACAAGTTTTTTTTTTTTTTTTCCTTTTTTTATCTGAGAGAGAAATCCTACTCCAGCCTAATTTAAATGTTTGTGTGTGAAGCTCATTTGTGGATATTTGAATCCTAGAACTTACCATCTTAACTTATAAGAACTTGTACTTGTAGAGTGACCATTACGCCAATAGTATGCGATAGTTGACAAGGTTTTTACAACTGGACTGAACTAGCCAATTCGACTAGTTTGATTGTAAACCAGCTAATATTTCAGTTTGTTCATATTTAAAAATTTTGAAAAATAAAAAGGGCAATAATCAAAAACCACTTCCTACACTACAATTATATAATTATTAGTTAAATTATTTTTAATTTCATTACTTCTATTATTTGGTCGAATTAAAAGATAAAAAATTAGTCTCATTGGCTATCTAATTTGGTTTTTAAAACTTCATAGTATGTTTGGTATATTGTAATAGAATATGTAATGAAATAGTTATAACTTATTTACGTGGAATAGCTATTCTAAATTTTTTTTTTTTTTTTTTTTTTTTTGAGAATCAGCTATTCAATTATTTGATTGTAACTTTGTAAACATAAAATTTCTCAAGTTTGGAAATTTTCTCAAGTTTGGAAATCAAACAATTGGAAGTGCTTCACAAATATAATTTGTATTGATTGGATAGTGAAATTCTATGTTTTTTATCCTTTTACCAAAAAAATAATAATAATCCTCTGATTCTATCTTCTTTGTAATCTTGACTCGAACACAAAATCTTCTTCACTTTGGTTGGAAGATGGATTAAACAATCTTCACAGCAAATCTCTGGCTTTGAGCTTGTTAGAGATTTGTTGTTCTTCAAGTTCTTTAAATGTTCTGGAAATTCTTTGAATTTGAAGGATTTTGGGTTAAAGTTCTTCAGAGCTTTAGAGGCCTGATTCAATGAACTTCAATGATTGAGGGCTTTACAAAGGTTATGGAGGCTTTTAAGCTTGATTCCAATAGAACTCCAAGTCTTGAAAGAATGATTCGAATGAATTTCTTTGAATATTCTTTGGATAGTC
Organism: Quercus ilex subsp. ballota; assembly: GCA_032727855.1. Taxonomy (NCBI): domain Eukaryota; kingdom Viridiplantae; phylum Streptophyta; class Magnoliopsida; order Fagales; family Fagaceae; genus Quercus; species Quercus ilex. Next base: position 35,767,151 of record CM064909.1, read on the forward strand.
TTGAGGTAGAATTTCTCCAAAACTTTGACGTCTTGAAAATTTGGTGGAGTAAGAGGGATGTCCTCTATTTATAGTGGTTTCATAGGATAAGTCCCACTTCGAATTGATCTCCTTGGAGATAAGTAGTAAAGTCTGACTAGCATAAATTTTGCTTATAGATAATTATCTCTATTTATCTATTTTGATAAATATTCTATTTTGATAAAGATAATAATCAACAAAGAGAGTCCTTCTATAATTTGTTACTTGTAGATAATTATCTCTATTTTATTTATTTATTTATTTTAATAAAGATAAGTATCCATTAATTATGAATTGAATATTTATCTTTATTTTGTTGATCAAATGACACGTAGAAAATTTTAATTTGCCAATGTGATATCATCTTGGATAACACATGTCATGTCATATCATGATTTGATTTAATTAATTTAATGACCCATAAATTTAGAATAATCACTAAATTTTGACATAGCATTTTATAATTGGCTTAATTAACTGTTTGCGTCCTACAATCTTCATTACAAGGAATAGCTATTCATTAAATTAAGAAATAGCTTTTTTTTTTTTTTAATACAAAATAGAAATTTTACTCTAACCTAATCTAAATGTATATGTGTATGAAACTCTCTCCTAGAGACTTGAACCCCGGCCCTTCTCTCCCCCCACATTTCACAAGCATTTATACTTATGAAATGACCATTGCACCAAAGGTGCACGACGGTTATCCTTTTTTAAAATTGATTGTAAGCTTGTAATAGTTATTGTTGGATAATGTCCTTTCTAAATTTACATTACTTTCACAACAAAGCTTTTTTTTTATATATAGAATATTTCACAACAAAGCTTGGACAGCAAGCTACTAATAATAGGTAAAAAATATATATAAAATATCAATGGTAGACCAACCCAAATTTTGTTATAAAATTACTGTCAAAATGTTTTGCTCATATTGAGTATTCACATGCAAAAATTTATGTCTATTTTAGAACTTATTTTTTCTATTTTACAAATCCACTTTTCAAAGACACTTCTATCAAATTATCTATTATATTATCTATTTAATTAAAATATCAATTTTTAAAAAATTTATTTCTCTATTCACATATCACAAATACGGCCAAAATGGCCAAATATCACAATTTTTTGAAATTTTTAGCAAAAAACCACTGTTTCGGAAATAAATGGAAATCTACCACTTTTTCTAGTACTCAAGTTTGGTGATCTCGAGTACCCTATTTTATGGTTCCACCGTGGCTGCTGAGCTGGAAATTGGCGATTAAAAAAACTAAAGTGGTACTCGAGTACCATGCAACACAATACTCGAGTATACCAGGCTCGAGTACCTTTTATAAAAAAAAAAATACATAAAAATTTTTTTCTACAGTACTCAAGTTTACCAAACTCGAGTACTGTGTAAATTTTTTTTTTTTTTTTTTTTTTTTTTTTTTTGCTTGAGGATAATTGACAAATATACATAAAGATAAAAATAAGTAGCTTTTCTATGTTTTTATTTATTTAAATAGAAGCATTGTAAGAAATAGAGATTTTAATTTCGAAATATAAATTTAATTTCTACATTGATTAAAATTGTTCATTGTTTTCTCATAAAAATTGTTCACTGTTTTCTCATAAAACACCTAGTGAAATCTTGTTTTCTAAATTTAAACGTCAAATCTGAATGCTTTTTGATGTTTGAATTTCATAATAATCGAATATATTTTTCTGCATTGATAAAATCTGTTTCTACATTTATGAAATTTTCTCTCTGCACATCATATTTACTGTATATTCAAATCTGCTTACTGCATTCATAAAATCTGTTTTTTGCATTAATTAAATTGTTCACTGTTTTGTAATAAAAATTGTTCACTGTTTTCTGCATTAACTATTTCTAGCATTGGTGCAGTTATTGCACTTAAATGGTTTTTGTGTTTTTCTAAATTTGTAACCATATGAATAATGGACAAACTCCATGAAAGAAAAATGAATGATTCGTATAAATCACCTAATGGTAAATGCCTCGAAAAATTCGAATTAGTTGAATGTAGAAATTCGAGAAAAATCAATGGAAAATCAATGAACGTAGCAAATCGTGAATGTGTACATAAGATGTACAGATAGTCTAGACTTGTTGAGAAATTTGATTTCGTTGAAAGTATAAAATAATGAAAATTCAAAGGAAAAGTATGTACGTTAGATGTATAGATCGTATGAACTTGTTTAAAAATTTGAATTCATTGAATGTACAAAACTATGAAAACTCAAGGAAAAATTGTGTACATTAGAGGTACAGATAGTACGAATATGTTGAAAAATTTGAATTCGTTGAGTGTGTACAATCGTGAAAATTCAAATGAAAATTGAAGAGCATACCAAATTAAGTAAACTTAATGAAAAATTAATTAGATTAGATGTACAGATCATTCAAATTTGTTTCCAAATTTGAAGTCGTCAAATGTACAAAATAGTTAAAATTCAATTTAAAATGGCATGACAATTGATTCTACTACTAACTTTGATGTTTTAAAATGGCATGACAATTGCTTTTAGAAATGCACTTGATGAGTTTATTTAATGGGATTTCTAAATGCATCGAAGATTTATAACTTATAGCCAACTACTTAATTTTAAGAGTTTTAAGTAATGTTCATAATACTTGTAATTAGTTGTAGAAGCATAAACTGTGAAATAGTTTCTCATGGCCTTTAAAGAATCAATGCTTATCTATACTATTACTAACATATCCCTTTGAGTTTTGCTTATGTTGGGCATATATGGTTTGTTTTTTTTTTTTTTTTCTTCTATTAAGAATTAAATCCTTCACTAACCAATATTTCACTATGCAAATGGCTCAATTTTGCTAGATACTATATTTGTGTGGGCTTTTATTGATGTTTTGCGTAGATTAGCATAGTGCGTGTTCTTTTGTTTTTTGTTTTTTGTTTTGTTTTGTGTATGTTTTTTTAATAGAAATGAAAAGAGAAAAAGAAGTGGGACAAATAGTGAGAGTTGAAGACAAATTTATAAGGTATTGCCAAAGATATTATTCCAATGTTCTAGGAAACTATGCCTCCTTGTGGACTTTGGCAAGATGATCTGTTTAAACCCAATGCCATTATAGTTGCACTCAGCCCTCCTACTCCTATAGGGGGACTTTTGATTGAGTCCAATTCCAATATCACAACACCACATACAGTAGGGTCATACATTGCTAAAACAATAGATTTTTTTTAATGTGTTCTTCGCTTGCAATACTCTGATATTTATGCTCTCAAATATCAGAGTATTGTCGAGCTGTTGAGCAGCACGTGTGAAATCGTGCCGAGCTGTTCATACAATCTGTTTTCTGCATTAATTCAAATTTTTTTCTACATGTGGTTCGTATGACTACAGTTGGTGTTTGCGTAAATTATTTTCTGTTCACTATTTAAAAAATTGTTTGCATTTTTCTCATAAAACACCTAGTGAAATCATGTTTTCGAAATTTAAAAGCCAAATCTGAATGCTTTTTCATGTTTAAATTTCACAATAATCAAATTGGTTTTTCTACATTAATAAAATTTGCTCTCTGGACATCATGTTTACTGTATATTTGAATATGTTTACTGCATTCATAAAATCTTTTTTTTGCATTAAGTAAAACTGTCCAGACAAATCAAGATAGTCCAAACAAATACAAACAGATGTTCAAAAGTTACTACTGTTTACTAGCATGCGTAAAAAGAGATCTGATAGATTCCTGAGATTTGAAAGATTTCCAGATAGACGCAGACAGACTATTACTCATCAGTACTAATTTCCATACCACCGACAGATTAACTTGAGTTAAATTTACCTACTTAGGTTACTTTACCATGGTTCATTTCACCTATAAAAGAGACGGACTAGGAAGACAGAAGACAAGTTTCTAAGTTTCTAAGATTCTAAGCTTTTAAGTTCAAAGTTTTAGAAAGCCTTTTGTAATAGCCTTTCCTCTCCCTCAGAAAGACTTTTGTACTTTCTCCCCTCTTGTAATCTTGTAACCTTTCTCTTTAGACAGCTTTATTTTCAGGCTTATATCAAAGACAGCAGTTTGTTTTCAAGTTTATCAAAGACTGAAGTTTTTATTCGAGTAAGATTTTACTAGTTCCTATTTTCATATTCCATACTCTATTTTAACCTTATTTTGAATATATCTATTTTGCTATTTACTTCTTTATTATCTATTTTATCATTGTTTATGCTTCCATATTACTGTTGTGCTTTCTCCTGGGTAGTCATTGGTATTAGAGCATCCGGATCATAAAACACCTAATGAACATTGAATAATTTATGCAGAAAAAACAGTGAGCAATTTTTCAAATAATGCTAAAGAGAAAATACTTTTATGCAGAATGCTAAAAATAGTTTATGCAGAAAACAGTAAAAAAAATTTATGAGAAAATAGTGAACAATTTTAATTAATGCAGAAAATAGATTTTATGAATGTAGTAAGCAGATTTGAATATGCAGTAAACATGACGTACAAAAAGCAAATTTTATTAATGCAAAAAAACCAATTCGATTATTGTGAAATTTAAACATGAAAAAGCATTCAGATTTGGCTTTTAAATTTAGAAAACACGATTTCACTAGGTGTTTTATGAGAAAACATCGAACAATTTTTTAAATAGTGAACAGAAAATAATTTAGGCAGACGCTAACTGTAGTCATATGAACCACATGCAGAAAACAATTTGAATTAATGCAGAAAATAGATTTTATGAATGCAGTAAACAGATTTGAATATACAATAAACATGATGTAACACCAATTGTGGCATGAGTAGTTTTTTGAAGACACGTCACCAGCCTGCTGCTATAGCACCAACTGTAATCATACGAACCACATGCGCCAACAAACACCACTGTTTCGCACGTGCTACTCAACTGCTCGGCATGATTTCACACACTGTCCAGTCATATCATCCATATTCACATGAATACTTAAATATATGAATAATTGTACCCTGGTGCCAGGGACATAGCACTGTGTCAATTAAATACGATACTCTATTCAAGAACACTGCAACTACTGCCAACATCTTCAAATCTCACTGTGACATTGGGAACATTTAAAATCCTGTTCATGTAGTGTTTTTCCAGCCTGTATTGACATGACAAGCCCTAATAACTAAAATTATAATGCTTGGAACATGAATTGAGGTTATAAATGCACCCCAATAATGATCTTATTTCTACCCCACTAACTTCGTAAATTGACTAAGCTATGAGTCGCAACACCTCAACATCAAATCGTACAATGCGAACCAATTTTGGATCTACTTCAACAAATTGATTATCTCAAGTTCCAGCAGATCAACAACTACAGACATACACAGACCACTATGGAGGGAAATGGGTTGGAAAGAAGAGAGATTTCCTTAATATGCCAATATACAAGTACGAGAGTCTTGGAAGCGTCGGGCACATCATGGTCGGCAAACTTACAAAACTAAGTATAGATACCACCGCAATAGAGTTTACCGTAGCAGAACCACCATGGTCAACCCTATACGAGAAGAGGTGTGAGTTGGAGGTGTATTGTCGATGGCATGGGTTATGAGTTCCTAAGGCACGCTCAGCCGAGCTACCTAGAGATGAACCTGCCAACATACTTGCTCGTCTTGAACAAGAGAACAATCAAATGCAAAGGCGATTAGACCGTTTTCATGCAATCCAAAAGGCTAAGAAGCATCTAAAGGGAAAGGCGCAAGAGCGAGCCATCAAGTCTATTAATGAAGTTACTGCATTAGATAATGAAAGAGATATTTCAGACTTCTCAGATTCAAGTAATGATGATTTCCAAAAATTTCTACCTACGAACATTAGACACTGTTATTAATGTCTACACGTTCCGTGCAGTACAAAATGTTGTTGTTAATGTCTGACAACTAATAATTATGTACATTCAACTTTTTCAAATCTAAAGATTAACTGTTCATTAATTATCGAGTTTACATGATCTTGTTTATTCAACGATTTAGAAATTTTTAACAAATTCGGATGATCAATACATTAGTACACAGTTTTCCAATTAATTTTCACGATTTTGTACATTTAACGAATTCAAACTTTTCAACAAATTCAGACTATCTGTACATCTAATTTACACAATTTTATATTGTTCTTTCAAGATTTTATACAATCAACAAATTCGAATGATCTGTACATCTAAATTTTGATTTTTACAAATTTGAACGATCTGTACATCTAATGTACATAATTTTCTCTTGAATTTTCACGATTTTGTACTTTCAAGGAAATCAAATTTCTCAACAAGTCCAGAATATTTGTACATCTAATGTACACAACTTTCCATTGAATTTTCACGATTTGGTACGTTCAACAATTTCGATTTTCCATTAAGATTTCACGATTTTGTACATTCGACAATTTTGAAATTTTCATCAAATCAGGATGATTAGTACATTAGTACATAGTTTTAAATTGAATTTTCACTATTTTGTACATTTGACGACTTCAAATTTGGAAACAAATTTGGATGATCTGTACATCTAATGTAATTAATTTTCCATTAAGTTTACTCAATTTGGTATGTTCTTCAATTTTCATTTGAATTTTCACGATTTTACACACTCAACAAATTCGAATTTTTCTACAAATTCGTACTATCTGTACATCTAATGTACACAATCTTTCCCTTGAGTTTTCACAGTTTTGTACATTCAATGAATTCAAATTTTTAAACAAATTCATACGATCTTTAGATCTAATGTACATACTTTTTCATTGAATTTTCATTATTTTGTACTTTCAACGAAATCAAATTTCTCAACAAGTCTAGACTAACTGTACATCTTATGTACACCTTCACGACTTGGTACGTTCATTGATTTTCCATCGATTTTTCTCGAATTTCTACATTCAACTAATTCGAACTTTTTTACAAATTCGAATTTTTTGAGGGATTTACCATTAGGTGATTTATACGAATCATTCATTTTTCTTTCATGGAGTTTGTCCATTATTCATATGGTTACATATTTAAAAAAAAAACACAAAAACCATTTAAGTGCAAAACTGCGCCAATGCTAAAAACAGTTTATGCAGAAAACAGTGAACAATTTTTACGAGAAAACAATGAACAGTTTTACTTAATGCAAAAAACAGATTTTATGAATGCAGTAAGCAGATTCGGATATACAATAAACATGATGTGTAGAGAGCAAATTTTATTAATGTAGAAACAGATTTTATCAATGCAGAAAAATAGATTCGATTATTGTGAAATTCAAAAATGAAAACGCATTTAGATTTGTCTTTTAAATTTATAAAACAGTATTTCACTAGGTGTTTTATGAGAAAACAGCAAACAATTTTTTAAACAGTGAACAGAGAATAATTTACGCAGAAAAGAGAGTGAACAATTTTTAAAATAATGCTGAACAGAAAATAATTTTTTGCGGAATACTAGAAATAGTTTATGCAGAAATTAGTGAACAGTATCTCATGTCCTACTTGAGCCAAAATCCATCTTACAAACAGTTTTGAGTGTTATGGATCATAACATCAGCATTCAATACTTTTAACAGGCACAACTACTTTCAAACACCAAAAAAAAAACACAGAAGCAAGTTCAAAATCACACACATAAATGGACACTCAAAACATGCTTTGAGGTAAAAGTCATAATAGAAAATTGATTATTGAGCTACATTTTATTTTATTTTTCAAGCACGATTGCAGCCATTAAACCAACATAGATTCTATTACAAACATTTTTTTTTCCAGACATATAGATTCTATTCTCTCTCAGCCCCTAGACAGAGGGAAAATATATAACAAATATGATATTGAAAGGCTTTAAAAAAACAAAATATTTGGTTAAGAACCTGCTTCGAAGTTGTATGTGAAAACTGAAAACCCAACCTACCACCTTTATTTGATCAGGTGGATGTAGTTTCTGTTTTTTTTTTTTTATTTTTTGGTTGGTTGGTAATATATGCTGCTTATGACAACTTATTTAAGTACAGCAACAATGCCGCTCAATTTTTTATTTTGGCAGTTCTTTGGTCTAGATTTCCCGCAATGTATTTTGTGGCATAGATTTTTGGATAAACCCAAAAATGTTTAACTTTTTAGATAAACTAAATAAGGAGTAATAATAATAATAATAATAATAATAACAATAAAATGTAATAAAGGGAAATTTTCAATACATTACGATTCATTGTATTCAAATCATCTCTAATTTCTACTCATTTTGTCGCACTTGTTTTATACTTCTACACGGTAGACTGTAGGTGAAGTAGAAAAAATAGTGAGTTTATTAGAAAGTGATAAACAACCAATCACAATCTATCATTGTTGGATAATTTTGACAAAGTGTGTATCAAAATAGATTTTATCAATGCAGAAAAACAAATTCGATTATTGTGAAATTCGAACATGAAAAAACATACAGATTTGGATTTTCAATTATTGTGAAATTTAAACATGAAAAAGCATTCAGATTTGACGTTTAAATTTAGAAAACACGATTTCACTAGGTGTTTTACGACAAAACAGTGAACAATTTATTTAAATAGTGAACAGAAAATAATCTACGCAGAAAAGAGAGTGAACAATTTTTTAAATAACGCTGAACATAAAATAATTTTATGCAGAATGCTAGAAATAGTTTATGCAGAAAACAGTGAACAATTTTTATGAGAAAATAGTGAAGATAGTGTGCAAAGAGCAAATTTTATTAATGTAGAAACAGATTTTATCAATGCAAAAAAATAGATGATCTGTACATCTAATGTAATTAATTTTCCATTAAGTTTACTCAATTTGGTATGCTCTTCAATTTTCATTTGAATTTTCACGATTTTACACACTCAACGAATTCAAATTTTTCAATATATTCGTACTGTCTGTATCTCTAATGTACACAATTTTTCCTTGAGTTTTCACAGTTTTGTACATTCAATGAATTCAAAATTTTAAACAAATTCATACGATCTATACATCTAACGTACATACTTTTCCTTTGAATTTTCATTATTTTGTACTTTCAACGAAATCAAATTTCTCAACAAGTCTAGACTATCTGTACATCTTATGTATACATTCACGATTTACTACGTTCATTGATTTTCTATTGATTTTTCTCGAATTTCTACATTCAACTAATTCGAATTTTTCGGGGCATTTACCATTAGGTGATTTATACGAATCATTCATTTTTCTTTCATGGAGTTTGTCCATTATTCATATGGTTACAAATTTAGAAAAACACAAAAACCCTTTAAGTGCAATAATTGCACCAATGCTAGAAATAGTTAATGCAGAAAATAGTGAACAATTTTTATGACAAAACAGTGAACAGTTTTAATTAATGCAAAAAAAAGATTTTATGAATGCAGTAAGCAGATTTGAATATACAGTAAATATGATATGCAGAGAGAAAATTTCATAAATGTAGAAACAGATTTTATCAATGCAGAAAAATATATTCAATTATTGTGAAATTCAAACATCAAAAAACATTCAGATTTGACGTTTAAATTTAGAAAACACGATTTCACTAGGTATTTTATGAAAAAATAGTGAACAATTTTTTAAATAGTGAATAGAAAATAATTTATGCAAAAAAGAGAGCTAATAATTTCTTAAATAATGCTGAACAGAAAATAATTTTATGTAAAATCATAGAAATAGTTTATACAGAAAATAGTGAACAATTTTTATGAGAAAACAATGAACAATTTTAATCAATGTAGAAATTAAATTCATATTTCGAAATTAAAATCTCTATTTCTTACAATGCTTCTATTTAAATAAATAAAAACATAGAAAAGCTACTTATTTTTATCGTTATGTATATTTGTCAATTATCCTCAAGCAAAAAAACAAAAAAAAAAAAATAAATAAATAAAATTTTACACAGTACTCGAGTTTGGTAAACTCGAGTACTGTAGAAAAAAAAATTTCTGTATTTTTTTTATAAAAGGTACTCGAGCTTGGTATACTCAAGTATTGTGTTGCATGATACTCGAGTTTTCCAAGCTCGAGTACCACTTTAGTTTTTTTAATCTCCAATTTCCAGCTCAGCAGCCACGATGGGACTATAAAATAAGGTACTCGGGTTCACCAAACTCAAATACTAAAAAAAATGATAGATTTTCATTTATTTCCGAAACAGTAATTTTTTACTAAAAATTTCAAAAACTTGTGGTATTTAACCATTTTGGCCTCACAAATTCCATGTACCCCCTACTTTACCGTAATCGAGAAAATTTACACCGCTACGCTAAAATGAAAAATAGACCATAAATATATTATTCTCCGCGAATAATGTCGGTGATTTTTAAGGTTGACTGACCAAAATTTTGTATTTAAATTGTTTCTCAAAAAAAAAGAAAGAGAGTACCATTTAAATTGTTTTTTTTTTTTTTTTTTTAATCTCTATAATTGGAAACGTTGGAGATTCCCGTTGCGATTTTCTCTCTGTGTAACCGTTATTTGCGACTTGCAAAATATAAAACACAAAAAAAGAGTGGTTTTTTATCTGATCGAAGGAATTTCTAGGGTTTTGGGCATGAGGGATTCGAACGCGGACCTCTTCGATCCCCGAACGATCATGGACTCGGACTGCGCTACCGGCAGTCTCGGACCCGGACCCGGGCCCGTTTCCGATTCGGACTTCGCGTTCGCCTTCAACGACAGCAATTTCTCCGATCGAGTTCTTAGAATTGAAATAATCCCCGATTTGCCCGAGACCAAATCGAACGGCGATGGTTGCACCAGCATCGCCGATTGGGCCCGAAATCGGAAGAGACGGAGGGAGGACATAAAGAAAGACTCTGGTTAGAGAATTCTTGCTTTTTAGGGATTTGGGGCCTTAGAATTTGTGAAAATTTTGATGTGATACACTCGTAAAATTTAATTATATTGTTTTACTTTTTAGGGATGGGAATTTGTGAAAATTTGATTGTTTGTTTGAGAAAATTGATGATAATTATTCCAATTAGGTATTGTTTTTCCTTTTTAGGGATGGGAATTGTTAATTCCTGAAAATTTGTGAAAATTTTGATTGTTTGTTTGACGAAATTCTTGAGAATTATTCCAATTAGCTCAACTGGTAAATTCATATATATATATATATATATATATATAATACTTTTTAGGGATGGGAATTGTTAATTCTTGAGAATTCATGTAAATTTGATTGTTTGTTTGACAAAATCCTTGAGAATTATTGCAATTAGCTCAACTGATAAATTTAAATATATTGTTTTCCATTTTAGGGATGGGAATTGTTAATTCCTGAGAATTCATGAAAAATTGATTGTTCATTTGACAAAATTCTTGAGAATTATGTGGGTTATAGTTAGCTTAAGTGGTAAATTTAAATATATTTTTTCCTATAATATGATATAAATTGTAACTCTAAGTACATCCAAACAACTGAAATGTTCACTCTCAGGAATTTTAATTCTTGTCTCAAGAATTTATAACTTTCGGGATTTGAAATTCTCAACAACCGAACAGACTCTATGAGGAGGAGGAGGAGGAGGAGGAGGTGCCTTTTGAGCCATAACTCATTAGCTCAACTGATTTCCGTTGTAAATGTGCAACATTTCCAAGGGTACCCAAGAGCATGTTGTAGAAAATTCTGGACCATCATGGTGAAGCGGTTGAACCAGGAGCAGTGCCTAATTTGGTCTGAATTTCCTCATTTTGATTTGATGGTTTTATGGCCCTTGAAATCCATGGTTGTCTATTGAAACATTACAGTTTGATTATTTGCAGCAAATCCAAAGAAAGAGGCAACATACTCCACTTTCCAATTCTAAATAGCACACCTAAAAGTAGAACTCCAATAACAAGTACCTCCCTCTTCCAAATCCACATATGAGAGGTATCAAAAACATCTTTTTCAGTTGGATTTGAATTCAAAAAGTAAAATTGTGATGATCTTGGATTTTGCGTATTGCTTGGCCATTTAACTTATGATCGCCCTTCTTCCCAATGCCAAAAGATGCTTTTCTTGGAGTTTAATGGTTTGTGGTGCTATGCAGAAGAACAGAATGCTTTGTGGAGGAGGGTGGTAAATTTAAAGTATGGCACCACTTGGGAGAATTGGTGCTTTGTCGAGGTTTGGAAGCCAAATGGTGTGAGTCTGTGGAAGAATAGTAGAAGATGGGACAACTTCTCGCATTTTTACATATAAGCTGTTGGTGATGGTTCTAAAATTCAGTTTAGGCATGATCTGTGGAATGGTGAGACTACTATTACGGAGAGATATCCTAATCCTTTCCTAATTGCTAGGGATAGAGATGCTAAGGTGGTGGATTCTCTAAAGTGCAGAAATTGTTGCTTTTGTTGGAATCCTTCATTCATTTGAGAGGTGCATGAGAGAGAATTAGAATCTATGACTCAATTATTGGTTGACATATATACTACAATGATTCCTTCGTGGTGGTGTTGGGGGGGGGGGGGGGGGTGGATAAATTAGAATGGTTCTTTTTGAAAAATCAAGGTTTTCAAGTGAAGAGCTTCTACAAGACATTGAGAGGGGGACGGAATCTCTTCATTGGCAGAGCATTTGGAAAAGTGCACCCTTCTCATGGTTTGTGTTATGAGGAAAGACTTTGACTATGGAGTACCTAACAAAGTGAGGGGTAATTATTATGAATAGGTGATTTATGTGTAAAATCCAGGCTCAGGAATTGTGGTCTTCACTTTTTTGCTTGGTTGGTGTTTCTTGGGTACTGCTTTATTCCATGTTGGATTTTGGAAGGGACATCTTGGCGAGAGAAGCCATGGGGGGATTTCAAAAGTTGTTAATGTTATGCCTTTGGAGAGAAAGAAATGCTCATTGCTGTTAGGGGAAAGGGCTGCACACGATGAAGTTGATGTTCTTATTTTCAAGACATTAGATGAATGGGCTATTCTCATACATTTTGACTGTGGACTTTCTAGAGTTCCTGGACACCATGAGTTCATTAATCTTTATTGTACTTTATTTTTTATTTTTGCTTGGGCTTTTCCTTTTTATACTTTCCATGTGCTAGGTTTGTGCTCCTTTCACACTTTTTCTTTAACGGATTTTTATTTCTTATCAAAAAAGTTTAATGATCTGTTGTATACATGTTTCCTACTTTTCTGATGTTCCTTCCATTAGCAATAGGGTGGTTAAAATAACACTCAGGTACATGTTAAGCTGTTTCCAACTTCTGATTTGTGGCAGCTTTAGTTTTATATGCATTGATGCACATTAATAGGTTGATGCTCTTTTTGGTTGGAACATAGTGGGTGGACCAAGGGAATACTTCTCTTTTATGTTAGTAATTTCAATTAGATGCTTCCTGTTACTGTAACTGGAGATATTTAAGTACTTAAAAAAATAAAAATAAATAAATAACTGGAGGCATTTAAGTGTTTAATTGTAAAGTTTAGTGCTGGTGCCAATGAGCTCTAGCTCAAATTACACTTCCTCCTCTCACAGGTGTGGGTGGAGGGTAAGGTCATGGATTCAAAACCCATTGGATATATGTACAACTTACTAATAAAAAAAAAACTTTATTAGGGAAATGGCTATGGAGGTATGGTCATGAAGCTACTCATCTTTGGCAGAGGGTTATTGCCATGAATTATGGGAAGGGGAAAGGGGGGTGGAGTACTAAAGTTTCTAGGAGGGCCCATGGGTGTGGTTTATGGCTAAGTATTATTGAATGGTGGGTGACCTATTCTAAGGCCTTGTCTTTTATGGTGGGTGATGGTTCTCGTATTCTTTTTTGGCATGATAAGTGGATTGGGATAATTCTATCAAAACTCTTTACCCTGAGTTATTTGACTGTTCAACCAATAAGGAAGCTTGTATTTCTGATGTTTTGTGTCTTCTAGTCGGTGGAAATGACAGAGTGTGGAACTTACGATTTTTTAGGGCTTTTAATGACTGGTAGTTAGTGGCTTCTTTCTCCTTTCTTCACTTGATTCAATCTTGGATTCCTAGGGGTGTTGGTAGCAACAGTCTTTGTTGGGGCCTAAATGGTAGTGGGAAGTTTGATACTTGGTCCTTCTACCATAAGATTCAGGAGGCTCCTACTTCCATTTTCCCTTGGAAGGGCATTTGGAAGGTAAAGGTTCCTAAAAGGGTGGCCTTTTTTATGTGGATAGCAGCTCACGGCCAAATTCTTACATACTCTTATGCTTTGAGGTCGCCCCTTGGCAAATCGGTGTTGTATGTGTTGTTTTAATGAGGAATCCATGGATCACCTTCTTGTATTTTGTTCATTAGCTCATTCCCTGTGGGTGCATATGCTTTGGCTGTTTGGGATTCATTGGGTCATGCCAGGTTTTGTTGCTGACTTATTATTTTGTTGGCAGCAATGGCTTGGGAAACATAATTCTAATATTTGGAATTTGGTTCCAAGCTGTTTGATGTGGATTATATTGACAGAACGAAATTGGCGTACTTTTGAGGATATTGAGAAATCTCTAGCTCAGTTGTTAGATTTGTGCCAACAGACTCTCTTAAATTGGTCTTGGTGTTGGGGTCTCTTGGACTGTTCTTCTCTTAACGAATTTCTTTTGTCTCTTAGCAAAGTTTCTTGATTCCAATGTTTCTTCATTTTTGTGTTGGTCTTTGTTCATTATCGTTAACACTCTGTATTCTTTTTTCTCATTCTTTTTTAATAATATTTCTTTCTTACCTATCAAAATAATAATAATAATAAAACTAAAAAAATACCGATGAGTTCTGATTTTAATTGGTACTTATTCCTACCCAAGAATGGATGGAGAGAGATTGTGGGTCCAAAAACTACTGGGTGGGCAACTTCCATAAAAAAGAAAAGACTCATTGCTAACTTTATGAGTCAGGGTAGCCAAAAAAAAAAAAAACAAGTTATACCCAGTGCTCAAAACTCCCACTTTTGTGGGTCTAGAAGAGGTCTTGGTAGGCAACCTTATCCCAATTTTTTTTTGAAGAGGCTGATTCCCGAAATCGAACCCATAACCTATCGCTTGCCGTCGCACTAAGACCTAACCACTAGTTGAGTAGCAAAAGTAGTAGAAGAATATTTGTTTTTTTT
Organism: Quercus ilex subsp. ballota; assembly: GCA_032727855.1. Classification (NCBI taxonomy): domain Eukaryota; kingdom Viridiplantae; phylum Streptophyta; class Magnoliopsida; order Fagales; family Fagaceae; genus Quercus; species Quercus ilex. The sequence goes on from CM064909.1 coordinate 35,782,221, forward strand.
GTTTGTCACAATTAATTATATTTCTACTAATGACCCTTGGCTCAAATGACACTTCCTCCTCTCACAAGTACAGGTGGAAGAGGGTGAGGTCATAAATTAAAAATTGTTACAAACCCATGGGTAAAACTCACCCTTGAAAACTGGCTTGTAATGGAAGGGTACCCAAGAGCTTATAAACTACATGGTTAAGCTTGCACTTAATTCATGTGGGACATTAGGATCATAACATACCACCACGCTCTGTAGTCGACGTCCATGACGGCTCACTCTAGCGACATTGACCCGATGGTAGTCCTTTCTTTTTTGGCGGCTCCACTCACTTATCAGTTATTTTTATCTAGCCTCTAGGTTGCCCCCTTCGGGATCCGACCACAAAGCCGCAACTCATTTGATCCCATACTCAATGAGCTACACCCGATTAGTTGGGTTGGGTTGGCTTTGATATCAAATGTTACAAACCCATGGGTAGAATTCACCCTTGAAAATTGACTTGCAAAGGGAGGGTGTCCAAGAGCTTATAAACATACGGTTAAGCTTACATTTAATTATCCATGTGGGACATTAGGATCATAACAAAAATCTACTAGGTGTACCCCAAAAAAAAAAAACATTTAATCATATTTCTCGCAAGATTTTGACTTCAAAGACTACTTATGCCTTGCTTGTCTTTCTGTCTACTTTCATACTGCCACAGACATAATGTTGGTTTAATCCCTCTTTTTTTTTTTCTTTTTCTTTTTTATTGAATATCAACTATACTGATTTGAAATATCATTGCTATTATTCCCTTAGCTGTGGATGTCCTTGTTCACTGTGAGGAGCAGATATTGACCTGCAGCATGCCAGATACAGAGGATGGTGAGGGTTATGTTAATCAAGATGAGGAAGCTGTAGCGATGATTGAAGAATCACCTTCAGGTGTTGAAAATCATTTGAATAAACGTGGTACATATTATTCCTCTGTTATGATCCTCTCTATCTGATGTTGAAGTCCTCCTATCTATTCAATTTGGAAAACTGATTATGATTATTACGTATTAGTTATACTGATTTTTTCGGGTGGTATTATCTCTATCTAGAAATAATGTTTTGCCCCATATGTAAGAAGAATATAAAGTGGTGCTTTTTCAAACAACCAGTAAGCTGCACGGATGTTTAGCATGCAACTTTACATTTTTGCCCATATTTGCATGTATGAATGATGGTATATAAGCATTAGTTGCAGTAGTATGGAATTTTATTAAATATTAATTGACAGTGGTATGGCTTTCCCTCTGTTTGAAACTTTTGTAGGTGATGAAGCTGCACCTGGCAATGACGGATTGTGGAGCATGGACTGCTCAGCAGTTCTTAGCGTCAAAACCATACACATAAGTTCTCCAATTTTAGCGGCGAAGAGTCCCTTTTTCTATAAGGTTATGGTCTTACTGTGCTGTATGCTGTTTTTGGTCCTTGGATACCTTTATTCACTAATTTGTTTCATGCCTCCTGCAGTTGTTTTCAAATGGAATGAGAGAGTCGGAGCAGCGACAAGTAACTCTAAGGATCCATGCATCTGGTAATTACGCATCTCTTCATTAGTTTGTTTTGGTTGCTTTTTTTAATGGTAAGTTATCCACGCACTTGGTGGGTCATGAATCTAGGACTTTACACAACCTCTATTAGTTTGTTAGTGGTACTGGTTCAGAATGTTGAGATATTCTCATATCAAAGTTGTGAAATTTTTAGTTTCCAATGAAAATGGTTGAATTTCCATGCAACCCATTCCAAAAAAAAAAAAAAAAAAAAGGAAAAGAAGAAAGTGATTGAATTTTCTAGGTTTTGTTCTGTTTGTCACTGTGTTCTGATTTAGTTTACCACTAGAACCCATTCCCAGTTCTAATCCTTTTGTGTGCATGTGTCTGTGTATTTTACAAGACAAATATTAATTAATTACTCTTTTACCTTGTGTTATGTCACTGGAGCAGAGGAAGCAGCCCTCATGGATCTTCTTAATTTTATGTACAGTAATACTTTGTCAGCAACAACATCACCCGCTTTGTTGGATGTGCTGATGGCTGCTGACAAATTTGAGGTTGCATCGTGCATGAGATATTGTAGCAGGTTATTACGAAGCATGCCAATGTCTTGTGAGTCTGCATTGCTCTATTTAGATCTTCCTTCTAGTGTGTTAATGGCTGATGCAGTTCAGCCATTGACTGATGCGGCAAAACAGTTTCTTGCTGCACGCTACAAAGACATAACTAAGTGAGTTTTTCTCTTCCAGATTTCCTTTGTCTATCTGAATGATGCTTAATTTTTGGATCTCTTCTCTTTGGTTTATGTTATGTTCAAATTGTAAAATTTTGTTTGAGCCCATTATTCTGTAGAAATAAATGTTCAAATCGTAAATTTATGTTATGTTCAGATGATGCAAGATTAAACCAGATCATAATATTTAAATTTCAGTGGTAGTAGTGACTTTTAAGGTTCAAAATCACAGATGAGTTTTTGTTTTTGTTTTTTTTTGGTTTCATCCTACAGGTTTCAGGATGAGGTGCTGAACCTGCCCCTGGCTGGTGTTGAGGCAGTATTATCAAGTGACGATCTCCAGGTGCCTTCAGAAGATGCTGTTTATGACTTTGTGCTGAAATGGGCTCGGACCCATTATCCAAAACTTGAGGACCGAAGAGAGGTCCTTGGCTTACGCCTTGGTCGCCTCATCCGTTTTCCATACATGACCTGTCGAAAATTAAGGAAGGTTTTAACTTGCAACGACTTTGATCCTGAGCTGACATCAAAGGTTGTTCTTGAGGCTCTCTTTTTCAAGGCTGAGCCTCCATATCGGCAGCGCTCCCTCGCTGCAGATGAGGCCAGTACCAGATATCATCGCTTTGTTGAGCGAGCATACAAGTATCGCCCAGTCAAGGTGGTTGAATTTGAACTACCCCGTCAGCAATGTGTTGTGTACTTGGACCTGAAGCGGGAGGAGTGTTCACTTCTGTTTCCAACTGGTCGGGTTTATTCGCAGGCTTTTCACCTGGGTGGGCAGGGTTTTTTCTTGTCAGCGCACTGCAACATGGACCAACAAAGCTCATTCCATTGCTTTGGGCTATTTTTAGGAATGCAAGAAAAGGGATCAGTCACTTTTGCTGTTGACTATGAGTTTGCAGCAAGGTCGAAGCCAACTGAGGAGTATGTGAGCAAGTATAAAGGTAATTATACTTTCACAGGAGGGAAGGCTGTCGGGTATAGAAATCTTTTTAGTATACCCTGGACAGCATTTATGGCCGATGACAGCCTCTATTTCATCGATGGTGTTGTCCATCTTAGGGCCGAGCTCACCATCAGGCAATGAGCTCTTTTTGGGTCTTGTTTTGTGGAGCTTTTGTATGTTTTCAATCCTCTAGCAACTCTCTCTCTAGTTTAACATATGCCTCTCGGAGCCTTGTTACATTTTTTTTTTTTCTTAAGAGGCTGTGTAATAGTTGTATTATTGATGCTGCCACAGTTGCTTTTTGGAGGTTGAAGGATAAAAGTGGGGATTTGTAGTATGATGGGTGAAAAATGTATAATCTTGAATGTAATGTTTCCCGCCCCTTTAAAAGGAAGGTGCTGTTAATGTATATGTAATTTCATTTTTTCATTTGCATTCTCTCATGAAACATTACCTTTCAAAATGGCAGAATTGTATCAAAACTGTAAAAGAGATGGTTGTACATCAACGAGTATATATTTGGTGATAAAGTGAGTAAGGGTAGCCAAGCGCCTACTCTCTCTACTATTGTTGCATCTTTTAGCCAGTTCTCGCGTAGCTTTGTTGAAGTCTTTTGATACAAAACTGTATATTGTCCCGTTGTGTTGAGCTGCGTTGCCCGAGCCTTGGCTTCTTGTATTAGGTGCCCCCGAAGACTGCGAAGGACTTGTGAGGTGACTCGCACTCAAGATCAGTTGGATGATAGCACCCTTGGTTCAATGTCTTTTGCTCAATACAAAGTCATGTGGCCCCACAATATCCAGGCAGTTGTGGCGACGATCTCCAAGTCAAGCTCAGTTGGATGCTCCATCGTCCCTTCTACCATCTTATTCAATTCCATTTGCTCTGAGAATCTTGATCTCAAAGCCAAAACCTAGATATAGCAAAATAACCCAAACCCAAAAACCGACCTCAGCTCGCATGAGAAAATAGGGTATGAGTAATAGGAATAGCAACTCATTTTAATCCATTGAGTCTATGACCCAAACTCGATTGGGTCAAACCAATACCCAACCCTTTCATCAAGCCTTGGTCGTAAAATTTTAACTTACACTTTTTAAGCCGAAATGCAAAGACACTCAAGAGTCCTAGGGTATGAGTCAGGTGCAAAAACACCTGTAGGATTTCAATTCTTCATTATAATTTCTTGAGGTTTTCATATTTACCAAATTGACTTCCGGGATTAACTTTTGATAATTGTACAATGTTTGTATTAGATTTTCTATATTGTAGATGAAAATATTAATGATATTACTTATTAACTTGACAAACAATTCTCAAATATAAACGTTTTCTGTGTCAAATCTACTATTAACATTGAGTAGATTTTTCGTAAGTTCTTTATAGGTTGAATTCCTAGTTATTTACTTTTTTTCTTTACTTAATATGTGATATTCTTAAAACTGTTTGTATTGTATGAGTTAGGCCTAGTTTTTTCCTTTTAACTTTTTAGTTTCTTTGCTCATGTACAACATTATAAAAGCCTCCATTTTATTAAGGTACAACTACACGTACAACTATAATTTTGCCAACTTTCAACAACTAAATAAATAAGTTTGTAACAAAAAGTTAATCCAAATGCATGTGTCTCTACGTGTTTTATTTTCTTCTTTTTCGTAATTACTTATTAGACTAGTAGATTATTATATTTAAAATTTTGGATTATAAACTTAAAGATTTGTGTTATGCATATTTTATCTTTGATTTTTTTTTTTTTTTGGGGAATGCGTAAGAAAAATATGAGTCATTCTAAGTTGACCGGTCAAACTTCAAGTAAGAATCATAAGAGCATTAGCATTGGGAAATGCTAATGCCAAATATAAGGAAAATTTGAAATTTTAAGCCCCAAAATCATCTGCATTGGGGAATGCTAAACAGCAGTATTGCACATTTTTTTGCAATACTGCTACAGTGCAATTCTAAACATAGAATTGCACTATAGCAAGTATTGTAAAAAAATAATAATATTTTATTTGAAAGAAAGCTGAAAATGAGAGAGAGGAGAGAGATAGGAGAGAAGATATAATTTTGAGATATATTATTTTATTATGTAGATATATTATTTTAATGACTAAAAGAGGGAAATAAAAGTTTGGGATGTGGAGGTATTGTAAAATGATATGGTATAATGATAAAGTGACTTTTTAGAATTGTAAAATAGAGTAGCATTGGAATTTTCCAATGCTAATGCTCTAAGAATAACAATGCGTTTTAGGCCAATAGGTTTTTGAGCCGAACCTGGTTGTTAAAGTCGAACCAAATAACTAGACCCATACTTCTCTTGTGTACTCACACAAGATTTATAGCAAAATCTAGAATGAATTGTGAAAGAACTTCTTACCCTATGTTCACGGATAACAAAGAGATGAATGTTGGTGTGAGTGTGTGTTCCAAACACTTTTATTCTTATTTATTTTCTAGCCGTTGGAAATTTATAAGTAAAATAGCCGTTGGACAATTATGAGAAAAATAGCCGTTGGGCAATAATTGATAATATAGCCGTTGGGCTTTTAAAGGTTATTAGTAACCAATAACTATAGACTATTATTTTCATAAGTAGCCTAGATAATACTCATCATAACATATTTTTCTAAAGGGTCTTTTTACTACTCTATATTTTTAGATATACACAATTCTACTATTTTTCTCTCCCACATATTTTTCTACAAGAATATTTGTTCTAAGGAAAGGCAATAGAGGGTTGTTCTTAAACCTTTTGTGAGTGGAAGTGCGTACATCACAAAAGTCGACGCTATAGTATAATCCTGGGGGGTTGTTTGGCCAAGAGAACCAATCGCACAAAGTTTTATTTTGGGTGGCACGAATCAACTTTTAAGGACAACGCTCTTTGCGTGATTCTATAGCACTGTGAGATTGTTCCTAATTTTACTTAAATTTATATTATCATTGCTTATTTACATTCTTGCTAATTATTTGAGATATTGTTTGTTGTATCAAACTTGTTTATTCACTATTATTTTTCCAACAATGAATTCTCTATATATTAAAGAGGGTTACAAATATTTACACTTGTAAAATAACACAAAATAAAGCTCTACAAGACTCTCGAAACCAAATACATTAGCCTTTTCTTTCATTGTCACTTATATAAATTGGCCTTATAGAGACGTTTAAGAATCAAATATGTTGATTTTGGGTGCACGTGGCCAAGAGCATTGTATCTTAACTAGTTGACATTGTTTGGTATTTCAAATGAAGACATCCATAGTTCAAAATCACTCCACCCAACTATCAAATTATCCACACAAATAAAATGGTGCATGTGGGAATCTAAATTCTACAATAAGCCTCTTTTTCCATTTGGTTTGTTACATGTAGGATAAATCTAAAAGGAAAGAATCATAAATTAAGCCAAATTTTACAACAATATAACAGGAAAAAAAAAAAAACAGACGTTCCCATATTCCACTCTACAGTTTACAATTTGATTCTCATTTTGGGAAAATTATTGAATACTCTGGGAGTACTATAAATGCGTACTCTCTTCTCTCACATGAATTGTGGGTCCTACCATAAATTTAATTAGTAAGACCCATAGTTATATGAGATGGAGGAGTACATATTTATGATATTCCGAGAGCACCCAATAATTACTCCTCATTTTGACATAGTAGTTTTAGGTCACACCCAATCTTGTGTCCTCTTTTTGTGGAACATGATCCATGCGTATTCAAGAATCATTTTCCAAAGCATCTCTTTTTTACCTTCTAAATAATCTATTAAATCATCTAGGGAGAAACATTTACTTCTCAAATACCCAATCTAATTACTAAGCAGACAGTGGGAATAATTCATCCAATTATTAAAATCTTGATTCTGATTTGACATCTAAGGAAAGAAAAAGAAAGAAAAGACTATGTTCGCGATACTTCTTCCCTACAAAGTACAAGTTTCTTATTCAATAACAATCTTAGATATTGCTAAATGATGGCAATAGCCAACACTTTTTCTTATCAAAAAAAAAAAAAAAAAAAGCCAACACTTTTTATGTGAATCTCTCATTTATTAAAGCATAGTAACTTGTTTATTCATTTCAGATATTAATTATAACTATCATTGATTGAACAGCACAAAGCTAAATTCTTGTCTCCTTTAATTCTTAAACAATGAGAAAGAACCAACCGGAATCATTATAAACTTGTTTATGTTTTGACATTCTTTTATGTTACCAGGCTCAGACATGAGGAATTGAAACGATGCGCTACGCTAAAAGTTAATTGTATTTGTGCAATGTAAGCAACAAGGGCATCTCTAAACAACTGGTAACTAATTAATTCCATGGATGATATTTTAGTTAGTATTAAAACAAAGATTGTGGGAAAGTATAGTCATATCAAGAAACACTTAGAATAGCATCTGTAAATACTACTCTAGCTTTACCGGAACTATGAGGGCAAGGAATAACTAGACATTTTGTTTAGCATATTAAGTATTAACAAACCCTACATAGTTGTAACTTCGTTTATGGTCAATTCAGCATCTGCATGAGATAAAACTAAGCAAAACGTAAGCTGGGTATTTAAGATTTAACTTTGAAGCAAATCCTTTTTGTAATCTACAAATACCAACAGTAATTACCACAACCATTAGTCTTAAAATTGCGACCGTGGGGTAAGTGTATAATATTATTTATTGAAAATTTTATTTTGAAAAGTTATAAAATTTCCCTTCTATAATTTGGTTATGTTATGTTAAAAACCTACAGTTTCATCTCCATCAAAATTATCATATAGATGTCATTAATATAAATAGGATCCGATTAATAGGTACTTTTAGGGTGTTTGTTACTTAACAATTTTAAAAAAGTTTTAATAACAATTTCATGAAAAATATAAAAAATTATAAACCAATACTCTTGTGACATCCATTAATTTTTTCCCATATAAATATTAACTTCAAAACAAAAAGACATAAAAGGTTTTTTTTTTTTTTTTTTTGTTACAATATTTTTTTCTTCCCTTTTAAAATTTGAAATAAGTTTTTTTTCCCCCCCCAAAACTTTGTAAAAATCTATTTTCAATAATTTAAGGACAAAAATAGGGACAGAAAAAAAAAATCTTCAACAGTTTAGGGGTGAAAAAAAAATCTATTTTAAAGTTTAAAGATAGAAAGTGAAATATGTAGTAGTTTAGAGATGAAAAAAAAAAATATTTAAATTTTAGGGACAAAAAATGAAATTAATGCAAATTTTAGAGATGAAAGTAATATTTTAGCATTTAAAAAATAATCAACTGCTACAATATGTGGGGAGTTTATAAAAATAAAAATAAAAATAAAAAATGGGCATGAGGGATTTGAACATATAGATTATCTTCATAAAGAAGACAAGTAATGTTACCAAGTTACGTACAAAGCTCTTAGCCCCATACATTATAGTTGAGCATTAATAATATAAAACATTTTCTCTATTAATCTATTTAGATAGGAGCTGTAAGGGACATATTTTATGTAATTGGCTAATTCTTTGACAAAATACACTTTACTTGTAATTGTGTAGATCTAGGATGAGTTTAAGACTTCAAGAAACATATTATTCAAGTCAAGTGTTAAAGTCATGAAGATTTGATCAAAAAACAAGTGAAGAAGAGCTATTCATTAAAGCTCGACAGCAATCTCAACAGCAATCTCAACAGCAATCTCAACAAAAAGACTTCTATCGAGATTTAGAGTTGAAGCTCGACACAAGCAGTTTCTGTCGAGACTTACGAAATTAGAAATTCCAAATCTGATTTTCGGCCCATGCTAAAATATTTGTATAAGGTTTCTATTCTCACAACCCAAACATATATAAGGCTTATTTCAAAGGCCGTTATACATGGAGAACACATGCAGAAAGTGACCTAATTCATTATTCTCTCGGAAGAAGCTACTGCATCTTTACGCCATATGGTTTTGTAACCAAGGAGCTTCTTGATTTTCATCGTTAATGAACTGAAAAATTTTGAAGCCAAAATCTTCTTCAAGTTGCTGGTGTCAGTCACGTACTTGGATTCATGCATTATTGGTTAGTCATGTACTGGGATTCGTGCATTGAACTGAAAGATTGCCACACAATACAAGTCCAATTGGGTATTGGGGTAAGAGTTCAACTGTAGATTGGTGTTTCGGGATAGGCCAAAGGGTTTGGTAAGATTCCTAATACTTGTAACCACTTGTGATTGATAATAGTGGATTTTTGGGAGTGGTGACCTGAAAATCACCCGGTGAGGTTTTGCCTCAATAGTTTTTCCCATTCGTAAACAAATCACCCTTGTCAAATTTATTTTCTGCTGCATTTAGTATAATTGGTGATTTTTTTGTGCTGCCACGCTATTGCATGAAATTTGATCTAATTAATTAACTTGGGTAATTAATTAATTGCAAGGGGTCAATACATTTTTTTCCCAACAAATGGTATCAAAGCAGGCACACTCTGATTAGGTTTTAATATTTGCTATGAGATCCATTGACCCTTGTTGTCATGGCATTAATCAGTAAGAAAAGATCTTATGTTTCAAATACATCTTGCTTTTCTAACCTTTGTCTGCTTAAGTGTTTCAGAAAATGCAAGTCCTGACAAATGGTATCAAAGCGGGCACACTCTGATTAGGTTTTAATCTTTGCTGTGAGATCCATTGACCCTTGTTGTCATGGCATTAATCAGTAAGAAAAGATCTTATGTTTCAAATACATCTTGCTTTTCTAACCTTTGTCTGCTTAAGTGTTTCAGAAAATGCAAGTCTAAAAGTTATTTGAAAGCGCTTTTATTAATTATTGAAAAGGATTTTAATGTAACCTAGAAAAGACTAGACTGTCTCAAATTGCACATGTGTAGAGGTGTTCATCTAAGAAAGGTGAAAATCAAAGGCGTTACAAGAAGATGGTAGTTGAAGGAGAAAACCATTCCAAGTGAACTCTCAAATAAGCATGAAGTAGGCTTTATGTTGAAATTGGCATTTAAAGTAATGGACACTTGCTTATAGTATCTTGACAGTGGATGCTCAAGGAATATGACTAGAGACCGGTCTCTCTTTAAGAATTTATGGATTGATTCCTGATGCTGACATTGTGTGCAATAGTATTCGTTTGCCAAATGAAGACTTATGACACCAAAGGATGGGACATGCTAGCTACAAACATTTGTCAATTATATCTAAGCATGAATCAATGTTGGGAATACCAAAGCTCAACAGGTTAGCTATGTTGTGTGTGGACCGTGTCAGTTTGGGAAACATACGAAAGCAAAACATCTAGGCACTCAGACAGCAGCTACATCCAGACGTTTGGAGCTACTATATCTGGATCTCATGGGTCCAACTAGAACTGAATCTCTTGGAGGAAAGAGATACATCATGGTTGTGGTAGATGATTTCACCAGATACACCTAGGTCATTCTTCTTAAATCTAAGTCAAATGCTCCTAAGCACATTGAAGCTTTGTGTACAAGACTGCAAAATGAGAAGAACATTAAGATTGATGGAATTCGCAGTGATCATGGTAAAGAATTCCAGAACTTATACATGGAATCTTTTTGGACTATATCTGGTATATCTCAAGAATTCTCTACTCCTATTACTCCTCAGGAAAATGGTGTAGTAGAAAGAAAGAACAGAGTCATTAAGGAGATGGCTAGAGCTATGTTACATAATAAAGATATGGCTAGAAATTTATGGGGAGAAGCAGTCAACACTGTATGTTATATAGTTAACAAAGCATATTTCAGACCCGGTACAAAGAAGACTCCTTATGAATTGTGGAAGGGAAGAAAGCCAAATATAAAGTATTTCAGAATCTTTGAAAGTACTTGTTTCATTACTAAGAATAGAGAAAGTTTGGGAAAGTTTGACTCTCGAAGCAATGAAAGAATATTTCTAGGATACTCCTCCACAGGAAAAGCTTTTCGGGTGTACAACAAAAGAACCTAGAAGGTGATGGAAACTGTAAATGTTGTTATTGATGAAGCTTCAGATACTGGTTCTGAGAAAAGTAGTGAGGAAATGCCTTAGGCAATTCTTCCTTCAGAGCCTAAGGTTGTTCAAGAAGAAGTTGATCAAGAGTCTATTTCTCCAAGTACTCCAAGTGATGTAGAAGTCTCAGCAAATATTCCTACATCACTTGAGCCTGAATCTCATGAAGAGAAAGGACCTTCCTTAAGGACCAAGTTGAATCACCCTCCTGAAGTTATTGTGGGAAATATGAATGAACTTACACTAAGAAAGTGTACAGTTGATGAATGTGTTACTAACTTTGTATCTTATTCTTGCTATTTGTCGCAGGTTGAACCCACTAAGGTTGACGATGCCCTCCAAGATGAAAGCTGGGTTGAGTCCATGCATGATGAACTGCTCCAATTTCAAAGGAATGATGTCTGGACCCTGGTACCTAGACCAAAAGGAGAGTACATCATTGGCACAAAGTGGATATTCCACAATAAAATTGATGAGGAGGGAAATGTGATCCGCAACAAGGCTCGTCTGGTGGCCTAAGGATACTCTTTAGTGGAAGGAGTGGATTTTGATGAATCATTTGCTCCTGTAGCTCACATGGAATCCATTAGAGTTCTCCTAGCCTTGGCTTGTCACCTGAAGTTCAAGCTTTACCAAATGGATGTGAAGACTGCATTCTTGAACGGGTTTCTTAAAGAAGATGTCTATGTTGCTTAACCTAAAGAATTCATTGATCCACACTTTCCGGATCATGTGTTGTGCCTTAAGAAGGCTCTATATGGACTAAAGCAAGCACCTAGAGCTTGGTATGACCAGCTTACAGAATACTTGGTCTCACATGGCTTCATAAGAGGACAAGCTAATCAAACTCTTTTTATCAAAAAAAAAAGAGTGGCGAATTGATAGTAGCTCAAGTCTACGTTGATGATATCATCTTCGGGTCTACAAAGGATGAACTCGCTCATAAATTCTTAAAACTTATGTAGGCCAAATTCGAGATGAGTATGATTAGAAAGTCGAATCACTTCCTTGGATTAGAGATTCGTCAACAAGAGTCAGGTATATTCATATCTCAATCTAAATATGCTAAAAATCTTGTGAAAAAGTTTGGTTTGGAATCTGCTAGTCCTGTTAGAACCCCCATGAGCCCTAATATTAAACTCACTATTGACTTGTTAGGCAAAAGTGTTGATTCTTCCTTATATAGAAGCATGATAGGTAGTCTCATTTACCTTACTGCTAGTAGACCTAACATTAGTTACAGTGTAGGAGTATGTGCTAGATATCAAGCAAACCCCAAAGAGTCTCAGATGATTACTTTAAAAAGAATCATAAAATATGTCAAAGTCACTACCAATTTAGGAGTGTGATATAGCAAGGACACAAATGATGTCTTAATTAAGTATTCTGATGCGAACTGGGCTGGGAATACTGATGACAGAAAAAGTACATCGGGGGGTTGCTTTTATGTGGGTAATAATCTTGTCTCCTAGATGAGTAAGAAGCAGAATTTCATCTCTTTATCCACTATTGAGGCTGAATACACCATTGCCGATAGCTGTTGCACCCAACTTCTGTGGATGCAAAAACTCCTTCTTGATTATGGTATTCGTCAAGAACATCTTACTATTTATTACGATAATATCAGTACCATTAACATCTCTAAAAATCCTATTCAACATTCTCAAACAAAACATATAAAGATACGACACCACTTCATTCGAGAACTTGTCGAAGATGGCACACTCACTCTTAAGTTCACCCACACTGATGATCGGAAGGCCGCTTGTTCACTAAGCCTCTTGATAGCAAACGTTCTGAATTCTTACACCAAAACATTGGTGTAATCCCCATGGTGTGATCTCTCCTCTTTCTCTTTGAATGTTCAAAATCGGTATGAAACACCCTTGAACGTTTAGACCCCAAATTATAAAATATTAATTCAAGCTTATAATCAAACAATTAATGTGTGGAACATGAACATAAGCCAATCACAGAATTGATAACTAATCTAAGCCAAATATAAACACATCCACAATAGTAAATATAAGGCAAAGATAAAAGGAAGGAAGATGCAAACACACGGACAACACATGATGTGTTATCGAAGAGGAAACCGAAGCCCTCGGCGTAAAACCTCTCCGCCGCCCTCCAAGCAGTGAAATAATCCAATAAAGAATGTAGTTGGAATACATGAACAGCAGAAGACCCTTCAAGCCTAATCTACCCAAGTACCTAAGCCCCCCAAGCTTCTTGCTCCAACGAGGTTGCGCCGAACCTTTTTCTTCTCTAGCTTACCAGATTCCTCTATAGCCCATAGCATCAACCAATAACCATTGGTTCCTTCCCAAACTGCTTCCCTTAGCACCAAAAGACCTTCTAACAGATGTGGGTGTGGTGAGATAAGGATTTGGTCAATAGCCTCTCAAGGATGTATCAATGGAGAGGAAGAGAGTAGAGGAATTTAAGGAGTTTCTTAGTAAAGATTGGGGATGAGGCAATCTTGTTTTTCTCTAGGGCTTCTCTCTCAATTTTTATCTCAGGAAGCTCTCTCAATTTAGTGGGTATAAGGGTCTATATATAGTGGTGTGTGTTTGAAATACGAAGAGACAGTTTTTGCCAAACAGGGCTGGTTGGCGGCTTGGCCTCGCGTCTTGTCCAAGTCACGAGTTCAAGTCGCGACGTAACGGCTTGGCCAGCCTGGGACTTTTGTCCTGTAGTGCGACAGCTGGTGTGACCCTTCAGCTCCCCTGTGTGCTTCTCACGTGTCTGTAGTTGGTGGCTTGCCAGTCGCGAGTCAGCCGCAAAACACTGCTTCTTTGCACAAACTTGAGCTTTTCTTCACACTCTTTTCACACACTACCCTTACATGAATCCCACCTAAATACAGGGTTACTAAGTACTAAATTACAAACAAATTGGCACGGAATAAAGCCAACACGATGGTTGATAAATTTCAACCTTACAATCTCCCCCTTTGGCTATTCCGTGACAAAACCCTAAAACAAACTCTAGACTTAACGCATGAGTTGGGAACAGTTGGAAAACTCATTCACACCTAACTCTAGAATCTGTGAAGCCTTTGAACCATAAGAACAAGTATCTCCTGAAGCACAACAACACAATAAGTTCATTGTATACAGAAACTTGTAATGCATATGGAGCAAGCATAATGCGATCATGCACAATGGAATAAAGCAATAAATCATGGCAAGACCAAAATAGGTAATCACTATATCCAAGTGATCACGATGCTCATTCACACTTGGAATGAACATCAGGACATTCAAGTTGACAAACACAAGGCAAATCACTTGAATGACCAACACTCAACCAATGCGCAGTACATGAAGTATGTGCATCTAGGAAAAATCCTACAAGGGCACAAGAGTGACAGTACTTAGAAGGAAATGCAAAAAATTTAGTTAGAAGTACTGATTTAACAAAGCACAAAGGCTGCATAAAGCATGGTACAAATCACAAAGGCCTACAAAGTGCATAGAAACAAACCCTTAAAGCTTACAGAAGCAACATGGGTACAAACCAAACTATTAACCTTAAAAACCTACAAAGGTACCAGGTACAAACAATAAAGTACTTCCCTATCATATCACTCCCCCTATCATGAATCATAGGAGCTGTGATGAACTTGGAACATATATACCTGTAACATGAAACACTTGCACAAAACACATTAGACCCTCAAGATAAAGCAAGTAATAAATGGACAAGTATAATGTAACAAGTAAATTGCGATCAAGTAATCATAATGTAAAACATGTGAGCAACTTGATCAAATACCAAACACCAAAACAAAGTTTTCTTATTAGCTCAAAGTCTTCTCCCCCTTGGTACATGCATCTCCTCCTAAGAATGTGCACAGGGGTCATATAGAAATGACAAAAATTCTCCAGTATACTCCCTAGAGTATACTCTCCCCAGAGTATACTCTCCCCCTCTTTGTCAGGAATAGACAAAGGGTCAAGGAAAAACGAGGGCAAGAGATGAAGGCATGAACAATGACAATGATGCATGAAGGGTGCGAGATGAATGAGAAAATGAAGCTCAAACCTAAGACAAAGCAAAATGCTACAAAGCATAAGGCAAAAATGACATGCTAGGATGAAGAAACAATGTATGAACCAATGCATGACAAGGGTAGCAAGGTGTGTGTAAGAGGTGGCAAAGTGCAATGCATGACCAATACATGGAAAATGCACATGTGGGGTAAGGTGTGTTAAATACACAACCAATGAACCAAACATGTTCCTAATGAGAAAACATGAGAAACTCCAAAGTTTGATACTCATCGGAGTCCGAACAAGCGAGAAAATGCCTAAGAGACATTTTATCAAACACCTAGCAAGCACACTATGAACAACAATGTGAAACAATGCATGAACATCATGAAAACCACCCTTAATACATGCTCTTTTTGCCACAAGGGGCCAACATTCAAAGCAAATCATTAAAAGAAACCAATCCCATGCAGAAAATTTGATAAAAATTAAGTTTTCCCAACCCCCATGATGAAAATCCCAACCAAGAGCACAAAACTCTCCAAAACATAATCTAAGGGTCCAAAATGATGGAAAGAGTTTAAAATTATCTTAGAGATGTTAATGGAATGAAAAACCATTCAAATTGGTTGGGTTTTGATGTAAAAATATTGAAATAAGGGTTTAAGAGAGGATGTGAGAGGTTTAAAACAAGTTTCCCATGAAAAAGCTCTTAAAAAGACTGATTCTGGGCATTTGGCGACTGGGCGAGTCGCCAGTGAGTCGCCAAACCTTCTGTGTGAACTCGCTACAGTGTTTGGCTGGTTGCAAGTCGCCAAAATGATTGGCCAAAAATTCTGACACTTGTTTTTCAACCCAGAACATGTTTAAACACTGAAAAACAATGTATGCACTAAACATGAACACAAAGAGTGATAAAAATCACTTCCAAAAGCATATAAAATGATCAAAAACCTTTTTGGATTGATCCATATAAAGTTGAGCACCCACACATCATATTTAAACAATTACAATCGAACAAATGAATAAGGCATTCATTGAACATTAGGCATGTGTGTTGCGTGTGCGTATCAAGTATGGAATAGTCCATAGTCTAGAGTGAAGCTTTAATGATCAATTCAATCAAGTCATACACAACTAGTACTAAGTCAAGTAGTCTATCTCAATTATAGAAATGAACATATATGACCTCCCACAAGAAAATTATTACATATCTTTGAAGCTTTTCATTTGGCTTCTTTACAATTCATATCATTTGATCTTTTTGAATCAGTACATCTCATTTTAGAGATCGATGCCTGAAATTTTTGATATTTCAATTTGATGAACAAGCCTTAGCCTTTGGCTTTTTGGGGCATCATACATTTTATTTTGGTCGCTTTCCCTTTTTCCTAGTCAAATACTAGTATGTGCGACAGGCTTTTGCAGCTCAATATCTCTTTTCATTTGGAGATTTACATTTGATGAGCTCTTTAAGCAAAAACAACAAAATAAAGAGTGAGAAGATATATAGGAACAAGTCTATGCATGTCTCAAAACCAACAAGACTATTGACTAATCATTCATGACAAGCTTGAAGATCGATTTACAACAATCACACAAAGATGTCAAGATTTTTCCCACAAAGATATAAGTGCATTAAGAACAAGCTAAGCTTGTAAATGCATAAAGCTATTTGTACGAAGGTACAAGGCAAAACTCACATGTGATATGTGCTCAAACATATACGATCAAACTTTTTGAATTTTTCACTTTTTATGTGGTTTTGGATTTTTACTCACACAAAACAAAGACATAAAAGTAAGATAAAAAACAAAAAAAACCAATGCAGAAAAAATGTATGATGCACAAATGCATAACAATGAAGCATCTAATGCATGAAAGGTCCTACAAAGATTGAAAGAATTAGATCAAGGACCAAAAGAGTAAAAGCTCAACTATAGAAACCCTTCCTCATCCAAACAGAATGATTGTTTGGAATGAGTGTCTCAAGAGAAGTGAGAGAGAGTTGGAAGAATGAGAACCGGAGATGCACATAGTCAAGGAGTTAAAAGCATTAAATATTTTCTTAATCAACATGTTATTTTCACTCAAAACCGGTTTACCCTTTTTAGCATAACTTCAAAGAAGCTCAAGTTTCTCTTTTATTTTGAGAGCATGAAACTTAGAGCAATGAGATCTTAGATGACCAAAAGCACCACAATGGTGATACACAATGTGTTTAGGTCCACTAGGCCTTTTGGGAAGGGATCTAGCAACATGGTTTTGTTCTCTCTTCAACTTAGAATATTGAGGTCTTATATGACCAATCACACCACAATGGTGGCAAGTTGGAACAAACTTAGATCCATCCAAAACCTTAGGTTGAGACCTAAATGGAGGCTTTGACTTAGGAGCCTTTCTCTCCACCTTTTGATTTCTTTTGTGTGGAGGAATATACACCGATTTGTCCTTTGGGTTAGAACACACAATAGGCACAATATCGGGTACCACAACATGATTGTAGCAAATATTTTCATCCTTTTTATCAATAGATTTAGCAATCAAACACTTGGCATGCATCTGAAGAGATTCATTTTCACATTTAAGATCATTAACAAGTTTGTTAGACAAAACAAGTTTAGCATCCAAGTTCATATTCAAACATTCAAACTCTTTCAGCTTTTCAAGAGAATTTTCAGCAAGATTCTTATATTTCTCAACCAATTTATTGGATTCATTGAGCTTAGCAATCAAATCATCCTTTCCACAAAGTAACTTGCTCAAATTCTTTTGAAACTTCTTAGCAATTTTCTTCAAGGGTTTGATGTTAGGAATATCAACAACATCCAAAAATTCATGTAACATAGCATCACAATCATGAGGATTATCACTCATAGAGGCATTTTCACAAACACGTGGCATGTTACATTTATCATCAACCAAATCATACAAAGAGGCATATAAAGCACAATCCATGGCGAATAAACACAAGGGGTCAAGGATCACACTTAGGTATTTAAATCGAAACAAGTGTACCCGCTCTGATACCAATTGAATGTTCAAAATGGGTATGAAACACCCTTGAACGTTTAGACCCCAAATTATAAAATATCAATTCAAACTTATAATCAAACAATTAACATGCGAAACATGAACATAAGCCAATCACAAAATTTATAACTAATCTAAGCTAAATATAAACACATCCACAACAGTAAATATAAGGCAAAGATAAAAGGAAGGAAGATGCAAACACACAGACAACACATGATGTGTTATCGAAGAGGAAACCGAAGCCCTCGGCGTAAAACCTCTCTGCCGCCCTCCAAGCGGTGAAATAATCCACTAAAGAATGTAGTTAGGATACATGAACAGCAGAAGACCCTCCAAGCCTAATCTACCTAAGTACCTAAGCCCTCCAAGCTTCTTGCTCCAATGAGGTTGCGCCGAACCTTTTTCTTCTCTAACTTACCGGATTCCGCTATAGCCCATAGCATCAACCAATAACCATTGGTTCCTTCTCAAACTGCTTCCCTTAGCACCAAAAGACCTTCTCACAGATGTGGGTGTGGTGAGATAAGGATTTGGTCAATAGCCTCTCAAGGATGTATCAATGGAGAGGAAGAGAGTAGAGGAATTTGAGGAGTCTCTTAGTGAAGATTAGGGATGAGGCAATCTTGTTTTTCTCTAGGGTTTCTCTCTCAATTTTTCTCTCTGGAAGCTCTCTCAATTTAGTGGGTATAAGGGTCTATATATAGTGGTGTGTGTTTGGAATACGAAGAGACAGTTTTTGCCAAACAGGGCTGGTTGGCAGCTTGGCCTCGCGGCTTGTCCAAGTTGCTAGTTCAAGTCGCGACGTAACAGCCTGGCCAGCCTGGGACTTTTGTCCGTAGTGCGACAGCTGGCGTGACCCTTCACCTCCCTTGTGTGCTTCTCACGTGCCTGCAGTTGGCGGCTTGCCAGTCGCGAGTCAGTCACGATTCCTAGCCGCGAAACTCTACTTCTTTGCACAAACTTGAGCTTTTCTTCACACTTTCTTCACACACTACCCTTACATGAATCCCACCTAAATAAAGGGTTACTAAGTACTAAATTACAAGCAAATTGACACGGAAAAAAGCCAACAAGATGGTTGATAAATTTCAACCTTACACTTATCCTTTCTCATGCATTTGCATCTAGTCTTATGCTTTGTATGTTTACATGTTTTTGTTTGTTTGTTTTCAGTTTTGTTGCTTGTGTACCTTGGATGGCCATTGAACAAAGTTTCTAAACTTTGTATCTCTTGTAGCTTAGATGGGCATTTCTATGCATAATTAAGCAAGTGGACTTTGTGGCTCATGTTTGTGATGAGTAAGATTAAGTTATCTCTTATATCTCATACTCATATCACTCTTTTTGATGTGAAGGACTAGAAAATCTTAAGAGAAATGCATAAATAACCATTTCACCACTAAAAACCCGCCAATAATTTATAACATCTATGTGCTTTGGCACAGCAAAAGCGTGATGTTTTAAACTTACATAATTGGGTAATTTCTTCTTTCTCTTATATGCCCATGCATGCTATGCTCAAAAGAAAAATATGTAAAGAAAATAAAAGCAAAAAGAATCAGAATGCTTTTAATATGGTTGCAAGTTTGTTTCTAGGCGATGTGGGAGTTATAGGATGTACCTCAAAGGTGATAGTCCCCATTAAGCAGTTATGACTGTGTGTGAGTATATTTGATTTTCTCATATCTCAAATCTTCATAATATGAGACACTTGTGTACTCTTGCTATGTTTCACACACAATACACAAATTATTTGCTACTTTTGATACATGTGCAGGTACAATGTGATATGGCCATCACAAGGAATACATGTGTTGATATATGCTCACTAAACTGTCTTAACTTGTTTTTTTAATATATAATTGGTTAAACTTTTTTAGTGCATGTGTGAGTTTTTGGATCTATGAATGCTTTGCATCTATGTTGAGTTGAGTTTTGAGAGCTTTATATATGGCTTGGATGTTTGTTTGAGTAGCTTGTTTGTTACATTCCTTCAAGCTCGACAGCTTCTCGATACATCCTTGACAAATTCCTTTCTATCGAGTTTTCTTCTTCAGGTCTCGATAGATCCTCGACAGATTCTCGATCCATCGAGGATATTTCCTGTGATCTCTACCTTCTCGATAGCATCTTGACAGCTTCTCGATCCATCGAGATTTTTGGGTTCCTGCTCGACACATTCTTGACAGCTTCTTCGATCCATCGAGACAAATTTCTGTGCTCTCTGTTTGCTCGAAAGATTCTCAACAGATTCTCGATCCATCGATACACTCTTTTTACCATTTATAGATCCTCGATAGCAGCTCGACAGATTCATTTCTGTCAAGTTTTAAAGCTCGACATATTCTTAATAGAAACCTTGATCCATCGAGCTGTGTTTTCTATTTAAGGTTGAGGCGTGATTTCATTTTTCATTCTCTCATCTCTTCCTTGATAGAATCTTTCGTTCTCTCAATCCAAAACTTTCTTTCTCACCAAAATCCATTAACCCACTCCTTTCTCGCCCTAATCTAAGCTCAAATCACTTGGTAAGACTTCTCAATCCCTCTTTCTACATGCATTCATGCATTTTAGACCTAGGTTTTGAGTTTTTGGAAAATTTTTGGGTTTTTTGAGATTTTTGTGAAATTTATGGGTCGGGGTTTATGAAATTGCTATCACATGCTCATGCATTGCATATTCCTTACATTATAACTATGTTTCATGCATTCTAGGAGTGTGTGCTTGATTATTAATGTGACTGTTGATAGGATTGGACTGGGTTTTTCCCATGATGCTTTTAATTTTCTTACGACACATGTTCATGCATTCTTCATGCATACGTTCTTTCTTTTCTTTCCTATTCTAAGCATGTGTTGTGTTCTGTTGTGTTATCTCTCTCTCTTGGATAGACTGCGTCATGGCACCCAAACAGTGCAGATCCATTCCGACTCGAAACCCTCTTCAAGGTTCCGGGTCATCTTCTTCTTCTATTCCTCCCGTACCTTCTCTTTTTTGGTTCCGTGATGAGAAGGCCAAGATAGACTCCTCTAAGAACTTCCAGGCCCGTGGCATTCATCTGGAATGCTAGGTTATTCTATCGGATTTCTCCGACACTATGTTACCCAATGTCATTCCGACTCAGGGATAGGAATCTCTATGTGAGAAACCTGTGCGTTGTCCTGTCATGTTTATTCAAGAGTTTTACTCTAACATACACGGCATCGATACCGCTGTGCCTCAGTTTGTTACTACATTTAGAGGTACACGTATCGTAGTTACTTTGGATCTCATATTTGAGGTACTACTTGTCCCTAGGGTAGCGCATCCTAACTACCCTGGCTGTGATCGTCTCCGGACTGTGTCTAGAGACGAACTCATCTCCCATTTTTGTGGGACTCCGTCTGTTTGGGGTAGTAAGTTGAACACCCTATGCTCGGGTTTTGCAAAAGGCCCGAGATTCCTTAACATGGTGATGACATTCACTCTCACACCATTGTCTCACTATAACTCCATCACTGAGCCTTGTGCTCGTTTTCTTCTTTCTTTGATGGAGGATCTTACCATCAACTTTCCCTCAAACTTCATCGCATCTATCATAGATGTGTATCAGGACACTGCTACTCGTCATAAGCTTATCTTTCCTTCAACTATCACGTGGATCTTTCAGCACTTCTCCATTCCTATTCCTCTCTCTCCTATTTTCACCATCATGGATGCCATATGCGCTAGTTCTGTCTGGCTGAGCGAGGCCCAGCTTCGACTGAAGTGACCACGAGTGGAGACGACCAATCTTGCAGCTTCTGCTGTTCCACCCTCTTTCTCAGCTCTTTCTACCTCTATTCCTTCCTCCTCCGCAGCTTGTGTCACTCTCGATGCCATTATAGAGCAGCTACAACGGATGCATGCTAATTTTGGTGGTCGTCTTGACTATCTCACTGATGAGATGTGTCAAATGAACATTAGGATAGGACACATTGCACGCCGTCAGGCTCGCATCAGCAACTATGGACCTTCTCCCTCTCCTTCTCCAGAGGCCTCGCCTAATGATGAGGATGATAATGATGAGGATGATGCTGACTCTTCCGGTGATGACGAGATGATGACCTTTCAGTGACTTGCCCTTTGTCATTCGTGACAAAAAAAGAAGTAGTTTTGGGTTTGAAAGTAGTCTTATGCTTAGGGGGAAGGTTAGTATAGGACATTTTTTATTGGGGAAGTGTATATAGTATTGAGGGATGTAGTGAGGACTTTATGTATTTTCTTTTCTTCTTTATTTACATTAGCTTCTTATATACCGGTCTTGTAACCATTTTATTACATACATTGTACTTTATTCCTATATATATGATTATGATGTATGTTTCATTCACCTACCTCTACATGTGTTGTTTCTTTTCTATCTTTATACACATGTTTTTTTTATGTACGCAATCCTTATTTCTGTTTTACATATGATGCCTTGATGAGTTTTGTTTAAAAAATTCAGAAAGACAAGTTGTAAAAGTCTATCATGCCATGAACTCTTTTTTTGCAAAGTTTTTCAAGAGTTTGTAGTAGGGACAAATTTACTTTGTTATACATGAGTTTAGTGACTTAAGACTTCTCTCATGATTATTTGTTTTGTTGTGCTTTTGTCACGGATTGCCAAATGGGGAGATTGTTAGGGACATATTTTATGTAATTTTCTAATCTTTTGACAAAATGCACTTTATTTGTAATTGGGTTGATCTATGATGGGCTTAAGACTTCAAGAAACATGTTATTCAAGTCAAGTGTTAAAGCCATGAAGATTTGACCAAGAATCAAGTGAAGAAGAGTTGTTCATTAAAACTCGACAACAACCTTGACATAAAGACTTCCATCGAGATTTAAAGTCGAAGCTCAATACAAGTTGTTTCTGTTGAGACTTACAAAATCAGAAATTCTAGATATGATTTTCGGCCCATGCTGAAATATTTGTATAGGGTTTCTTTTCTCACAATCTTAGACATATATAAGGCTTATTTTAAAGACCGTTATACGTGGAGAACACATGCAAAAAGTGACCTAGTTCATTATTCTCTCTAAAGAAGCTACTATGTCTTTACGCCATAGGGTTTTGTAACCAAGGAGCTTCTTGATCTTCATCGTTGATGAACTGAAGAACTTTACAGCCAACATCTTCTTCAAGTTACTGGTGTCAGTCACGTACTTGGATCCATGCATCATTGGTTAGTCACGTACTGGGATTCGTGCATTGAACTGGAAGATTGCCACTACAATACAAGTCCAATTGGGTATTAGGGTAAGGGTTCAACTGTAGGTTGGTATTTCGGGATAAGCCAAAGGGTTTGGTAAGAATTCTTATACTTGTAACCACTTGTGATTGATAATAGTGGATTTTTGGGAGTGGTGACCTGAAAATCACCCGGTGGGGTTTTGCCTAGATGGTTTTCCCCGTTCGTAAACAAATTACCTATGTCAAATTTATTTTCCGCTGCATTAAGTATAATTGGTGATTTGTTTATGCTATCACGCTATTGCATGAAATTTGATCTAATTAATTACAAGGGGTCAATACATTTTTGTCCTAACAGAAACAACAAAACCTAGATTTATTTACCAATATAATCTTAGATAATAATTATAATAATATTTTTTCATTATAATGAGTTTGGATGTAAAATTGTACATTTGGTATACTGAATAGAGATTACGCTGAAATTCTAATCTTTATAACAAGGAATAAAAGTTTTTTCTTTAAGAATAACTGGGAATAAAAAATGTTGTAATAGAATAATTAAACATATTCATATGTTTGGTTGTCAATTCTAACATTAGAATAAAACTTAATATCCATTTAGTAAATATCTTATTTATACAATTATATTTTCTAAAAAAATAATATTTTTAAATTTTAGATAGAGTATGTAAGGACCAGCTTTGAATTCCTAGCCCAAAAAGTATATGGACTTAGGCCCAAAATACCCAAAACAATAAATTTGTAGAGGATGGGTTGGGAAACTGAGCTTTAATGAATTAAGCAACAAATAAACAGATCTTGATGACAAAGAAGGGAAAATAACGAACTTTCACTAAGGAAAAACGTCCTCGGCAGAGTCTGAGGAGACTGATTCTTATGTATTGCTTTTGAAATTTGATTACAAGTCTGGTTCTAGATTGCTACAGTGTTTCTTTCCTGATTTTCCGATCCACCTTCCTTCAGGGGTCTCTTACATTATATATCTCATTCCTAGTGATCTTGGCCTTCCACTTATTGACCATCCAAGCCACTACCTGAGTGCTTGTCCCATCAGACACCCCATTTAGCCTTCTGAGAGTTGTGGTAGCCAAGGCAGCACTGTTCAGGGGTCTTCTCCACATAAATGCGGCCAGAAAGTTAGCTGCAGGGCATTCAATGTGGTGACAGCAGCTTCTCCTTAGGTATCTCCTAGCTTCCACTCTCAGGTACCCTTGAGATGTACGTCCCTGCCACTGGAGCTTCCTAGAAGGTCACCTTGATCATTAGGATCTACATCAGATCTGTGTTTAGCCTTTCCGATGAGGCATTCCTCCTCGGACCACCCTCCCATTAATATCATACTCATGAAGCTATAAGCTTTTTAATCGTCCTCGGATCACCCGCGTTCTCAACCAAGGCCCAATACCAGATTTGGGCCTTTACCCCTACAATAGCCCTTTAAAACTCCAATTTCTCCCTCTCATACAAAGAGAAAAGTGGGGTTTTGATTTTTCATGCGTCAATGTTATTTTACCTTTTGATTTGCACACGTGGGAGTGCCGTTTTGCGCACCCCATAATTACTACTGACGCTTCGGAGCCCTCGAGGCATCATTAATTGCTCTAGGTGGTGTTTTGTCCCCCACATCCAATGGTGAGGCGCTAATCCAATGGCTGACATTTCTCCTTGGGTTTTGAGCGGGATAACTCCCTCTCAATTTTGCCCTCTTTATAAAGCACCCGGAGGAATCATTTCCCTCATTTCTCAAGTCTTCAAGCTCTCCAATGATCCCAAGCACTCAAACTCACAAGTCTTTTTAAGTTACTAAACTTCCTGCACCTCTTATTTATGAAATCCTTGAAAATCTTTCTAAAAGTTTCAGGGACTAACACACATCTTAGTTCTTGTAAGTTTCTATTTCTTTAAACTTTTCTTTTTCTCCTTGGCCAATCTCCTTGGCCTTCCAGTTCTTATTTCTTCATTTACCAGTTTCAATTGTTTCCCTCCAACTCATCTAGATGGGTAGATTTAAGCACCTAGTAAACTCCCTTGCCAAAATAGAAGCCTTTAAGAATGAATACCATATACCACAGGAAGTCGCCCTACGATACTGTTTCTCAGAGTAAATAGTGTCACACAGAGAAGAGGGGGAAGTCATCATCCCCATGATAGCTTTCATAAAAGGGGGAATGACTCTCCCCATAGGTAGGATAACACCGAACTACCTCATCAACCATAGGATATGCCTCCACCAGTGCAAGCCCAAGAGTCTTAGGTAGCGTTGATGCTCTCAACGAGCATTTGGGTCTGCGGCTTACCTGGCATGATGTGGTCCACATGTACGAGTGCCACTTCCTTAAAAGCGCGGGATATTATCTCAAGACCCGATCTGACGTTGTCAGACTAGTATCGTGTCTACCTAAATCTAATAAAAGTATGAAAGAAGACTATCTAATAGCTTTGGGAGCATGGCATGATGGCCTTTATTGCCCCGTTTGAGAGGGAGTGCCAGGTGGGATACCTTAGAGTTAGGCTCCTTAGCAAGAGATTTAGACTCTTTGACCTTGACTATGTTTTGCTCTTTTTCATTTTGTTTTCTTTTAATGATGTATTTCAATTTTCTAACCATGTTTTGCTCCTCGGCCATTTTCGCAGATAACAGGCAAGTAGCTCCCAGGCTTAGTCTGACCAATGTTGAAGCTCTCAACTACTTACTAAGGTCCGAGATCTTCGTAAGCAAGGATAGGAAATTGAGAGCAATCCATTTAATTTTGGACTATTTTGGAGATATATCAAGAAGTAGGCCACCCCATAAGAACAGGTGACCAGCGGCTGGCTCGGATTGACGTGTCACCCCCGAATTTCCTCACCCAAGAAGACCTTCCTCTAGTTATACTACCCCTTCAATGGGCTCTGCCCGAAGCAGTTGTAGTGCCAAGGGAGGAGACTACCTCTTCACGTTTATCAATCAAAGAGGAGATAGACAAATTTCATTTTGAGGAAGAGGACACTCAAAGGGCTCAAATAGTTCATATCTCAGATGTTGAGGGGGAGACTGATAGGCACTCAGGTGTTCACACCCCAATTCTCTTGATTGCTCACCTAGACAACTCCTCCAAGGAAGAGGAAGACGAGATGGCACTGAACCGAGGGAATAAAAACCTAAGAGACCTCATGGCCGCAAGGGTAAGGTGTTAACTTCGAAAGAAGCCACTAAGTCCCAAGTTCCGCCCATACTTCCTTATCCTCCCCTTCCACCTCTTACCGACCTCGAACTGAAGCCCATTCCAAATCTAAAGAAGAAAAGGCCACTTCAGGAGCTTGAAGAGGGGAAGGTGGGCCCGAAGAAGGAGAGGTGGTCAAAGAACCTCAGGACAAGAGGTCTACTTCTGTGGATAACCGGGAGGAGTAGACTAGGGCCGATGTATGCTTTCCGTAACGCACCTGGTCTCTTCGGCTGGAGGTGGATAGGGCTGCCATCCCTTGGAATGCCTTAGTCAGGGATTTCCAAAAAGGGTAGGCAGACTACATTGCTAAAGCCTTAGAGCAGCCTCTTCTCCTCCCTAGAGACATGGAGACTTACAGGCGCTTTAAGCAGAACGACCTCTTCTTGTCCCTGAAGAGGGACCTCGCTATGGTAAACAATCTATCATATCCTTGAATTTAAGTGCCAAGTTGTACTTTTGTTCTTTGCCCCTTTTTTTTATTCATGCGGTTCTTCCGTTGTTTTTGTGCAGATTACTCAACAAGTTTTTATGGCCGAGGAGTGGGTCCGCGATGCCCATAATGAGGCCAATGCTGAGGCCCTCTCCCGTGCTGATGTTGAGAAGTCTCTGAGGGCCCTCAAACAAGAACAAGGGTAGCTGTCGAGAAGCTGAAAGAGGCGAACAAGGCTCGTCTGAGTGCCTTAGCGGGTTTAAAGATCGCGGAGAGGTAGGCCAAGGATCAGTGTCAAATGCTGCACCTGACCAAGATAGACTTGGCCACTCAAAGGCAGTTGGTCCTAGATCTCAAGGCGGAGCTGCAGATGGCCAAGGAGGTGGCTCAATTGGCTAAAGAGGTAGCCGAGGCTAAGAAGCAAGCGTCCTATTTGCTTGGCGAGGATGAAATGCAAATTAGACTTGCTGAGGAGCTTTTTGAGGTATGCAGGGATTATTGCAATGTAACATGGGATAGGGCACTTAGTGTTGCAAGAGTCCCTGTAGACTTTTTCTGGAGGTAGCCTGGGAGCATAGACTATTACCTAGATATCTACGAAGTCCCAGGTGCCGTCTCCTCTCCCTCTGCCCTTGCTCTAGAGACCTCCGAGCAGCCCCTAACCAACCAAGCTGCTCTCCCTCTCCCTAAGGCTTCGAAGGGATCCAGCCAAGTTGGTGATCAAGGCCAGGGGCCTGAGGGGGCCAAAAACATAGATAAAGGCAAGGAGAAAAAGGACAAGGACAAGGAAGCTGTAGTTAAGACAAAGGACGCAAAGGCTAGGACTAAAGAAGTTGATCCTAAGGCCAAGGATGCTCCTACCTCTCAGCAGAGCCAGAAAGAAGATCCTCTTGCTCCCAAGGCCAAGGCTTAGCACTTAGGACTTTCTTGTAGTTTTTTTTGGGGGGGGGGGGGGGGGGTGGGGGAGGGGGGGCACTCTGTCAGTGAATATAATGTACTCCTCTTATTTAATTGAAATGTTTTTATTCTTATCTCTTGCACCTTTACTTTATACGCTTTAAAGCTTATTACTATTGCAAATATCATTGAACCACTGCTACTCTGTCTTCAATAAAATCTAACAGTAATACACTCTAACAGTCTAAGTAATTTGATCAAGTACCAGCAATAAAGAGGTCTCTCACATATTTGTATTGAGAATTGAACCTTCGGTAATGAAGGCTGAGTCCAATAAAGATGAATATATACTTTGTAAAAAATAAAAGGGAGAAACTGTCTTCATCCTTTTCATTACTTAGATAAATAAATAAGGACCTCCACTTACTCAAAATCATTGATCCGGGGAGTTGGGTATGACCCTTGATTTGTATTGACGCTTAGCAAAAGACCAATAGGTATCATAGTGTTAATTTTCCCTTAGTATGTGATCCAGGGGATCAGTCATGACTAGGATTTTGTTTAACACTTAGAAAGATGTCATGAAGTGTTAATTTCCCCAAAGCATGTGGTCCGAGGACCCAGGCATGTCTAAGGTTCTGTTTAATCACTTATAAAAATGTCATGGAGTGTTAATTTCCCCAAAGCATCTGGTCCGAGGACTCAGGCATGACTAAGGTTTTGTTTAATCACTTATAAAGATGTCATGGAGTGTTAATTTCTCCAAAGTATCTGGTCCGAGGACTCAAGCATGACTAAGGTTCTGTTTAATCACTTATAAAGACGTCATGGAGTGTTAATTTCCCCAAAGCATTTGGTTCGAGGACTCAGGCATGACTAAGGTTCTGTTTAATCACTTATAAAGATGTCATAGAGTGTTAATTTTCCCAAAGCATCTGGTCTAAGGACTCAGGCATGACTAAGATTCTGTTTAATCACTTATAAAGATAATAATGGGAAGTACGATGTATTTACACAGTAAATGAGCATACGACAAAGGAAACTTTTATTAATAATAATACATTTTCAAGTTGTTTACATTCCAAGGTCGTGGTATTACACGTTCATCTAGGTCTTCGAGGAAATAAGCTCCTATACCAACCACCGAAGTGATGCAGTATGGCCTCTCCCAGTTAGGCCCCAGCTTTCCCCACGCCAGGTTCTTTGCAGTACCTAGAACCTTTCTCAACACCAAGTCTCCAGGCGCTAATGGTCTCAACTTCACATTGGCATCATAGCCTTGCTTGAGTGTTGTGAAATTTTAAAATACTCGCAAGTATACGAACCGTACCGAAGTATAGTTTGACAAGAACGAGGTCGAACCCACAGGGACTTGAATGAACGTTGGAAAATTAATTAAACCTTAACCAAATTAATCCTAATCTAGTTTAATAAAAATTGGTTGTTTTGAAATTAAATAAACTAAGCAAATAATAAAATTAAGCAAATAGTTAAACTAAGCAAAAGATATAAAGCAATAAAAAAATGTAAACAATCAAGGGAAAGGAATTAAGGTTTTGGAATCCGCCTTGCAAGTCATATCAGCATATATTTATCATCATTAATTTTTCCCAACTCACTATGTGATAATCTAGAAATCAATCTTGCTATCATGGAAAATATCCTCATTAAAATCCTTATTTTAAAAATCAAAATCGTGTTCTTCTTCGCTTCTTAAGTATAAAACCAAATCATCAATTGTATCCGTAGCCAAACAAATCACAAGATATATCCAATTCTAAAAATCAAATCATAAATTGTATCCATTGACAGACAAATCACAAACGATATCCAATTTTATAATCAAGAACTAATAAACCAAGCATTCAATTAATTAAGACAAATCCTAAATCATGAGAAAAACATGATTGAACTCATATCTAGAATCCCATCTTAGTCAATTGATATGAAGCAAGAACAATTTAAATCATTAAAGAACAACTATTGTGGGAAAAATTAAATCACATAAATATTACTAGTAATCCTTAACAAGGTTTCATCCTCAACCCTAATTATAAATTTAGCTATTCATGGTAATTGAAATAAAACAAAAGAATAAAATACTAAACATTAAACTAGACAAATAAAATAGAGAAAGAAATAGTCACAATGCTATCATGGAGAAAAGCTACAGAGAAGCCACATGCGGCACTGCCTCTTGCTCCAATCTTCTGTTTTGCATCTCAGCCCTAGCACTAGCCTCCCTGAATTTTGCCCTAAAAAGCCTTTAAATAGGTCAAGGAATCCTATTACAAGTTGAATTCCCGTTTGGAGAAAATCCCAGATTTTTATGCTTCATTTAACCGACTATTTTGGCCCATTTAACTTCAGAATTCTGGCTCCTAGTAAACTACAAAGTTGTAGCCCTTTAAGTTAACTTTGTAGCCCAACTTGAATCATCTGAGCCGAAAGTTATGCCAAAAATACTAACTGATGTGCAGGCTGGAATCCTAATCAGAATTGGACTTGGATTTGGTGCAAATTTCCTTTGATTCCTTACTCCAATTGGACTTAAATTTAATATTCATAACTGGCTAGATGTAAGTTGGCTTGATTCAATTGGCCTAGCCCCACTTTGCATGTAAAGCCCTTGTTACCTGCAACACAAAATAACATAAAAGTAAAGCTAAATATGTAGATATGTGAGTATTTTATTGTATATATTTCATGCACATCAAATACCCCCAAACCTACATTTTGCTAGTCCTCAAGCAAAACAGATAAAGAGTAAAACAAAACAAAGAAAAAGGAAATCCTAACTAATCCACTTTCGCTGGAAATTTCGATTGCATTTAGCGTATGCAACAAGCCATTAAACCCCTAGCTTACACTAGTGGACGAGTTGTAGTCTCGTGAGGTTTGCAGGGAATATACCCAAAAAATTCTGAGAATGAATACTAAAATAAACAAAACAAAACAAAAAAAAAAAAAAAATTTCAATTGCCTTTTGCAAAGAGGATTAGTTCAAGTTCAAAAACACTACAAATGCTAAAGAAATTTCTCATGCCGTCAAAACTCAATGTGAGTGAATAGTGGTAGCCAACCCAAACATTCTCTAAGTTTTAGAATAACTTGACTCGAATCTCTATTTAAAAGTATGCTTCAACTCAAATTTTTCTGGTGTTATCACTCAACAAATGAAATCACTCTGAAATGGGGTGTAACACTCTTAACAATATATGTGAGCGGAATAATGTTAGCAAAATCAAACATCTCACATATAAATCACATGAAAAACGCTTAATCAAGAAAGAACAAGTAGTCTCATGAAAGGATGCCAAAAAGAATTTATACCACACTTTTTATTCAGTCATATCAATATCTGAACTATACAATCTTCAAGATCAAATAAGGACTTTATTAGGACGTAATGTAGGGTAAAAGTAAAGGGAATGAAATAAAAATGGGTAAAGGTAAATAATAAGAAGTGTTTTCAAGATTTGTCGGAATGTCAACTCTTTTTGGAACTTCCATTCAACAATTTTTTTTTTTTTTCACCTCTTCTTCTTCTTCTTCAAAGCAGTATTCCTTTCTTACATTTCCCTTCTCAAAATTTAATGAGAACCCTTTTTATTTTCTTCCTTTTGACACTTTCCTTTTTTTTTTTTTCTTTGAATTCATTTTTTTCTTTTTTTTTTTCAATTCTTTTTTTCTTTCTTCTTTGAATTCTTGCACAAACCACCCCATTGAAACAAACTGATTAAATTCCATCTTGAAACACTATAGATAAGGGCTTTAAGAAAGAAAGGCTAATTAAAAGGCTTAACGGGGTGACTAGCGATAATGTATCCAAAAAAAAAAAAAAAACACATATATGGCTCAAAGTAGACAAAAATGGCCTAATCTCATCTCTCAAAGACTAGTATAGTTCATTCAACATCAATGACTTCAAAAAATTCAAGTGTGGTATAAAATCATTTTTTTTTTCTTGGCCAAAAGAAAGAATAATGAGACTACAACAAGGGAAATATGTTACACACTTCCAAATGAACATTAAGATTAGAAACAATAAATAACGCTCCAAAAATAATGATTGGTTCAAAACTCACAGGGGTTACAGTCGCCACATTGTTATCATCAAGATTTTCTAATCACTTTTATCCTTTAACAACAAGTTGTGTTTGAGTGGCTACGTGCATGTGCAATGAATTGAGCATGAAAGCAATGAAATTCTTTAAGCAAGAGTAGTATAACGAACTCAAAACATAAACCTCAAGCTAGGCAAAAGAATTTTTTTTTTTTTTTTTTTAACACAACAAAACAAAAACAAAACAAAAAGATAGAAATCTATATACATCCCCCCTAAACCTAAACCTAAACCAAACATTGTCCTCAATATTAAAAATGATACTCTCAAATATATGTCTTGAATGAAAAGAGAGCAAAATAGTAATATGCAACATGAGAACTAAGTAGAAACAAGTAAGGTAAGGAGAAGGAGGAGACGTACCTTGATCAAGCTGATTGTTATAAATTTTAATTTCTGTCAAATATCAGCTAGAACAAAAGAAAATAAAATTAAACAAGAAAATAAACACAAAGTCTAATCTAGAAGTAGAAAATAAACAAGAAATTTTTTTTTTTTTTTGCAAAAAGATTTAACACAATTGGAGATCAATCCTGATAAACAGGACCATCCAAACCTCAACAACACCATGGAGATAAATAATGTATATTATGAATGGACTAGTCCAATGAGATTGTAACTTACCTGGGTCAAAAACATGTTGAGAAGCTTTTACAGTGTCTTCCAAGTGAATTCTTTGCATAACCACAGAAGCACTAATACCCTTAATATCAGCAATTTTCCAACCTATAGCTTCCTTATGCTCTTGAAGTATACTTATCAATTGGTGTTCCCAAAAGTCATCCCACTTTGGTGGTTCTACAATAGCTAGCCAGCTAATAATACTTAAGAGGTGAACAGAATCCAACAATGCATTGACCTCCTCAATTGATTTTTCAGTATCCAAATTGCAATCAAAATGGGTTAAGCAATCCTTTAGGGGATCCTCACAACTTGATTGTAGGAAAGTGTCATGGACTAGGCTCCCAATCATGTTAACCTCACATATATCCTCATTGTCTAGGTCTTGCTTACTTATGTCAAAGATATTAAGCTCAACAGTCATATTTCCAAAAGAAATCTTCATCACACCACTCCGACAATTGATCAAAGCATTGGATGTGGCTAAGAAAGGGCGACCCAAAATGACATGGATTTGTGTACTGGCATTCAGAGCAGGCTCAATGTCTAACACAACAAAATCAACAGGAAAGTAGAATGCATCCACCTTAATTAGCACATCCTCAACAATACCTCTAGGAATTTTCACAGACCTATCAGCTAATTGAAGTGTCATGGTTGTGGGTTTCAACTCCCTCAAACCTAGCTGTAAATAAACTGAATATGGCATTAGGTTCACACTTGCCCCCAAAACTAGCAAAGCTCCCTCAATGAGACGATCCCCAATCTTGCATGAAATTGTAGGAGATCCAGGGTCCTTACATTTCACTGGATATTTATTTTGAATGATTGAACTGACTTGCTCTGTCAAAAAATGCCTTTTTAGGGACATTTGTCTTTCTTTTCATTGTCATAAGATCTTTTAGAAACTTGGCATAAGCAGGAACTTGCTGAATTGCATCAAGAAATGGAATGTTTATTTGCACTTGCTTAAAAACCTCTAAAATGTCTCCAAATTGTGCACTTTTCTGAGGACTGATTAACTTTTGAGGAAATAGAGCTTTCGGAACAAACCTCTTATCAAGGGGGGAACTAAGATCTTGAATTGGAATTGAGGTTGAGTTGCCCTTCTTTTCTTTATGATCATCCTGTCAACTGTGAATTCCTTTTTCCTTTAACACAATATTTTCATCATCCTCCACTTCTGGCATTTTCACTTGATTATCAACTTTCTTACCAGACCTAAGGGTAGTAATAGACTGAACATGTTCTTGTCCATGAGTAGAACTAGAAGAACCATTGATGGCATACTGTCCTTTTGGGTTAGGTATGGGTTGACTAGGAAACTTTACTTTTTCCCTCTCTCCAACTTGGGTTGCTAACTGGCCAACTTGATTTTCCAACTTTGAAATAGCTTGAGTATTCAAATGGGTGGAACTTTTTATCTCTTGAATGGCTTGGCTCATTGATTGCATGAAAGTTTTAAGAGACCCCTCCAAAGATGGTTGTTGTCTTGGTGGTGCTACCAACTGAGGTGTTGATTGAGGAATGGGAGGATATGCTTGAGTAGGTAGACGAAATTGACTTTGTTGATGCATTTGTTGTCCACCTATATTTGTAAGGGAATGGTTCTGCCTCCAAGAGAGATTAGGATGATTTTGCCAATTTGGATTGTATGTCTCTGAAAGTGGACTAGCAAGTGGCCTTCCATAATTATTCAGTGCATTTGCTTGCTCAGTATTCAGGGTAACCAACTGTGGAAGGACACATTTGTGTTGAATGCATAGGACTTGCACAAATAGAGCATGTTTCACTTTGAACTTGATTGACAGAATTCATCCCTCTACCTAGAGCTAAAGCTTCAACCTTACGAGTGAGATTGTCCAACCTAGCTTTTATGTCTAAATCTTCACTGACTTCATACAATCCTCCTTTCTTAATTGCAGGGGTAGATCTCTCTCTACGATTGGAAAAATCCCATTGTTGTGAGCTTTCTGATAAATTCTCAAGAAATTTGTATGCCTCATCATCTACAAGACTCAAAAATCCACCACCATTCATGGACTCAATCATATTACGATTTGTCTGAGTCAAACCATTATAAAAATATTGTACTAGTCTCCATGTTTCAAAACCATGATGAGGACACTTTAAGATCAAGTCCTTAAATCTCTCCCAACTCTTATAAAATTTCTCTTGTTCATCCTGATAAAAATCTGCAATTTCTCTCCTCAAAGCATTGGTCTTGGCTATTGGGAAAAATTTAGAGAGGAATTTTGTGACCAACAGTTCCCATGAAGTGATAGATCCAGGTGACAAAGAATTAAGCCATGCTTTTGCCTTATCCTTCAAGGAAAAAGGGAATAAACGCAAGCGAATTGAGTCATCAGTAAAATTCTGGAACTTACAAGTAGCACAAATCTCAAGAAAATCTTTCACATGCATATAAGAATCTTCTCTATCCAATCCATGAAAAGTAGGAAGAAGATGGATTATCTGTGGTTTCAACTCAAAATGTACAGCAGTGGTTGCAGGCAATACTATGCAAGATGGAGGGTTGGTGGTTATGGGTGAGAACAACTCCCTAAGAGTTTTTGAATAATCTCCTGTTTCTCCCATTGTGGATGAATAATCAAAACTAACAAGACGATTTTCTTTATCACGTATCCAAGTTCTCATACACCAAGCACAAAGAAATAATTTTTTTTTTAATTTAAAAAAGAAGTAAATTTTAACTACAACTAGTAGAAGGAAAAATTCAATTAAGACCTAATTTATTTTCCTAACCAAGTCCCCGGCAACGGCGCCAAAAACTTGTTGTGAAATTTTAAAATACTCGCAAGTGTACGAATCGTACTGAAGTATAGTTTGACAAGAACGAGGTTGAACCCACAAGGACTTGAATGAATGTAGGAAAATTAATTAAACCTTAACCAAATTAATCCTAATCTAGTTTAATAAAAATTGGTTGTTTTGAAATTAAATAAACTAAGCAAATAATAAAATTAAGCAAATAGTTAAACTAAGCAAAAAATATAAAGCAATAAAAAAATGTAAACAATCAAGGGAAAGGAATTAAGGTTTTGGAATCCGCCTTGCAAGTCATATCAGCATATATTTATCATCATTAATTTTTCCCAACTCACTACATGATAATCTAGAAATCAATCTTGCTATCATGGAAAATATCCTCATTAAAATCCTTATTTTAAAAATCAAAATCGTGTTCTTCTTCGCTTCTTAAGTATAAAACCAAATCATCAATTGTATCCGTAGCCAAACAAATCACAAGATATATCCAATTCTAAAAATCAAATCATAAATTGTATCCATTGACAGACAAATCACAAACGATATCCAATTTTATAATCAAGAACTAATAAACCAAGCATTCAATTAATTAAGAAAAATCCTAAATCATGAGAAAAACATGATTGAACTCGTATCTAGAATCCTACCTTAGTCAATTGATATGAAGAAAGAACAATTTAAATCATTAAAGAACAACTATTGTGGGAAAAATTAAATCACATAAATATTACTAGTAATCCTTAACAAGGTTTCATCCTCAACCCTAATTATAAATTTAACTACTCATGGTAATTGAAATAAAACAAAAGAATAAAATACTAAACATTAAACTAAACAAATAAAATAGAGAAAGAAATAGTCACAATGCTATCATGGAGAAAAGCTACAGAGAAGTCACATGCGGCACTGCCTCTTGCTCCAATTTTCTGTTTTGCATCTCAGCCCTAGCACTAGCCTCCCTGAATTTTGCCCTAAAAAGCCTTTAAATAGGTCAAGGAATCCTATTACAAGTTGAATTCCCGTTTGGAAAAAATCCCAGATTTTTAGGCTTCATTTAACCAACTATTTTGGCCCATTTAACTTCAGAATTCTGGCTCCTAGTAAACTACAAAGTTGTAGCCCAACTTGAATCATCTCGATTGGACATCTGAGCCGAAAGTTATGCAAAAATACTAACGGATGTGTAGGCTGGAATCCTAATCCGAATTGGACTTGGATTTTGTGCAAATTTCCTTTGATTCCTTACTCCAATTGGACTTAAATTTAATATTCATGCCTGGCTGGATGTAAGTTGGCTTGATTCAATTGGCCTAGCCCCACTTTGCATGTAAAGCCCTTGTTACCTGCATAAAATTAAAGCTAAATATATAAATATGTGGAGTATTTTATTGTATATATTTCATGCACATCGCTGAGCTTGTGCTGGTAGTATGCCAATTGGACCATTGCATTTTCTCTCATCTCTTCAATCAAGTCTAAGCTTTTTTCTAGCAATCTGTTGTTATTACTCGGATCAAAAAGAACTTGTTCTCAGCATTGGGAAGCCAGTTTCTAAAGGGATGACGGCCTCGGCCCTATAAGTCATTGAGAAAGGAGTTTCCCTTATTAATCTGCGAGGCGTGGTTCGATATGTCTAGATAACGTGCGACAATTCTTCCACCCATTTTGCCTTTGCATTGTCCAGCCTCTTCTTGAGTCCATTCACTATGACCTTGTTAATAGCCTCGGCTTGTCCATTCTCTTGGGGATAAGCTGGGGTGAAGTATCGATTTGTAATTCCAAGATCACAACAGTATCGCCTGAAAGACTTGCTATCAAATTGGAGGCCATATTCTGAGATGAGGGTACGAGGGACCCCGAACCATTTGACAATGTTTTTCTAGAAACATTTCTTGGCATCCACGTCCCTGATGTTCGCCAAAGGCTCGGCTTCGGCCCACTTAGTGAAGTAATTTGTGCTGACCAGTAGATACCTCTTGTTCCCTGCTGCCTTAGGGAAAGGGCCTACAATGTCTAAACCCTATTGAGCGAATGGCCAAGGGTTGGACTGAGGATTAAGGACTACTCCTAGTTGGTGTATATTTGGTGCAAACCTTTGACACTGGTCGCACTTCCTTACTTATTTCTATGCCTGGAAGTAATGGGGAAGTTTACGTGTAGCATGTACCACTGCCAAAAAGGCTTTTTCCAGTGGCAGATAAAAGAACTCGGCCTCATGTAGTGACTTGCTCACGTAATAAACTGGCCTTTGTATGCCGCTATCGACTCGTATCAAGACCAAGCTTACAGCATGGAGGGCCACAACAATATAAGCAAACATGACCTCATCCACCTCAGGACTGGACATGATAGGTGGTCGAGAGAGATAATCCTTAAGCTGTTGGAAAGCTAAGGCGCACTCCTCGGTCCACTCAAACCCCTTCCATTTGTTCATTAATAGGAAGAAGGGTCTGCACCTATCCGCTGATCGAGAGATAAATCGGTTCAAAGCAGCAGTCATTCCAGTCAGCTTCTAGACTTCGTTGGGATTCCAAGGTGATTGTAAACCGTTTATTACCTTAATCTGATCGGGATTAACTTCAATTCTGCAATGAGTAACCATGCAGCCCAAAAATTTGCCCAATCCCACACCAAAAGAGCATTTGGAAGTGTTAAGGCGCTTGTGCTTCCTCAGAATTTCAAAAATATTCCCGAGATCTTTCACATGCTCGAACACTACCTTACTCTTCACCATCATGTCGTCTATATAGACCTCGATACTCTTGCCCAACTATGGTTCAAACATTCTAGTCATCATCCTTTAATAGGTAGACCTAGCATTTTTTAAACCGAATAACATCACTTTGTAGTGGTAGTTCCCAATAGGGGTGACAAAAGCTGTCTTTTCCTAATCACTCGGGGCTAGCGGTATTTGGTGGTATCCTTGAAAGGCATCCAAGAAGCTCATCCGAGGATGGCCTATAGTTGTGTCCACCAGCTGGTCTATCCTAGGCATAGGGAAGGGATCCTTTGGGCAGGCCTTATTTTGATCTATGAAGTCCACACACACTTGCTATTTTCCACTCTTCTTTTTCACTACCATGTTATTGGCCAGCCACTCAGGGTAGAAAACTTCCTTGATAGCCCCTACCTGCTTGAGTTTCTTCACCTCATCTCTGACAGCTTCAAAGTGATCTTTGGACGAGCACCGAGGTGGTTGCTTCTTGGGATTGACGGAGGGATTAACATCCAAATAAGGGCAGATAAGGCTCGGGTCCACCCTCGGGGCTTCGTAAGCGTTCCACGCAAACATATCAACATTTCTCTTAAGAAATTATATCAGCTCCTTTTTCTCTCCTAGAGGCAGCCGAGCTCCGATAAGAAAAAACTTCTCCGGATCATCGCTGATAACAACTGTTTCTAAGTCTTCACATTGCGCCTCCTCAACTGATCCATCGACAGGCAAATCCGGAGCTTTTAATTGCTATAAGCCCCTTTCAGCAGGGGCTGAAGACTCAGCTTTGGGCTGATGTAAGATGGCAACCACCAAGCACTACCTAGCCATAGATTAGCTCTCAAAAATCTCTTCAATTTGGCCACCCAATGAATATTTCACCTTCTAGTACAGGGTAGAAGAGACGGCTCCCAACGCATGAAGCCAGGGCCTGGCCACAATGGCCGTGTAGAGGGAATAAGCATCTATCACGATGAAGTCCACCAACACCACTTCTGAACTGACTTGCATGGGTAGCCTAATCTGTCCCTTCAGAATGACGACCTTCCCATTAAAACTTACTAGGGGCGAATCGTAGGCTGTTAAGTTCTCGGGTCTCAAGTTCAGCTCCTTATACAGGTCGAGGTACATTATCTCGGCACCACTGCCTTGGTCCACCATCACCCTCTTTATGTCATACCCCTCATTCCTGAGTGTGACCACCAAAGCGTCGTCATGGGGCTGTATGGTTCCAACCTTATCTTCATCGAAAAAGCTCAACGCTGGCTGGATACTCACTTTAGCCTTCTTTGGCTTAGCAGTTAAGTCCTCGACAATCAGCCGAGCGACAGACATTACCCTAGAAGGGCAGGACCCAGTCCTCCCTAGAGCGGTGAAAATGACGTTTATTGTGCCTAAAGGAGGTCTCGAAGGAGCATCTCTCTGAGGTTCTTGGCCAGTCTGGTTTCCCTAGCCACTGGAATGATGCAAAAGCTGCTTCAACTTTCCTTCTCGGACTAGCTGGTCCAAATGGTCCTACAAATTTCTACAGTCTTCTATCATATGTCCCTAGTCCTGGTGATATTAACAATAAAGGTTCTGATTGCGCCTCATAGGGTTTCCTGTCATCTTATTCAGCCATTTGAAGAATGGCTTATTCTTAATCTTCTCCAAAACTTGATGCACCGGTTCTCGAAACACTGCGTTAACCGCCTGAGTTTTGGTAGACCTCGGCTACTCAACGAAGTCCCTTCGAGGTTGGTTGTTATTGTATCAGTCCGACCTGAAATCCCTTCTCTCTTGAAGGATAACCTTAGCCTTACCTTTCCCCTGTTGCTGGTCCTCCTCAACCCTCTTATACTTGTCAATTCGGTCCATAAGTTGGCACACACTGGTGACAGGTTTTCCCGTTAAAGACTTCCTCAGACTGTGCTCGGTTAGAAGGCCAACCTTGAAAGTACTGATGGCAACATTATCAAAATCACAATCCATCTCGTTGTACATCTCCTAGTATCTATTTGAGTACGTTTTCAGGGTCTCCCCTTCTCGCATGGACAAGGATAGAAGGGAGTCTAAGGGCCAAGGAACTCTGCTACAAGTGACAAAACGAGAGCCAAATGCCTGGGTGAGCTCCTTGAAGGAACCTATGGAACTCGTCCTTAAGCCATCGAACCATCTCATTGCCACGGGTCCCAGACTGAAGGGGAACACTTTACACGTCAAGGCTTCGTCCTTGGAATGGATAGCCATTCTTTGGTTGAAATGGCTCACATACTCTACTGGGCCTATTCGACCATTGTAGATGGTGAATGTTGGCTGATTGAATCGTCGAAGAAGTCTTGCCCCTTCAATCCTACGCGTGAAAGGTGATTAAGAAATTTGATTCAACACCTTGCTCATAGCGTCACCTCCCATGCATTTGCAAGGTAGGTTCTTATACCTACGCTTGTGATGGTACTCCTCCTCGCAGGAGAAAGACTTGCTGGGTGGAGTCCTTGACCTTTGTTTATAACTAGTGTCCTCTCTATCACCAAAGGAAACGTCAGAGCTGGAGGGGGATCGATTTCACTCTGCATGGCGCAACTTTCTCTTTAGCTAGTCAACCTCCAGTTGCAGGGCTCTGGTATCTTCCTCACGAGAGAGATGGCTCTTACCCCGAGGCTGACTCTTACAGGACTGGACAGTATACACACTCCCCTCATGATCCCTTCTACGTTTGAGGTTGACAAAAGGATTTTCACGTTGGGATCATATAGATTCCTCTTGGTGTGGACCTAAACCTACCATGGTTGAATGTTGCACTCACTATCACCCAAGTATTCTCCCCACAGACGGCGCCAATTGTAAGGACCAATTTTGAACTCCTAACCCAAAAAGTATATGGACTTACGCCCAAAAAGCCCAAAACAATAAATTTATAGAGAATGGGTTGGTAAACTGAGATTTAATGAATTAAGCAACAAATAAACAGATCTTGATGACAAAGAAAGAACTTTCACTAAGGAAAAACATTCTCGGTGGAGTCCAAGGAGACTGATTCTTATGTATTGCTTTTGAAATTTGATTACAAGTCTGGTTCTAGATTGCTATAGTGTTTCTTTCCTGATTTTTCGATTCCCCTTCCTTCAGGGGTCTCTTACATTATATATCTTCCTCCTAGTGATCTTGGTCTTCCACTTGTTGATCATCCAAGCCACTACCGTAGTGTCTGTCCCATCAGACACCTTCTTTGGCCTTTTGTGAGTTGCGGTAGCCAAGGCAGCACTGTTCAGGGGTATTCTCCACATAAATATGGCTAGAAAGTTAGTTGCAGGGCATTCAATGCGGTGGTAGTAGCTTCTCCTTAGGTATCTCCTAGCTTCCACTCTCTGGTACCCTTGAGATGTACGTCCCTGCCACTGGAGCTTCCTAGAAGGTTGCCTTAATCATTAGGATCTTCATCATATCCGTGTTTAACCTTTCCGAGGAGGTATTCCTCCTCGGACCACCCTCCCATTAATATCATACTCATGAAGCTATGAGCTTAAACCACTTACTAATATTTAATCGTCCTTGGATCACCCGCGTTCTCGGCTAAGGCCCAAGGCCCAATACCGGATTTGGGCCTTTACCCCTACAGAGTTTATTTTTTATGATTTTTTTATTTTTTATAATTGTTATGTGTATATAGGAATTTTGTATATTTAAAAATATATTAATTTTATAAATTACTACACCTACTAAGGAATAATTATTTCTCATTTTAAAGAATAACTATTCATAAAAAATAGATATTTTTTGTAAATAAAAATATAACCAAACTACAAAATAGCTAAACCACATGAATAGCTATTATATTTTAGTGTTAACATACCCTCATAAGTTAGCTATTATATTAAAGTGTTAACATGCCCTCCTAAGTTTC
Source organism: Quercus ilex subsp. ballota (assembly GCA_032727855.1). NCBI lineage: Eukaryota > Viridiplantae > Streptophyta > Magnoliopsida > Fagales > Fagaceae > Quercus > Quercus ilex. The sequence continues at coordinate 35,824,347 of CM064909.1, forward strand.
TCATACATCTCATTCTCAAAAAAAAAAGTTTCTCATGCATCTCATTTTCCCATCTCTTGTGTGTGTTCGTTTCTAAAAAAGTGTCTCATGCATAGTCATTTTGCAAGATTTTTTTTTTCCCTTTTTTTTTTTATGCTATATGCATATCTTATTAACCACTAATGATTCATCCCTTATCCCAAATTAAAATTAAAAAAAAATAAAAAATAGAAAAACTTTAGTTATATAATTTAGCGACTTCCATATCTTTAGGTGCATCATTTATTACAAAATCTAATAGGAGTCCAATAATATATATATATATATATATATATATATATAGGGGGGAAGTTATAGGTGATGGCAGTATGCCATCTGATTACAAGAAAGTAAAGGGTACAGGTTATAGTTGTTGTTATAAGTGTAAACTGGAATATAAACTAAGGGTGCCATCTGATTATGTTAGGACATATGTGTGTTCACTTGTTAAGAACATATGTCACTTATTTATGTAAATTGGCTAATCCTTTTGACAAAACGCACTCTACTTGTAATTGGGTAGTTCTAGGTGTTTTTAATACTTCAAGAAACAATGTATCAAGATCAAGTGTCGAAGTCATCAAGTCTGTCCAAGAAAAAGCAAGCTGAAGTGCAATTTCATTAATTCTTGACACCTGCTCGATAGCTACCTCGACACCTGCTATCTGTCGAGAATTACAAAATCAGTTTTTCTGATTTGATTTCCTTGGGATCCGTAAATATGCTTTTGGGCCTTCTTTTCTTCTAACCCTAAACATATAAAAGGATTGTTTTAAGAGCCGTCAAATGGTACACAAGTTGTAAAAGCATTGAGCAATCTTTGTTCAAGCAAATTGTGATCAAAAGACGAAGTTTTTGACCTAGTTCATCTTCTCTCAAGAAGTTGCTGTGTATTTGCACCATAGGGTTTTGTAACCAAGCATCTTCCTGATCTTCATTGTGTTTGATGAACTGAAGAACTTTGCAGCCAACCTCTCCTTCTTAGTTGGTGTTTGAAGTCGCGTACTGGGATCCGCGCATTGGTTAGTCACGTACTTGGAAGCCGTGCATCAAAGGTAGAAATTGTCACTACAGATCAAGTCCAATTGGGTATTGGGGTAAGGGTTCAACTGTAGGTTGGTAAGGTACTTGAGATTCCTTTACTTGTAACCGCTTGATTTGATAATAGTGGAGTTTTGGGAGTGGTGACCTTAAAATCACCCGATGGGGTTTTTGCCGTTAGGGTTTTCCCCGTCCGTAAACAAATCACCGTGTTATTTAATTTTCGCTGCATATTTAGTTTTTGGTGATTTGTTTATGCTTCCACGCAATTGCATGATAAATTGATTAATTAATAATTTGGCAAATTAATTAATTGGTTTAATCACAATGGGTCATTCAGATTGTGGCCTATCAAGTGGTATCAGAGCGGGCACGCTCTGATTATGTTTAATCTTTGCTGTGTTGATCCATTGACCCCTGTTTGTCATGGATAGAGGACAATCTTTAATCATACCTCCTTTATTTGATGGCACTAACTATGCATACTGGAAAGTACGCATGAGAGCTTTCTTGCAGTCTTTAGATGAAAAGGTGTGGCAAGCTGTAGAGATTGGTTGGACTATGCCAAAAGAAGAACCAGCCGATTAGGATGATGCTAAGCTCAAGGCGGCCAACTTCAACAGCAGAGCGTTAAATGCCCTATTTAGCACAATCACCAATGAGGAGTTCAAGAAGATATCCTCAACTCAAACTGCTAAGGAGGCTTGGACCATCCTCCAGACAACCTATGAAGGAACAAAGGCTGTCAAAGATTCAAAGCTTCAGAGGCTCACTACAAACTTTGAAGAAATTAAAATGGAGGAGGATGAGTCGTTTGATGAGTTATATGCCAAGCTCAAGGACATAGTGAACTCAGCCTTCAATCTTGGAGAAACCATCCCTAAACCCAAGATTGTAAGGAATGTGCTCAGATCTCTACCTGAGAGATTCCATGCCAAGATTACGACGATAGAGGAATCAAAGGATATTGACAAGATTCCTTTGACTGAGCTGGTTGGAAACTTGCAAACCTATGAGATAGGGCTATCTAGGATTGGCAAGTCAAGTAAAGGCAAAAGCATGGCCTTGAAGGCAAAGAGCAGTGATACAGATGAGTCTTCCGATGATGAAGATTTCAAGATGAAGTCCTACATTACCCGGCAGTTGAAGAAGTTTATGAAGAATGCCAATGGAAGGAGCTTCGACAAGGACCGCAAGTAGTCTAGTTCTTCTCAGTTTAAAAGCCAAGACAAAGGGAAGAAGGATGCTAAGGAAGGCGGTCAGTACACTGTTCCCGCAAGACCAAAGTGCTTTGGGTGTCATGGGTTTCGACACATGAAACATGAGTGTCCTACATATCTCAAGAGCATTGGGAAAAGCAAGGCACTTGCTGTAACCCTAAGTGACACTGAGCCTGAAGCCGATTCCGACAATGAGGATGACGGAATCTTAAATGCCTTCACTGCCACAGTCAATCCTACTGAAGGGATTATTGAAGAAGTGGATGAAGAAGAAGAACTGGTGGAGTCCAAATTGGAGAAGATGGATGATCAAGATGATATCCATTCAGCCTATGAGAAGCTTTACAAGCTCTCTGAGAAGCATGAGAAATTATATAGGCTGGCCACCAAGAAGCTCAGCGATGTGGAACTTGATCGTGAAGAGTTGTCCACAAAGTTTGATGAGGCGAATCAAACTATTGGAGCACTGAGATTTGAGAACAACTTTTTGGCTAAGTAGACCAAGAAGCTTGAAGCGGAGTTGTTTCAAGTCAGAGCTCAACTGGAGAGGACCTCAAATGCAAAGCTTGATGAGATGCTTAGCAATTAGAAATCTGCTTCGGATCGAACTGGCTTGGGGTATGGTCTTTCTTTCTCTAATACTGCTTCTACTAGCAATATTGTTTTTGTTTCTCCTGCTAATAACACTGAAATTGAGAACACTGAGGTTAAAACTGAATTAGCTAGTGAGAACTTAGACAAGGGTAAATCTATCTTAGGAGCACCCCCTAAGCAAGATAAGAAAGATGTTAAAAACCCTAGGGCTAAGAAGGCTAACTCTCAAAAGCCTAAACAAAAGAAGCAGCATCTCTGTCATCATTGTGGAGCTACTGGTCATACTTGACCAAATTGCTATAAGTGGTTAGCCACTTAACAGAGCAATGGCATGATAGCATCTGGAAGCCAAAATCAGCTTTAATCCTCACTTGCTCCTCTTGGAGATCTTCTGAAAGCCCTCATGTTCCTTTCGAACTTGAACGGTTTAAATTCTTCCCCCTCATCGCCGATTCAAGGATTCAATCAAAGGAAAGGTTCTTCCAAGGTGTGGAAGAAAAAGGACTCTAAGTGATTTCATCACTTTCTTTTCCCCTCTTGCTTTTCTTGTTTGTTGCATTACTTGTGTGTTTTTCTTTTCTGCTGAGTCAGTCTAGTTTTTGCTTTGCTTTGATAACATGTTTTTGTTTGTTTATTTTCAATTTTGTTCATTTTGTTTTTGATATAAAAATAAAAAAAAATTGAAAAATCAGAAAAATACAAAAACAATGTGTGTTTTGTGTACTTTGGTATCCATGTACCTTGGATGGCCAATGAAACAAAATTTTCTAAACTTTGTATCTCTTGTAGCTTAAATGAGCATCTCTGTGCACAACTAAGCAAGTGAGCTTTGTGGCTCTTGTGTGTGATGAGTAAGATTAAATTATCTCTTAAACTTAACACTCATATCACTCTTTTTGACGGGTAGGACTAGAAAATCCTAAGAGAAAGGCATAAATGACCATCTCACCACTGTTGCCCGCCAATTATAGTATGACACCTGTATGCTTCGGCATAGTAAAAGTGCAGTGTCATAGACACCTGTATACTTCGGCATAGCAAAAGTGCAGTGTCAAAGACATCCGTATGCTTCGGCATAGCAAAAGTGCAATGTCTATGCTTAACATGTTGGGTATTTCTTTTCTCTCTTTTTATGCCCATGCATGATATGCTTAAAAGAAAATATGCAAAGAAAATACAAAGCTAAAAGATTAAAATGCTTTAAATATGATTGCAAGCGTGTTTTCTAGGAGATGTGGGAGTCATAGGATGTACCTCAAAGGTGATAGTCCCCATCAAACAGTTATGATTGTGTGTGAGTTAAAGTTATTTTCTCATATCTCAGATCTTCATAACTTGTATATACATATGCAATCTTGCGATGTTTTTCACACACAACACGCAATATTCATTGCTACTTTTGATACATGTGCAGGTACAATGTGATTTGGCCATCACAAGTGTTTACATGTGCTAATGTATGCTCATTAAACTATCTTGACTTGTTTTTGAAATATAAAATTGGTTAGACTTGTTTAGTGTGTGTGTGTGTGTGTTTTTGAGGATCCATGTGCTAAATTTCTTGTTGAGAGATGATTTTGAGAGCTTTTTATATTGAGTGGATCATTGGTTGAGGTGCTTGTTAGATTGCATTCATGTCTGTGTTTTTCACTTCTCGAAAAACTGCTTTTCACTGATAGCTCGACACCTCCTCGACACCTCCTCGATACCTGGTCATCTGTCGAGCTTCTCAAGCCTTTTCTAATCGCAATCTCGACACCTGTCTCGATACCTGGTGGATCGATCGAGAAATCTTCTATCTTCTCGATACCTTCTCGATACCTTGTCGATCGATCGAGCTTCTTATCTCTGAAATTGGTCTTATACCTCGACACCTCTCGACACCTGAAGTTATCGAAGGCAAAATTCTTGACACCTTCCTCGACAGCTTCCTCGATACCTCTCGACACCTCAGCTGTCGAGAATTACTGAGGTATCTATAAAAGGGTCTGTCGCGATTTTTCACTCATTTCCTCGATCTCTCTCGATCTGTCCGACGGCTTTTCACCTCCCAACCAAGTTTCTCTCACTCAAATCTTCAAATCCTCTTCATTTTCGGTCTTCCCTTGCTTCAATCACTTGGTAAGATCATTTTTTCCCTTCCTTTTTCATGCATTTCTTGTTTTGAAACCTAGGTTTTTGGATTTTTGAAAATTTTTGAAGTTTTTCAAAATTGATGAGTTTTTCTTCAAATTTTGGGTTGGATTTTCACTATAATGTGTTCAAAATGTCATACATTGCATTTCATGTGCATTATAATGGTATTTACATGCATTTAGATGTGTGTTCTATGTTTGTGTGCTGCTAGGATTGGATTGGGCTGAGCCCATGATGTTTTTTCCTTTGCATGTCACATGTTCATGCATTCCCATGCATACGTACTTGTTGTTCAATATAACTCATATATATGAACTATTTTGGGACTTTTCTGATTGTCTCCCTCTCTATCTCTTTCTCATTCTTTTACGTTAGTAGTGTCTATGGCACCCAAACGTAAATCCACTCCTGCTCGGAACCCTCTGCGTTCTGGAGCTTCCTCTTCTTTTGACTCTGCTCCTCTTAACCTTCGGTTCCGTGATGGAGATGCCCACAAGGCATTTTCGGAGAACTTTTCACGACGAGGTGTTCATTCGGAACGCCAAGTCATTTTAGCGGACTTCGCCGACACTGACTTTCCCTCTGTCATTCACAGTAGGGGATGGGAGTCACTGTGCGACGTCCCGATCACCTGTCCTCTGGTACTGATTCAGGAGTTTTACTTCAACATGCACGGGATTGATTGTTCAGTACCTCACTTTTTCACTCGCATTCAAGGTACGCGCATTCCTGTTACACCACAGCTTGTTGCTGATATACTTAGGGTTACTAGGATAGATTTTCCTGACTATCCTTCCTGTGAGCGTTTGAGGATTGTGTCCAAAGATGAGCTCATCTCTGCCTTTTGTCAGCGTCCTGCTGATTGGGGTGAGCATCAGTACACATCATGTAAGCCTTTTGCTAAAGGTCTTAGATTCTTAAACATGGTGATGACCTTTGTACTCCATCCACTCTCTCACTACAACTCTATCACAGAGCCTCGTGCTCGATTTTTGTTATCACTTCTAGAGCATCTTACTATAGATTTTCCTTCTCATTTCATCCTTTCTATCATAGATGTCCATCTAGATTCGGCGTCCCGTGATAAGCTCATCTTTCCTTCTGCTATCACGAGGATCTTACGCCATCTTTCTATCCCTTTTCCAGTGTCCGACCACTTCACTCATATCTGTGCCATAGATGCCGCTACCGTAAAATGTAGTGAGGCTCAGTTTAGGTCGTGACAGACGGATTCCACTCCTCCCTCCCATTCGGCTCTGTCAAAATCAGCTCCATCCAGATCCGCTCCGTCTACATCTGCTCATTCTTCCTCTACGGGTGATGTATATCTAGGAGACATTATGGCGCAGCTGCAGCGCATGGACACTCGCCTTGATACACTCTCTGCTGAGTTGTATCAGGTCAATGTTCGTGTTGGTTGTATTGCACGACGGCAGGCGACCATGGGTGGTTTTGCTCTAGAGGCTACTCATTCACCACCTTCTCCAGCGGCTTCTGACTCTGAGGATGATGATGATGATGGTGATGATGATGATGCTTCGGATGATGATGATGGAGATGCTAGCTCTACTGATGAGATGTCTACATGACACTCTACCCTTTGTCACTCGTGACAAAAAGGGGGAGTAGTTTTGGGTTATGAGAGTAGTCATCTTAGGGGGAGAGTTAGTATAGAACATTTTGATAGAGGGAGTGTTGATATTTTTTTGAGGGATGTAGTGAGGTTTTGATGTATCTTTTCTTTTCTATTCTTTATAGATACATTGATCTTGTATATAAGGACTTTTGACCAGTTTTACATACATTGTACTTATTTTCTATATATGTGGATGTATGTTTCTTTCACCTCTCTTTTCATGTGTTGTTTCTTCTCTATCTTTATACACATGTTCTTTATACTTGTATGCAATCTATTATTTCTATTTCACACAAGATGCCTTGATGAGTTTTGTTTAAAGTGTTTCAGAAATACAGGTTGTCAAAGTCTACTTGCCATAAACTCTCTTCTTGCAAAGTTTTTCAAGAGTTTATGTTAGGATAGATTTTATTGTATTCAACAAGTGAATATGAGTTGAGTGATTTATGACTTCTCTCATATGTTCATTTGTTTGTTGTGGTTTTGTCACGGATTGCCAAAGAGGGAGATTGTTATGACATATGTGTGTTCACTTGTTAAGAACATATGTCACTTATTTATGTAAATTGGCTAATCCTTTTGACAAAATGCGCTTTACTTGCAATTGGGTAGTTCTAGGTGTTTTTAATACTTCAAGAAACAATGTTTCAAGATCAAGTGTTGAAGTCATCAAGTCTGTCCAAGAAAAAGCAAGCTGAAGTGCGATTTCATTAATTCTCGACACCTGCTCGATAGTTACCTCAACACCTGCTATTTGTCGAGAATTACAAAATCAGTTTTTCTGATTTGATTTCCTTGGGATCCGTAAATATGCTTTTGGGCCTTCTTTTCTTCTAACCCTAAACATATAAAAGGATTGTTTTAAGAGCCGTCAAATGGTACACAAGTTGTAAAAGCATTGAGCAATCTTTGTTCAAGCAAATTGTGATCAAAAGACAAAGTTCTTGACCTAGTTCATCTTCTCTCAAGAAGTTACTGTGTATTTGCACCATTGGGTTTTATAACCAAGCATCTTCCTGATCTTCATTGTGTATGATGAACTGAAGAACTTTGCAGCCAACCTCTCCTTCTTAGTTGGTGTTTGAAGTTGCGTACTAGGATCCACGCATTGGTTAGTCACGTACTTGGGAGCCGTGCATCAAAGGTAGAAATTGTCACTACAGATAAAGTCCAATTGGGTATTGGGGTAAGGGTTCAATTGTAGGTTGGTAAGGTACTTGGAATTCCTTTACTTGTAACCGCTTGATTTGATAATAATGGAGTTTCAGGAGTGGTGACCTGAAAATCACCCGGTGGGGTTTTTGCCGTTAGGGTTTTCCCCATTCGTAAACAAATCACCATGTTATTTAATTTCCGCTGCATATTTAGTTTTTGGTGATTTGTTTGTACTTCCACGCAATTGCATGATAAATTGATTAATTAATAACTTGGCTAATTAATTAATTGGTTTAATCATAAGGGGTCATTCAAATTGTGACCTATCAGATTACAAGATTGTAAGGGAAAGGGCTATGAAGTGTTTTGTTGAGACTGAGCTAAAAGACTTCTGAAGGCTAAAATTAGACTTGCTTCAGACTAGAGAAGAGGCTGCCTTTTATAGAGGAAGGGAGCTTTGGATCCTGCTGAAGACTGTTGAAAATCCGGAAGGTAAAGTGCTTTTTCTGCGGGTGAAAAATCATTTCAGCCGAAAGCAAATAGTGACTTAAGGATTTTTTGTCAGGTACTGTAGAGTGAACAGTTACGGTCACTGTACATGAATAGTGCTTTGTCCCCTTGCTTTTCTGATTCACTGTTCATCGGTACTGTTGGAGGAATAGTGAATTGTCCAAAAAGTGCTGGTACTGTTCATGTAAGGAATCTTGAATAGTAACCAAGTCTGAATACTGTTCCAAATAGTGACTAGTGCTATTTGGAGAATCTAATCTTCATCCAAATTGTAGCCATCATAGGGATCTTAAGAATCCTAGAATGGGTCTATTGGATTTCTGTTGACTGAAGCTTCTGAAGAGGCAGGAGAAACTCTGTCTGCTGACTCTAATTTTTCTGATTGTAAGAGCAACTGCTGGGCAAGATCTTTTAACTCTTTGCTAGATTTTTCGGCGATCTGGACGGAGTCTAGACTAGACTGGAACCTTGTATTGTAAGCAATGGCTTTCTGAACTGGAGGAGGGAAATCCTTCTCGATCTGGCTGATGACTTGATTAAACCGAAAGGAATCCCACCATTTTACAGAGAATTCCCTATCTAACAAATTTGAATTGATTGCATAATTCCACATGCTAATCCAGTGAATTCTGTATTTGGTTGTCATATGTAGAATTGCTGGAAACTGGGAACCATGAGCTGCTACTTGAAATCTAGAACTGAAATACCTGAGGGCATCCTGTAGGGGTTCTGGGAGTATCTGGGGTACTGGACCAAACATTTCCCACCACTTTAGGAACCATGAGGGAATCTGGCTAGAAAAATTCTTATCAAACATAATGAACCAGGAGTGGTCAAAATTCTTGTTTTGATAAAAGAGAACTTTCTCAAAGGCGTCCATGTAGTCATAATAACTGTAATGGAGTTCTGAACCTGTGAGACTTTTCAGATCTGTGAGTGTCTTCAAAAAAGAGGGATGCTATCCCCATTCTTTGCAACTGACAAATCCAAGGATGACGAATTTGTGGTAGAGAACCTAGGAAAGGTTTCCTCTGTTCATGATATTTTATATTCGAGCAGACTTTTCTTGAATAAGGATGTTCATGTAGAATCTGATGTTTTTCTTTGGGCTTTTCGGGAGAAAATGCCATCCTTGGGGTAAAACTTCCATGGCCAGGGCTAGAGGATCTGTTATATGGACTAGGTGTGGTTCAATATAAGAGATATGCTGGACAAAGGGTTTTTTAACATAAGGAGACTTGGCTCTTCTGGATTGGTAGGAAGGCTTTTAGGGTACTACGGGACCAAAAGGATCTTCAACTGTATATGGGGTGATTGCCCTAGAGGGAGGGGATGCTAAGGCTGAGCTGTAAGTAGGTTGGCCTTGGGTCAGTTTTTGGTAATTAGGTCTTGGAATTGTGGATGCTACATATCTGTTGGCTAGGGATGAGGCAGGGAGGGGAACTAACTGATGACCAGGAGGGTTCTTTGCCTGACTGGTACTACTGGTGGTTTAATGTTTAGGGAGTTTTGGGGGTTGGGGTTGTACAGGTCTTTTCCCGAACATCTTGGGTTAGACTCTACAATAATTCACGGGTCAGGAAGTTAGGGACAATGTTTTGAGTTCCTTCTATGAATTCAATGTTAAAGTCAAAAACTGAAAGGATGGCTTGCCATCGTGCAAAAACCTGTTTTGATGCAATGTTTTGAACATCTTTTTCTAAAACATGTTTTGCAGATTTACAATCAATCCTTATTAAAAACTTTTGATTCAAAAGATCACTTTGAAATTTTGAAATACATGGTACTATAGATAAAATTTCTCTCTTAATATTACTGTAATTAATCTGAGTGGGAGTCCAAATTCCAGAAGGGAAATAGACAATCTGTTCAAAGGAAGTAGGACTAGCATGCTGAAGGAGAATGCCACCATAACCAATGTTAGAGGCATCAGTTTGGACAATTTTGAAGGAATTTTCTCCAGGAATTCCTAAACAAGGGAGAGATTTGACATATTTTTTGATTTTTTGGACAATGGTAGTATGATTTGAGTCCAAGGGGGAGGATTGGTACGAAGTCTATCAAAAAGAGGTTTGCATTGCTGCCGAATATTTTGATAGAAATCTGCTATGTAATTGAGAGATCCTAGAAACCTTTGGAGCTGGGTTTTTTTGAGGATTTCATCCGGAAACTTATCAGCAAACTAGATAGCTCTATCTATGGGTTTGATGACACCATGGTGGATATCAAAGCCTAGGAATCGAACTTTGGTTTGGAAAAGTTTGATTTTGCAGTGGGGTTAATTGTTTCTTCAGCTTCATCATCGGAAGGGTTCTGAAATGAGGTTCCTTCCTCATTGCCTTGATGAGAAGTGTTTTACAGATTTTTAATCCTTTGATCAAGGAAATTGTGATCAACTCTAAGAATGGTTAGCTCTTGCTTAAGGGTTCCAACCTCAAACTTAGTTTCCTTGATTTCTCTCTGAAGGTTGTTGACTGTAACTTCCTTCTTAGATTTGGTAAACCTATTGTAGATTTTTCCAAATCAACTTTGGGTTCCTGAAACTTAGGTTCGGGTTTAGTGGTTTCCTTGACTAAGGTTCTCCTGAATTCAGTAAGCTTTTGATCTTTGATGACTGGGTCTTCGATCACTTCTATGAGATCTAAGAGGAGCTCTTCTTGCTTAGAAAGAACATTGATAGTTTTGTTCCTACAACAACTATTAATGCAAGGTATGGGTTCATCCGGGCCACTAGAGGAACTAGAGGAGGCTCTAGAGGGTTCAGAGGATGACTGGTAGATCTGACGAATCTCACTACTAGAGGACTCACTTTCTAAGTGATTAAGTTCTAGGAGCTTAAAGATTTCATCTTTACCAGCTTGGTCACTAATGAGGGTATTGATAAGGGATTTGGCCTTAGCTTTACACTCTTTTCTGAAATGACCTTTCTTTCCACAGTTGAAGCATTTTCCTGATGCTTTGGGTATGAACTTTCCTGTGGATTTGGATTTACCTTTTTTATAGAAATCATCTTTGTTGTATTTCTATTTTCTATAATACTTGGCTGTAATTTTCTTCCTGTGAAAATGCTTAGAGGATTCCTTGGCTCTGTATTTGGATTTTCTCTTAGGAAGGATGGAGGGTAAGCCATATTGTGTACAAAAGTTTCCTATTTCGTACTTGGCTTTTCCTTTGTTGGCTTTACTCTGGATTTTGAGATCTCTGCACATCTTCATTCCTTCACTTCGAATAGTGCTAGAGATGTCTCCATAAGTTAGGTTATCATAATCTATGACACTTAAAGGGTTACAGAGGGTTTCCTTAACTTTTTCTCCAAAAAGGGTAGGTAAACCATTGATGAACTTCTCCTTCCAAAATGGATAGTTACAATCACTTCGGTGCATAACTCTAGTAGTGAACACATCTTCATTCCACCTAAAGTCACCAAGGGTTTTACATCTAAGGTTACTCAACTGGTCGTAAATCCTAGATGTGATGTTACTGGGTTTTCCTACGAAGTGTTTCATGATCGTATAGATTAGGGTATTGACTCCGACATGGAGACCTCTACCTATGTTGTCGTCAAAGAGGGGGAGTCCTTCCTCATCTTTTTGGATAGCATGTTTGATATCTTCCTTAGACTCATCTGTTAGGCAATTGTTCCACCATTGTAGAAGTTTACCTGTGAATCCTAAGGATATGAGTTCTATGATTTCAGTATGGAGATGTCCTTCACTGATGTAGTTGTTAGCTACCATGGTCATAGGCTAGAGTTTGTTTAAAATTTCCTGTTCAGACAAACCATCTATATTCCATTCATAGAGTTTACCTAAAGAGACTGAGAATTGGCTACTAACATTTCTTTCCTCGAACTGGAGGTCAGGAGGGGTAGGTCTGGGATACCAATTCTTGGTTAGGCTAGTAGGGGTTACCTTTGAATGGGTAAGCCTTTTTACCTATAAATTTCTAAACTGGTTTTCTAGGTGTTCTATCTCATTTTCATTGTCTGAGGAGGTTCTACTAGAACTGCTAGAAGCTGTGTGAACGTCTAAAACTTGTAGACGGAGATCAATACTAGTTGAAGTGGTAACTAGTAAAGGGGTGACTGGTTCCTTCTTCACAAGTTCTTCAAGCTTTTGGTTGACTACTTCTAAGGCTGTTCTATCCTTAGATTTAAGACTGGGTTGCTTAGTTGTAGGGAGCTTGACTAAAAGTTTTTCTAGGGTTTGGACAGGTTTGCTAGGGTTTCCTAATTGGAGGATAACCTTGTTGTCAATCCTGTCTTCTATCTTATCAAGCTATTTTCCTATAACACCTAAACACTGGCTGGTATAGTTGTTTTGCTCTATGACCTTCTTTACTACCGTTTCTTCTAGAGTGGTAGGGATTTTGAAGGGAGAGGCAATTAAATCACTTCCACGGTGGTTGAAGACTATGGCTTTCTGAGGTGGATGGTGAGATCTAACAACTTCTGGGGGTTTTGGTTTACCACTAGCATCCTTGCTAGGGGGTTTGGTCCAATTTGTTTTGGTGAGAACACAAGACTTCTTGTGCCACTCAAAGTGGTTCTCAAAATATTCAAAGAAAGGGACATTACTAGATATCTCTTTCATGAATGCTTTCCAACTTTCAAGAACTTCTTTCTTTTGTTCCAGGGTATGGTTGGCTCTATAGGCTTCTCTTTTGAGTCTGTTTTCTTCTGACTCAAACTCATCACCTAAAGTGACTAGGTCAGGGGTGAATTCTTTCCTGATAACCATAAGTTGGCGATCTATCCCAGTTTCTGGCTGAAAAGGATCTTGAGTTTCATGTTGATATGGATTCATCATATCACCACCTAATGGGGATGGGGGTTTCTGACTTTTGTTGTCTTCTTCGTCATCAACAATTGAATCTTGTTTTGCTGTGTAGCAGGGTGTGCTAACCTGGGATCTGGTCTGGACACCTTGGAGCTCTAGTCCTAAGTTTCTTCTAGACCTAGGAAAGGATGCTAGAGGTCTAGATGAGCTACACTGGGATGCAGGTCTATCTCTAAGAGGGATAGGAAACTGCGGGATGTGTTGGTGTAGATCTATTGGGGATCTAAACCTTAAGTCACCATATCCTATGGGTGAATCTAGGGGTGTTCTAAGCCTAGACTGGTCAAAGCTTAATCTAACCGTTCCATCGGCTAATTGCTGGACAAAATCTAGATCTGGGTTCCTAGATGTTTGTTGGATCTGTAAATGATGATTTTCATTTTCCAGAGTCCAATTGTCAGGGAAAGTAACATCAATCCATTTCAGGGTCTTTGGAACCTGAATCTTAGAGTGAGGATCTTTGGTTTGGATGAGAGTAGTTTCTCCCAACCTTCTTTTGTCAAGTGCTTGAACATTCATGTTCGTCCTCATGCACTTGTAATAAACTCTGTATATCAAGGCAACTTGTTGGACATTGTGCAACATGAGGGTTCCATGAGTCTTGATGTTGAGAGTAAGGGTTTTCATAACATGTGGGCAGTCAAGGGCTACTGTAAAATTAGGGAAACAGTCAAAATGAACTGGTCCACTACTTAAACTGGCTTGAATGGTTCCTAAGAGGCTGTCATTAAACATGATATGACGGGTATCTCTGAGGGCCATTAAAACTGAACAATTTAAACCTTCTCTGAACAAGGGCTTGACTCCAACCTAGACAAGACCTATGTGAAGAAAGTTGTGGTTTTCTTTCCTGTGTGCTTTTAGGACAGAGGAGGGTAACAAGTAGCACGTTTCATACTCCTTGTTAATGCTGTAAACCTGCTCTATAGTTCTAACATGGTAATCTGTCTTGAAAACCTTTTTCAAGGACCATGAAGATGACTTATAGATCTGGTTGGTGGGAACTTTAGGGATGTTCCAATCTCCTAGTTTTAGATCTGTATTTGATAACTCATAAGACTCCGAATTGAGAATTTCATCATCTTCTTGAGGGATCTCTGGGAGGGATGTATTGGAAGATCTAATGCTGGTAGAAGAGTTACTTCTAAATAACCTATTCATGATTCTAAATTAAAAGCCTAGTTAAACAATCACAACCTAATTATCTTTAACCTCAAACTTTTGGATCTATCCTTAGATCTGAAACAGGGGTACAACAAGACTATCGCCTAATCTCGTGCAACTCAATCTCTTATCGCCACGGTCCTTACTCTGAGATAACTCCCTTTCGCTCACGCCCTACCGCCGGGACTTATTGTTTGGTACGGAACACACACTCAGCCTGGGACTTACTGGTCTTACTGGGTTGGCAACGGCACAGATCTTGGTCTTATGTGTCTCAACAGTACACATCTGCAACAAACTTGGGGGATAAAAATAGGAACAAGAAGAAGCAGATAACTAGGATAAAACTGAACATGAAAAAGAAATCACAAAATAAACAGAAAGGTATAGAAGGAGGCTCAGCCTACCATCAAAAGAATAATACAAATGAAGAGATAGTAGATGTAATAAACAATGTATGGTAATGGAAGAGCTATCAGAAAATAGATGTAAACAAAATAAAACTGTCAGGAGATAACATGAATATAATTCAAAATAATGATAATGCGGAAAATAATGGATAACTATGGCGGCAGTGCCGGCCAACTTGATTGATTCAAAATAAAATGTAACTTACAAACACTACGATCAGCCAAAACTTGGCTCTGATACCAAAAGGGGGGAAGGCTGTTGGTAGATCAGAACAGACTTCCTGCCTAAGTTTTTCTCCAAACTTTCTGATCTCTTCTTGGATGGTTTTACAAGCAAGCTGTTCCTCAACTTTCTTGTTTCTTAAATCATCCTGAAGGTAGTTAAAATGGTGAGTTTTGGCTTGAATAAGATTAAAGCTTTTAGAGACAGCAACTTCCTAGAGCCTGTTAATATCTCGAGGTTCAGGACTCCTAAGAAACTCAAACCATATCTACAGTGGGGTTAACTGTTTCTTCAGCTTCATCATCGGAAGGGTTTTGAAATGAGGTTCCTTCTTCATTGCCTTGATGAGAAGTGTTTTCCAGATTTTTAATCCTTTGATCAAGGAAATTGTGATCAACTCTAAGGATGGTTAGCTCTTGCTTAAGGGTTCTAACCTCAGACTTAGTTTCCTTGATTTCTCTCTGAAGGTCGTTGGCTGTAACTTCCTTCTTAGATTTGGTAAACCTATTGTATATTTTTCCAAATCAACTTTAGGTTCCTGAAACCTAGGTTGGGGTTTAGCGGTTTCCTTGACTAAGGTTCTCCTGAATTTAGTAAGCTTTTGAGCTTTGATGACTGGGTCTTCGATCTGTTCTATGAGATCTAAGAGGAGTTCTTCTTGCTTAGAAAGAACATTGATAGTTTTGTTCCTACAACAACTATCCATGCAAGGTATAGGTTCATCCGGGCCATTAGAGGAACTAGAGGAGGCTCTACAGGGTTTAGAGGATGACTAGTAGATCTGATGAATCTCACTACTAGAGGACTCACTTTCTGAGTGATTAAGTTCTAGGAGCTTAAAGATTTCATCTTTACCGGCTTGGTCACTAATGAGGGTATTGATAAGGGATTTGGCCTTAGCTTTACACTCTTTTCTGAAATGACCTTTCTTTCCATAGTTGAAGCATTTTCCTAATGCTTTGGGTATGAACTTTCCTGTGGATTTGGATTCACCTTTCTTATAGAAATCATCTTTGCTGTATTTCTGTTTTCTATAATATTTGGCTGCAGTTTTCTTCTTGTGAAAATGCTCAGGGGATTCCTTGGCTCTGTATTTGGATTTTCTCTTGGGAAGGATGGAGGGTAAGCCATACTGTAATGGACTTTATCAATACCCTCATTAGTGACCAAGCCGGTAAAGATGAAATCTTTAAGCTCCTAGAACCTAATCACTCAGAAAATGAGTCCTCTAGTAGTGAGATTCGTCAGATCTACCAGTCATCCTCTGAACCCTCTTGAGCCTCCTCTAGTTCCTCTAGTGGCCCGGATGAACCCATACCTTGCATGGATAGTTGTTGTAGGAACAAAACTATCAATATTCTTTCTAAGCAAGAAGAGCTCCTCTTAGATCTCATAGATCAAATCGAAGACCCAGTCATCAAAGCTCAAAAGCTTACTGAATTCAAGAGAACCTTAGTCAAGGAAACCACTAAACCCGAACCTAAGTTTCAGGAACCCAAATTTGATTTGGAAAAAATCTACAATAGGTTTACCAAATCTAAGAAGGAAGTTACAGTCAACAACCTTCAGAGAGAAATCAAGGAAACTAAGTCTGAGGTTGGAACCCTTAAGCAAGAGCTAACCATCCTTAGAGTTGATCACAATTTCCTTGATCAAAGGATTAAAAATCTGGAAAACACTTCTTATCAAGGCAATGAAGAAGGAACCTCATTTTAGAGCCCTTCCGATGATGAAGCTGAAGAAACAATTAACCCCACTGTAGATATGGTTCAAGAACAAGACCCTGTCCCATCCAATGACAAGTTCTTGGTAACCATCAGTAGGATTAACTTCCAGCAATGGCACTCCAAAGTCAGGATTGTCATTAGCAAAGATTTAGTATTCGAGGTCATAGCCCTAATGGATTCAGGGGCTGATCTCAACTGCATTCAAGAGTGAATCATTCCCTCTAAGTACTTCAGAAAGACCAGAGAAAGGTTAACTTCTGCAAGTGGAGGTAAAATGCAAATTGAATTCAAAATTCCCAAAGCTCATGTGTGTTAGGACAACACATGTTTCAAAACCACATTTGTCCTTGTGAAAAACATGACAGATAGAGTGATATTAGGAAATCCCTTTATGTGTCTTATTTATATATATATATATATATATATATAATAGGAGTACTTTTCGTCATGAAACCAAAATTCATCTGGTCTAAATTAAATGGAAGTTACTTTAAATACTTACCCATTTTTTTATCGTCCAAAAACAAAAAGTTGACTTAATATTTAAATAATGGGTCACAGGTAAAAGTAAAAATTAAAATTAAAAAATGCTAGAAAACCTCAAAATTTCTGTTGGATGTGAAGCTAATTATCATCAGATGAACTTACAGTCATTTTGTGATATTGTTGCCTACCAAAAAAACAAAAAAAACACAAAACACACAAACAAAAAACAAAAACAAAAAAAAAAAAAAGAAAAAGAAAAAAAGAAAAAAGAAGAAGATACAAAATTAAAAAATAATAATAATAATGTAATTTAGTGATGTGGCGTAACATACCATTGGATACAATTGAGATTTTTTTTTATGTGACCATATCGTACTCTAATGTGAAGAATAAATATATAATAATAAAAAATCTAGTAGTTACTGCCTGTTGTAAACAGTATCAGTGAATATGCAAAGTTACTATCATTGCACTATTATTATTTGAAAATAAGAAGAAAAAATGTAATAATATATATAAGTGTAAACAACCCATTTTGTACCAATTAATGATCTTAATTCCTCAGCCCCAATGACGAACCTGAAAAATGTCAACCAAGGGTTGTCGGGGGCAATTTTTTCGTTGTCCATATGATATTTGGGAATCCAAGACTGAGACTCAACTTTGGGCTTGAAATATGGCCCAAAGGCTATCGATGAAGTGTGAAAGACTCATTTTTGCTCAAGATCCAGATTGCATCCAACAAAAATTAAAATATGGCCCCAAAATACCTCCTGCAAAGATAAGTTAGCACAAAGGATGGCCCACCACATTAAGTGCTTAAATAATAGTCCAGCTGTAGATGCTTGACAAAATAATTAGTGTATTCGCATGGTAAAAATAATGCATGTTGGTAAATATATAAGTGGGTCCATTATAACAAGTATACAAGAGGAAAAATGATTCAACAGTGAATATGACAGACCTTCAGTGATAACATTTGATTAACTAATAAATATGTTTACATGATAAAAATTATATATTTTCCTCATTATTATTAAGTCAACATGAGAGAAAACTTTCATAGTATCCAAGACATTATGACCTTCAATGTAATGGCAATAAACAATGATTAAATATGCCATAATTACAAGTAAAAGAGAAAAATTAGGATGGAATGAAGGGAGAGAAAGACCCCTAGCTTAGTGCAGCAAATATTTAACCAAGGTTCTTATGCCTATGATGGAATATGTGGAAGGATGTATAGTAAGTGAAGGAAACTACTCTTATATGAATGGGTAAGTAGATATATGGTGATGTGGGAATAAAATGGTAAAGGAACTTGCTATTTTTGGCCATGGTGGGGAGAGACTGATTTTAGCTAATCATGAGACATTTATGGTGCTGGGTTTTGTTAAAAAAGGGAAGGAATATTTGTGAATTGATGGGTATGGGCATTTGTGAACTAAAAAGGAACTTATTTATGGATTAAGGATTGAAAGTAGCAAGATTAATGGAGACTTTGAGAGGATTTCGTCCCCCTTGATGAGTAGATGGTGTCTTCCTTTTATAGTGAAGCTTAAGGAGCAATTAGCAAAAGTACAAAACATTGGGTCTAATCAGCAAGAGAATTTTCAGAATACCCATCATGAGATTTGGCCAAAAATGGTGTGAGCTCCTTTTTGAGTGTTTGTCTCCTTTGGGTAATGTCAGATGGAGCTAAAATCCATAGCATCTAACCTAGGATTTGGCCAAAAATTGTGTGATTTGCTTTTGGGTATTTTATTTTCTTTGGGAAATATCCAACATGGGTGAATATTTGGGTAATCTTGCATTAAATGCTAAGATTTCTAGGGTTGGCTTCGGCCAATGAGATTAAGGTTGGTATTATGGAAGAATCTTGGTGCTACAACTAAAATTTGAGCTTCAAGGAGTAGGAGCTATCACCCCAAGCCAGGTGTCAAGCTTTCAGCCTAATTCAAGGAGCTCTACTGGAGATCTTTTTATGCCTTCCAAATGATATGTTCCCAAATTTTGCCCTTTAGAATTCATGGGCTTGGTTCATGAATTAGTTTAAGACATTTTTAGTACTAAAGAACTAGTTTCCTGAAGTTTGAATGATTTGGTCATGGCTTCCTCTAGCAGTAATTGAAACTTAGGAATGAAGAATGGCATTTATTGCATTTCAGCTTTTTGGTGTCAGCCCAACCCTTAGTACTATTCACGTCAGAAATGGCAATGGTAGAGAGCTTGATGGGACAGGTGGCCAACTCCTAATTTGGTTTGGGAGCTTAGTTACTTCTTGAGGTGATCTGCAGCAGAAGGTAGAATTGAATGGAGTTCTCCAGCTAGGTCAGTTTGCACACATAGGCTGTTTGGCTAAGACTTCATGTTGAGCTTAGCCATAAGGGCTGAGTACTTTGGTGGGCCTCCGACTTGATGGTTCTCTCCACTTGGGCCTATCCTTTTGCTTTCTCATTGTGATCCCTACAAAATGGACAAAACTACCATATATTGCCATGGATTTTTATTCTACATGGGCTTTAGTTGTTAGTAAAAATAAAATGTATTCATGAGCTTTAATATTTATGTTAGGTTTTGGGTATTAATTTCCATGGGCTTTAAATAACAATTTGTATAGTTTCTCATAATTTTTGCCATAGATTATTTTGTAAATGATATTTTCTTTGGGGCTTTTAAATAGTAACCTCCTATATTTCTTGTGAATAATATTTACCATGGATTTTAATAGAGACAATATCCATGGGTTTCAAATAAAATATGAAAATAATCACTATAGTGGAATAATGTGATATTCTCATGGGTTTTTCTATAGATAATAATAATGGGCTTGTAAGATAAATAATTACCATGAATTTTAGAAATGTTGTGATATAAACAGTGACCACAAATTCCATTGGTTTATAATATGGTATGAAATAAATAAATGTCATAGTTTTAAGATAAATAATCATAACTCTCCATGGGATTTTATAAGATGATTGCCATGGGTTTTGAGAATAGATAGTTGCCATGGATTCTATGGGCTTGTAATATCATAGTATTGTCTAAGAAATTAAAATATTGACCATCATTAGACTTTTAAGTGAAATACTTATGATATAGTATTTTGCCAAGTATTAATAACATTGGGCTTTTAATAAAATAGTGTTAAGTAGTTTGCTTGAGTTTTTAATATTGCCAATGTGAATTGGGTTTTTGATATTGCCAGTGAGAACTGGGCTTTTAATATTGCCAATGAGAATTGGGTTTTTGATGTTGCTAGTGAGAACTGGGCTTTAAATGTTGCTAGCGAGAACTAGGTTTTTGATATTGCCAGTAAGAACTAGGCTTTTTGATATTGTCATTGAGATCTGGGCTTTTGATATTGCCAATGAGAATTGGGTTTTGATATTTCCAGCAAGAACTGGGCTTTTAATGTTGCTAATGAGAATTGAGTTTTATAATAAATAATTTGCCATGAGATTGAATCATGGGCTTTGCTTGGGGGATTTGAATTCCGTTGAAATCGCCATAGGTTTAAGCCATGGGTTTTTATCATGGATTTGAATTCCGTTGATAAAATTGTTTCGCCATGGACTTGAATCATGAGCTTTTCAAATATTGCCAAGCATAATTATTCTTAGACTTTAAATAGAATGGAATGTGTGCATTAGGCTCGTAGGGCTGGTTTTGGGCTTAGCTAAATAATTATAATAAAATTGGATAAAATATGAGTTTTTTGGGCTTTTTGTGATATTTATACATGACCCAATTTAGATAATAAGATATGAAATATTTGTGGTTAACATAATAATAGGGCAAAAAATATTTGTGAAAGCCCAATAACTTGTTAGTGGTGTTTGAAAATAAATAGGTGGTATTTAAATAAAACTAGGTGTAAAAAAAAATGTACCCTAACAAGGGTTAATTGAAATATTTTGATAGTTTGGATGTAATTACGACTAAAAAATGCATTGCTTTTATCAAAAATAAAAAAATAATAAAAAAATGATGTTAAAAATTGTTTGCTCACTCTTTTGGATGTATCTCTTGAACCACAATGAAATTTTGAGGTAGACTTGTTTCATTGGAAAGTAGACGTCTAAAGTTTTAAAATGAATACAAATTTGACCCAAATTGTATATAAAACAAGTGCCAAATGTTCATTTGAAGTTAGGGCAACAATGCTAGCAATGTGGCATGCCTCTGCATGTGAGTGCAAACATAACTACGTAGGGGTGGCAATTCATGTTTACGCATCATGTTCGTATCTCGTAGATTTATGAGTATTAGATGACCTAAGTTAACTCAAACTAGATGTGTTTATAAATCATGTCATGAGATGTATGTGTATTATCAAGAACTAGCATGTAACTCATGTAAAAGCATGGATGCAATTAAAATTAAACACAATTTTTATTATGAAAATATAAATAATTAGTCAAATTATTAAAAAAAAATAGCATGTAACACATGCATACGTATAGATACATTTAAAATTTAACACAAAAAAATATAAATAATTAGTCAAATTATTTAAAAAAAAAAATTAAACTTAATTAGTCACATATTAAAATTCTTTCCTTAATTTAATACTACTTATAATAATTTTTTTTTCTAATTTTTAATAAGATAGAACGTATGGTAATCTTTGTTGTATGATGATTTTTATTGAGTATATGCGATTGGTTTTTTTTTTTAATTTATTTAATTTTGTAGTTTATTAATATTAGATTCTTAGTATTTTTCACTCGTTAACTCATTTGGCACAAGGTGGGTTTTAGTTAGCTCGACTGGTAAAATCTTTGACAGTTGAATAAGAAATCTAGGGTTCAATCCCCGCCTACACCAAAAACCAATTAGTGTCTTGGTCTGATGATAAATAAAAATCATCAAGAGTAGACACCATAAGTTTAAACTATCTCACCCAAAAAAAAAAAAAAAACCTCATTTGGCACAAATATTAAAAAACTTAAGTGAACACATAACACAAACTTAAGTAGATAATTATAGTATGGTCCCCACATAAATTTAAACACATAGCACAAAATTGGATTCTAATTTTAAATTCTAATTAAACTTTGTCTAAGTATGTATGTGTCGTGTGTGTGTGTGTGTGTGTGTGTGTGTGTGTGTGTGTGTGTGTACACTATATATATAAAACAAGTTTTCTTCAAAAACCTATCTTTTTGATTTCAACTAATCAAACATGTTTTTTATTTAAAAAATATAAGAAAATTGTTTTTTCTTTATATTCCCAAAAATAAGTTTTTGAAAATAAAAAACAAAACTTTTACCAAACATAATCTTAATATCTGAGTATACATGCTCGATTAAGTGTGCGTCCCTAACCCATCATTGGCATAAAAAATCATGTTTTGATTAATATTTTCGATTTCTCACATGATTTACAATTCAGTTTCACTCCAGAATTAGGTTAATTAAAGATAATTGATTGTTTCTATGATTTAATTATTTGGCTCTTCCATGATTGGTTAGATTTGAAACGATTTGGATATGACTTTTGTTGATGGCTATTTGGAAGGTACCATACCAACGCACAAAAATGTGGGTAATGTATAATTCTCCTTGAATAATTGGCAAGGGAATAGAAAGAAAGTGACAAAAATTTTGGAATGTACGTACCCTTTACCTTTAATGGAATTAAACTATATTTCTATATTTGCTTAGGTTTTTTTATTTTTTTTATTTTTATTTTTTGAGAAAGTGTATTTGCTTAGGTTAATTTAAGGTTAAAAATTACCATGACTTTAGAGTGGAGTTATGGTATGCCTTTGTGTTAGAACCTCTTTCCCTCTCTCTTATGTGTGAGTGTGTGTTTGTTTGTTTCTAAAAAAAAAGGTTAATTTAAGGTTTCAATTAAGTTAATTTAAGGTTTCAATTAAATTATTGCTTAAATGATGGCATGGACAATCAAATAATTAATATTGGAATACAAATCTTCTACAAGCACACACTTTGTCACAATTTTTATGGATGTTAATATGTGATTGAATTATATCACGTACATAATGTGACATCTCATTTTGTACCCGTTAATAGATTTTGGTCCCCGACCTCAATGATGAGCTTGACATATGTCAACTAAGGGTATTTAAGGAGTTCATAATAGTTTGGAAGTAATCACAACTCAAAAGTACTCAAATCGCATTGAAAACAGTTCTAAAAAATGACATTTGCTCAGTGTTTTGATTCTTTTGAACATAATTGTTAGGACATAGGTGTTTTCACTTGTTAAGAACATATGTCACTTATTTATGTTAATTGACTAATCTTTTGACAAAACGCACTCTACTTATAATTGGGTAGTTCTAGGTGTTTTTAATACTTCAAGAAACAAGGTTTCAAGATCAAGTGTTGAAGTCATCAAGTCTGTCCAAGAAAAACAAGCTGAAGTGCAAAATCATTAAAGCTCGACACCTGCTCGATAGCTCCTCGACATCTGCTATCTGTCGAGATTTATAAAATCAGATTTTCTAATCTAATTTCTTGGAATCTGTGAATGTGTCTTTGGGCCTTCTTTTCTCCTAACCCTAGACGTATAAAAGGATTATTTTAAGAGCCGTCAAATAGTACACGAGTTGCACAAGCATTGAGCAAACTCTGTTCAAGCAATTTGTGATCAAAGACGAAGTTCTTGACCTAGTTCATCTTCTCTGAAGAAGTTGTTGTGTATTTGCACCAAAGGGTTTTGTGATCAAGCATCTTCCTGATCTTCATCGTGTAGGATGAACTGAAGAACTTTGCAGCGAACCTCTCCTTCTAAGTTGGTGTTTGAAGTCGCCTACTGGGATCCGCGCATTGGTTAGTCACGTACTTGGGAGCCGTGCATCAAAAGGGGGAGCTGTCACTACAGATCAAGTCCAATTGGGTATTGGGATAAGGGTTCAACTGTAAGTTGGTAAGGTACTTGGGATTCTTTTACTTGTAACCGCTTGATTTGATAATAGTGGAGTTTCGGGAGTGGTGACCTAAAAATCACCCGGTGAGGTTTTTACTGTAAGGGTTTTCCCTATTCGTAAACAAATCACCGTGTCATTTAATTTCCGCTGCATATTTAGTATTGATGATTTGTTTGTACTTTCACGTATTTGCATGTTAAATTGATTAATTAATAACTTGGCTAATTAATTAATTGGTTTAATCACAAGGGGTCATTCAGTTTGTGGCCTATCAAGTGGTATCAGAGCGAGCACACTCTGATTAGGGTTTAGTCTTTGCTGTGTTTGATCCATTTGACCCCTGTTTGTCATGGATAGAGGACAATCGTTAATTATACCTCCTTTATTTGATGGGACTAACTATGCAAACTGGAAAGTGCGCATGAGAGTTTTTTTACAGTCCTTAGATGAAAAGGTGTGGCAAGCTGTAGAGATTGGCTGGACTAAGCCAAAAGAAGCGCCGACTGATTGGGATGAAGCCAAGATCAAGGTGGCAAACTTCAACAACAGGGCATTGAATTCGTTGTTCAGTGCGGTTACCAATGAGGAGTTCAAGAAGAAATCCTCAACTGAAACTACTAAGGAGGCGTGGACCATCCTCCAAACAACCTATGAAGGAACAAAGGCTGTCAAAGATTCAAAGGTTTAGAGGCTCACTACAAGCTTTGAAGAGATTAAGATGGAGGAGGATGAGTCATTTAATGCGTTCTATGCCAAGCTCAAGGACATAGTGAACTCAGCCTTCAATCTTGGGGAAACCATCCCTAAACCCAAGATTGTAAGAAAGGTGCTCAGATCTCTACCCGAGAGATTCCATGCCAAGATTACGGCGATAGAGGAATCAAAGGATATTGATAAGATTCCTTTAACTGATCTGGTTGGAAACTTGTAAACTTATGAGATAGGGTTATCTAGGATTGGCAAGTCGAGTAAAGGCAAGAGCATGGCCTTGAAAGCAAAAAGCAGTAATACAGATGAGTCTTCAGATGATGAAGATTCCAAGATGAAGTCCTACATCACCAAGCAGTTCAAGAAGTTTATGAAGAATGCCAATGGAAGGAGCTTTGATAAGGACCGCAGACAATCCAGTTCTTTCCAATCTAAGGTGCAAGATAAAGGGAAAAAGGATGCTAAGGAAGGCAGTCAGTACACTGTTCCTGCAGGACCAAAGTGTTTTGGATGTCATGGATTCGGTCACATGATGCATGAATGCCCGACATATCTCAAGAGCATTGGGAAGAGTAAGGCACTTGCTGCAACCCTGAGTGACACTGCGCTTGAAGATAATTCCGACAATGAGGATGATGGAATCTTAAATGCCTTCACTGCCATAGTCAATCCTACTGAAGGGATTGTTGAAGAAGTGGAAGAAGAAGAAGAACTAGTGGAGTCAAAATTTGAGAAGATGGATGATCAAGATGATATCCATTCAGCCTATGAGAAGTTTTACAAGCTCTCTGAGAAGTATGAGAAATTGTATAGGCTGGCCACCAAGAAGCTAAGTGATGTGGAACTTGATCGTGAAGAGTTGTCCATAAAGTTTGATAAGGCGAATCAAACTATTGGTGCTCTGAGATTTGAGAACAATTTCTTGGCTTAGAAGACCAAGAAGCTTGAAGCGGAACTGTTTCAAGTTAGAGCTCAACTGGAGAGGACTTCAAGTGCAAATCTTGATGAGATGCTCAGCGATCAGAAATCTGCTTTGAATCGAACAAGTTTAGGATATGGTCTTCCTTCCTCTCATATTGCTTCTACTAGTACTACTATTTTTGTTTCTCCTGCTAATAACACTGAAATTGAGAACACTGGTGTTAAAACTAAATTAGCTAGTGAGAACTTAGACAAGAGTAAATCTATCTTAGGAGCACCCCCTAAGCAAGATAAGAAAGATGCTAAAAACCCTAGGGCTAAGAAGGCTAACTCTCAAAAGCCTAAACAAAAGAAGCAGCATCTCTGTCATCATTGTGGAGCTGCCAGTCATACTCGACCAAATTGCTACAAGTGGCTAGCCACTCAACAGAGCAACTGCATGATAGCATCTGGAAGCCAAAATCAGCTTTAATCCTCTCTTGCCCCTCTTGGAGATCTTCTGAAAGCCCTCATGTTCCTTTCAAACTTGAACGGTTTTAATTCTTCCCCCTCACCGCCGGTTCAAGGATTCAATCAAAGGAAAGGTTCTTCCAAGGTGTGGAAGAAAAAGACTCTAAGTGATTTTATCCCTTTGTTCTATCTTCTTGTTTTTTTTTTGTTTATTGCATTACTTATGTGTTTTGCATTTTTGAGTCAGTCGAGTTTTATGTTTTGTTTTGATAACATGTTTTTGTCTGTTTATTTTCAGTTTTGTTTATTTTGTTTTTTATATAAAAAAATAAAAAATTGAAATTGAAAAATACAAAAATAGTGTGTGTTTTGTATACACTGGTACTTGTGTACCTTGGATGGCCATTGAAACAAAATTTTCTAAACTTTGTATCTTTTGTAACTTAGACGAGCATCTCTATGCACAACTAATCAAGTGAGTTTTGTGGCTCTTGTTTGTGATGAGTAAGATTAAGTTATCTCTTAAAACTTAACACTCATATCACTCTTTTTGAGGGGTAGGACTAGAAAATCCTAAGAGAAAGGCATAAATAACCATCTCACCACTGTTGCCCGCCAATCATATTATGACACCTGTATGCTTCGGCATAGCAAAAGTGCAGTGTCATAGACACCTGTATGCTTCAGCATAGCAAAAGTGCAGTATCAAAGACATCCGTATGCTTCGGCATAGCAAAAGTGCAATATCTATGCTTAACATGTTGGGTATTTCTTTTCTCTCTTTTTATGCCCATGCATGATATGCTTAAAAGAAAATATGCAAAGAAAATAAAAAGCAAAAAGATTAAAATGCTTTAAATATGATTGCAAACGTGTTTTCTAAGAGATGTGGGAGTTATAGGATGTACTTCAAAGGTGATAGTCCCCATCAAACAGTTATGATTGCATGTGAGTTAAAGTTATTTTCTCATATCTCAGATCGTCATAACTTGTATACACATATGCAATCTTGCGATGTTTTTCACACACAACACGCAATATTCTTTGCTACTATTGATACATGTGCAGGTACAATGTGATTTGACCATCACAAGTGTTTACATGTGCTAATGTATGCTCACTAAACTGTCTTGACTTGTTTTTGAAATATAAAATTGGTTAGACTTGTTTAGTGTGTGTGTGTGTGTGTTTCTAAGGATCCATGTGCTTAAATTGTTTGATGAGAGATGTTTTTGAGAGTTTAATATGTTGATTGGATCATTGGTTGAGGTGTATGTTGGATTGCATTCATGTCTGTGTTTTTCACTTCTCGAAAAACTGCTTTTAACTGCTGGCTCGACACCTCCTCAACACCTCCTCGATACCTTGTTATCTGTCGAGATTCTCAAGCCTTTTTCTTATCGCAATCTCGACACCTCTTAGACACCTGATGGATCGATCGAGAAAGTTCCTGTCTCCTCGATACCTTCTCGATACCTTATCGATCGATGGAGCTTCTGTTCTTGGTTTTGGTGTTTATTCCTCGATACCTTCTCAACACCTGTAGCTGTCGACGTTTATTTTCTCGATACCTACCTCGACAGCTGTCTCGACACCTCTCAACACCTTAGCTGTCGAGAATTACTGAAACTCCTATATAAGCTTCTATCGCGATCCGGTTCTCATTTTCTTGATCTCTCTCGATCTATCCGCGGCTATTCATCTCCCAAACTCCTTTTTCTCACTCAAAACCTTCAACCCACGTGATTTTCGGCCCTTCCTTGCTTCAAATCACTTGGTAAGATCTCTTTTTCCCTCATTATTCATGCATTTCATGTTTTGAATCTTAGGTTTTGGGATTTTTGGAGTTTTTCAAAATTAATGAGTTTTTCTTGAAATTTTGGGTTGGGTTTTCACTTAAATATGTTCAAAATGTCATACATTGCATTTCATGCGCATTAGAATGGTATTTACATGCATTTAGATGTGTGTTCTATGTTTGTGTGCTGGTAGGATTGGATTGGGCTGAGCCCATGATTCTTTTTACTTTGCATGTCACATGTTCATGCATTCCCCATGCATACGTACTCATTGTTCAATATATTTGATATATGTGAACTGTTTTGGGACTTTTCTGATTGTCTCCGTCTCTATCTCTTTCTCATTCTGTTTACTGTTAGGACATATGTGTGTTCACTTGTTAAGAACATATGTCACTTATTTATGTAAATTGGCTAATCCCTTTGACAAAACGCACTCTACTTATAATTCGGTAGTTCTAGGTGTTTTTAATACTTCAAGAAACAAGGTTTCAAGATCAAGTGTTGAAGTCATCAAGTTTGTCCAAGAAAAAGCAAGCTGAAGTGCAATTTCATTAAAGCTCGACACCTGCTCGATAGCTACCTCGACACCTACTATCTGTCGAGATTTATAAAATCAGCTTTTCTGATTTGATTTTCTTGGGATCCGTGAATGTGTTTTTGGGCTTTCTTTTCTTCTAACCCTAAACATATAAAAGGATTGTTTTAAGAGCCGTCAAGTGGTACACAAGTTGCAAAAGCATTGAGCAATCCTCGTTCAAGCAAATTGTGATCAAAAGACAAAGTTCTTGACCTAGTTCATCTTCTCTCAAGAAGTTGCTGTGTATGTGCACCATAGGGTTTTGTAACCAAGTATCTTCCTGATCTTCATTGTGTATGATGAACTGAAGAACTTTGCAGCCAACCTCTCCTTCTAAGTTGGTGTTTGAAGTCGCGTACTGGAATCCGCGCATTGGTTAGTCACGTACTTGGGAGCCGTGCATCAAAGGTGGAAATTGTCACTACAGATCAAGTCCAATTGGGTATTGGGGTAAGGGTTCAACTGTAGGTTGGTAAGGTACTTAGGATTCCTTTACTTGTAACCGCTTGATTTGATAATAGTGGAGTTTCGGGAGTGGTGACCTGAAAATCACCCGGTGGGGTTTTTGCTGTTAGGGTTTTCCCCATTCGTAAACAAATCACCGTGTTATTTAATTTCCGCTGCATATTTAGTTTTTGGTGATTTGTTTGTGCTTCCACGCAATTGCATGATAAATTGATTAATTAATAACTTGGTTAATTAATTAATTGGTTTAATCACAAGGGGTCATTCAGTTTGTGGCCTATCGAGTGGTATCAGAGCAGGCACACTCTGATTAGGTTTAATCTTTGCTGTGTTGATCCATTGACCCCTGTTTGTCATGGATAGAGGACAATCTTTAATCATACCTCCTTTATTTGATGGCACTAACTATGCATACTGGAAAGTACGCATGAGAGTTTTGTTGCAGTCTTTAGATGAGAAGGTGTGGCAAGCTGTAGAGATTGGCTGGACCAAGCCAAAAGAAGAACCGGCCGATTGGGATGATGCTAAGATCAAGGCGGCTAAATTCAATAGCAGAGTGCTAAATGCCCTATTTAGCGCAGTCACCAATGAGGAGTTCAAGAAGATATTCTCAACTGAAACTGCTAAGGAGGCTTAGACCATCCTCCAGACAACCTATGAAGGAACAAAGGCTGTCAAAGATTCAAAGTTTCAGAGGCTCACTACAAGCTTTGAAGAAATTAAGATGGAGGAGGATGAGTCGTTTGATGAGTTCTATGCCAAGCTCAAGGACATAGTGAACTCAGCCTTCAATCTTGGGGAAACCATCCCTGAACCCAAGATTGTAAGGAAGGTGCTCAGATCTCTACTTGAGAGATTTCATGCCAAGATTCCAGCAATTGAGGAATCAAAGGATATAGACAAGATTCCTTTGACTAAGCTGGTTGGAAACTTGCAAACCTATGAGATAGGGTTATCTAGGATTGGCAAGTCAAGTAAAGGCAAAAGCATGGCCTCGAAAGCAAAGAGCAGTGACACAGATGAGTCTTCTGATGATGAAGATTCCAAGATGAAGTCCTACATTACCCGGCAGTTCAAGAAGTTTATGAAGAATGCCAATGGAAGGAGCTTCGACAAGGACCGCAGGCAGTTCAGTTCTTCTCAGTTTAAAAGCCAAGACAAAGGGAAGAAGGATGCTAAGGAGGGCGGTCAGTATACTGTTCCCGCAGGACCAAAGTGCTTTGGGTGTCATGGGTTCAGACACATGAAACATGAGTGTCCTACATATCTCAAGAGCATTGGGGAAAGCAAGGCACTTGCTGTAACCCTAAGTGACACTGAGCCTGAAGATGATTCCAACAATGAGGATGACGGAATCCCAAATGCCTTCACTGCCACAGTCAATCCTACTGAAGGGATTGTTGAAGAAGTGGATGAAGAAAAAGAATTGGTGGAGTCCAAATTTAAGAAAATGGATGATCAAGATGATATCCATTCAGCCTATGAGAAGCTTTACAAGCTTTCTGAAAAGCATGAGAAATTATATAGGCTGGCCACCAAGAAGCTCAGTGATGTGGAACTTGATCGTGAAGAGTTGTCCACGAAGTTTGATGAGGCGAATCAAACTATTGGAGTACTGAGATTTGAGAACAACTTTTTGGCTGAGAAAACCAAGAAGCTTGAAGCGGAGCTGTTTCAAGTCAGAGCTCAACTGGAGAGGACTTCAAGTGCAAAGCTTGATGAGATGTTAAGTAATCAGAAATCTGCTTCGAATCGAACTGGTTTGGGGTACGGTATTTCTTTCTCTAATACTGCTTCTACTAGCAATACTGTTTTTGTTCCTCCTGCTAATAACACTGAAATTGAGAACATTGATGTTAAAACTAAATTAGCTAGTGAGAACTTAGACAAGGGAAAACCTATTTTAGGAGCACCCCCTAAGCTAGATAAGAATACTACTAAAAACCCTAGGGCTAAGAAGGCTAACTCTCAAAAGCCTAAACAAAAGAAGCAGCATCTCTGTCATTATTGTGGAGCTGCCGGTCATACGCGACCAAATTGCTATAAGTGGTTAGCCACTCAACAGAGCAATGGCATGATAGCATCTGGAAGCCAAAATCAGCTTCAATCCTCTCTTGCTCCTCTTGGAGATCTTCTGAAAGCCCTCATGTTCCTTTCGAACTTGAACGGTTTAAATTCTTCCCCCTCACCGCCTGTTCAAGGATTCAATCAAAGGAAAGGTTCTTCCAAGGTATGGAAGAAAAAGGACTCTAAGTGATTTCATCACTTTCTTCTCCCTTCTTGTTTTTCTTGTTTGTTGCATTGCTTGTGTGTTTTTCTTTTCTGCTTAGTCAGTCTAGTATTTGCTTTGCTTTGATAACATGTTTTTGTTTGTTTATTTTCAGTTTTGTTTATTTTGTTTTTGATATAAAAATAAAAAAAAAATTGAAAAATACAAAAACAGTGTGTGTTTTGTGTACTTTGGTATTTGTGTACCTTGGATGGCCAATGAAACAAAGTTTTCTAAATATTGTATCTTTTGTAACTTAGATGAGCATCTCTATGCACAACTAAGCAAGTGAGCTTTGTGGCTCTTGTTTGTGATGAGTAAGATTAAGTTATCTCTTAAACTTAACACTCATATCACTCTTTTTGACGGGTAGGACTAGAAAATCCTAAGAGAAAGACATAAATGACCATCTCACCACTGTTGCCCGCCAATCATAATATGACACATGTATGCTTCGGCATAGCAAAAGTGCTATGTCATAAACACCTGTATGCTTCGGCATAGCAAAAGTGCAGTGTCAAAGACATCCGTATGCTTCGGCATAGCAAAAGTGCAGTGTCTATGCTTAACATGTTGGGTATTTCTTTTCTCTCTTTATATGCCCATGCATGATATACTTAAAAGAAAATATGCAAAGAAAATATAAAGCTAAAAGATTAAAAATGCTTTAAATATGATTGCAAGCGTGTTTTCTAGGAGATGTGGGAGTCATAGGATGTACCTCAAAGGTGATAGTCCCCATCAAACAGTTATGATTGTGTGTGAGTTAAAGTTATTTTCTCATATCTCAGATCATCATAACATGTATACACATATGCAATCTTGCGATGTTTTTCACACACAACACGCAATATTCTTTGCTACTTTTGATACATGTGCAGGTACAATGTGATCTGGCCATCACAAGTGTTTACATGTGCTAATGTATGCTCACTAAACTATCTTAACTTGTTTTTGAAAAATAAAATTGGTTAGACTTGTTTAGTGTGTGTGTGTGTGTTTCTGAGGATCTATGTGCTTAAATTTTCTTGTTGAGAGATGATTTTGAGAGCTTTTTATGTTGAGTGGATCTTTGGTTGAGGTGTATGTTGGATTGCATTCATGTCTGTGTTTTTCACTTCTCGAAAAACTGCTTTTCAATGATGGCTCGACACCTCCTCGACACCTCCTCGATACCTGGTCATCTGTCAAGCTTTTCTAGCCTTTTCAAATCGCAATCTCGACACCTGATGGATCGATCGAGAAAGTCTCTGTCTCCTCGATAGCTTCTCGACACCTTGTCGATCGATCGAGCTTCTTGTATCTGAATTTGGTCTTGCATCTCGATACCTCTCGATACCTTTAGCTGTCGAAGGCCAATTCCTCGACACCTTCCTCGACAGCTTCCTCGATACCTCTCGACACCTCAGTTGTCAAGAATTACTGAGGTGCCTATTTAAGGACCTGTCGCGATTCTGATCTCATTTCACTCGATCTCTCTCGATCTGTCCGACAGCTTTTCCTCTGCCAAACACTTTTTCTCACTCAAATCTTCCACCCCACTTGGATCTTGATCATTCCTTACTTCAATCACTTGGTAAGATCACTTTTCCCTTCCTTTTTTCATGCATTTCATGTTTTGAAACCTAGGTTTTGGGATTTTTTAAAATTTTTGGAGTTTTTCAAAATTGATGAGTTTTTCTTCAAATTTTGGGTTGGGTTTGCACTTAAATGTTTTCAAAATGTCATGCATTGCATTTCATTTGCATTATAATGATATTTACATGCATTTAGATGTGTGCTCTATGTTTGTGTGCTGCTAAGATTGGATTGGGCTGAACCCATGATATTTTTTTCCTTTGCATGTCACATGCTCATGCATTCCCATGCATACGTTCTTTTTGTTCAATATTTGATATATTTGAACTGTGTTGGGACTTTTCTGATTGTCTCCCTCTCTATCTCTTTCTCATTCTTTTATGTTAGTAGTGTCTATGGCACCCAAACGTAAATCCACTCCTGCTCGGAACCCTCTGCGTTCTGGAGCTTCCTCTTCTTCTGACTCTGCTCCTCTTAACCTTCGGTTCCATGATGGAGATGCCCACAAGGCATTTTCGGAGAACTTTTCTCGATGAGGTGTTCATTCGGAACGCCAAGTCATTTTGGCGGACTTTGCCGACACTAACCTTCCCTCTGTCATTCACAGTAGAGGATGGGGGTCACTGTGTGACATCCCAGTCACTTGCCCTCTCGTGTTGATCCAGGAGTTTTACTCCAACATGCACGGGATAGACCGTTCAGTACCTCTCTTTTTCACTCGCGTTCGAGGTACGCGTATTCTTGTTACACCGCAGCTTGTTGCGGATGTACTTAGGGTACCTAGGATAGATTTTCCTGATTACCCTTCTTGTGAGCGTCTGAGGACTGTGTCCAAAGATGAGCTCATCTCTGCCTTCTGTCAGCGTCCTGCTGATTGGGGTGAGCATCAATTCACATCATGTAGGCCTTTTGCTAAAGGTCCTAGATTTCTTAACATGGTGATGACCTTTATACTCCATCCACTCTCTCACTACAACTCTATCACAGAGCCTCGTGCTCGATTTTTGCTTTCACTTCTAGAGCATCTTACTATAGATTTTCCTTCTCATTTCATCCTGTCTATCATAGATGTCCATCTAGATTCGGCGTCCCGTGATAAGCTCATCTTTCCTTCCACTACCACGAGGATCTTACGCCATTTTTCTATCCCCTTTGCTGTGTCTGACCACTTCACTCACATCTGTGCCATAGATGCCGCTACCGTAAAACGTAGTGAGGCTCAGTTTAGGTCGCGACAGATGGATGCCACTCCTCCCTCCCGTTCAGCCCCATCCAGATCAGCTCCATCCAGATCCGCTCCTTCTACATCTGCTCCTTCTTCCTCTACGGGCGATGTATCTCTTGGAGATATTATGGCGCAGCTGCAGCGCATGGACACACGCCTTGATACACTCTCTGCTGAGTTGTATCAGGTGAATGTTCGTGTTGGTCGTATTGCACGACGGCAGGCGACCATGGGTGGTTTTGCTTCAGAGGTTACTCCTTCACTACCTACTCCAACAGCTTCAGATGATGAGGATGATGAGGATGATGATGATGATGATGGGGATGCTAGCTCTACTGATGAGATGCCTACATGACACTTCACCCTTTGTCACTCGTGACAAAAAGGGGGAGTAGTTTTGGGATTATGAGAGTAGTCATCTTAGGGAGAGAGTTAGTATAGGACATTTTGATAGGGGGAGTGTTGATATTTTTGAGGGATGTAGTGAGGTTTTGATGTATCTTTTCTTTTCTATTCTTTATAGATACATTGATCTTGTATATGAGGTCTTTTGACCAATTTTACATACATTGTACTTATTTTCTATATATGTGGATGTATGTTTCTTTCACCTCTCTCTTCATGTGTTGTTTCTTCTCTATCTTTATACACATGTTCTTTATACTTGTATGCAATCTATTTATTTCTGTTTCACACAAGATGCCTTGATGAGTTTTGTTTAAAGTGTTTCAGAAATATAGGTTGTCAAAGTCGACTTGCCATAAACTCTCTTCTTGCAAATTTTTTCAAGAGTTTGTGTTAGGATAGATTTTATTGTATTCAACAAGTGAATATGAGTTGAGTGATTTATGACTTCTCTCATATGCTCATTTGTTTGTTGTGGTTTTGTCACGGATTGCCAAAAGGGGAGATTGTTAGGACATATGTGTGTTCACTTGTTAAGAACATATGTCACTTATTTATGTAAATTGGCTAATCCCTTTGACAAAACGCACTCTACTTGTAATTGGGTAGTTCTAGGTGTTTTTAATACTTCAAGAAACAAGGTTTCAAGATCAAGTGTTGAAATCATCAAGTCTGTCCAAGAAAAAGCAAGCTGAAATGCAATTTCATTAAAGCTCGACACCTGCTCGATAGCTACCTCAACACCTGCTATCTGTCGAGATTTATAAAATCAGCTTTTCTGATTTGATTTTCTTGGGATCCGTGAATATGTTTTTGGACCTTCTTTTTTTCTAACCCTAAACATATAAAAGGATTGTTTTAAGAGCCGTCAAGTGGTACACAAGTTGCAAAAGCATTGAGCAATCCTTGTTCAAGCAAATTGTGATCAAAAGACGAAGTTCTTGACCTAGTTCATCTTCTTTCAAGAAGTTACTGTGTATGTGCACCATAGGGTTTTGTAACCAAGCATCTTCCTGATCTTCATTGTGTATGATGAACTGAAGAACTTTGCAGCCAACCTCTCCTTCTAAGTTGGTGTTTGAAGTCGCGTACTGGGATCCGCGCATTGGTTAGTCACGTACTTGGGAGCCGTGCATCAAAGGTAGAAATTGTCACTACAGATCAAGTCCAATTGGGTATTGGGGTAAGGGTTCAACTGTAGGTTGGTAAGGTACTTGGGATTTCTTTACTTGTAACCGCTTGATTTGATAATAGTGGAGTTTCGGGAGTGGTCACCTGAAAATCACCCGGTGGGGTTTTTGCCGTTAGGGTTTTCCCCATTCGTAAACAAATCACCGTGTTATTTAATTTCCGCTGCATATTTAGTTTTTGGTGATTTGTTTGTGTTTCCACGCAATTGCATGATAAATTGATTAATTAATAACTTGGTTAATTAATTAATTGGTTTAATCACAAGGGGTCATTCAGTTTGTGGCCTATCATTTACGTTATAGCGTCTATGGCACTTAAGCGTAAATCCACTCTGGCTCGGAACCCTTTGCGTTTTGGAGCTTCTTCATCTTCTGATTCTACTCCTCTCAATCTTCGGTTCCGTGATGGTGATGCCCATAAGGCATTTTCGGAGAACTTTTCTAGACGAGGTGTTCATTTGGAACACCAAGTCATTTTGGCGGACTTCGCTGACACTGACCTTCCCTCTGTCATTCACAGGAGGGGATGGGAGTCACTATGTGACGTCCCGGTCACATGTCCTCTCGTGCTCATTTAGGAGTTTTACTCCAACATGCACGGGATTGATCATTCAGTACCTCTTTTTTTCACTCGCGTTTGAGGTACGCGTATCCCTGTCACACTGCAGCTTGTTGCGAATGCGCTTAGGGCTCCTAGGATAGAGTTTCTTGACTATCCTTCTTGTGAGCGTCTGAGGACTGTGTCCAAAGATGAGCTCATCTCCGCTTTTTGTGAGCGCCCCGCTGATTATGGTGAACATCAGTATACATCATGTAGACATTTTGCTAAAGGTCCTAGATTCCTCAACATGGTGATGACTTTTGTACTCCATCCACTCTTTCACTACAACTCCATCACAAAGCCTCGTGCTCGATTTTTGTTATCTCTTCTTGAGCATCTGACTATAGATTTTCCTTCTCATTTCATTCTTTCTATCATAGATGTTCATTTAGATTCGACATCCCGTGATAAGCTCATCTTTCCTTCCGCTATCACGAGGATTTTACGCCATTTTTCTATCCCTTTTCCTGTGTCTGACCACTTCACACACATTTGTGCCATAGATGCCGCTACCGTAAAATGTAGTGAGGCTCAGTTTAGGTCGAGACAACCCGATTCCACTCCTTCCTCCCGTTCAGCCCTATCCAGATCTGCTCCATCTATATCTGCTCCTTCTTCCTCTATGGGCGATGTATCTCTTGAAGACATTATGGCACAGCTGCAGCCCATGGATGCTCGCCTCGATACACTCTCCACTGAGTTGTATCAGGTGAATGTTCGTGTTGGTCGTATTGCACGACGGCAGGCGACCATGGGTGGTTTTTCTTCTGAGGCTACTCCTTCACCACCTCCTTTAGCGGCTTCTGACTCTGAGGATGATGATGATGATGGTGATGACGATGACGCTTCGGATGATGATGGAGATTCTAGCTCTAGTGATAAGATGTCTACATGACACTCTACCCTTTGTCACTCGTGACAAAAAAGGGGAGTAGTTTTGGGTTATGAGAGTAGTTATCTTAGGGGGATAGTTAATATAGGACATTTTTGTTAGGGGGAGTGTTGATATTTGAGGGATGTAGTGAGGTTTTGATATATCTTTTCTTTTCTACTCTTTTTAGATACATTGTTCTTGTATATGAGGTCTTGTGACCAGTTTTACATACATTGTACTTATTTTCTCTATATATGTGGATGTATGTTTCTCTCACCTTTCTCTACATGTGTTGTTTCTTCTCTATCTTTATACACATGCTCATTATTACTTGTATGCAATGTATTATTTCTATTTCACACAAGATGCCTTGATGAGTTTTGTTTAAAGTGTTTCAGAAATACAGGTTGTCAAAGTCTACTTGCCATAAACTCTTTCCTTACAAAGTTTTTCAAGGGTTTGTGATAGGATAGGTTTTATTGTATTCAACAAGTGAGTATGAGTTGAGTGATTTATGACTTTTCTCATATGTTCATTGGTTTGTTGTTGGTTTTATCACGGATTACCAAAGGAGGAGATTGTTAGGACACAGGTGTTTTCACTTGTTAAGAACATATGTCACTTATTTATGTTAATTGGATAATACTTTGACAAGACGCACTCTACTTGTAATTGGGTAGTTCTAAGTGTTTTTAATACTTCAAGAAACAAGGTTTCAAGATCAAGTGTTGAAATCATCAAGTCTGTCCAAGAAAAACAAGCTGAAGTGCAAAATCATTAAATCTCAACACCTGCTCGATAGCTCCTCGACACCTGCTATCTGTCGAGATTTATAAAATCAGATTTTCTAATCTGATTTCTTGGGATCCGTGAATGTATCTTTGGGCCTTCTTTTCTCCTAACCCTAGACATATAAAAGAATTATTTTAAAAGCCGTCAAATAGTACACAAGTTGCACAAGCATTAAGCAAACTCTATTCAAGCAATTTGTGATCAAAGACGAAGTTCTTGACCTAGTTCATCTTCTCTAAAGAAGTTGCTGTGTATTTGCACCAAAGGGTTTTGTGACCAAGCATATTCCTGATCTTCATCGTGTAGGATGAACTGAAGAACTTTGCAGCCAACCTCTCCTTC
Source organism: Quercus ilex subsp. ballota (assembly GCA_032727855.1). Lineage (NCBI taxonomy): Eukaryota > Viridiplantae > Streptophyta > Magnoliopsida > Fagales > Fagaceae > Quercus > Quercus ilex. The sequence continues at coordinate 35,862,609 of CM064909.1, forward strand.
TAAGTTGGTGTTTGAAGTCGCGTACTGGGATCCGCGCATTAGTTAGTCACGTACTTGGGAGCCGTGCATCAAAAGGGGAAACTATCACTACAGATCAAGTCCAGTTGGGTATTGGGGTAAGGGTTCAACTGTAAGTTGGTAAGGTACTTGGGATTCCTTTACTTGTAACCACTTGATTTGATAATAGTGGAGTTTCGGGAGTGGTGACCTAAAAATCACCCGGTGGGGTTTTTGCCGTAAGGGTTTTCCCCATTCGTAAACAAATCACCATGTCATTTAATTTCCGCTGCATATTTAGTATTGGTGATTTGTTTGTGCTTCCACGTATTTGCATGTTAAATTGATTAATTAATAACTTGGCTAATTACTATATTGGTTTAATCACAAAGAGTCATTCAGTATGTGGCCTATCAATAACTTTTTATCCACAAAGAATTTTTTAGTGAAATTTGTTTCATTGGAAAATAGACATCTTGGACTTCAATTTGAACACAAATTTTGTCTAATTTGGATTTATATTGTGTAAGTTATGACTATTTTAAATCAGGTCATTAAAATTTTCAGGAATTAAGGCATGCATATGCATGAATCAAGGGTGCATGCGAACCCTCGAAAGATGCATACGCAAGCTGATTTCTGGGCAGTGAAACTTCATTTTTAAGGGCTCAAAACATCATTTTTGATGTGGGCCGGCCCCTAGACCCTTGGGAACGTCCAAAGACCATTGAAAAGCTCCGGACACCCTAATTTTAACTTATAAAGACTCATCTTATGTCTCCAATCATAACCCTAGTTAGAGAGAGTTATTTTTGGCTTCTGTCTTCTCTAAAACCTTATTTTCTCTTTTTAAAACCCTAACACAGCACCTAAGAACGTCTTTTTTTTTACAAAATTAAAACCTCTCTTTAGTTAGTTCTAAGGCAGAAAGTTTGTTTTCCAATTGTTTTCCAAATTGTTTTCTAAATCCTTTTTCAAAATCTTTTGTTCTTGAGTTGTGATTACTAAATATTGTTGTATTCTTTAATTATTCTTGTTCTCTCAATCTAATATTTGTGTTGTAGGCACTGAAGGGTCGGTTAAACTATCTCAAATCTATGATCCTAAAGCAAGGTGAGTCTCTTTTCCATGATTTCTCACTTTTCTATATAGGATTCACATGGTTCTTTCTTTGATGTTATCGTAAGTGTTCTTATCATGTTTGATTGATATTATGATCTTTTTGATATGTTCTAATCTGATTTTAGGTTGTTTATAATTTGTTCTTATTGTTCTTGGTTTGTTATTTTAGTTTTATGTAAAGTTTAACATGTTTATTTATTAAATATAGTTTAGTTTAATTGTTTGGTTTTATTTCTTAATTATTTATTTATGTTGATGTTTGTTTTATTTGTTTCATGTTATTTTAGTGTTTAGGGTTCTAACATGCTTGTTTGATCTCACATGTTATATATTTGTTTGATGAATCTCTAAAAATGTAATTTTTCGAATCTGTGCTAAAGGATACGTACACATCCATTGAGTATGCGTGCACATGGTTCAACCATGCGTACACGTAGTTAAGTATGCATGCGCACCCCGAACCCATATTTGGGCAAAATTCTTATTTTTGTTTATTTAGTTATTTTTCACATGATATTTGATTCTATTTGACTATATTTAGGTTAATTAATTGTGATTAATTAATTTCCATGTTCGTTTAAATCTTTTTGCCATGTTTGGTTTATTTTATAATCTTTCCTTATATGTCTGATTTAATTGTTATCTTTTCCTTTTTAGTATATGTTTGATTGTGTTTTATTTGTTTCCTTAAATATTGTGATGTGATCTTTAATATGTTGTGTGTGTTATTTCCTTAAGTGCAAGATGTATGTTTAGGTTAAAGATTAGGGCTCTCTTAATAAACTCTTTAATTAAATATGACCTAGCAACACATCATGGAGACCGACCCACGAGCCGGGCGGTCTTAGGTGCCAACACCTTCCCAAGCCATATCCAAACTTCAAACCCATAATCTGGTATGCAGACCCATGCATGTAAGTTATTGACCCAAAATGCCCAATATGGTTTCTAGACCTAATTTAGTTGGCGACTCCATTTTTCTCCACCAAGGTCCACTCGGCTGAGGCGTATTCCCTTGCGCCCACACATATCAATCCACCACTAATACTTGGTGAATTTTCTCAAAAATAAAAAATTAAAATAACTTGGTGAAAAATAACTTAATCACAAATTAACTCCCAAATAAATTGTGGCAAAGTGTGTAATGGATGAATTTCAATATTAAAATAACCAACACATAGTTTATAAACTTTAGGGAATTTTTTGTAATTAATTTATTTTTAATTTTATTTATAGAGGATATAAGGAGTGTGTTTTGTTTTTGTTTCGGATAAAATGCAATTTTGGTCTCTAAACTTTACTAAAAATTTGTTTTTTTGTCCCTAAACTTTAAAAGTTCTTTGTTCCATCCTTAAACTTGATAAAGAGTTTTTTTAATAGTTTAAAGACAAAAATAGGAATTAAAAAACTTTTTCAATAGTTTAGGAATGAAAAAAAAAATTAAAATTTAATGACAAAGAATAAAATATTTTCAATAATTTAGGGATGAAATACAAACTTTTAAATAGTTTATGAAAAAAATGAAGAACTTTTTAAAGTTTAAGGACAAAAAAAAAAAGGCTAAATTGCTAATTATATATCTAAAGTTTGAGGTGTTTGGATTTTACACCCTGAAATTTCGAAATTTGAATTTTATCCCCTGAAGTTTGGGGGGTTTAGATTTTACACCTTAAAATTTCAGAATTTTTATTTTATCTCCTAAAGTTTAGGGGAGTTTGGATTTTACCCCTAAAGTTTGGGAGTGTTTCAATTTTACACCCTAAAGTTTCAAAATTTAGATTTTACCCCTTGAAGTTCTATTCTGTTTGCATCAACAACCCTTCTATCCATATTTTCCATTAAGTGCCACATAAACCTGCCACGCATGTTTAGTTTATCCAATTTTGTTTGCATTAGCAACCCTTCCATCCATATTTTCTATTAAGTGCCACATAAAATTACCACGTATGTTTAGTTTATCCAATAAAATGATGTCACATCATTTTTGTAGCCTAAAAAACAAGAAGAAGTAAAAATGGCATGGCAAAATAAAAATAACATGGCAACATTTTATTGGATGAGTTATGTGACACTTAACATAAAATATGGACTAAAGAGATGCTGATGCAAACAGAATTTAACTTCATGGAGTAAAATTTAAATTCTAAAATTTCATAGTATAAAATTCAAACATTCCCTAACTTCATTGTGATTTAAATACCCTCAAACTTTAAGGAGTAAAATCCAAATTCTAAAATTTTATAGTGCTCTTTTGACTCTCTGCCTTCATGAGGGCCAAGGATAGCACATTTGCACATAAAAGAAATAGGTAAGGGGAAAGGGGATCCCCTTGCCTTAGACCTTGTTTAGGAGAAAAGGAGTTTGTGATATGGCCATTAATGAGGAGGGTGTACTAAACAGTAGTAACACATTGAAGAATCCAATTCACCCATCTCTCATTGAAGTTCATGGAAGTAAGGACAGCCTTCAAGAAATTCCAATCAACCCTCTCATATGCTTTAGACATATCAATTTTCAGAGCCCCAAAACAATTCTTCTTCCCTTTTTTCTTTCCTAGATAGTCAAACAATTCATGGGTAATTAAGATGTTATCTTTAATGCTCCTCCGTTGAGTGAAGGCATTTTGAAAAGGAGTTATCAGGGTATCCATCAGTGGTTTAATTCTATTGACCAAAGTCTTGGAAATGACCTTATAGATAACATTGCACAAACTAATAGGTCCAAAATGGGATACCTCTTCAGGAAAGGGGATTTTGGGAATAAGGGTAATGTAAGTATGATTTAGAGCTTTTAAAAGGAACCCAGAATGGAAGAAAGCTTGGGTGGAGCTTAAAACATCAGCCTTCACAATTTCCCAAAACTCCTGGTAAAAGAAGGCAGGAATTCCATCAGGACCAGGGGCTTTGTGGGAACCCAATTGAAAGACAACATATTCAATCTCCTCATTAGTGATGGGTCTATTAAGGAAATCCAAGTGTTGAGAGGAGAGCTTAGGAAGAGGGATTAAGTTTAACTCCTTAAGAATAGAGCTAAAGTCTATATTAGCAGTGCCTTCATATGATTGTCTAAAGTGATTTAACAAAGTTTGTTCAATAACCAAAGGATTCTCTGAGACACTGCCATCAGAAGTCTTAATGTGTAGAATTCTATTCCTAACCCTTCTCTGCTTAACAACAATTTGAAAATACCTAGTATTCCTATCACCCAACACTATCCCCTTATTCCTTGCCTTTTGAGCCCATTTCATTTCTTCCCGCAGCATGAGCATTTCTAGATCCTCCCTAAGAATCCTTTCCTTCCTAACATCCTCTTGGGTAAGGATAGAGTTCTGGATATCTTGGAGTTGTTTCTGTTTTTGACAGATTTCCTGCTCCACTTAACCAAAAACAGACTTATTCCAAACAAGCAAATCGGCTTTAAGTTTGGAAGTTTTACTTTTTAGTTGGAAGGCCCTAGAACCAAGAATTTGGAAATTCCAAGCATTTTGAACAACCTCCTTACATGTAGAATGTGCGAGCCACATATGTTCAAAACGGAAAGGTCTATGTTCAAAAGGGTGTTGAAGGTCAAAATCTAGAGTGATGGGTCCATGATCATAATGCAATATAGGATGATTTCTAAGAGCATGGTTAGGGTAAGAATTAACCCATTCAACACTAGCAAACGCCCTATCCAATCTCTCCATGACAAACTCCTCATCCATCCTATTATTCATCCAAGTGAAATTTTGACCGGAGGAAGCTAACTCACATAATTCCAAATCAATTGTTGGAAGGCTTCCATGTCAGGGGTCTTCACACAATAAAAGGAAAATTTGTCCTTACTATCTAGAATTTGATTAAAGTCTCCTATACAGAGCCAATTTGGATGTGAAAAAAATTTAAGTTCTCTGAGCTTAGCCAAAACAAATTCCCTTTTAGATTGATCAGGGTGTCCATAAACAAAAGTAATGGATAAGGGGTTACCTTTGTTATCCATCACTTCAGTGTGAACCAAATTTTGAGACTAAAAAATAATTTGAATTTGTTGTCTGTGCCTCCAAGCCAAGAGCAAACTACCACTGAGACCTTCTCTTGGAAGGTCCCAACCTTCAAAAAAACCACACTTCTGCCAAACTAACTTTCCCTTATCTTTGGGTAACTGAGTCTCCATAAAGAATAGTAAATCAGGACAAGACTCGAGGGCTTTTTTTTGGCATTGCAAAACAGTAGAGGATTTGCCCAAACCTCTACAGTTCCAGCATAATATCCTCATAGGTAATGGGGAAGCTGATGAGGGTCAGCTTCCCAAAGCCTATTTGGATTGTCAGAGAAAGAACCACCAGGATTGTCCAAACGCTAAATGCCATGAGTTGACTCACCCAATTTCGATCCAGATACAACCTGGCCAAGCTCATAAGTTGCTTCCTCATTATGTCCTAATCTGCTAAAAAACCCACACAATCTTTGGCGTATGTTGCACCCAAATTTCCCAAAATCTTTTTGAAATCTCTTTCTCGAACCACTCAGTTGAAGGGATGTAGAAAAGGAGACCTGAGACTCATCTTGAGTTGCCTATGTGTGCGTGTAATATGGACCAGGATCAGAGTGAAAAGAAGATGGTGATAGTGGGTCTGGGCCTATGTGCATGGCTTGATCAGAGGGCTGTTTCAGATTGGAGGAATGATTTGGGCCTTCCACACTTCTATTTACAGTTGTATCATTAGTCCCATTTAACTGTTGGGCTTGTAAACAACATAGCATAGGTCCAGCACTGGGTTCGCCCAATTCAAAATGAAACCTCCCTTTATTAACTCGTTGGACTAGAGATTCAACAAGAGAGTCCGGAGATTCTGGGATTAATCCTCTATCCCAAGTGGACCCTTGTCTAACCTCGGGTCTGACATCATTCAGTTTGTCTAAATTAAACATAGTAACTGTCACGGAATCGCTCTTTGTCTCTGATGTTAGTGGTTGGGATTCTCTAACCTCAGCATTTATAATAAAAGGGCCCGAGTCAGCTATCCAAGTCCATCTCAAACCTAAAGCTCATGGGGGAAACCAAGATGGTCTCTTGGTAAACGTTCCAGAAGGATGGCCATGGACAGAGGTAGATTCAGGGGAATTAGGTGGTGCAGGTGGAATGTTCTGGTTTCCTAGATTTAGAGAATTAATTGCCGAGTTAAAATGTGCATGGTCATTATCAGTTTGGGTTGAGGCATGATTGGTGTAAAATTTTAATATTCACAAACTTTAGAAACATAATTTACAATTTAGCTTAGGAAAAAAAAACTTTTAGTAAATCTAAGAAGATAGCTTTTAGTAAACTTTTACCTTTTATTTTTTAAATAAATCTAAGAAGACAACTTTTTTTCACAACGTGTGAGTTTGGATTGGAATGAAAAATTAAAATTATTTCACTATTTAACTTATTTTTGCTACTATTCATGGGCCCTACTGCACTTTTTGGCACTATTTATGAGCCCTACTATACTATTTCAACTAACTTTTACTTTTATCTATAGTACTTTCTGTTAGGTTTTGAGTTTGTAATATTGGCAAATCATGACAAAAACTAAGTCTCATTGGTTTAGAATGGTCTACATTGAAGTCCAAGACAAAAAACTCAAGTTCGGGATGAAAAAAATGAGTTACAATCTGTTTTGTTTGATTGGTACTCGATCGATCGAAACACGCGTATCAACAAAAATCAGCAAACGTAAAAAGGCCATAACTTATCCGTTTGAAGCCAAATCGCGAGCCGTTTTTTCCAGTATTTAAAGGACATTATAAGCTAACCCTAGAAAGGGTTTTCAGAGTTTTTAGAGAGATTAGAGTTCATCTTATGCCTATTTTGTAGATTTAGAGTTTTGTACCCAAAAACTCTCTCATGTATTCTACCGGTGTTATTCCTTGAAAAATCTCAAGATCCAATATTGTAGAAGTTGTTGCATACAAAATCAACATTTAAGGAGATCCAAAACCATTGAGTGGAGTCTCAAATTCACAAGCAAGTGAGCTTGTGTTGTTACAAAGGCCAAAAAAGAGGTAGTCTGTGGACTCGGAGCTGTCACGTGATCGTGGTAGTAAGTTTTCTATTGAGGTAGCAATAAGATGTTAATGATCTAAGTCGCTATTATAAAACTTCAATCCTTTCATAGCAGATTTGCTTTTTACCTTGAGGATAGTTAGGTTAAATCCTCCTAGGTTTTTTACTGGTTTGGTTTCCTAGGTCATCATATCATTGTGTTCTTTATATTTTCACTGTTTTGCATGATATGATTGTTTTGTTTTAACCTAGTTCTTAATAATAAACTTAAATATTCATTTGATTAATTAATTAGGTTAAATAATCTAATTTTATAAGAATCTAAAAATGTAAACTTTTAATAATAATTTTTTAATTTCAGTAAAATAAACAATATTTAAACCCACTTAACTTTATACCGAAGTGAACGAAGAAAATTAAAAGAGATATAATTAATAAACGGTTATGTGAACGCAATTCTTTTTCCTTTTTCCCCTGAATAAGGGAATGGTGAGCAATGAAGTGACTCATGGCTACTATCTGATGCACATTATTAAGCAGACCTACTGGACTTTTAGGGTTTGCTTTTGTCTAGGTCTTTGCTAATGTCCTTCAAAACATGACTAGTACAGTAGTACTCCTGCTAGAAAATGTACAGTATTTGTTGATTTGACTATTGAAAACAATTTCTCATTAAATTATTTTTAGACATTTCGTAGCAAACAAATTTTTTTGAATAATGTGAGGCCTAGCTTGAACATTCTTCAGAAGAAAAAGTAAGAAGAATAGGAGAATACCTTGAGTAGCAGACTGATGATTAAAATAATAGGTTTTTCCCTGGGTGAAAATGTTAAAACTGTTTATGGTTGATTCAGTTGAACTATGCAAAAATAAATGTGAGGCACCAGAAAACATAAAGCTTACCTGGAAAAATAATTTGACAGATAATATTATTAAAATTTTGTTGTCCCTCCCAAGATATTATAAATTATAAAATATCCCACTGATGGAACTGAGTTTCTATGCACAGTGAAATGACAATAAGTTTGAAAGATGAAACTACAAATCAGAGAGAGAGAAAGAGAGAGAGAGAGAGAGAAGAAAAATCTACCCAAACCCAAATAAATGAACTCCAAAGCATATATTCATTTATCCAGGCGCAGATGCAGAAGAGGGAATAATGGGAAAATATCCAAAGGGCCATACCATACCATGTGGACAGGTATATGAATTATTCTGGCAAAAAACCATCATGACAACTATATGGAATTAATAATGATTAATAATTGGGCAAACTAATTATTATTAAATTTTTTATTTCACAATTTATTAACTCATGTGATTATAAGTGAATGATAAAAGGTGATAAATTGCATAAACAGTAATGATCCGAAATATCAACTATTTACTCTCATATAAATTAATAAATTGCCAAATTAAATGTGCAATTCTTACGTATCTCTAGAATTATTCTAAGTTTGAAAAAAAGTGAACAACTGTAGAAGCACAACTGCACAAAAGTCATTTAATGGGACATCCCCATTTGTCCAAAAAATAAAAGCAAGAGTTGGGAGCTTGGGGCTGTCCCACTGCTAGCTTGCATTGGTACTTGTCTCCCTGCTAATTATGCTGACGTACCTTGTCCGTTACCCTATCTTCGCCCGGCTGTGAAGGGAGATCTCCTTTGCAGTGTTGGCCGCATTCTCATCAACGATTTAAAAAAATTTAGTATTTACTATTTCAAAACTTATTTTTATAACATATAACACATTATTTTATAATTTTTTTACATCAAAACTTTTAATTCTTTTAACACTTCATTTAAATATTATTTTTTTATCATTTTTTATTCATACTCTCTCTTTCTCTATCTCTCTCTCCTCTGTGTCTCTCTTTCACAACCCAGCGCTGCCGACCACCATATCCACCTACCCATATCACAACCACCACATCCACCCACCATTGCCGCAACCACAAAAAATAGCAAAAAAAAAAAAAAAAAAAAAAAACCTCCACATCCAAAGCCACAAAATCAAAAAATCATCCAAATCAAAGAATCACAACATCACAACAAAGACCCAAAACCACCCCGATCAACCCACACCCATCTCTGAACCACCCCGATCAACCCACACCCAGCACCCAAAACCACCCTGATCAACCCAAAAACCTAGCAACCGAAATCAAGAACCCACCAAAATCAATCAAAACTACTGAAATTAAAACTCACCAATATTAAATTGCAAAATCCACTCACCGAACCACCGCAGAGACCCACCACGAACCACCATAAAGACCCACGATCCACGAAAAACCACTGCAACCTAACCACACCCAGCCACGCCCAAGACCCACGAACTCGAGATGTAGAGAGAAAATGAAAGAAAGAGTAAGAAGGAGTGGATGGAGAGCACGAGAGAGATAGTGAAAAGGAAAGGAGTGGACGGAGAGCACGAGATTGGCGGCGGCATGTGGGTATGGAGATAGCGCAGAGATCGGAGGGTAATCGGATCGGACAGTGGGGATGGAGATAACGACGATGATGATGACGAGGAGAGAGCATGTGGGTTTGGAAAATAACGGTGGCGGCATGTTTTGGCGAGCTACGGAGGGCTTGCCTGAGAGAGGGACACCAAAAGGAGAGAGAGACGGAGAGCACAAGAGAGAGTGACAGAGGAGAAGTGAGAGAGGAGAGAGAATAGATGTGGAAGGAGACAACACAGAAGAGAAAGAGAAAGAAATTAATAAAAAATTATAGCAATATTGCAAAATTTTTGGCATATACAATCTTTGATGGAGCACGTTTTTGGGTTAGAAATGCTAAAAAATAGCATCTTTTAGCATATACCATGCTTAATGGGAATGCTCTTAGTGAGTTAGGTCAAACTCAGATTTTCACATTTTAAATAATATTGTACATATTTTTACATAATTTTTCACTTACACGTATTTTAAAAAATTACAAATAACAATTCTCAAACTACTCTACCAAATACCCCTAATTTTTGAAAAAGACTATTTCTTTAATTTATTTTTTTGTAAAAATTTGTTTAAACAAATTTTTTTTTGAATAATACTTTTTGGAAAAATATTGAGCCTTTTATCTTTAACTTAATCTATCAATTTAAAAAAAAATTCATATATAATTTTTTTTAATTTTATTCTTACATAATTTACTTTTTAAAATACAATATTCAAACACAATTTAAGAGAATAATTTGCTTGAGCAAGCAGCCAACAATTTTTTTTTTTTTTTTTTTTTTTTGCTTCAAAACAACCAATAATAATATTTGTGGGGCCAAGGAATCCTACGGCCCAGCCCACTTTGTTCCTGGGCCGAAGGCCCGAGCCGAGGAGGCGCCCAAAATCCGAGGAGGAAAAGAAGAAGCCCAGGCGCACAGCTGGCCAGGCCGAGAACGACCCCATCATCGGACATTCGAGAACCTAAGGCAACCAGCAAACACTTCCAAGGAAGCCTTCATGACTACTCAAAGGGCCGAGGGGGAATACCACGCGCCTGCAATATAAATCTGATGGAGGGACAAGCTCATAACAGACTGTCACCTCCGCATTTAATACACCTGACAACCGCCCTGGCCGCATTAATGAGGAAAGGACTCCGCACCAGTGCCACCTTGGCTGCCGCGACTCTCAAAGAGAATGGGAAGGCGGCTGATAGGACAAGCACCTGAGTAATGTCCTGATCGCTCAACAAGTGTAGGGCTGGGATCGGTTGGGTAAATGGTATATAATGTAAGGGAATCCCTCCTGAGAAAGGGGGGGTTGAAAGGGAAGAAAAGCCTCCTCGGCCATGGTCCGAGGAGCATCCCCCGGTTGTAAACTGTTCTAAGTATTTCTTCAGTAAAAGAGAAAGGAGTTCATGCCTCGCGAGCGCCGGCCAGCGCCTAAACCTTCGATCCACTCTCTACAAATTCATTGTTCTGGGTTCGTTGGGCCTTTGACCCATATCCTTTGGGCTTGGGCAACAAAAGCAGACCCTACAATTGGCGCCGTCTGTGGGAAGGATTAGTGCGCCGGTCGGCGCAACATGCGACTGTTCTAAATAACCATTCTACGGAAGATCGGTGGTGATGCAAAAAGAAAAAAAAAAACTACCAAACAAACACTGCAGAAAGACAAAAGCTCGAGACAGAAGATTCAATAGCAAAGAAAGAAAGCTTGATATTATTTCATAAAAGGAAAAATTACAAATTACAATCAGAGGCTCAGGCAGGCGTGTTTTAAAACTGTTCCTACCAGCTAGTCCTACAATCAGAGGCCCAGGCGGACCCGTCCTAAAACTAGCTAGAGGGAAGTGTCAACCCGTACCCTTACTGGCATCAAGAGAATGGAAGAGCTTGATAGTAAGCGGGCGGAATGGGGCTGAGGCTGGCTTGTTTCAAGGCCACCAACAACTCCTTTCTCGGAGCAGCGGAGCTTGAACAAAGCGAGGAGCAGATGCAGGGGCTCCGGGACGCCCTCCCCCATGATGCTCCCTTGATTTTCTCCAACCCCCACGAGTGTTGTCCGTTGGAGACGGCAACACTCGAGCACCGCCCATGATGTGAGTTCGCATGTCTCCTCCGTCGGGGGTGCGCTCCGAGGAGAGACGTTAGGTACTTCAACGACATCCCTCCGGGCCACCGTGCATGGCTCCATCGGGGTTACGCCTAGACTCTGCCGCACCGGAAGCCCAGTGGGGGCTGCGGCCACAACGGCTCTTGGCACGGATGTCCTCACACCCGCCCAAAGCCGCCCCATATCTACTAACTCCGATCACAATTTCGGCGGGGTTATTAAAGGGGCTTGGGGAGCTAAAAGGGTGTGTTCTTTCTGTTTGTGTTGGGAGGTTCATGGAGTATGGAGAAACCATCCCCCCGGAAAGCCTCATATAGGGGATGAGGGTTGGTGAGAATTAATCCACGCAGAATTCGAAAAGAGAGTTGCCAGCAGGACTAATAATGGAAGCTACCAAATTCCAAGGGGGCCGTAGACCGTTGGTCTTATGTTAATTCACGAGGCCATTAATGAAGGTGCGTCTCGCGCACCGAAGCGTCAAGTGCGGAACACGAACGGCCAATGGACGCTTCACAAATAAAAAAGATGGGGGGCTCGAGCTGGAGGCGAGATCAACGCCACGTGTAAGGTTATAATCCGACCGAAGGAGGAATTGTGTCCAGTAAAGCGGTCCGACGACAAACCCCTACTTACAGAGAAATGAAAGTGTTAGACAGAACCAAGGCTCTGCATGGTCCTCGGACTCAGGCCTATGGGGAAACTAACCACTTCAAAGACCAAGTGTTAGACAGAACCAAGGCTTTGCATGGTCCTCGGACTCAGGCCTATGGAGAAACTAACCACTTCAAAGGCCAAGTGTTAGACAGAACCAAGGCTCTGCATGGTCCTCAGACTCAGGCCTATGGGGAAACTAACTACTTCAGAAGGCCAAGTGTTAGACAGAACCAAGGCTCTGCATGGTCCTCAGACTCAGGCCTATGGGAAAACTAACTACTTCAAAGACCAAGTGTTAGACAGAACCAAGGCTCTGCATGGTCCTCGGACTCAGGCCTATGGGGAAACTAACCACTTCAAAGACCAAGTGTTAGACAGAACCAAGGCTCTGCATGGTCCTCGGACTCAGGCCTATGGGAAAACTAACCACTTCAAAGGCCAAGTGTTAGACAGAACCAAGGCTCTGCATGGTCCTCGGACTCAGGCCTATGGGGAAACTAACCACTTCAAAGACCAAGTGTTAGACAGAACCAAGGCTCTGCATGGTCCTCGGACTTAGGCCTATGGGGAAACTAACTACTTCACAAGAACAAGTGTTAGACAGAACCAAGGCTCTGCATGGTCCTCGGACTCAGGCCTATGGGGAAACTAACTACTTCAAAGACCAAGTGTTAGACAGAACCAAGGCTCTGCATGGTCCGCGGACTCAGGCCTATGGGGAAACTAACTACTTCGAAGGCCAAGTGTTAGACAGAACCAAGGCTCTGCATGGTCCTCGGACTCAGGCCTATGGGGAAACTAACCACTTCAAAGGCCAAGTGTTAGACAGAACCAAGGCTCTGCATGGTCCTCGGACTCAGGCCTATGAGGAAACTAACTACTTCAAAGACCAAGTGTTAGACAGAACCAAGGCTCTGCATGGTCCTCGGACTCAGGCCTATGGGGAAACTAACTACTTCAAAGACCAAGTGTTAGACAAAACCAAGGCTCTGCATGGTCCTCGGACTCAGGCCTATGGGGAAACTAACTACTTCAGAAGGCCAAGTGTTAGACAGAACCAAGGCTCTGCATGGTCCTCGGACTCAGGCTTATGGGGAAACTAATCACTTCAAAGACCAAGTGTTAGACAGAACCAAGGCTCTGCATGGTCCTCGGACTCAGGCCTATGGGGAAACTAACTACTTCAGAAGGCCAAGTGTTAGACAGAACCAAAGCTCTGCATGGTCCTCGGACTCAGGCCTATGGGGAAACTAACTACTTCAGAAGACCAAGTGTTAGACAGAACCAAGGCACTGCATGGTCCTCGGACTCAAGCTCACGGGGAAACTAACCACCTCAAATGATCCTAAGTGTTAGACAGAACCAAGGCACTGCATGGTCCCAGGACTCAGGCCTATGGGGAAACTAACTCTTTCAGAGGATTCTAAGTGTTAGACAGAACCAAAAGCACTGCATAGTCCCAAGACTCAGTCCTACGGGGAAACTAACTACTTCAGAAGATTCTAGAGGAGAGAACAAGGAAAGAAGAAAACGAATAACATGCAGATGTACAAACAGCCAGAATAATTGGAAGAAGAAATAGAAATCACATTGCATTAAATCCATAAGGGTTACATGATGAACGTCACATTACAATTCAAAAAAAAATAAAATAAAATAAAATAAAAAATATATGCAAAAGACAAGAGAGACGACGGCGTCGAGGGGCCTCCCCTGCCCACTTATTTTCCTCCCTCTGCAAGGGGCTGGACCATAGCAGCTTCAGGGCCTTCAGAGCTTTGGACAGAAGGGACAGCCTGCGAAGGCGCGGCAGGAACGACTGCCTCCTCAGCAGCAGGAACCTCAGCTTCAGAGGTTGACTTCGTAACCTCTTGGGGCGCCTCCTCAACGGGGCCCTCACCTGCCTCAACTACCTTGCGGGGGTCACATCCTTGGACAGGCTCGCCCGTAGGTTCAGCGATTGAGGTGTCCTCACCTGTGGCAGCACCAGCTTCCTCCGCAGCCTCCCCGGCCTCAGTGCCACCTAGAGTTGCCTCGCGGATGGCAGGAGGGTAGTACACGCTTTCCTCCTTCCACAAGTTGGACAAGGCCTCAACCCCAGCCTGCCTGAGGGCCTCCCTCCAAACCTCAGCAGGGTAGCGCCTGCACAGCCCAGGGACTTGAGCCCTAAAGGCTGCTTCTGTCTCGGCCATCCCCGCAGCATAAGCCTCCTCCTCGGCTTCCTGCTTAGAGGCCAGGGCGTCCTCCCTGCCATGGTCAGCCTCAAACTTGGCCCTCACGGCGTCGTCCCTGGCCCACTCGGCCACCCTCTTGGCTTCCTCGGCAGCAGCCACCTTTTTGGGCAGGTCAGCAAGGAGCTCTTTTGCAATCTTCAGCTGCTCATCTGCCTCGCCCAGGCGCTTCGACTGATCTTCGGCCTGCTTCTGGAAGCCGGCGAGGCCTGACAGGGCATTATCTTGGGCACTGGTCATCGCCCTCAGCTCTTCCCGGGCCTTGGAAAGATCAGCCTCAGAGTTTTTAAGGGTCCGAGTGGCATCCAAGCGTTTCTCACGCTCCACATCTGTGGCTTTCCCCTGATCAAGGGCCACGTCCTCTAACCTATAACTGGCCTGAACGGCCTGCCAAACAAAACAAGTGAACGGTTAGTCGAGCTCAGAAAAGGGGAAGCGAAAGCTGAAGCTAGGAAAAAATCGTTAGTGTTGAGGAACTTACCATTCCTAAGTACCGCTTGAGGCAGAGGAAGACCTCTCTGCTCTTCATAGTCCCCAGCTCCGCCATGTCAGCTGGGAGTAGCAGGCACCTTTCCAGCGCGTCGGCCACGTACGCGCCCTCGCCCTCTTTGAAATCCCTGAGGGAGGAGTCTTCCCTCAGCGGCCCCCCATGGAGCATTGGGGCAGGAAGCCAGGCCTCAGCCTCGGGCTGGGCGTCAACCTGTTTATCCTAGCCTCAGGAGCCTATCTTCAACTGTTTGGACGGCTGCCGAGTATCGCCCTCCTTCCGGGGAGACCTGGACCTTTCCTCGACTGGCCTTTTGCCCTTGTCCTTCCTCTGTTTAGGATCAGAGGGCTCGTGCCTAGAAGGCAGACTCGTCTGAGGCGGAGAAGGATGAGGTCTTGACTGTGTGGGAGCCGACCTGCCCCGGGCAGAATGAGCCTTGGGAGGAGGAGGAGGAAGATTTGGCTCAGACTTCCCTGGTTGGCCTTCAATCAGATCCAACAGGCTAGATTGGGGCCTCTTCTTGTAACCTATTTCGTGCCGGGGAGAGGACTTAGACGCTGGGAAGCCTGCTTCCGTCAGACGAGGATCGCCCAGGTCTCCTAGAGGGTCCTCGGACTGGTGAACTTGTTTGAAAACGTCAAACTCGTCCTCGGCAGGGCCAAAATCGGCAACTTCCACTTCCCTATCTAGCCCTTCTTCGGCGAGCTCCGAGAGTCTAAGGGAGGAGGAGGGACCCGCAGGTGTTGCGCCTTCTGATGTGGAGGGCACCTCGGGGAACCGGAACCCGTCCTCGGTCACGGTTATTTTCCGAAGCCGAGGATCCTTTGCTCTGATCACGTACTTCGGCGCCGCGAATGACTTTTGAGCCGGGTCGTATCCCAAGATCTGGTGAGCGGCCCTAACTTGATTATCGGCTTCGTTCACGAAAACCTCCGCCCTCAGAGCCTTCTGCAAGTCTTTCGGGTTGATCAGACTAAAGTGGTGCATGAAGGCGTGCGGATCTGCAAAAGAAGACACATTCACATTAATAACCAAACAGTACAAAAGAAACAGGCAAATTAAAGAACAGAACTGATTAGGGTCCATTTTCCCACTGCCCCACCTGGGGTCCCCTCCGTCGTTGGGCAGTGAAGGCCATCGTGCCACTCTCCAGACACGATGAGGAAGTCCTTGTTCAGCCCCTTGCTGGACTCAGGGAGGCACTGAATGAGCTGGACCCTGTCATCCCTAGTCTTCAGGTAGTAAGATTTGCCCTTCAGGCACTGGAGGTTATAACACCAGTTTACGTCGTGGTGGGTCAACCTCAACCCCATCTTCTCGTTCAGTGCGTCCACACAGCCCAGAATCCTGAAGACGTTGGTGGCACACTGAGTGGGGGCTAGCCGGAAGTACGACAGGTAGCCCCTCATCACCGGCCCCATGGGTATTCTCATGCCACCTTCAATGAAGGCAACGATGGGAATCACCACTTCACCCTCCTGCCTCCGAAAGCGCCACTCGCCCTCCTCACAATACCTCAAGCCCACGTTGCTGGGTATCTTATAATCGGCGATGAATTTCTCCATCGCCTCCTCGATGTAAACGTATTTCTTAAATCTACCCATCCCAAATGATGCCTAAGTAAGCTAAGAAAGAGCAAAAGAAAGAGAAGGAAGAATAGAGAGGAAGAAAGTTCGAAGAGAGATAGAGTGACTTACAGAAATGAGTAGAAGCTCCTCGGACAAGCTTTTAATGCTGGAGACGTAGACTCTTGGATGCGAGTAAACAGAGGGACCGGCCCTTCGAGTGGGTATTTATACCCCAAATCAAGGAGCCGCGCGGGTTTTCCCGCCCATAAATGTTAGGCGAATCCCCACCGTTGGATTATCATCCTCCCGTTGAACGTGGGGAGCATAGAGCCGTCTTGATTTAATGAAAGGTGCATCGCGCACTTCAAGGCGCCAGTAACGCTTCTGGGGCAGTTGAAAAGACTCCAGCACTAACAGGGGGCCAAACTCGATGGGACGCGTCGCAGGCCCGAGGACATCAAAATCCTCCTCTCCGCCCGAGAGTGCGGATAGCAAGATTTTGAGGGGCTATTGTGGGGCCAAGGAATCCTACGGCCCAGCCCACTTCGTTCCTGGGCCGAAGGCGTAAGCCAAGGAGGCGCCCAAAATCCGAGGAGGAAAAGACGAAGCCCAGGCGCACAGCTGGCCAGGCCGAGGACGACCCTATCATCGGACATCCGAGAACCTAAGGCAACCAGCAAACACTTCCAAGGAAGCCTTCATGACTACTCAAAGGGCCTAGGGGGAATACCACGCGCCTGCAATATAAATCTGATGGAGGGACAAGCTCATGACAGACTGTCACCTCCGCATTTAATACACCTGACAACCGCCCTTGCCGCATTAATAAGGAAAGGACTTCGCACCAGTGCCACCTTGGCTGCTGCGACTCTCAAAAAGAATGGGAAGGCGGCTGATGGGACAAGCACCTGAGTAATGTCCTGATCGCTCAACAAGTGTAAGGCTGGGATCGGTTGGGTAAAGGGTATATAATGTAAGGGAATCCTTCCTGAGAAAGGGGGGGTTGAAAGGGAAGAAAAGCCTCCTCGGCCATGGTCCGAGGAGCATCCCCCGGTTGTAAACTGTTCTAAGTATTTCTTCAATAAAAGAGAAAGGAATTCATGCATCGCGAGCGCCGGCCAGCGCCTAAACCTTCGATCCACTCTCTACAAATTCATTGTTCTGGGTTCGTTGGGCCTTTGACCTATATCCTTTGGACTTGGGCAACAAAAGCAGACCCTACAATATTGGAAAGGGACCAAAGGATCTTGAACTCATATATTTATAACTAAATAAATTTAGAAAAGAAGGTTTCAAACACGTATATATTTAAAATATTTAATCTCAAACCCATCTTATGTATTTGGGAAAAAGTAATGAAATGGAGAATGGATGCAAAATTTTTTATAAAAAAATAATTTGTTAAGGTAACAAATTATGATTGAAAAAAAAAATCACTTTAATATAGATTCATTATTGATATTACGTTTACTATTTACTAATGAACAATTATGAAAAAGTTTAGTGTCATTGGACTTATTGATTTAAGAATTCTAAATTCTTTCAAAGCTGTCCGTTTATTTTATTATATTTGGATGAAAAAAATGCTAAATTTTAAAATATCATTTAAAACATGCAAACATCAATAAAAATATCATAATATCATTATATTGATTAAAAATAAATTGAACAACATTTAATTCAATTTGTATAAAATTGATCCAATTTTATGTCTACCAACTTTTTTGGTAACTAACATTATTTAAATCATCTCATAGTAAAAATAGGGAAATTATTTTACACATTACATGAATTTTTATAATACTAAAGAATAAAATGAATAAGAGAAAGGCATGGTGGGTAAAACCGTAAAAGTCATAGAAAACCACCCATTTTTCATAAATAAAATTACTTTTAAGAATATTTTAGTTGCTAAGTTAATTATATAGTTGGGTTGGAGTTGAATTGTCAAGACCTAAAAGGCTATATCCAATCCCATCTAAACCCATTTAGGTTTCAAATTGTGAATTTAAAAACTATCCGTGAGATTTGAGCTAATGCAAAGTATCACCAAAGCATTTTCAAAATATTCAATTTGCTCTTAAGCACAAATGTCACTTAGCATTGTTCGAAAATTACCCTATTCTCTCTGCTTCTTTCTCCATTTCTGGTTTCTATGTATCTACCATTAATTTCCTAAACAATCTCTCGAGCATATAATTTCCATAATGCATGGAATGTAAGACTCATGTAGTTGAGAAATGCTATTGGAAAGAAGCAGAAGACTTAAAGGAATAAAACTCTTTCAAACAATGTCAAGTGTTGTTTGTGCTTACACTTTATTTGGTTGGTAGTGATTTGGGGGAGGATAGTAAAAACAAAGGGGAAATAGATGAGAAAATGGGAAGAAAGGTTGTTTGGTAGGGCTTAATTGTTTTATCCCCAAACCCATCAAAATTTCATCTCCCCAATTGGAGAGCAAATGGGAAGAAGAGTTCTCATCTACCCATTTCCATCCTTCCACTGTACGTAGTTGTTGCTGTTTTATTTTTTTTCCCTTCTAAATTATTGAAAGATTTTTTTATTTAATAAACATGAGAATAAATTTATAAACTACATTTTCTATTATTTTATTTTATTCTGAACTAAATAAATGAGTTTTTCATTTTTTTTTAAATATTTTTCATCCTTTAACCAAATAGGGTCTTAGGGAGAAAATTTGATATTTTTAAAAAGTCTTAATAATACTTAGTATTAGCTTCTTTTATTTATTTTTTCTCGAGGGGGTAGTATTAGCTAGCTTAAACCTTAGGATTGTGTGTGTGTTTTATCCTAGATTTATTGTTTGGTTAAGGTTCGTGACTTGCAAGTTGCAACATTGTGGGTATTTGATTAAAGTTCTTGGCTTGCAATATTGTAGAAGCATAAAATCACCTTCGGCAACAATCGTTTTTTTTTTCCCTTCTTTCCGTGATTCTTTTTTAATAATTATTTGTGAAAAAGGCATTACTTTGACGAAAACCTAAGTAGTAATTTATTTGCATTGGTCTCTACCAAATATATATATATATATATATATATATGCATTGGTTGTCTCAAAAAAAAAAAAAAATACAGACAACAGTGGTTACATAAACAAACAATTTTATTATTATTATTATTATTATTATTTTTGAGAAAGTAACAAAAAATGTTATGGTATTGTCAAAATAGTTGGTAGAAATTGGCCTATTGGCTTGAAAGTAACCAGAGTATTAGGAAAATAGAGCAGACCCAAATAATGCAAGTGTTAAATATTGATTTTTAGTATTTATTTATTTTGATGGGACTTAGATATTGTTATTGATGGTTGATACAATTCCTTCGTTTTAGTCGATGATTGGTTACCGCTATTTCTCCTTGTGTTACCGCTATTTCATTGTTCTTAAAAAAATTTAATTCTATTAGAGGAAAATTTAGAGAATTAAAAAAAGAAAAGATTCTTATTTTTATGAGAATCAAAAATTCAAAATGAGATTCATTTCCATAGCGATTTTTAAGGCAAGCATGAATGAAAGTTGTATGAAGGATGACGAGACGTAAAGAAAGCTTTGCCTATGCGTGTGAAATGTCAAAATATGGATCGAAATCCTACCATTAAAGTTGGGTAACTATAGCGATTAGTTTCCTACTAGGGAAAGGACATCTTGTACGAACGCTGGCCAACATTGTCTTCAACAACGCCATTGAAACTTTTTCTGGCTACGTACTGGAGAAAGTAAAAAAACAAAATGATGAATACTATAGAATTTTAAAATCATGACAAAATAACATTATGATATTTTAAATATTTTTTTTGCTTTCTGGTAAATGAATATAAATAGCACAGTATAGCAATCCCTAGAGGGGGCATCAATTATTTAACAAGATACAATTCTGATGCTTTTTTTTTTTATGCAAGTAAAAATACATAAATAAATTTTTTATCTTTTTTTGGAACTCAAATAGCAATGTTATCTCTAGATTTTTCATATTACTCTATTTTTTTTCTTTTTCAGAAAACGATTCAGTGAGTGAACTTCAGAATTTCCAATGGCTAATTGTGTATATAGATTCCAATGAGAATACTATACTATATATTAATTAAAGAAAACTTATGGTAGATCTAAGAAGAGACTAGATGGATGGATGGACAGATGAGAAAAAAGTAGTGATTGGACAATGGAAATGAAACGGTAATGAGAGAATGGTGAAGAGAGGGGTGCCCATTTCTCATTCAGGTCATAGGCAGCCTTTTTGGCTTGATAAGACACTGATATCAGTAAGTGATTGAGAATCTGATGTGATAAAATATTAAAATTTTCTCATTGCCATCATAGTGCTATTGGCTCTTTAATTCGTGGGTTCCCCCTATTCCTATGTCTGTTTCTTAATGCATCCCTCTTTAATTATTTCACTTTGAATATAAGCTTTTGGCCTTATATTAATATCATTTAAAAAGACTAATTTCTGTAAAATATTAAATCCGATTGACTTCACTTTGGATATCAAGTCCTACTATTCGTTTCCTAGTATAATACAAATCTATCATGGGGTGTGTATAATGTAATATAAAAAAAATCAAATTTTAATCCCAAACTTTGAGGTGAATTGTGTATACACAACAGGCTAATCAGTTCAGCCATTTTTAAAAAAAAGTCGAAGTAATAAAAATATAATAGATGATTCTAAAAGATATCACCCATTTAAGGTAAATTTTTTTTAAAAAAAAAAAAGACATGAAATTCCTCCCTAAAATATGTCTATTAGAAATTGTTCCAAATTCTTAGTTGGATTTGATTTTTTTTTATTGGGTTTCCTTGTGCTGCGGAAGGTAAGGATTTTCGTTAGTGTGTAGGAGAAAGAATTTTACTTGGTATGAAAGGAAACAATTTTTCTTAGTGAAGAATAATTTGGAGTTCCTTGTCTTTAAGTAATAGAATTAGAACCTTACAAATAGTAATTGTTGCACAAGATTTGGTGACTTTAGTCTTAACTAGGTTGGTTCTCTGCCAAAGGTAGTCCTTTGTGTAAGGAATAATGTGGTAATCTTTTTGAAGTCGAGAGATAGTTGCATGAGTGATTTAGTGAGTTTGTTTATTGTGTGAGTGTGAAAACGGTTGGGTGTATCGGGACTCTAGGATTGTAAGTGTCTATAAGAGATTTTTGAGCGAGAAGTCTTGTTTATGTTTGGTTTGTGAGGAGTGTGTGAGTGTTGTTTGTGAGAGTTTGTGAGTTTTGATTAAGAGATTTTTTTTTTTTTTTTTTTTTTGAGGGTGATTAAGAGTTATTGTAAATTTGTAATACATATATTTGATAGCGGTCGCTCATTAATAGGCATAGAGTTAACTGAACTACATTAATATTGTTGTCTTATGTGTATGTTTCTATTTCTTGTTTGTGAAAATATGCCTCTGTTTGTCGAAAATCCCACCAAACTAGAATTAGAGCTCAAAGGACATTCTAGTGTAATTCAATAGATTTAACCTTTTTGGCACAAGTTGGCAATTGGTTTGATGTAGGCGCACTCAAGTTTTGCTTTGAAAGTGGAAATAATGATAAATTTCTTCAAGGGAAACTTTGATATTGGAATCATATGGGGCAACCCAAACTTATCTGATATGATAAATGAAGGCAGGGTGGATGTGTATCATTTTTTTTTATTATATATTTTTTAGTTATATGAAATAAGAAAAACACTCAAGAATTAAAATGATAGATAAACTCGTTACCAAAGCAAACCCAAAGGGATATAGATATCATCACCCAAAGGAATTTAACTAAGGATATAGAACTAAATTGACTCACCACTCAATGGGATACAAAATATCACCATCTTAAGAGATACAAAAACCGAAATTCACCACTCAAAGGAATCCAACCAAAGGATGAGAGTTAATTTAGAAAAAATTCATCTTCTGAAAAGCACAAAGGCTAATTCTAAAAACACTATCTTCTAATTTTATTCAATTCAACCAAACGACTTATATAATGCTTAGAACAGCCCCTTAAGCATGGAAGAAAGAAATTAAAAACATTACATTTTCAAGACATTGACTCATAGAAACTATAAACAAAATAAATGATTTATTTGCCTAGGAGAACGAAAACATAATAGCTATATTCCCTAGAAAAAACCCAATTAAATGCTATTTGACGTATTAGATAAAATAACCTATTAATCTTCAAATATCTTCTAAATTATTGGGAAATTCGTTCAAAATCATGGCTTTATTTGATGGGCTTGAAAATCAACTTGGTTGGGCTTAAGAGACTAATTGGATTGGGTTGTAAGCTTATTTGGATACTCCTCATGCCATCATGTTTGTGGCTACCACTTTACTACGGTGTCAAGCTTGATTGGATTAAGTTCAAACTTCTATAAAAATAAGGAAAATTGCAGGGTGGAATTTGAATCATGCAAGATGGAGATTTCAAATTTGTAATTTTATTTAGTTTAAGTTTTTTTGAAGTGGAAATAAGAATGTATATTCTCTGCTAAATAGGCAATTTAGTATTGTTTTGGTCCACTAAAGAAGCTACTTCGAATCTACTAAGGAGTAGGTATTGAATTCTTATATATATATATATATACACACACACACACTGATGGGGTCCAAACCAATTTTAGTTCGTCCATGATGGTCGTCCATGACTAGATTACATCCATAGGGTTTTGCAAGAAAAGAAGCCCAAATAGAAACACTCCAAACATGGATAAGGTCCATCCATAAGATATTGTAACCGTCCAAATTAGGATAGTTTTCCATGACCCACAAGGGCATGGACGACCAAGTATGATCATCCATGGCTCACAAGGGTATGGACGACCATACAACACTTAATAAATTTCAAACGAATTCTCTATAAACTCTACACAATCAAACCATGATCTAACATTTTGGAATGTGGGGAGGATTCCCCTGAAACCCGCTCCATTTTTTTCCATTAACTCCATTCATCTCTCATGATGATGGTGGATCCGAATAAGCAGATCCACTTCTAACTCTATAAAAGGATCAGGTCTCATTCAACGAATCTAAGTTTTACTATTCACAGTTTCCCATCCTGATATTTTAAAGAGAAAAATGACTTAACCGTCGGAGGGTCCTTGGTTAGATTACATCGTCACCCTTGACAGTCATTTCTTTCATTTCAGGTTATTAAGTCATCACCATAGCCCAGAGCATTTTAGCCTATTGATTTTTGAACATCATCATATACCATATTGCAAAGGATCTATATATATAGAATGAGTTTCTTTGAAAAATAGCTTGGTAGTTCTTGCGGGGTTAAAAAAAATATTTACACGTGTGAGTTTAGAGTGGTTCGTTTTGTTAGTGTAAGAGCACTATTAGGTGTATTAGGGCAATGGGATTGTGAGTATCTCATTTGTGAGTTTGTTTTAGTTGTAATGGGATATGAGTTATACATATGAGATTTGTGAGTGATGTGTTATCAAAGTGTGTTGGGCTTCTTTTTTATTTTTTTTTTTTTTTTTTTTTTCTTTCTTGGAGATTTGGTTGAGTATGGTGTTTATAATCCATAGTATTGATAGTGGATTTTGGTTGGTGTTGCCCATGGATGTAGGCATGAAGTTGGCAAAAATATGTTAAATGTTGTTGTTTTATTTGGATGTTTTAATTTTTTTCTTGAATATGGTTCCGCTAGCCACAAATTCCTGAAAAACTAGTATTAAAGCTAAGTGTGGAGCAATAGCAAAAAGAAAGAAGACTAGCTACCTGATGGAATTTGGGTTAGGGTGGGGACATGTTAGAAATTTTCTCAAATTTTTGTTTGGATTTCATCTACTTATTAGGTTTGCTTGGTCTAGAAGGAAATGATTTTTTTTTTTTTTTTTTTTGGGTGGGGAAGAAAGTGATTTTTCTTGGTATAGAAGGAAAGAATTATATTTATTAAAGAAGTAATTGGGTATTTCTTATCAATTAAATAATAATATTTTGGAGTGCTATATAAAGACCTTATTGTATGCAAAGGGTTTGGTGGTTTTAGTCCAAATTAGTCATCTTATGTGAGGTTTGGTGTGGTAGTGTTTTTGAGGTTGAGAGATACCAACGCATGTGATGATTTGTTGAGTTTGTGTGCATATGAAACAATTTTGGGTATATTGAGGAGTGAGTTTGTGTTTGCGAGAGATTTTATTTATTTTTGTTTATGAGAGTTTGTGAGTTTGTTTTACGAAGTTTGATTTCGAGTGGTTATAATTTATTAATCAGAGTTAAACGAATCACGTTTAAATATTGTTTTCGTGTTTGAATGTTTTTACTAAATCATATAAATTTGTTTCCATTTATTCCAAATCACAACAATGTTAGAATGGCAGTATATGGATGAACTTGCCATGACAAGTGCAAAACCTTGAAGACCAATTACATTCGGTTTTCTTATATGCGTAAATGTTTTAAAGAAAATTATTTAAAATTAATAAAAAATTAAATAGTGATTTGATTACTGGCGCTAAACACTACCCCACGCCTCCACACTCCAATATATATATATATATATATATATATATCAATCTCCATCATTGCACAAGAGGAGCTTTAAAGTTGTCCGCTATTTAGCTAATACTTAATACACAAACTTGCCTTTTACCTGGGTAATGAAGAAAGTGAAACAGCGAAAGACACTATTAGTCTTGTGGGACATGATGTTCAGAGCAAAAACTCCCTAAATTAAGCAAGGATTTGAGATACATATGTTGTGCTTGGTCGTGACATTTAAAAAAATGTCATTCACATGCAGTGAACAGTAGAGTTAATTCAAATCCTCCAGTTTATGTATATTACTTTGCACATATTACTAAACTACCTATAATTGTGGCAAACTTTTTACACTCTCTACATGTTTTTTCGCAAAAAGTTGCATGGTCTTTGTTACAGTATTTATAATTTGATTGCCAAATTGACTTGCCTTACAAATCTGTAAAGCAAAGATACACATATATATTTCGTTTTGACTTGACACATTTTGTTTCAGACAATGCTGAACTGTATCTACTGGCTTTGGTGCATATAATATGACTCTTAAATTGTCTTTGCACATCTGCACAAAAAAGATACATCTATATCTCGTTTTGACTTGATAAGTTTTGCTTTAGACAACGCTGATGAACTGTAATGATTAGCTTTGGCGCATATAATATGGCTTTAAGAACTTAACACGTGTCATGTACATATATATATATATTAGTCACTTAAAGGATTGCCTTTTCTTGTAGTGAGATCATAATTTATCACAAATGTTTGGACAAGTTTGCAAATATAATATGGTAGGAAGTAAAAAGGCTAGTAGCTAGGACTAGTCTAAATAGGTTTGTACCTATCCAATGTATTGTTCATAGAACAAAAGGAAACCCTAGGATGATAACACTGATTTTTTTTTTTTGGGGGGAGGGGGGGTTTTTATTAAATATATGGTTTGGTATCCATTCCACGTAGAAGGTTTGCTAGTCAACAAACAGTGGATACGGGATGCAAATACGTATTGCATTACAATTCCTTATCATTATAAAACTAATATGCTTGTAAGGCAATTTCAATCCTATAATATAGCTAATGATAATCTCTACAATTGCCACTAACCACGGAAGAGAGTGAACTGGGCTACTCTACTTTGATAGACTCGAATCAAGTAGGACCAATGAAAGATATAAATTACCCTTTCAAATTTGAAGTGATAACAATGACTTGAAAGGAATTTTCTTTGTCATTTCACTAAAAATGAGTTCTATTATTATTATCACACTGAATAAATGTGGTCTATAAGTAATGGTTTCCTCAATAGCAAGCATATCTACATTAATGATGATCATTATTAATTAGCCAGGATTTTTTGTTGACAGCAATTAGCAAGGAATTATATATGTAAGAAAGAAAAGGAATTAATGCTAACTTTTTTTTATACAAAATAGAATTCCACTCTAACCTAATCTAAGTGTACATGTATGTGAAGTTTCTTCATGAAGACTTAAACCTTGGTCCTTGTTCCCCCACACTCCACAAACACTTGTACTTGTGAAGTGACCATCGCATTAAGGGTGTGCGATAATAATACTAACTTATTTAAAGTATAGCATCCTGGATGCTTATTATAAATTCATAAAAAAATCTAGAGAGTAGATGCAAAGGAAGTGATGGGGCTCCTCATAATGCAAGAGATTGGTAGGTCTACTGTTCTACATGACAATGTGAAAGCAAACAGGAATATGAATAACTCCCTTTTATCTTGTTTATTTGTTTTTTCACCCAATATTTAAAAACACAT
The DNA here is from genome assembly GCA_032727855.1 of Quercus ilex subsp. ballota. NCBI lineage: Eukaryota > Viridiplantae > Streptophyta > Magnoliopsida > Fagales > Fagaceae > Quercus > Quercus ilex. The sequence goes on from CM064909.1 coordinate 35,889,536, forward strand.
ATTAATTAGTCTGATCTCAGCCTTTCTTTTTCTACTTTTTAGCTTATATAAAGCCATTCCTTCACTAAATGGATCTATGAGTCGCTTGCTTTGTTGAGCTGGTAATAGCTGAAGCTCTCTCTACCCTCCATTCTCCAACAACTTTTAGAATTTTTTTTTTTTTTTTTTTTGAGAAGTCACTATCCTCACCTGTCTGTGTTGTTGTTGGTGTTTTAGGGTTATGTTGCCAAGGGGAGACAAGGGCAATCTTAACTTAATTAAGAGAAACCCACATGGATCTGTGCTTTAGTCTTGCATATAAAGCAAAGATTCATTTCATTTTCCATTTGTTTTAGTATTTGTTCTCTTTCTTCTTAAATATTAATGGTTAAGAGAGCTCTCTTCAGTCCACTCATGGGTGGCAGTGGGATTTCAATTAGCTGCCGACTCATTCATCCAAATACTGTGTTAAAAGGAGAGAAGAATACCCAGTAAATGAGTGAATGATGCGGGAGACAGATTGAATCTTAAGCTTCCTGTACTTGGACTGAAGGGAGCTCCCTTTCCTGTAATCTTTATTTAATTAAAACATCTTCTTTTTGTGCAAATCTCTTTCCTTGTTTTGTTTAGTCAATATTTAAATTGAAGTGGGTTTCCTTATATACTATTAAAGATTAGTTTCGACAATTACTTTTCTTCTTTCGGAACCCCGAGCACACTTCTTTTGATGAGGTAATGCCACTATTTGAACTTGTCCATATTAAGTTTGACAAGTCTGGCTGTAAGATTATCATAAAGGTTTTGTCATGTTTATCTTGTTTGGTATGCTAGAAAGGGAGCTCGACTTATGAAAATCAACAAAGGTAAGCATATTTAGAGACCCTTCCTATCTCAAAAAGAAAAAAGAAGAAAAAAAAAGAGACCCTTCTTGCTTTTGTGCATAAATTTATGGACTTCCATAGTTCCACATGATTTCCTCTTTTGTTAGTTACACTAAAGATTTTATTGACTAGGGTTAAAGTATGTAGGATGGTTATTATTTTCTTCTTAATATGCTGTTCATATATATTCTTCTTGAAAACTAAGCTTTATTAGGGTTTTGTCAAGCGGCCATATTTCCTGCTTTGCTAGTGGAGCTCTAAAGAGGCTAACGCATGAGAGAGAGAAGCTAGCTCACAAGCTCTCACGCTCTACGACAATTGCTTCTTGGGTCTTGCTCTTTTACTGCAACAAGTTCCTAGACATGTCTCCCGGAGGGTGCAATTTCCGAAATATCCTCGCATGTCGTTCCAAGTCCAACAATGGTAGTGCAAAGCAAAGTTTTAAACAAGAATTTCCATCATATATGGCTGCTGCTCATTAATTCTTTCCGTTTTATTGTTGACCTCTAAGATAATATGAGGAAAATAAATATTAGACGTCAACCACGCATGTAAGGTTAATTGGTTAGGTATGGCATGGACTGTCTAGTTTTTCTCTTTGTATGAAAGAAAGGATCATTCTTTTCTCCTGTGTGTGTAATTTGTGGTATTTCTTTCTTATGAAGTTTAGAAAAAGGAAATCGTTGCATTTATCTTGATGCCCTCCAGGAAGAGCAAAATTTGTTTCTATGTGTGTTAGACTGTGATCATGTGCCCACGTTGACATCAAAGATGCAATTGAAAGTACCTGACAAAGGGTGGGCTGGTATAAAACTAATTTGGCCACAATCTCTTGCTCTCTCTCCCCTTGGTACGCTAGGAGTATGAGTTTAGCTACTGAGAGATGAGATGTACTTTCTTTTGTGTAGTTGGCAACAAAACAAATCTTATCCTGCTCATTGTAAATTATTTTTTTGATTGATTGATCATTGTAATTTAATAAAAACAAAGGCAAATCTTGTATGCTTTTAAGATCTGAATTCAACTCATTGCTCTTTAGTGATCCACTAATTATGGACGGATGAAGTGATCCACTAATTAATAATTGAGTTTAATTAGGATCGGCCACAACTAACCTAAATTGATAAAACCCTGTGTATAATTTTGCAGGAAAACACCAAAAAAAAAAAAAAAAAAACACAAACATATTATATATTATAAAAGCAAATGTATCAGTTCTTGTAAAAGAGGCTGTCTATTTTTAGCAAAAAATTTACTTTTTTGATTTTATGCATTATTTTTACAAAATATTCACTTCAGTTTATTTATTATACACTAATTTTATATAAATAATATTTTTATGAGTTGGAGAGAGAGAGATAGAGAGAGAGAGTGTGTGGAAGAGAAAATGTGAGAGGAGAAATAATACTAAAATAATGTATAGAAGAGTTAGAGAAATCGTGTAAATATATGCACAAATTTATACTTATTGATATAGGTGTTTTTTTGAGTCAAAATGTGTAAAATAAGTTATTTTTTTATATTTTGCAAGACTTTAGGGGTGTTTGGTGAGTGATTCTAAACAATAATTTTTAGTTTTTAAACAACATTTTATGTATTTTTACACATTTTTTTACTCACACGTATTTTCATAAAAATTTTTAAACAATAATTTTCAGTTTTTAAACACAAAAGCTTATATAGTTGCTCTGTCACAGTAGAAATTGACGGCCCTAAAAAAAAGGTAATATAGAATTAGTGGTCGATTGGAATAGGGACATCTTCTAAGGCATTTGACAATTAAGATGATGCTCCTATCGCTAATAGCTGACTTTGAAAGAGATCCTAAAATATAGTTTAATTTTGTGAAGTGGATTTATCAATCATATAGCATTAATTGCCATATTAATTAACTGAAAATGTTGTGGTTTCTTTCAATGGTGCTCGATCACCTTCCCCCCATGACTATGGTTAGTGAATGACAAAGTGCCTGACCTGCTGTCATTCCTTTTTTCAAACGAATCTCTGTGAAGAGAGAAATACAGAAATTCCAACCACAGATGTTACTACCCCAAGTTGTACCTCTTCAGCTAATAAAAAAAAGTTGTACCTCTTCACTGCTCTTCACAGCTCTTTGGTTTTTACCTCTCTTAAGCTTTCAAACACTATACTAATTTTGGATACAAGCTTTTTCAGCTAGTCTCTTTCCCACTTTTTCTAAATCCAACGGCTCTTTTCTCGTGGCATGATTGATCATTGCACCATCTTTAACAAACATAAGTGCCAACGTTTTTGTCATTATTGTTTTATAACTGTCTTAATGAAATGAGAATTTTCCACGTGTCAGAACACGGGTGGTCCCAAGGGTGATTCAATATAAATTGGTTCTCAAAGTTGGGATTTGACAATCTTAAGGAATTTTCCAATAGGTTATTAAAATCGCCATGTGTTGTAAAGTTTGATATCCTTTATTCTCTGGGGCCTGGATGTTCCAACCCATTTGGAAAAGGTATAGTGTGATTACACTGGATTATCTCCTTAAATCAAAATGTCTTGTCCTGCATCATCTTTAGATATGAAACAAGATCTTCTTTTAGGCTTGTAAATTGCAATCTGACTGTGCTTCTATTTGCACTGGAAGGATCTGCCGCGGTTGATAAACTTATACAAAAGTAATTAAGCACCTGAGAAAGGATATATAATATACTTATATATTAGTTTGTCATTCCCATGAATGACAGATAATTGTTAGCTGTTAGCCATGTTAGGAAATTTAGATCCCATTTGATTAATTTTAAGCTTAATTTATCAACTTAATTAATTATGCCAATTATGCATATGTCTGATTCAGTTTATGATGGGTACAACCGTACCTCAAACATAAAGTGAAAAAAAAAAAAAAAAAAAAAAAAAAAAATCTAGACACAACATTATGGTCATGAAGGGAAACCTTGATAGGGAAAAACTTTAAGAAGATTTATCGATCACCACAAAATAAAAGAATTAACTAAGTAGAATGGAAGTATATCAATACAAGAATATCACCATTTTAGTATTGTTGCTTACAATAAAATTACTAATGTGATTATATACAATTTCAACCCAGTTGGTCTCTTTTATCTTATGAATCTTTTCAATGCACGAATACCCAATTCATGTTTAACAATACAATAATAACCTGATTGGAGTATGTTATTTGTGCTACAATTTTTCTTAGAACTCTTGATCTTCAATATGGTGCCGTGCTGGAGATGATGCTGGGAACAAATCATTGGCACACAACAGTCACAACAAGATCTTTGTTTCTTGTGTCTTTAGTGTAGACCTTCAAACATACTCTTATATACTAAAACTAACAACTTAAATAAAAATTGAACAGTGTTTAGGAAATGGTTTGCCAACATTCTGTAATATTTGACCCTAACAAGCCAAAAAGAAAGAAAGAAAAAAAGACAGATAATTGTTAACTATTCATTCAAAATCAATAAAAGCATTAATCTACTAAGTATATACCAATTGTTTCTTTTTCTTTTTTCTTTTTTTTTGATAAGAATATACCAATTGTTTCTTTGGTGTGTGCATAACAAAGATAACCGATAGTCCACTTACCAGTATAGTAGATTACCTATCACTCAATAAATATCAATATATATATATATATATATATATATATATATATATATAAGTAAAGATCTTGTGTGGAAGAGCACGAGATTTTGCCATATGGCGTATTCTTTTAAAAGAGAATTGAAATACTCTTAAGCCACATTAGAGATAAGAACAAATTTAAAAATATGGACTTTTTATTTCCTTTGGTTCAATGTTTCAAGAATACTATTTTTTATTTATTTAGTTCAATGGTTCAAGATTTTTTATCTCTCTCTCACACACAAAACTCTATGCATTTTCATTCACCCTTTTCACTCTACTCCTTTATATACACATGCCCACACCCTTTCACGCTATCTCATCTCAAATACACACATACCAAAAACAATATCGTTTACCTTCAATATTTCAACGTCACCTATATAACTCCAACATTGTCGTACCGTTTGATTCTAACCCGTATGAGTAGGATTTGATCAAGGAAGAGGACTAGCGTTTTTTATTCAGTGACGGTAGTTTACAGTTTTGATGTTGAAGTCGAACGTTGTGAATTTAGTGAAGGTTGTGATTAGCTTTGAGTCTTTGGGTGTTTGAGATTTTGGTGTGGGAAAGTCATAAATGTATTTTGTTTTAGTATGAAAAAGAAAGAAAAAACAAAAAAAATTTCTAATTGATTATTTAGGAAGTTAGCTATTTTTTTTTTTTTTTTTTTTTAAATATTGTTTTAGAACTCATGATTTGAAAATTTCTTTGTAGGTTTTTTACTGTTATTTTGTGCGATATGAGCATAATGATAAAAATAAAAGTCAATGATGATTTGTATTTTGTTTTATAAAGAATATGGAAGCCCTATTAAAGACAATAAAATTTTGACAAATGGATGTGTTTTTAGCAAATCTCTCTTTGTTTAATCACATCCTCTTTATGTTGGTACTTACAAATTATTTCCTTAATTTCATTGAGATAATGATATGGGCATTTGAGATTAGGGTCTACATATTTGGTTGTGGGAATGGTGTAGTTGAGGAAATGTAAGGGAGGCTACTTAAATTTATATAATTTTAGGATATAAAAGTATTTTATGCTTTAAATAATTATTTATAGATTTCAAAATCATCTAATCAGTTTAAAAAAAAAAAAAAAACTACTTTAAACAGTAAATATTATAATATGTTATAGTCTTATAGTGTTATAAGTCTTTGTAAAAGTAAAATATGAATTAAAAAAATAAAGTTTCAAAGTATAAAACAATATTGTGGGCAACCATAAATATTATACAACAAAATAAATATTATATGTAGGTCGTAATATATACATACATACATATATATATATATATATATATATATATAAATGATTTCAAATGAAATTGTAAAGTATCCGCGTATCGCGCATGATATCATCTATTTTTTTTTTATTAGGGTAAAATGCTATTTTAGTCCGTAAACTTTATCAAAAGTTAGATTTTCATCCCTAAACTTTAAAAAGTTCATTTTTCGTCCTTAAACTAATAAAAAGTTCATCTTTCATCTCTAAAATATTGAAAATGTTTTATTTATGTTTCTAAATTTTAACAAAAGTTTGTTTTTATCCTTAAACTATTGAAAAAAGTTCTTTTTTCATCGCCATTTTTGTCTCTAAACTATTGAAAAAATTCTTTACAGAGTTTAGGGATAAAAAAAAACTTTTGGCAAAATTTATGGACCAAAATAGTATTTTATCCTTATTATAATAAATGAAACTTTCTTCCCAAGTTTCTTGTATACCTAGCATGATCAATTGAGAAATGAACACTCAATTCTTAATACAAATTCACACCTCAATCACAAATACAATGATGAGTGATGATGAGTGATTTTTCTTTCAAATACAAAAGAAACCAAAACTTAAGTTATTGATTTAAATCAATATATTTCATTTAAAAATGGAACAAAATTTGAAATGTAAACGGTTCATTTTATTAAGAATATTTAAGAATGCAATATAATGCCAAAATTTTAAAATAAGATTTTAGATGACGTGAAATATACGGTAAAATTTTTAAAATCTAATATTCATGCATTTAAAAACTAAAATTTATAGATGACGTGATATACACCGGCCGGCCTGTATAATTTTTAAAAACTGATATTTACGTTAAAATAGTCATGCATTTCAAAACAAGTGGAAAAGATCCTACTACCATAAGATTCAATGTATCATTCTTGAATTTAAGCATTGATATAAATATTTTATTTATTTATGTTAGATTTTAGATGTTGGATTAAGGATAAAGTTTGACTACAAACTTGATTGTAGTCTAAGATTACAACTCTCATTAAAAAAATTAACATGACTACATATTTTGAAAATTTAACTGTTAAATTGTGTGTTCTTTATATTCCTAATACGCATGTCAAATATCGTGACAATCGAATTTTATTTACAATTCTATTTATAAACTTACTTTTTTATACATAATTTTATGCTATAAAAATTTAAAATTTAAACATTGGATTGATGACCCAACTATTAATCTTTGATCTAAAAATTTTGGTAAGTAGGAAGAATATAAGAAGAAAATGTAATCTAATTGTGGATTTGTCAAAATTCACATTCAATAAAAAATATTGAGTGATGTTGTAGTCTTAAGTTACAACTAAGTTATTGCCAAACTTTTTCCTTACATTAATTTTATGTGACAAATATAACGTCAAAGATGGTTGCAATTATTGTATTAAAGTTTGGTTAATATTGTGTCAAGGTGCTTAGGAGTGAGAGAGGGCAGCCACAGTACTGCATAGATCTGAAAAATTCCTTTGAGTCTAAGGCTGCATTTGTTTTGGTGGAAAACCATTTCAAGAAATGGTTTTCTGTAAATGCAGGTATTTGGTTGCGCATAGAAAATAAATTTTCCGGAAATGCATTTCAGTTGACCGTGTGACTGGGTGTAAATTCATTTCCGTTTTTATTTTACCTTCAAATCTCATATTTTGGAAAACAGAGATAGAGAGAGAGTGAGAGTGAGATCGCGCATGGAGAGAGAGAGAGAGAGAGCCCATCGCCGGCGACCCACCGATCGCCACAAACCTTCGACCCACCGATCACCACGAACCTTCGATCCACCGCCATGAACCTTCAACCCACTGCCACGAGCTGTCGACCCACGAACCTAGAGCCTAGAGCCTTCAACCCATCGACCTAGAGTCGGTGACCCAGAGCCTTCGACCCACGACCCACCGATCTTTGACCCAGAGCCAGCGACCCAGAGCCTTCGACTTCGCCGAAAACCCACGAACCGATCTCTCTCTCTCTGTGATTTTGATTTCTGTGTGATTTTGATTTTTGTTGTTGTGGTGGTGTGGGTGGTGGTGTTTTGGTGGTTGTGGCTTTTGATTGCCGGAGTTTGCTGCCGTGGGTTGAATTGGAGTTTCGGTGGTGTGTGGTGTTGGGATTTGGCTGTGATTTTGAAATTTTTTGTAAAAAAATTTGTTTGGATGCTGAGAAAATAACTGAGAAAATGTGAAAAATTTGTAAGAAAATAGCATTTTCAGAATAGAACCAAACATATGAAAATATTTTCTACAATAATTTTCATAATGCAACCAAACATTTAAAAATATTTTCCTTTCCTGAAAATAGCATTTCCAAAAAATATTTATTTTCTGAAAAATATTTTACAAGATCCAAACGCTACCTAAATAGCAAATCCATCCCATGTGTTATTTCTAACCCCAAAAAAGAAAAGAAAAAAAGGGACCTATTTACCTTGGGCTTTGAACCATTTTTGAAGCCATAAAGTTGGGTCATACACGTAAATTTTAGCACTGTGAGAAGAGGTGTTTTTTTTTTTTTTTTTTTTTAATTACACCAAATATCTATTTTCTATTCTTAAACCATTTTCATTTACACTCTTAATGAATCTCTATAGCTATTGACGAAAAGGAAAAGAAAATATAGTAAGTTGTGACTAAAACTTATCTAAATACAAAAAATCATTTCATTATGAAACTAAAAGATCTCTAATACACTATATGAGGTTGTGATATTATATAATTACTAGTCATTTACTTATGTCACTAAAACGTGCCCAATAAAATTACATATTATATAAGTTCATGTTTTCGATGCATATCGTTCTATATATTTTATAATAAAAGTTGTATGCTACACACAATTGTATACCAAGTCAACATTCTAGTTATTTATTTATTTATTTATTTATGATTATTCCATTTTTTCTTCTTATATCATGTGACACACTATAAGTGTATTTTAAAATAATTAATATTTAATTTAAGTGAGAATTTACGAAGAGCTTTTAGAAATCATAAACATTATTCAATTATTTATTTTATATTATTTTAATAATTTACCAAATATATTTTTTGTTTTAATTATAAAAGTTGGGTCACTATAAGTACAATAAATTATTAACTTAGGTATTTAAAAATATATATATATATATATAATGCAACTATGATTAAAACCCAATTATCAAAGTTTCAAAATATTTGAAAGAAGTTTCACTACTTATTTTACAATTTACTATAACATTTGTTTTTGATAACTGAAAATAATGTAACTGATAATAATTTTTGTTCTTTAATTTTAACTATTTATTTTACAATTTAATTTTAATTATATTTGTAGGGATTGAGTTTGAGCACTTCTTCTGTTGGATAAGTGAACTCAGACCCAACTAACCCAATACAATGAATTTGTAGAGAGTGGGCCAAAGAACTAGACTTTAGTGCATGGACAATGGTTAATATGGTGTTCATGACAATCAAATAGAGATGAACTGAGTTTATCTAAGAAAGTTTGTCCTCGGCACAATCCGATGAGCTTTGTTCTAGTAATTATTGAATGAGAATGGTTATAGGAGTTCTTCAGATTGTTCCCCCCCTTTCTCTATGGTGGGTTTCTTCTATTATGTAGTCCTTTTTAAATGATCTTTGCCTTCCACTTGTTGATCATCTAAACTTATACCTGACTGCCTGTCCCATCAGCCACCTTACCAAACCTCTTGTGAGTTGTAGCAACTAAGGCAACACTGTTCAGAGGTCATTTCCTCATTAATGCGGCCAGGACGTTAGTTGTGGGCATTTAATGTGGAGGTGACAGTTTTTCTTTGAATTGCTCCTTCACCATGCTCCCATGGCTGACCTATGGTACTTGTCATTTTCTTTAGGATGTTCTAGGAGGCTGCCTTCGACGGCGTGCCGCCCTCCCCTTCCATGATCTCGGCTGGCCGAGGACAGGATTGTCCTTGGCGATGTTTCTTGGCAGAGTGGACCTTCTCCGTTCATCCTCGAACATTCCTTCCTCTTCGGCGTGGGCCTTGGGCCTAGTATAAAATGGGTCGGGGTTGCCAAATTCTTTGACCCCACAATAGCCCTTCGAAATTCTGCTGTTCAGATCCTCGGACGAAGAGGAGGATTTCGATTTCCTCGGGCCTTTGTCATAGCTTGTCAAGTATTGTCTACTGCTAGTGCCAGAGTCTCTTCACCTGTCCAAGACACGTTTCTAGCGCTTCAGTATACGACGCGCACCCTCATTAAATTCTGGTGGCTCTGTACTCCCCACGTTCAACGGTGTGATAGTAATCTAACGGTGGAGATTTTTTCACCTTTATGGGTGGGAAACCCGCATGATCCATTTTAATTGGGGGTATAAATACAAGTTTGAACCGGTTTGCCTCTTTATATTTGCATTCAAGAGTTTTTGCGCACATACCCTGAATTTGGTCAAGTCTCCAACCAAACTTACGTCTCTTTTCAGTATAAAAAGCCTGTCCGAGGAGCTTTTCCTCATTTCTATAAGTTTTATTCTCTCTCTAACTCATATTTTCTTCCTTCTAAGTTTCTTTTCCTCTCGTTCCTCTCTTTCTTTCGCTTTTCCCTAAGTCTTTTAGCCGCTCCTAGGGATGGGTAGGTTTAAGAAGTTGGTTGAGTCTGAAGAGGCAATGGAGAAATTTGTTGCCGATTATAGGATACCCAGTAACGTAGGTTTGAGGTATTGTGAAGAAGGGGAGTGGCATATCAGGAGAAATGAGGGTGAAGTAGTGATTCCCATAATCGCCTTCCTTGAAGGCGGTATGAGAATCCCTATGGGGTCGGTGATGAGGGGCTACCTTAGGCACTTCCGATTAGCCCCTACCTAGTGCGCCACTAACGTGTTTAGGATTCTAGGTTGTGTGGACACTCTAAACGAGAAAATGGGGTTGAGGTTAACCCACCACGATGTAAACTGGTGCTACAACCTCTAACACTTAAAGGGTAAATCCTATTATATGAAGACGAGGGATGATAAGGTCCGGCTTATTCAGTGCCTCCCTGAGTCCAGCAAGGGGTTAAACAAGGACTTTCTCATCATGTCCGGGGAGTGGCACGACGGCCTTCATTGTTCGGCAGAGGAGGGGACTCTAGGTGGGATATTTAGAGTAGGAGAGGGTTTGATCTTTTGTGTTATCATAGTTTGCATTGCTTGGTTGCTAACAAGAATATGCTTTCATTTTTGCAGATCCACATGCTTTTGAATGACACTTTCATTTAGTCAACAAGGAGGATTTGGAAGCCGTCCTTAGGGCGGAGATTTTTGTGAACAAGGCCGACAACCAAGTTAGGGCTGCTCACAAGATCCTTGGATATGACCTAATTCAGAAATCGTTCTCGACTCCGAAGTACGTGGTCAGAGCCAAAGATCTTCGACTTCATAAGATCACTATAGTGGAGCATGGGTTCTTGCTTCCTAAAGGATCTCCTATCCTAGAGGGTGTCCCATTGTCAGGCCCTTCTTCATCCCATCAGGTTGCAGAGGACAAGGGAGAAAGTGCAGAGAGGGAAGAAGAAGTTGTTGATTTGGGTCTGTCCGAGGACGAATTTGGCACTTTCGACCAAGTTAATCTGCCCGAGGACCTCTCTGGTGACCTAGGCGACCCCAACTTGACCGAAACAGATATTTTGTCGGAAGAGATTTCTTCTCAGGTCGAGATGGGTTTCAAAGGAAACCTCAAACCAGTCTATTCGACTTGATTGAGGGCTAGCCGGGGAAGGACACGCCGGGCAAGCAATAATCCAAGCTTCCTCCTCCTCCACCCAAGCCTCTGCCTGTGCAGACTAGGTCATCCTCTGCTCAGCCGACCCTGACTCCTTGGCTCTAGTCTGCCGATCCAAAGAGGAAGAGGCCATCCAAAGGTAAAGAGCCAATGGACAGGGGGAGATTTTGCTCCTCCCAAGAGGAAGATGAAGCCCGACGACCTTCCAAGCAGTTGAGAATTGGGCACCAGGGCCAGGAAAAGGAGGTCGCCTTGCAGTCTGAGCCCCAAGCCTGGCTGCCTGCCCCTATACTTCATGGGGTGTCTTTGATGGATAATGCCTCCCTCAGGGACTTCCGAGGGGGTGAGGGCATTTATGTGGCCGATGCCCTGGAGAGGTCCTTGCTACTTTCAGCTGATATGGCCGAGTTGGGGGACTTGAGGAGGCAGGAGGTTGTCCTTAGTCTCAAGAGGTACCTGGGTATGGTAAGACCTCTGACACTTGTGCCTCTGCCGATTTCTGCTCCTTGATCTCTGACTTATAGTATATTTGTTTCAATGGGCAGGCTATCCAAGCCACCTATAGGTTGGAGGAGGAGGCCAATAACCAGAGCAGGGCCCTGGATCAGGAGCGCGACAAGCACTTAGATGCAGCACGGACCCTTAAAAACTCCGAGGCTGATCTCAAGAAGGCCAGGGAGGAACTGAAGAAGATGACGAGGGCCAGAGATAGCGAGGTATCCGGCTTAGCTGGCGCTTAAAAACAAGCCGAGGACCAGACAGGGCGCTTGCTGGAAGCTGAGGGTCAGCTGCAGATTGCCAAGGAGTAGATTACTGACCAGAAGAAGAAGCTGGCTAAGGCAGAGGGGGCCAAAAATGTCGCAGAGCGGGCCAGGGACGAGGCCTTGAGGGCTAAAGCAGAGGCTGAGTTCGCGAGGACAGAGGCTGAAAGCTCTAAGGAGCAAGCCGAGGAGGAGGCTTTTACTTTGGGAGTGGCTGAGACTAAGGCCAATCTCAAGGCTCAAGTACTTGGGGTGTGCAGACTCTACTACTCCCAGACTTGGAATGAAGCCCTTAACCAACCTGGGGTTGAGGCTTCCTTTGAGCTTAGGAGGGCCGAGAGAGTGTATTACCCCCCCGCCATTCGTGAGGATGCCTCCGCCAATTCTAAAGCTGACATCGCCTCTGAAGCGACAGACGGAGGCCAGGCTAGTGCTGCCAAGGATCCAATTTCAACTGATAAGCCTACCGAGGAGACTGAGCATCAAGGGGTGTAAGAGAAAGAAAAAACCAGTAACCAAGAAGCGCCCCAGGATGTGATGAAGCCTCCTGTTGACTCCCAAGCCACCCCTGCTGACTCTCAGGCTCCTCTTGCCGAGAAAGAGCTTTCCGAAGTTGCCTCTCCGAGCCAAGATCCTAAAGCATCAGACATAACTTCTCGGTAGACCTCCAAGGACAAGCTGTCTATCAAGTTGAAGAAATAGGCCATTTTGACGGGCTATCTTGTTTTGTCGACTTATGCCGTTATAGTCTTCTTTTCTTTTTATTTTATTTTATTTTTCGTCTTTGTGATATTTAAATGAAACTATTTTTTGTAATGGATCTAAGCGTCTGTGTTTATTTCTTCGAATGACGTTGCCCTTTATTTATCATGTTTTAACGCTTTGCTCAATACTCGGTTAATCTTAGCAATGTGCCAGTAATACTTGGATAATTGAAAACGTTGAACCCATGATGTAAATTTTGCTTCAGGTTTTAACTGAAAACTGAACAGTCTCAGCAGTGCAACTTGTTTCCTCTTAGACGAATCACAAAAGAATTTTGGTTTATAACGCATACTTTATACAAACACACACATTTCATAAACTTGCCGAACCTAAGAGAACATTTCAGCACTGAATGCAAAGGTAAGATAAGTGATGCTTTGAGTGATGTTGTAAGTGAAATACTTTATGTGTACCTTGAAATGCTTTAAGTGATGCTCATGGGTTTGTTTTTGTTTTACATTTTTATCGAAGTAGGATGGGGCAATTGATCCGAGGCACCAGACTCCCCTTTGGTTGCGCTTGTAACTTAGGTGAATGCTCACACTCCGTTTTGTTGAAAGTAGCTAGCTTCCCCACAGGTTTGGGTCCGAGGACCATGCAAGACCTTGGTTCTGTCTAATACTTATATTTTCTTGAAGTCACTAGTTTCCCCATAGGTTTGAGTTCGGGGACCATGTAAGACCTTGGTTCTGTCTAGTACTCAGATTGATAGGTCACAATCTGAATGACCCCTAGTGATTAAACCAATTAATTAATTAGCCAAGTTATTAATTAATCAATTTAACATGCAAATACGTGGAAGCACAAACAAATCACCAATAAACTAATTAAGCAGCGGAAAATAAATAACACGGTGATTTGTTTACGAATGGAGAAAACCCTTGCGTCAAAAACCCCACTGGGTGATTTTCAGGTCACCACTCCTGAAACTCCACTATTAACAAATCAAGCGGTCACAAGTAAAGGAATCCCAAGTACCTTACCAACCTACAGTTGAACCCTTACCCCAATACCCAATTGGACTTGATCTGTAGTGACAATTTCCACCTTTAATGCACGGCTCCCAAGTACGTGACTAACCAATGCGCGGATCCTAGTACGCGACTTCAAACAACAACTAAGAAGGAGAGGTTGGCTGCAAAGTTCTTCGGTTCATCTTTTACAATGAAGATCAGGAAGATGCTTGGTTACAAAACCTTTTGGTGCAAATACACAGCAACTTCTTGAGAGAAGATGAACTAGGTCAAGAACTTCGTCTTTTGATCACAATTTGCTTGAACAGAGATTGCTCAATGCTTTTGCAACTTGTATACAATTTGACGGCTCTTAAAACAATCCTTTTATATGTTTAGGATTAGAAGAAAAGAAGGCCCAAAAGCATATTCACGGATCCCAAGGAAATCATAACAGAAAATCGGTTTTTGTAATTCTCGACAGATAGTAGGTGTCGAGGTAGCTATCGAGCAGGTGTCGAGAATTAATGAATGTACACTTCAGCTTGCTTTTTCTTGGACAGACTTGATGACTTCAACACTTGATCTTGAAACTTTGTTTCTTGAAGTATTAAAAACACATAGAACTACCCAATTACAAGTAGAGTGCGTTTTGTCAAAAGGATTAGCCAATTTACATAAATAAGTGACATATGTTCTTAACAAGTGAACACACATATGTCCTAACAATCTCCCCCTTTGGCAATCCTTGACAAAACCACAACAAACAAATGAACATATGAGAGAAGTCATAAATCACTCAACTCATATTCACTTGTTGAATACAATAAAATCTATCCTAACACAAACTCTTGAAAAACTTTGCAAGAAGAGAGTTTATGACAAGTAGACTTTGACAACCTGTATTTCTGAAACACTTTAAACAAAACTCATCAAGGCATCTTGTGTGAAACAGAAATAAATAGATTACATACAAGTATAAAGAACATGTGTATAAAGATAGAGAAGAAACAACACATGTAGAGAGAGGTGAAAGAAACATACATCCACATATAGAAAGAAGATAAGTACAATGTATGTAAAACTGGTCAAAAGACCTCATATACAAGATCAATGTATCTATAAAGAATAGAAAAGAAAAGATACATCAAAACCTCACTACATCCCTCAAAAATATCAACACTCCCCCTATCAAAATGTCCTATATTAACTCTCCCTCTAAGATGACTACTTTCATAACCCAAAACTACTTCCCCTTTTTGTCACGAGTGACAAAGGGTAGAGTGTCATGTAGACATCTTATCAGTAGAGCTAGCATCTCCATCATCATGATCTGAAGCATCATCATCATCATCCTCAGAGTCAGAAGCCGCTGGAGGAGGTGGTGAAGGAGTAGCCTCTGGAGCAAAACCACCCATGGTCGCCTGCCGTCGTGCAATACGACCAACACGAACATTCACTTGATACAACTCAGTGGAGAGTGTATCAAGGCGAGTGTCCATGCGTTGCAGCGGCGCCATAATGTCTCCTAGAGATACATCACTCGTAGAGGAAGAAGGAGCAGATGTAGATGAAACTGATCTAGATGGAGCTGAACGGGAGAGAGGAGTGGAATCCGTTTGTCGTGACCTAAACTGAGCCTCACTAAGTTTTACGGTAGCGTCATCTATGGCACATATGTGAGTGAAGTGGTCGGACACTGGAAAAGGGATAGAAAAATGGCGTAAGATCCTCGTGATAGTGGAAGGAAAGATGAGCTTATCACGGGACGCCGAATCTAGATGGACATCTATGATAGAAAGGATGAAATGAGAAGAAAAATCTATAGTAAGATGCTTTAGAAGTGATAGCAAAAATCAGTGGAGAGTGTATCAAGGCGAGTGTCCATGCGTTGCAGCTGCGCCATAATGTCTCCTAGAGATACATCACTCGTAGAGGAAGAAGGAGCAGATGTAGATGAAGCTGATCTAGATGGAGCTGAACGAGAGAGAGGAGTGGAATCCGTCTGTCACTAAAACTGAGCCTCACTAAGTTTTACGGTAGCGTCATCTATGGCACAGATGTGAGTGAAGTGGTCGGACACTGGAAAAGGGATAAAAAATGGCGTAAGATCCTCGTGATAGTGGAAGGAAAGATGAGCTTATCACGGGACGCCGAATCTAGATGGACATCTATGATAGAAAGGATGAAATGAGAAGAAAAATCTATAGTAAGATGCTCTAGAAGTGATAGCAAAAATCGAGCACGAGGCTCTGTGATAGAGTTGTAGTGAAAGAGTGGATGGAGTACAAAGGTCATCACCATGTTTAAGAATCTTGGACCTTTAGCAAAAGGCTTACATGATGTGTACTGATGCTTACCCCAATCAGCAGGACGCTGACAAAAGGCAGAGATGAGCTCATCTTTGGACACAGTCCGCAGACGCTCACAAGAAGGATAGTCAGGAAAATCAATTCTAGGAACCCTAAGTACATCCGCAACTAGCTGCGGTGTAATAGGAATGCGCGTACCTCGAACGCGAGTGAAAAAGAGAGGTACTAAACGATCAATCCCGTGCATGTTGGAGTAAAACTCCTGAATGAGCACGAGAGGACAAGTGACCGGGACGTCACACAGTGACTCCCATCCCCTACTGTGAATGACAGAGGGAAGGTCAGTGTCGGCGAAGTCCGCCAAAATGACTTGGCATTCCGAATGAACACCTCGTATAGAAAAGTTCTCAGAAAATGCCTTGTGGACATCTCCATCATGGAACCGAAGGTTATGAGGAGCAGAATCAGAAGAAGAGGAAGCTCCAGAACGCAGAGGGTTCTGAGCCGGAGTGGATTTACGTTTGGGTGCCATAGACACTACTGACGTAAAAGAATGAGAAAGAGATAGAGAGGGAGACAATCAGAAAAGTCCTAACACAGTTCATATATATCAAATATATTGAACAACAAGTACGTATGCATGGGAATGCATGAGCATGTGACATGCAAAGGAAAAAAAACATCATGGGCTCAGCCCAATCCAATCCTAGCAGCACATAAACATAGAACACACATCTAAATGCATGTAAATACCATTCTAATGCACATGAAATGCAATGTATGACATTTTGAAAACATTTAAGTGCAAACCCAACCCAAAATTTGAAGAAAAACTCATCAATTTTGAAAAACCCCAAAAATTTCCAAAAATCCCAAAACCTAGGTTTCAAAACATGAAATGCATGAAAAAGGAAGGGAAAAATGATCTTACCAAGTGATTAAAACCAAGGGAAGACCGAAAATGAAGAGGGTTTGAAGATTTGATTGAGAGAAAAGTGGTTAGGAGATGAAAAGCCTTCGGACAAATCGAGAGAGATCGAGAGAATGAGAGAAAAATCGCGACAAGACCTTATATAGACACCTCAGTAAATCTCGACAGTTGAGGTGTCAAGAGGTATTGAGGAATCTGTCGAGAAAGGTGTCGAGGATTTGGCCTTCGATAGCTTCAGGTGTCGAGAGGTGTCGAGTTACAAGACCAATTTCAAAGATCAGAAGCTCGATCGATCGACAAGGTATCGAGAAGACAGAAGATTTCTCGATCGATCCATCAGGTGTCGAGACAGGTGTCGAGATTGCGATAAGAAAAGGCTTGAGAAGCTCGACAGATGACCAGGTATCGAGGAGGTGTCGAGACAGCAGTTAAAAGCAGTTTTTCGAGAAGAGAAAAACACAGACATGAATGCAATCCATCATACACCTCAACCAAAGATCCAATTAACATTTTAAGCTCTCAAAATCATCTCTCAATCAAGAAATTTTAGCACAAGGATCCTCAAAAACACACACACACACACACTAAACAAGTCTAACCAATTTTATATTTCAAAAACAAGTTAAGACAGTTTAGTGAGCATACATTAGCACATGTAAAACCTTTGTGGTGACCAAATCACATTGTACCTGCACATGTATCAAGAGTAGCAAAGAATATTGCGTGTTGTGTGTGAAAAACATCGCAAGATTGCATATGTGTATACATGTTATGACGATCTGAGATATGAGAAAATAACTTTAACTCACACACAATCATAACTGTTTGATGGGGACTATCACCTTTGAGGTACATCCTATGACTCCAACATCTCCTAGAAAACACGCTTGCAATCATATTTAAAGCATTTTAATCTTTTTGCTTTTTATTTTCTTTGCATATTTTCTTTTAAGCATATCATGCATGGGCATAAAAAGAGAGAAAAGAAATACCCAACATGTTAAGCATAGACATTGCACTTTTGCTATGCTGAAGCATATGGATGTCTTTGACACTGCACTTTTGCTATGCCGAAGCATACAGGTGTCATACTATGATTGGTGGACAACAGTGGTGAGATGGTCATTTATGCCTTTCTCTTAGAATTTTCTAGTCCTACCCGTCAAAAAGAGTGATATGAGTGTTAAGTTTAAGTGATAACTTAATCTTACTCATCACAGACAAGAGCCACAAATCTCACTTGCTTAGTTATGCATAGAGATGCTCATCTAAGTTACAAGAGATACAAAGTTTTAGAAAACTCTGTTTCATTGGCCATCCAAGGTACACAAGTACCAAAGTACACAAAACACATACTGTTTTGGTATTTTTCTGATTTTTCAATTTTTTTTTAATTTTTATATCAAAAACAAAATAAACAAAACTGAAAATAAACAAACAAAAACATGTTATCAAATCAAAGCAAAAACTAGACTGACTCAACAGAAATGCAAAACACACAAGCAATGCAACAAACAAGAAAAACAAGAAGGGAAAAGAAAGTGATGAGATCACTTAGAGTCCTTTTTCTTCCGCACCTTGGAAGAACTTTTCCTTTGATTGAACCCTTGAACCGGCGGTGAGGGGGAAGAATTGAGATCGTTCAAGTTCGAAAGGAACATGAGGGCCTTTAGAAGATCTTCAAGAGGAGCAAGAGAGGATTGAAGCTGATTTTGGCTTCCAGATGCTATCATGCCATTGCTATGTTGAGTGGCTAACCACTTATAGCAATTTGGTCGAGTATGACCGATAGCTCCACAATGATGACAGAGATGCTGCTTCTTTTGTTTAGGCTTTTGAGAGTTAGCCTTCTTAGCCCTAGGGTTTTTAGCATCTTTCTTATCTTGCTTAGGGGGTGCTCCTAAGATAGATTTACTCTTGTCTAGGTTCTCACTAGCTAATTCAGTTTTAAGCTCAGTGTTCTCAATTTCAGTGTTATTAGCAGGAGAAACAAAAACAGTTTTGCTAGTAGAAGCTGTATTAGAGAAAGAAAGACCATACCCCAAGCCAGTTCGATCCGAAGCAGATTTCTGATTGCTAAGCATCTCATCAAGCTTTGCACTTGAAGTCCTCTCCAGTTGAGCTCTGACTTGAAACAGCTCTGCTTCAAGCTTCTTGGTCTTCTCAGCCAAAAAGTTGTTCTCAAATCTCAGTGCTATAATAGTTTGATTCGCCTCATCAAACTTTGTGGATAACTCTTCACGATCAAGTTCCACATCACTGAGCTTCTTGGTGGCCAGCCTATATAATTTCTCATGCTTTTCAGAGAGCCTGTAAAGCTTCTTATAGGCTGAATGGATATCATCTTGATCATCCATCTTCTCAAATTTGGACTCCACCAGTTCTTCTTCTTCATCCACTTCTTCAACAATCCCTTCAGTAGGAATGACCGTGGCAGTGAAGGCATTTAAGATTCCGTCATCCTCATTGTCGGAATCATCTTTAGGCTCAGTGTCACTTAGGGTTGCAGCAAGTGCCTTGCTTTTCCCAATGCTCTTGAGATATGTAGGACACTCATGTTTCATGTGTTCGAACCCATGACATCCAAAACACTTTGGTCCTGTAGGAACAGTGTACTGACCGCCATCCTTAGCATCCTTCTTCCCTTTGTCTTGGCTTTTAAACTAAGAAGAACTAGACTGCCTGCGGTCCTTGTCGAAGCTCCTTCCATTTGCATTCTTCATAAACTTCTTGAACTGCCGGGTAATGTAGGACTTCATCTTAGAATCTTCATCATCGAAAGACTCATTAGTATCACTGCTCTTTGCCTTCAAGGCCATGCTTTTGCCTTTATTTGACTTGCCAATCCTAGATAACCCTATCTCATAGGTTTGCAAGTTTCCAACCATCTCAGTCAAAGGAATCTTGTCTATATCCTTTGATTCCTCTATTGTCGTAATCTTGGCATGGAATCTCTTAGGTAGAGATCTGAGCACCTTCCTTACAATCTTGGGTTCAGGGATGGTTTCCCCAAGATTGAAGGCTGAGTTCACTATGTCCTTGAGCTTGGCATAGAACTTATCAAACGACTAATCCTCCTCCATCTTAATTTCTTCAAAGCTTGTAGTGAGCCTCTGAAGTTTTGAATCTTTGACAGCCTTTGTTCCTTCATAGGTTGTCTGGAGGATGGTCCAAGCCTACTTAGCAGTTTCAGTTGAGGATATCTTCTTGAACTCCTCATTGGTGACTGCGCTAAATAAGGCATTTAATGCTCTGCTGTTGAAGTTGGTCGCCTTGATCTTTGCGTCATCCCAATCGGCCGGTTCTTCTTTTGGCTTAGTCCAGCCAATCTCTACAGCTTGCCATACCTTCTCATCTAAAGACTGCAAGAAAGCTCTCATATGTACTTTCTAGTATGCATAGTTAGTGCCATCAAATAAAGGAGGTATGATTAACGACTGTCCTCTATCCATGACAAACAGGGGTCAATGGATCAACACAGTAAAGATTAAACCTAGTCAGAGTGTGCCTGCTCTGATACCACTTGATAGGCCACAATCTGAATAACCTCTAGTGATTAAACCAATTAATTAATTAGCCAAGTTATTAATTAATCAATTTAACATGCAAATAAGTGGAAGCACAAACAAATCACCAATAAACTAATTAAGCAGCGGAAAATAAATAACACGGTGATTTGTTTACGAATGGGGAAAACCCTTGCAGCAAAAACCCCACCGGGTGATTTTCAGGTCACCACTCCCGAAACTTCACTATTATCAAATCAAGCGGTTACAAGTAAAGGAATCCCAAGTACCTTACCAACCTACAGTTGAACCCTTACCCCGATACCCAATTGGACTTGATCTGTAGTGACAATTT
This sequence comes from Quercus ilex subsp. ballota, assembly GCA_032727855.1. Taxonomy (NCBI): domain Eukaryota; kingdom Viridiplantae; phylum Streptophyta; class Magnoliopsida; order Fagales; family Fagaceae; genus Quercus; species Quercus ilex. The sequence goes on from CM064909.1 coordinate 35,910,606, forward strand.
CCACCTTTAATGCACGGCTCCCAAGTACGTGACTAACCAATGCGCGGATCCCAGTACGCGACTTCAAACACCAACTAAGAATGAGAGGTTAGCTACAAAGTTCTTCAGTTCATCCTTTACGATGAAGATCAGGAAGATGCTTGGTTACAAAACCCTTTGGTGCAAATACACAGTAACTTCTTGAGAGAAGATGAACTAGGTCAAGAACTTCGTCTTTTGATCACAATTTGCTTGAATAAAGATTGCTCAATGCTTTTGCAACTTGTGTACAATTTGACGGCTCTTAAAACAATCCTTTTATATGTTTAGGGTTAGAAGAAAAGAAGGCACAAAAGCATATTCACGGATCCCAAGGAAATCAGATTAGAAAATCGGTTTTTGTAATTCTCGACAGATAGCAGGTGTTGAGGTAGGTATCGAGCAGGTGTCGAGAATTAATGAATGTGCACTTCAGCTTGCTTTTTCTTGGACAGACTTGATGATTTCAACACTTGATCTTAAAACCTTATTTCTTGAAATATTAAAAACACCTAGAACTACCAAATTACAAGTAGAGCGCGTTTTGTCAAAAGGATTAGCCAATTTACATAAATAAGTGACATATGTTCTTAATAAGTGAACACACATATGTCCTAACACAGATCTTCTTGAAGTCACTAGTTTCCCCATAGGTTTGAGTTCGAGGATCATGCAAGACCTTGGTTCTGTCTAGTACTTAGATCTTCTTGAAGTCACTAGTTTCCCCATAGGTTTGAGTCCAAGGACCATGCAAGAACTTGGTTCTGTCTAGTACTTAGATCTTCTTGAAGTCACTAGTTTTCCCATAGGTTTGAGTCGGAGGACCATACAAGACCTTAGTTCTGTCTAGTACTTAGATCTTTCTTGAAGTCACTAGTTTCCCCATAGGTTTGAGTTCGAAGACCATGCAAGACCTTGGTTCTGTCTAGTACTTAGAACTTTCTTAAAGTCACTAGTTTCCTCATAGGTTTGAGTGCGAGGACCATGCAAGACCTTGGTTCTGTCTAGTACTTAGATCTTTCTTGAAGTCACTAGTTTCTCCATAGGTTTGAGTCTGAGGACCATGCAAGACCTTGGTTCTGTCTAGTACTTAGATTTTCTTGAAGTCACTAGTTTCCCCATAGGTTTGAGTCCGAGGACCATGCAAGACCTTGGTTCTGTCTAGTACTTAGATCTTCTTGAAATCACTAGTTTCCCCATAGGTTTGAGTTCGAGGACCATGCAAGACCTTGGTTCTGTCTAGTACTTAGATCTTCTTGAAGTCATTAGTTTCGCCATAGGTTTGAGTCCGAGGACCATACAGGACCTTGGTTCTGTCTAGTACTTAGATCTTCTTGAAGTCACTAGTTTCCCCATAGGTTTAAGTCTGAGGACCATGCAAGACCTTGGTTCTGTCTAGTACTTAGGTCTTCTTGAAGTCACTAGTTTCCCCACAGGTTTGAGTCCGAGGACTATACTTAGATCTTCTTGAAGTCACTAGTTTCCCCATAGGTTTGAGTCCGAGGACCATGCAAGACTTTGGTTCTGTCTAGTACTTAAGATCTTTCTTGAAGTCACTAGTTTCCCTATAGGTTTGAGTCGAGGACCATGCAAGGCCTTGGTTCTGTCTAGTACTTAGATCTTTCTTGAAGTCACTAGTTTCCCCATAGGTTTGAGTCCGAAGAGCATGCAAGACCTTAGTTCTTTCTAGTACTTAGATCTTTCTTGAAGTCACTAGTGTCCCCATAGGTTTGAGTCCGAGGACCATGCGAGACCTTGGTTCTATCTAGTACTTCATCATTACTGCTTGGAGTGAAGGAACTTATCCTTAGCGTTGGGAAGTTTGCCTCTAGAGTGATAACGGCCTCGGCCTTACTTTGCCAAAAAGGGGTTCTTCCTTAAATTAGGCCCTTGGCCCAACACAGGCATGGGTATGGGCGGCCTGGCCGTTCATCCCCACATGTGATAGTAGCCCCATCGCGCCTATTTTTTGCCACTTTTGATTACGAGGCGTCTTTTAATTATTCGAGTTGTGTTCCTGACGTTTCGGAATGCGAGGCGCGCCCTCATTAATATCTTTGTGAATTGACACAGATCCAACGGCTGATGATTTCTTTGGAAATTGGGTGGGATTTATCTCGCTTGTAACTCTTCCTTTGAATTTTATGTGGATTAATTTCCACTAGCTTTCGCCTTCTATATAAGGCGCCTCGGGGGAATCGTTGTTCCTCATCTACAAATCCTTGAGTTCTGCAGGAATCTTAAGCTCTCAACCCTTCAGGCATTTCTAAGGACCTTGCCAAGATCGTGATCAAGGCCCAGAGAATGAGATGGCCATGGATAAAGGCAAGGGCAAGGAAGTCGAGCCCCCTTCAGGAACCAAAAATGCCGCCCAGATCCTGGACGACACAGTTGAGGCCAAGGAAGCAGAGGCCAAAGGTGTTCCTACCTTTCAACAGAGCAAGGAAGAAGACCCTCCTCCTTCAGCCAAGAACCGAAGCAAGCGTAGATTGCATCAGACTTTTAGTGCGACAAAGTTCGGGTGTCACCTTGATGGCAGGACATCTTGTCGTTAGGAGAAGAGGGGGCCCATCAGGCGCTTCCGCCTCTTCTTTTTTCTCATCGCCGGTACCACCCACTCTGGCTCGATTGCTGCTGGGACAAGATGGCGAATCTACCATTCCCATGGGCTTTCTCTTTTTATAGTTAACCTTAAAACAAGCCTGCTTCAGCCTCTCCTATTATAGTTAGCTTTTAAAACAAGCCTGCCTCAACCTTTCCTATTATAATTAGCTTTATAACAAGCCCGCCTAAGCCATTTGGTGTATGATGTACCTTTCCTTTATTTAATAAAAAAGGGTTGTACTTTTTACCTTATGAATTTTTCCTTTTTCTGCAGTAATTATTTAATGTGTGCGTTATTATTTTTCCCTCCAATGGGACTTGGAACTGGTGTTGTCGATGGTAATAAAAAGTTGTCACCCTGACTTTAACAAAACCAACAATAGCTCCCGACTGCTAACTTTAAGTAAGCTAACAACGTAGGAACAATTAGGAACATAACCATGTGCTCTATACCGCAGGCTGCGCAATCATTAAAGAATGTCGCCAGTGCGCGTTGACTTTCCCAAAGCAGGAGGTTCGAGGACCCGGCTTGGCTAAGGTTCCGTTTAACCGCATCAAAAGATTCTAGGATATCAATATATTCCTTCCAGGCTACTGGACCCGTGAACCAGTCTACTAGACTCGCGAGATCCAGCCCCTTGGCAGAGGTACGGGGTGTATACTTGATGTCAGAAGCCCCTAGGATTGTGCCCCATTTAGCAATCCTCTTCGTGTAGTCAGTACTTCGAAGCATATACTTGAGCGGAAGCTGAGTTATGGCAACAATTGCGTGTATGTTCTTGGAAATAAAGGGGAACCTTTTGTTTAGCATGCACTGCTTCCAAAATGACCCTCTTCAGGGGCTCTTGCTGATGGGAGCTTGATCCTACCATGATTGATCGTTGCACTCACTAATGCACAAGTTTTTCCTACAGACGGCGCCAATTGTAGGGACTGGGTTTGAGCGTTGCTACTTTTGGATGAGTGGACTCAGACCTAACTAGCCCAATACAATAAATTAGTAGAGAATGGGTTCAAGAACTAGCCTTAATAAGGATTACAACAACTAAACATGGTTATGAGTGGGTTAAATAACAAGGAAATAAATTCAAAGTGTAAAATTCCATCCTCGGCAATCTCCTGAGGAGCTTGTAGTTCTTATTATTTTCTCGACACCTGGTTACAAAGGTTTCTAAGATGATACGAATTGCTACAATGTTTTGTGTTTCTCCCCCCCTCACTCAGTGTAGTAGTGGTACATTCATGCAAGCTCCAAGGGCATATAAAGCATGAGTGGGGCGCTTCCTTAGGCGATGTGGGACAACCCCACCCCTTGGGAACAAAACTTTCACACACTTGGCACTGTGAGGGAGATACAAATAGATGGGCGGTGGTCATTATCCTAACACACCTCAACCCAAAAAGTGCTTTTTTTTAGGGGAGAATTTTGTTCAGCCCCTGCAAGCCATTTGTCCTCTTTGGGGAGCCAAGCCCGCAAGGTTTTGTTACGAAGGGGTGGGAGTTCAGGATCTTTACCTTAGAGGCTTTACACCTTAGTCCCACATCGCCTAAGTACGCGACCCACTCATGCTTTATATGCCCTTGGAGCTTGCATGAGTGTATCGCTACTACACATTCTAAACTACTATGAATGCTTCTCCAGGAATAAGAAGGAGAAGAACCAAGCTTAGCATTTAGTAAATCACCAGTGGGGAAGTACCTGGCTTTGAGCACACGGGCCACCAGAGAGCTCGGGTTAGTGAGAATCCTCCAAGCTTACTTAGCCAGCATTGCCTAATTGAAGGCTTGCAAATTCTGAACCCCAAATCGCCTTTGTCTTTGGAATGCATAATCTATTCCACCTAACCCAACTGATCTTTGTTTCCTGCTGCCTTTGGCCCCACCAAAAGTTTTTCATCATTCTTTCCATGTCATTACATAGACTTATGGGGAGTTGGAAGCAACTCATGGTATAGGTTGGGATTGCTTATGCCACCGCTTTGATGAGAATTTCTTTCCCCCCCATAGATAGGAGCTTGCCTTTCCAACCCACTAATTTTTAACCGACCCTCTCCTTTAGGATTGCAAAGACTTGATTATTTGACTTACCAATAAGAGATGGGAGGTCAAGATATTTAGAATGCCTTGAATTTTGCATAGGGCCCAGTATATTAAAAATTCCATCCCTAGTTTCTTGGGCTGTATTGGGGTTGAAAAAAATGGAGGATTTGTCTGTATTAACTTTCTGACCCAAAGCTTCTTCATACTCCAACAGGATTGATCTTAACTTATGGCATTCATCCGAGGTTGCTTTACAAAAAAGGATGCTATCATCGGCAAAGAAAAGGTGGGTCACCTTTGGACAACCCCTACAAATGGAAATGCCTGTGATGAGTTGGTTCCTGGCTGCTTGGTGGATGAATGCTGAAAGGCCTTCGTCACAAATCAGGAAAAGACTTGGGGAGATTGGGTCGCCTTGGCGGAGACCCCTCGTAGGAAAGATGGTTCTGTAGGCAACACCATTAATGAGGACAGAGTATGTTACTGAGGTGATGCATTGCATGACCAAGTTGATCCATTTGTTACAAAACCCCATTTTTTCCATTACCTTGGAGATAAATCCCTATTCAACCCTATCAAATGCCTTACTCATGTCCAACTTGACAGCCATATAGCCCTCCTTCCCTGATGTTTTATGATCTAGATAATGCATCAACTCGAAAGTCACTAACACGTTATCAGTAATGAGTCTGTCAAAGGTGAAGGCACTTTGATTTTCTGATATAATGTGGGGTAGGAGAGCTTTTAGACAGTTGGCAAGAGTTTTTGAGATGAGCTTATAGACTACATTGCATTGGCTGATGGGGCGAAAATCTCATTCTCTTGGGGTTATTTATTTTCGGAATTAGGGAGATATTGGCCTTGTTAAGCTCTGGTATGGGTATGTTATGGTTGAGGACATTTAGGACCATATTAGTAACATTATTACCAATAATACTCCAATATTTTTGGAAAAATACAGCAGACATACCGTCTGGTCCTGGAGCTTTGGTAGGGTGGATTTGCTTTAATGCAGCTACCACTTCCTCCTTGGTGAATTCTCTTGTTAAGCTCTCATTCATGTCATTTGTCACCATAGAAGGAATTGCATCAGCTACTATCTCAATACGGTTTGGGTGAGAAGAGTTGTATATGTTCTCAAAGTAAGATATGGCAGCTTAGGCAATGCTTTCTTTGTCATCACACCACCTTCCCTGCTCATGCCAAATACCCAAAATAGTATTCTGATTTCTCCTTTCCGAAGCTTGTGCATGGAAAAACTTAGTATTTTTGTCACCCTCTTTAAGCCAATGGGCTTTTGCCCTTTGCCCCCAACAAATTTCTTCATCATCCAAGAGGTCATTAATCTCTTCCCTTATCCTGTTAATCTCCAAACTCAGATCCTCCTCCTTTTCCCTAAGGACTAGGGCATTCAACGTATTCCTCTTATCTTGAATTTTCTTTGGAATTTGCCCATATACCACAGAACTCCATTTGAAGAGTTCAGCAGCACAACTTTTGAGATTTTCTGAAATGCCTTTCGGAGTGCTAAAATCCACACTAGAACCCCAAGTGGCCTCAACAATGTCTTTACAATCTTCTCTCTTAGTCCACTGAGCTTCAAAATGGAATCGCCTAGCCTTTGATTGCTTTTTAGTCTTGGAATCAGTAATTAGTAATGCATAGTGATCTGAGGTGGAATCCACTAAATTGAAAACTTTCATCTCACTAAATTGGTCTGACCACTCAGATGTAGCCAAAGCCCTATCTAATCTAAGGCCAATTCTATTTTCTCCCCCTTGCATATTACACCATGTGTAGTCTGGACCACAATATCCCAAATCATGAAAACTACAATAATTTACTATTCCCCTGAATCCATCCATCTGTTGCTGGGTGAGGTTAGCACCTCCAAATTTCTCATCCATTGAGAGAATTTCATTAAAATCGCCTAAACAGAGCCAGGGAAGATGGAATTGATTATTAAGAAAAGCAAGGAGATGCCAAGATTCATACCTTTTATAAGTCTCTGGATGGCCGTAGAAGCCAGTAAATCTCCATTTGTAATCACTGTTGGGCTCTGAGATTACTGCATCAATGTGGAATCTTGTATAGCTTTTAACCTCCAGATTAATTTCCCTTGCCCAGAGAAGAGCAATTCCCCCACTTCTGCCAACACTAGGAACTATCAAACCATTTGCAAAACCAATTTTGTTCTTTATTCGCTCCATACGATTATTCCTTGATTTTGTCTCCATAAGGAAGACAATTTTGGGGTTCCAATGCCCGCACAAGATCTTGCAGCGCCCTAACTGACCGTGGATTCCTCAGTCCCCAGCAGTTCCAACTTATGGGATTCATGGCTCTCGGCGGTGCTGCCTAACAGCCATAGCCGTTTTATCTTCCACCTCATTTTAAAGTTTGATAGCTTTCGAGCAATGTTTTTTCTACGTTAGAGCTTCATCTTTAGTTAAGATTAATATTCCCACCCTTTTGGCCCCCAGAATTTGAGTTTGGACTTCAGGAGATGGGCTTTTATTTTTACCTTTTTCTCTTGCTATCTTTTTCAATTGGCGTTTTACCTTGCCAATTCCTTCTCCCGTTGGGCTTGAGTTGTCATCAGAGAGTATCCTGATGTTTGTTGGGACTGCTTTTGGTTTTGTTGGGCTAGAAACCTCCATCATCTCCTTTTCAACTTATGCATGTTGGCCCACAAAGGAAGACGCATAATCAGGTCCTTTTCAACTCATGCTTCCTTTGTCACTTTATGCTTGCTTCTCACCATTGCCAGAACTTCCTTCACCGTCAACTGTCACTGACACATACGGATTCCTTGCTGTTGTCTGGGCATTTTCTTCATCTCTGTTTCCATTAACATCATCTCTGCCTCCACTGCTAGTGGACCGTGATTTCTCAAAACCCACTTTCCCATTAGCTTTTAACCAATCACCGTATTGCCTAGAGGCGTTGTACCAATCTGAATTTTCTGGGCAATGCTTATCATTATGCCCCATTTTGCCACACAAGAAGCAAAAAATTGGGGGCCTTTCATATTTGAAAGTTACCCAAAATTTTCCTCCCTTTGTGTTAGTTATCTTCCCCCCACGCCTAAGAGGCTTTTCCAATGGCAAATCAACTCTGATCCTCATAAACTTCACTTGTTCAGCTTGCCCAATCCTTTTATCTGATTCTATAAATTTCCCTAAGCTATTTCCGAGCTCCTTTCCCACTCCTTCATCCATCATCTCAAAAGGAAGCCCCTAAACCTGAACCTAGAATGGAGAATGTGTAAAAACAATATTGGATGCTGTGAGACCCCTTCTCCATCTGCTTAACAACAACAAGTTGTATCGAAGTTCCATGGTCCATTCTTCTTGACCCATTTGAGTTGGTATTCTGAACCAAACTTGAACTGCAGAATTCCATTCCCAACATCCACTATCTGCAAGTCTAATCCCATTTTCCATGCCATTCTCAGCGTATTTTTCAATGCGTGCTGATTTTGTTGTCTATTCGAAAAGAGTTTGCCAAAAAGAGTCAAAGAACACTCTTCTAGCAGATCTGATCTATAGCTCGTTGAGATGTTTATTTCCTCTTCCTCCTCTTTTGTAAGATGGAGGTTTAGGAGACCTTCTACCACCGCTTCTTCCATGGCGGCGCTAGAGAGAAGAAAGGGACGAACCCAGAGAAAACCTTGACAGTATGAAAGTGAGAACAATACTCGGCTTGGAAGACGAGAGGAAGAAACGCCTACTTTGGGAGAGAGTAAGTAAATGATGATAATGTAAATAGGAGAAATAGCCCATTAATTCCTGATCAAGAGAAAGCCCAATACCTCACCTACCTTTTAACCATATTTTTGTTCTTTTGTCACTTTCGGATCAATTTGGTTTTATGTCATGACGATCTACAATGAAAGCTATTTTCTTACTTAGACAATTAAAGGAAAAATATAGAGAAACTCATAAAGATTTTCATATGGTTTTCATTGATCTTGAGAAAGCATATAATAAGATCCCTAGAGGGGTTATATGGTGGGTTTTGGAGAAGAAATGAGTTCCTCTAAAGTATACTAAATTGACTAAAGATATGTATGATAGAACTGTAATTAGTGTGAGAACAAGTGAAGGAATCACAAGTGAGTTTCTTATAACTTAAGTTTGTATCAAGAATCAGCATTAAGCCTATATCTCTTTGTACTAGTGATGGGTGAGCTCACTAAATTGATTCAAGAGAAAGTTCCTTAGATATGTTTTTTTTTTTTTTTTTTCAAATGATATAGTTTTAATTGATAAAACTAGAAGTGGAGTTAATACCAAATTAGAACTTGGCGAGACGCACTAGAATCTAAAGGTTTTTGTTTAAGTGGGAATAAGACATATAGTACATGGAATATAAGTTTAGTAAATGTAGAAATAGAGACAAAGAGGCAGAAAGACATGATGGTAAAAAGATACTGAAGAGTGTGAGTTTTTGATATCTTGAATCAATAATTTGGGATTAGGGTTTTGTTGTTATTGTTGTCGTTGTTGTCACTTCAAGATCAATGGATCATGCAAAACGAAGTGTTATACTGAACGGTTTTTAGACCCCTTAACACAACCGGATTAACCTAGTTAATTAGCCAAGTGATTAACTTAGTCAAATTATGCAAATCTAGGTTATCACAATCAAACAATCATATCAAGTATAAAGCAGCGGAAAAGTAAATAGCATAATGATATGATGACCCAAGAAACCACATTGGTAAAAACCTGGGGAGGATTTAACCTAACTATCCTCAAGGTAAACTTGAATCCACTATCTTGAAAGAATCGAAGTTCATACAATAAGACTTACAAGCCCCCACGCTCGACTTCTTATTGCTACCCACTAGTAGAACTTATTGACACGACCACGTGCAAGCTCCGAGACCACGGACTCCTTCTTTCTTGGATTCTCCGGCAAGTACAAGCACACCCGCTTGTATATCTTTAAGTTTCAATGGCAGCAACTGAATTGATCATCAAGGTGTAGATAACATCTCCTCCTTGAAAACCCTAAGTTTTGTGTAAAGGAAAGCTCTTCTAGATCTTACAAGAGATTTACACAAAACAGCAAATATGAGCAACATGAGCAACCTCTAAAACGTGACTAGAGTTTGCCTCATATACCTTGGCAAAACATAAAACCCCAAAACGTTTTAAAATAGGCTAGGGCTGAGTTGGAAATTTGAAGGAAAAAACATTCTACCCGAGATTCGATCGATCGAGCCAGGCCGAAAGTCACTAATACTTTCTGCAGCCACTCGATTCCAACTTTACATAAACGCACAACTTTGAGCAAGCCTAAGCAAGACTAAACAACCTATTTTGATCATGGTTTGCCAACAATACAAATTAGAGTTCTAAATACATAAATTCCTAAGTCTTTAGAACCTAACAAACTCCCCATTTGGCAATCCGTGACAAAACACAACTAAAAGCTCAAAGTTTACAAAATAAAGCCCTTTACAAAAAAATGCTCATAACAACAAATTCAATCCTAACTACTATCCATTAGTTGCAAGTGTAGACAGCAGCTCAATTGAATCAACCTGTATTTCCTGAAATACTCAACAAACGCATAAATGCATGTGTGACAGAAAAACAGTAAAACAACAACAAATATGTAAACTAACTCTCTCCCTAAGTTAGATACATCAAAAACAATGTTAACTCCCTTTTAAACAAAGCATTCTTGTATTTTCCACACAACACAAAATAAAGACATATATCAATGAATAATTTATAAATATAAATCAATAAGCAGTGAACACAAGAAACATATAAACCAATGAATGTAACTAGAAGTAACATGAAAAACCCACCAACAATACATCTAGAGCCAAAAGAATGTAAATACAAGATACAGCTCCTAGATACAGTCTAATTACCATAGGCTCAAAAAAAAAACTCTCCCTAAACAACAAAAAACCCTACAGGCTCAACAAAATCTACTCCCCCTTTTTGTGACAGAATGCCAAAGGGCAATCATAACCCATCATCAAAAGGAGGTGGCGAAGGAGAACGTCGAGAAAGCGCCAACTCTGCACGCAATGCATGAACCTCGTCGAGCAAGTCCATCAAAATTTGTCCATGAGCCGCCTAAACGGTCAAGACATGATCCAACGTACGTCGAATGTCTGAATCATCCAAAGTAGTTAGTGGAGGAACATCAGCAGCACCAGACGTCTCAGCCTGTGCATCACCTGTAGAAGAGGGAGGAGGGGGTGCAACACCAGAAGAAAAGAGGCACCTATAGGACCAGTAATATGGACGGGCTCAGAAGCAGGAAAACCATCTAGTCCTAAAAATAACAAAATCCTATGAATGAAGATAGGATAAACAAGGGCGTGACCAACAACGCTACTCCTATGAATCTCGTTCAAAGAACGAAGAAACAGATGAGGAAAAAAAATAGAAGCACCAAACACAAGTGCATACAAAAACACACATCTCTCAATGGGGATGGTGTGGAGATGAGAGATAGGCCACAAAAAATGACCCGCTATCCGAAGAAAAAGATAGGTAGTCTTAGGGAGCTCAGCGGACGTGATCTAAGGATCAGAACCCCACTAGATAGAAGACCTAGTGATGTATGACATAACGTCATCAAGGGGTGGAGACTCCTCATAGGGATAGTCAGGGTGCCTAACGACTGGGACCCCAAGAGCATCAGCCATTACATCAGGAGTAATGGTGAACTCTACACCTCGTATCCAACTCTTAACAAGGGTGTTGGAATCATAGACATGACAAGAGAGGTTCGAATAGAACTCTCTAATGAGGGCGGTCGGAGGCGGATGATTTATCTCCAACAAGGATAGCAAGCCCCTACTCTCAAAATTTGCCCTAATGGCAGGATCAACCTCATCTAAAATTACAGAACGCTCAGCTCAAATCTTCCTCTTACTGTTCAACTTATCAAAGGCTTCTCTACTCTTGGCATCCTTAAACAACTCACTCCTAGAGGGTGACACAGAAGAAGTGGAGGGGGTCCTATGGGCTCTAGTTTTTCTAGGCATAGTTCTAAGGAAAGGACAAGGACACACAGTAGAACCAAGAACCAAAAAAAAGGAAAAACCAAGGGCAGATTGCAAGTTAGCACAAAACAGATATAGAACAAAAATCTATATGATGCATGAACAATAAAATGGCATGATGCATGCTCTAATGCAGTGAAACTAGGTTCAATTTAGGTTCAAAATCACAAAATTGGCTTTAGCATAGAGTGTCTAACAAAAACCCCAAAAAAGTTTGAAAACCACTTAAATGTTTTGAAATAAATTGACGAATTGACCATTACATATGAGAGATAACAGATAAGAATGATCAATTACATCAAAACAACAAACCAATTTCATCAATTTTAACCCAATTGAACAAAATCCCCAAATCAGATTCAATAAAAACCCTAGAAAATCCAATTTCTCACAAACCACAAAATTGAGCAAATTATCCAACATAGATCATGTTAATAACATCATAGGAACAAAACCCAATGATCAATTTCAGAAAATATGGCTTCAATCACCAAAAACCCCAAATATGTATAGGTTCGAAATCTCCAAATTAAAATGCATGAAAAATGCATGAAATGAGAAAAATAAAAGCAAAAAGAAGGGTAAAAGAGTCTTACCGGTATTTGGAGAGAGAAACCTTGCCAAAAGAATGATCAAAAACGACAAAAATCTGAGGTGGAGCCAAGTCCGAATCAGAGAGAGAGAGAGAAAACTTAGAAACTTTTTGAAAAAGAGTTTTTGAAAAGGTCAAGATCTAAGTTTTAAAAAACTTGATTCGCAATATTCGATTGATCGAAAAACAGTTTCGATCAATCGAAACAGACAGAAACTCTCAGAAAATTGTAAAAAAAATGAATTTTTGAAAAACACTAGAATTTTGATGCAATCTCTCCTCAAAGCATTAGAAAAATGAAACAGATGCATGAGTATGAGATGAAATAATTTTCACAAACTCAAGATTTAAACCCAATTCTCCTAAAAATTTTGATTTCAAACAATCTCCCTTTTTAAATTCTCAAGCAACAAATTAGTTGTGCATAAAACTCAAGGTATTTTTCAAACTTGGTTGGTCAGACCATAATCACACACAAGAACATGTACAATGTTTAGCAAAAAGTAACTTGTGTAGTGTGTGCAATTAGCAAAAACTTGAGATACATGTGAGGTGATATATGAACAGAAATTAACCACAAAGTCTACAAAATTCATCACATAGAATTCAAAAGAGACTATTTCCTAAAGAGTTACATCATATAACTCCCACATCTCCTAGAATATAAGCTTGCAATCATGTAAGTTTCTTGAATTTTGCCTCATAATATACACACCAATTTTAATTATGTGATTTGGCATCAAGCCTAATAGTACACACCAATTTTAAGCATAAAACAATTAAACCGAGGCTTCACCTCATGTTCTTTTTGTGCATGTGCTACACTTTCTCGAGCACAAAATCTTAAGATATGCACTAAAATGTTCATGATTGGCTAGTGAACAGTGGTGAGATGGTTATTTATGCCTTTCTCAAAAGGTTCAAGTCCGACAGTCAAAGACATGTAACTTCAAGATCAAGACAAAATGATCAAAAACTATAAACATCTTTCCCACATAACATGCATTACAAAGCTCAAACTAGTAAAGTGCAATAAATAAGCTCATCAAAGCTAAATAAGGTACATAAACATGTTATGTGAAAATAAATTGACCAACCTTTTTTTTAAAAACCAAGAGAATGAATACAAAACACAATTTGCTTTCCTTTTTCTCCCTTTTTTTTATTTTTTATTTTTTATTTTCTTGAAAAGAAGAAACAAAAGCAATCCTAGAATGAAATGCATGAATGATATGCAATGCAAATCCTAGAAAAAGAAAAGAAAAGAAAAGAAAAGGAAACTAAAGAACAAAGGTCACAAAAGATAAGCAATGAGGCATAAGGACCATGTCAGAGAGACTCAATTAAATCGAGCCTTATGCATCCAAAACCTTTTAGATGCACTACGAGCATTGAAGTTCTAAGTTACATTAGAGTGATTTCCAACTTCAAGATAGGAATAAAGATTTAGAGCCTTTACCAATTCACCAATGAATGCCATAGGATCTTGTGCTTGAGGCACATGCACTTTAGACTTATTTGTTCGCTTAGCTGCTTGTAGCTTATAATAATTTGGACGAATGTGTCTAGACTTTCCACAAAAATGACAAACCCAAACAGGCTTACCATGCATCTTGTCCTTAGAAAGGGTAGACTCCTTAGGTTTAGACTCTTTCAGATCAACCCTAATCTTCCTAGGAGGTGTGACCTCTACAGGTTTGACAATCTCACTCACAACCTCATTCACAGGGGGTTCAGTGGAAGAAGAAAGAACAAAGTTTGTGAAATGAGGTGCAGACATAAAGATGCTCTCAACAAAACCTAACCTAGATTTATCAGAAGAAGATTTTTGAACACTCAGCATTTGATCAAGTTTAGAACTAGCAGATATAGTAACAGATAAATCATATTCCAAAGTTTTAACTTTATCAAGTAAGAGCATATTCTCAGATTTCACATTGTTCAAAAGATCATTAGCATCAAATAGTTTAACAAGCAAAATTTTCTTTTCAAACTCAAGAGATGCAATTTTCTTTAAGCCTGATTCAACATTCATGGCATCCTTTGCAGCAACTTGGCAAAGTTTATTGTAGGCTTCTTGAAGATCTGCATCCTTAGAGAGTTCTCTATTAGAAGGGTTCTCTTCAACGGATACACTTTCATTAACTACAGCAGTAGCAGTGAAAGCAATGAAGTTTCCATCCTCATCACATCCAGACTCATCATCAGAAACCTCATTATCACTAAGGGTTACAGCCATAGCCTTCCCCTTAGACCTCAAGTATGTGGGACATTCAGATTTCATGTGACCATACCCTTGACATCCAAAACACTGAGGACCCATAGAATTGTTTGAAAATTGACCAACTTTTTCTCTAGGTTTTTCATTGTTATTAACCTTAGTGGGACCATTCTTCCTAAAGTTTCTAGGTTTAGCAGTGTTTGTACCTCTTGCCTTTCTGTTATTGTTCCTAAGAAAGTTTCTAAAGTTCTTGACAAGGTACGCAATCTCTGTAGCAGAGAGCTCATCATCAAATCCACCAACATCAATTGCATCAACCAACTTAAGAGCCATTGATTTGGATTTGTTAGCTTTGGGTAGGTCTAACTCATAGGACTGAAGAGATCCTACAAGTTCATCAATAGGGATGGAGTTCACATCCTTACTTTCAGTGATGTCAGTCACTTTGAGTCTAAAGTCTTCAGTCAAGGATCTAAGAATCTTCCTAACAATTTTATGTTGATCATAGATTTCACCCAGATTAAAAGCAAAATTAACAATATCATTCAATTTAGCATAGAATTCATCAAAAGATTCATCATCAGACATCCTAATGCTTTCAAATTTAGATGTTAACTGCTGCAACTTAATAATTTTAACTGCCTTTGTGCCTTCATGCACAGTTTGGAGGATTTTCCAAGCAGTATGAGCAACCTCAACATTAAAGATTCTCTTAAATTCCTCCACAGAAACAGCATTAAAGATGCCATTCATAGCTTTGCTATTGAACCCAGCTATTTCTTTTTGAAAAGTTTGCCACTCACTCATAGGAGTAGTGGGCTTCTCCCATCCGTATTCAACGGAGTTTCAGACTCTCTCATCAATAGATTTCAGAAATGCTTTCATCCTTACTTTCCAATAAGCATAATTATTTCCATCGAAATAAGGAGGAATAACCAGAGAGTGTCCGTGTTCCATGACAATAGGGGTCAAGGATCAGCTCAGAGATCAAAAGATCACAAACAGAGAGCTACCCGCTCTGATACCACTTGAACGGTTTTTAGACCCCTTAACACAACTGGATTAACCTAGTTAATTATCCAAGTGATTAACTTAGTCAAATGATGCAAATCTAGGTTATCACAATCAAACAATCATATCAAGTATAAAGCAGCGGAAATGTAAATAACACAATGATATGATGATCCAGGAAACCACACTGGTAAAAACCTGGGGAGGATTTAACCTAGCTACCCTCAAGGTAAACTTGAATCCACTATCTTGAAAGAATCGAAGTTCATACAATAAGACTTACAAGCTCCCACGCTTGACTTCTTATTGCTA
Organism: Quercus ilex subsp. ballota; assembly: GCA_032727855.1. Taxonomy (NCBI): domain Eukaryota; kingdom Viridiplantae; phylum Streptophyta; class Magnoliopsida; order Fagales; family Fagaceae; genus Quercus; species Quercus ilex. The sequence continues at coordinate 35,926,446 of CM064909.1, forward strand.
CCCACCAGTAGAACTTACTGACACGACCACGTGCAAGCTCCGAGACCACGGACTCCTTCTTTCTTGGATTCTCCAGCAAGTACAAGCACACCCGTTTGTATATCTTTAAGTTCCAATGGCAGCAACTGAATTGATCATCAAGGTGTAGATAACATCTCCTCCTTGAAAACCCTAAACTTTGTGTAAAGGAAAGATTCTCTAGATCTCACAAGAGATTTACACAAAACAGCAAATATGAGCAACATGAGTAACCTCTAAAATGTGGCTAAGGTTTGCCTTATATATCTTGGCAAAACATAAAACCCTAAAACATTTTAAAATAGGCTAGGACTGAGTTGAAAATCTGCAGAAAAAAACATTCTGCCCAAGATTCGATCGATCGAGCCTAAGCTTCGATCGATTGAGCCAGGCCGAAAGTCACTAATACTTTCTGCAGCCACTCGATTCCAACTTTACATAAACGCACAACTTTGAGCAAGCCTAAACAAGACTAAACAACCTATTTTGATCATGGTTTGCCAACAATACAAATTAGAGTTCTAAATACATAAATTCCTAAGTCTTTAGAACCTAACATATACAAATCAAAGTGACACTTTCTTTGTTTAGTTAATTTTAAGAGAAAGTTTATGGACATATTAAAATTTTACAACAGTCTGACAATAACTTTGTTTTGAGTTGTGGTAGGTTCATGTGCAATCATATTTTATTTTATTTTTAATTTATAGTGAGTTGACATCTCAACATGTTGTGAAAAATGATGTGAAATTTTGCTGTACCATCTCTTTTAAAAAAAAAAAAATCTAATTTTAAACTAGAAAAGCTTTTAAACGCCTAACTCTTTTGTAAATATAATGTTCCCTTTTGTAAATCCAATGTTCAATTTGACCCTTAATTTGGGGAATCTTCCTTTTTCAGCAGCTTGAGAAATGTAACACCCTCATATAATGAGAAAGCTAAACTTGCTCACATACAGTTTATCGGACTACCATTTTATAAGCTAATGCTTTACTTAAAATGGGAGTTTCTTGGCGCAGCAGACATGATTAGATTGCTACATGCTGCTAAAGGTTGTGGTAAAGCCCTCCTACCTCCTTTTTTGGGTTTTTAAGTGTAGGTTGCCTAAAATGTTAATATTGATCATTGTTGGCGAAGTCCAACACATTCCTGTGATTACCAAAATAAGTGCTTTCAAACATCATGTATTATTCTCTTTGTTAAAAGCGCCACTGTGCAACCAATTGGAACTTTCAAGGAAAATTCTGAAATTTTCTAGGAGACTATGGAAATTTATAAGATGTTATAAATATTTGAGTTCAAAACTCTTAGCCATTATCTTTGGGTCACCTCATAATTTTGCATTTCCAAAAAGTAAACATGACAATGCATGGATTGGGTTGAATGGATACTGAAAGGTAGGGGTGACAATTCATGTTTGCAGGTCGGGTTTGTATTGTGTTGAACTATAAGTATTTGGCTATATGGGTTGACCCGAACTTAACCTATTTAGTAAACGTGTTAAGAATCATCAACCCTAACACGATTTGTTTATTAAACAGGTCAACCGAACACGATACGTTTAGCCCATGTAATTAACAAGTCTTGTAAAAGTCAATACAAATAGCCCGTTTAATAACCTGTTTGATTAATAGCTCGTACCTGAATAACCTGTTGTTAATTCCCATATATCTAAAATTAAAATATAATTATTACAACCATAAATATAGTAATAAACATATAATTACAACCATAAATTAAGCAATGATAACAAAAGTTAATACCTTTATAAGCTAAATGAGTCAAACATGTTGGTCCACATGTTAAACCTGAACACAACCCGTTTATTAAAGGGCCAGCATATGACCTGAACTTATTTAATCTCAACCCATGACCTCTTTATAAATGGGTTAGTCATATTAGGTCCGTAGGTTGTGTCAGATTTTACCACCCCTACCGAAAGAGATGACAATAGGTACCATACCGATCAAAAAGATATTAGACTAAAATGGGTAGTCATTTCTATGACCATTACCTAGCCTTTGATGGGTGGAGTCAACTTAGGGTCCATTTGGATACAACTTATTTTTGCTGAAACTGAAAACTGAAAATTGAAAACACTGTAGCAAAATAATCTTTAAATGTGTAAAAAGTACTATGGGACCCATTTTTAATATTTTTAAATGCATGAACAGTGCATGCACTGTTCATGAAGAGTAAATATTGTCTTTAAAAGTTAATAACTGCGGCTTTAAAAAAAAAAAAAAAAAAAAAAAGAGAGAAAACGCGCTTTGAAAATGCAGACGCCGGATTAAGTGCTATCCAAACACATACTTAGTGAGCCCATATTTCTTTCATATACCCCCAAAAAAAAAAAATTATATGTACTTTTTAAATTCCTTTTATCACATTTATTTCAATACAAATAAAAGGGAAAGAAGGTTGAAAAGAATTTAAATAATATATCAATATTTAAGTTTATAGTGTAGTAGTTTATTCTAATAGTATATTAATCCAATAATTGCACACAAAATGAAAAAAGAAACAGGTACACTTATCATACATGAATTATTAAATAAAATTAAATCACCTATGAAAATAACTATATTGAGCTTAAAAATAAAATATATCATGTTATGTAAAGAAAAAGAAAGGTAAATAATTAGAAAAAAAAAATCTATAATAAACTTAAGAAGTAGATTTGATTATAAAATTATTTGTATTTAAGAATTACACATTAAATTGATGAGCCATGTCATTAGTATTTTTATTTACAATATAGAAAATCTAATATAACTTTAGTATACAATATATATTGAAATTAAGTTTATAAAAAAATTTAGTTTTAAATTTTATAATAGATACTTAGCAAACATTTCAGACAGATTAGGTTAATTATTGGCTTGACCTAGTTGGTTAGAGTAAAAGTTGAGTACCGAATCAAATTAAAATTGAATTACTCATATCCTAGCACTCCAATGCACTAGACATAAAATGATTACATATTGGTCTCGTTTTATGTTCAATGCATAGACTCAAGCTTTGCCTTTTTTTTCCCTTGCCTTTCAAAAAGAAGCAACCCTTCAATCCCATCAAAAAACTACAGAATCACGAACCAAGTTATGGGTAAAGGAGTTATTATGTTGCGCAGTAGTTTGGAAATAGGACATTTGCAGTTCCCATGATTCTGCGTTTTTTGCTAAAGTGGGTTCTTGCCAAACTAGTATTCAGTATATAGTGCAGCCATTATATTGCTACCTATTGTGTGACAAGGAAACAAGAAAGAAACTAGGTGCTGTTTAGAAAGTGATCGAGTTCAACGTTTTCGGCTAAAGTGGGTTCCTGCCAAACTATTTCCAAATGTTGTACTTTGCGCCACACAAGAAAGTGTAGCCAGAATCCCTGCTATAAACTGGATTGGTTTCATGGCACATGTTAGCTGCTAGATATTATTGGGTTTACATTGTAAAGTGAAAAGTGAATGGGCAAATGTGCTGAAATGTTTTCTAAAATAGCTTTTTCTTTTATGTCAGAGAGGGGAGTTGAAATGGGGAGCTCAGGTTTGGAAAGGAAAGTTCTGGAGATGTTTGAAGTTGGGCCCTATGAAAGTTCTCACCAGATGGGTTTCTTAATAGGCCATAGGTTCTCCAATTGGCCAAACCCCAAAACCACAGCCACTTCTCAAAACATTCACTGATAACAACCAAAAGAAGTTTCCAAGTTATTGGGATGAACTGATCCTAGGAACAGTCGAGGGAAGTGAAGTGCCTTTTCTTCATGTAATTTTACATCATTTGACTTTCAAAACCAACAAATCAGTTTCCAAGTTATGTTAGTATTGTGTCAGTTACATTCTAGTCGTTCATGTGCAGATATTACTAATCAACTTCAGGAAAGAGATTGTTCCCTCCATTGCTTCCAAAGACTACGATAATTTCCAACGTTGATAGCCCAGATGAATGTTCTGATGTTCTCATCGTTAGTGATTCCTTGGCCATGGCTGCACATTATGAGGATGCAAATGTTGCTTTGGTTGGCCAATCGTATGGTTTAATGTATTTCCATCCTATTTAACCTAGTCAAGTCAATCAAATTTTTTTTTTTATTATTATTATTAATTTTTTGAATTTTGATTGATTTATAAGTTGCCCTTTCCTTAATGTGGGTTTTGCAGCTATTTGATAAGGGGAATGCTATCAAATGAACTATCCTTCATTGCTTACACGTATGCAGGGGAGCCCCCAAGCTGTTCATTTGGATTCAACAGTCATGGATTGGTAAAAGTTTTCTCATTCAACAAGAATCTCAATGAGACTGATGGCTTATACCTAATCTGATACTCGAAAAAATCTGAGAAACGAAATTTAAATCATATTATCTACCTGACACCCCACCCACGTACTAAATTTTTTTTTTTTAAATTGAAGAAAAGAAAAGAAAAAAAACTCTTCACCTATCAAACACACAATCCTTGTTTTGTTCTAGATGCCTTAATGTGGACTAAGCCTAAATGCTTTAATTTCAATTTAGTTGAACTTGACTAGTTGTCATAGTACTTTTCCCCCCTTTTGCTAGTTCATAATACTTAGTCATATACATGTAATAATTTCTTTAATTTCTTTAATATATGTTTTTTATAAGTATATTTATATAATATTTAAAAGTTAAAACATAGCATTTATCATTGTTATGCTCAACATGCATAAGTGTAACATTTTGATTCATTTCGGTCCACTTCGCTTCATTCAGTCCGTTTCGGTCAATTCAATTCAATTCATTTTGATCAACTTTGGTCTATTTTGGTTCATTTAGTCCATTTTTGACTAATTGGGCATAAAATTGATTGTATTTGAAATTATTTTTCTTAATTTTTGGGCTGAAAAGTATAAAATTTCATCTATTTGGGCCAAACTCTTTAGTTTTGGGTTAAAAATACCCACAAAAAAAAAAAAAAAATAGACATTATAAATTAGATATATGGACCCTAAAAAAAGCAATAAAAATGATAAATATTCACAATATTATCTCTCTCTCTCTCTCTCTCTTCAAAAGAAGATTAGCTCAATTAAATTTCAAGTTTCAATAATAATATAGGCATTATACTTATATTTGGAAAAAAAATAAAATGCTACAATTCCAAACTTATATAATAATTTAAACATAACATGTTACATGTGTTCCATTGAATAGGAGTATACATTTTTTTTTTTTTTAAATTTTTGGATACGTTCAAATTAGTCAATTGATAATGGTATATTTAAAAAAAAAATCATTTTAATAACATGTACTCTATTTATATAAAACAATATTATTATAATAATGTAATTTAAATCTTCTTATTATATATTATATCACTATGTATTGTTATTGAATAAAAAATACATTATATGTTTCATTAAATAAACATATAAAATACTTTAAAATAACACATGCACTATTTAACCTACAGATTTTAAATTATATTTTTCCCAATTTAAGAAGAGATTATATTTTGCGGTTAGTTCACATTAAATTCAGTACCCCACTACCCCCAATTCAAGAGGAGATTGTGGCCGGTGGCATTGGGCGGAACTTCATTGCCAAGGGTCTCCTTGAAGCATCAGGCATTGACGATGCATATTATGTTAATGTTAATTATGAAAAGCATCAGCCATTCCCTTCTCATAAAATTATAGTTCATGTTAATTATGGAAGTTTATACTTTTTTTTTTTTTTTTTGGGGTAAAGATGGAAGTTTATACTTATATCATGACTCTTGTCTCTCCAGCGAATTCATTCATCAGAAGTTTCTTTGGGACATAGTTACAATCCGAGTGACTTAAGAACACTTAAATTATCAACGTTGAAACTGCATCAAGGAACAGGATTTCAGTTAGAGAGGTTGGAGTAACCCCATGTTTTTTCATGCAAACATGTATCTCCATTTTCCTGTCTAGCAAGTATGCATGCAATGAGCAAGACTTAGGTACAGTATTTAGGTGCTGCTCTTTAGATTTCCCTTTTAAGATTTTGCCATATGAATTTTTTCTCATGCGATGAAAGTGTATTTTTTAGTTAAGTAGACATAATTGAATTTTAAGAGAGAAACTTAAGGAACAGTACCTAAGGTACCGTGTCTAAGTTTTTTTCGCATGCAATAAGGCACATCCAAATAAGTAGCTGCATCATTCTAGGTTGAAGCACCATGCCTCCACACCAAAAAAGCCAACTATATGTTCACCATTTTACAAACAATTCTTAAATCGATCCACTTGAGCAATCAGATAGAGCTAAACAAAAATTTTAAATTGATCAAATTATCAATTTCAATTTTAAAAATTAAATTAAATCATGGGTTTTGTATGAAGGTAAAAGATGACCACTTCATAAGCAGACAACAAAGAGGTAGCAGATGTGCTACCAAAAACATCACTTATTGGAGATACAGCTGATGCAAAATACCCCATCTACAGTATAGGTAATTTGAAAGGTACTCGAAAACCTTATCTTCGGCTATTGCACCGTGCAGCACCATGTAAAAAAGTTAATAATATAAATAATTTACCCTATAAACTTTTACAACTCGTGTGATGTGGTAATTGTATGGTGGTGGTGCAATAACCAAATCCAAATCCTTTCTCTTGAATACTCTCCTCCTGAAGACCCTTTATGCCATATTCTCAGGTCCAATAGTTCACACACGCCGAATCCAAACTGCACCACTATGTACAGCAGTAATAAATCTGGATGAACAAATATTGTCGATTATTGAAGGGAATCCAAAGAAAGGAGAAGTTTCTCACGTCTTCACTATGTCATCAAAAGAGTTCAATATGCCACGATAAAGGCTCTTAACTTCCTACTTCCTTTGCTAGAATTGGAGGAACTCTTTTCCTAACCTTAAAGCGGTTCATAAAGGCCTAGCATGTGGCCATCAATACATACAAGACCTTAAAAACTTGAATAAAGAGACTTAAAAATAAAGTTGGAATTTTAGTGTATTGGGATGAGCTTATTTTCTTACACTTTTAATTTAATGTCACGAACTCACTGTTGAAAACCGGCTTGCAAGTAGAGGGTGCCCAAGAACTTATAAACATATGGTTAAACTTATTTTTAATCCACGTGGGACACTAGAATTATAACATTTGCTTATTTTGAGTATTGTGTAAATGTAGAGTTGTATCCTTAAAAAATAAAAATAAAAATGATTCTTGAAAAAGTTGTACCTCAGCTTTTTAGATGAAAACAATTGAAAACAGAATTTACCTTTCCACGGATCTCATGTTTGATGGAACCATTTTGTTCAGCTCCCAAATTCCATCAATTTTGCCACCGTACTGTTAATATCCATTCCGCATGCTGTAAAACTGGATTAGTATTTGGCATGTTCAACCATAGTAGAAGCCCAAGCATTGGTAAGAAAATTGTAATCTTATAATGTAGTTTTCCCTTTTGCCCCTTATGTCAACTAGAACTTCAAAATTTTGCAAGACCAGAAAAGAATGCCAAAATTATTTGGTACCTAATAAGGGAATCACCAAATAATGCAAAATCAAAATTATCCTTGAACTTGAATGGAATGTTTTGATTACACGGTATAGACGAATGTTATCAATTTTGTTTCGGTGCTGGTTCTAATTTGTCCATATAAATGAAATATTTCAAAGCCGATTAATTCCAAGTTTTCAACATAATGTACATACATACATACATACATATATATATATATATATATATATATATAACACAATTTAAACAATCAAATAAAATTATCGATTCAAAATAATCAAATTAAAATAACACAAAATTTTAAGTTCTAACATCATCATCACATTGCTTAATAGGAACATTTATAATATCTCACTATATAACAATATGTTTTTTTTTTTAGAGAGTTTCAATCTATAGCGTCCACTCCTGATAATAGCTATTTATTATTAGACCAAAACACCAATCAATTTTTGGTGTAGGTAGAGATGGAATCCCAAATCTCTTATTCAACTATTAAAGACTTTTCTAGTTGAGCTAACTGGAACCTACTAATTCTAACTATCTAAGTAATATCTCATTACATTACAAGCTAACAAGATCTATAATTAAAATATAAAATATTTTTACACAACATTACTTATCATTAATAAAACAATAAGGATCAAATAACAACATAGTTTCTTTTTTGTTTTTTTTGTTTTTGTTTTTGTTTTTTTTTTAAAAAGGAGCATATTTCTATCGGCCAAAATTTGAATACCAATCGAATTGGCAAAAATGATGTAACGACATAAGGAAAAATGCTAGCCACATCTGTGCTATATCTTAAAAGGACTAGTCACAGTCGAGACTCCTTTTAGTTGTTAATAAAACCCAATTCAACCTAGTATATGTCTAATGTGGGACTCATCATACACCCACACACAACACACAATCAATCAAATTAGGGCATCGCAATCTCCCCCACTTAAATCCCAAACGTTCTCCTTAGGGTCCACTTTGTGGAGTAGTATCTCTAAGCCTACACGGGGATATTAGGTCGGCTCTGATACCATTACTGTCACACCCCAAACCCATACCAAGGTCTTAAAATAATGGAATATAAAATTAAAATAATAGAAAGAGCATAATTAAATATCCATAACCTGGAATGTATCAAAATTTTTTTTGAGGTGGAATGTGGAGGTTTCTCGTTCTAGTTTGCTCACCAATACGATATTTTTCGGCCGTTATGCCTTGAACAAAATGGAATTAACAACAATGGTACAAACATTCAAATTTCTTTGAAAGTTGACACATTAGTTTTTTATCTTTTTGTTTTATTCTTTTTAGGTTATAGAATGACTACATTTAAATTAACTAATTACCCAAGTTGATTATTAGTCCAAATTACATGGAAAACCAATTGAGACACAATCAAGTCACCAAAGCGGAAAATAAGTTTGGCACGATGATTTAATCACGATGGGAAAAACCCTTGCAGGTAAAACCCTATCTAGTGAAGTGAATTTCAAGTCTCAAAGAATCCACTAATAAGAATAGAAGTTACAAGTACAAAGAATCTTAACCTATCTAGAAGTACCTACCTACAGTAGAATTTATTAATCTATAAAGAAGCACAACTCCAATCCCCAATTAGACTACTTCATTTAACATATTTCTAACTAGGTTACACAAACCTACAAATAATAGCCACTTAAAATAAAACGAAGCTGGCTAAACTAGAAATCTCTTGGCTAAATAGATCAAGAGGTATCGAGCTTCATTTATTCTTGATAGATTGACAAGTATCGAGACCTATAGTTTCAACTTTCTTGAGTAATCTTGTATTTTCAATTCATACCACTTGATTAGGAAAGTTGTATTTCTTGAAGCACTAAAAACTAAGACTTAGATAAATATAAAGTGTGTTTTAATCTCGGATATGCCAATACATAAAAATATGACACTTACAATTTTTTTTTTTTAATAAATTTGGTAATTATACACATTCAATGGGTCTTGAATCCATCATCCACGAACTCACTTTTTACTTTATTATTACATGGTAGACAGATGCCAATTGAGCTTGAGCTCATTGGTTGACACACTAATGTTTATATAAGGTGTAAAAGACCGGACTTGTTAGTTCAAGTGAGTACCTCTCCATACACTAACTTTGTTGGGGCCCGGGGAGCTAGGTCAAGGAGGAGGGGCTGCATTATAGTATATAATATTTCTAACTACTATATACATATGTAATAAACATACCAATGTTACCCCCACAGCATACCTTGGAATCTTTCAATACTCCTTAAACTACTGAATATGCATTATAGTATATAATATTTCTAACTAGTATATTTCCCACTATAGTATATAATATTTGGTTCCCACTTGTGACATGTGTGAAATGAGCTGTGAAAGACTTGTGAAGTAGAGTGTGAGACTAGTGAGAGGTGTGAGAGACGTGTAGAGTGAAGTATTGTGAAGTGAGTTATCTGAAGTCAAGTGTTAGGAAAGTAAATTAGCATTCGCAGCAGTGGAGCTAAAAATTTAGCTTTTTAGCTTCACCAAAAGTTACTTTATCTATTTTACCTATACACATGCTGCAGCAGTGGATCTATTTTAGCTTCTAACATAATAAAATAATATAAACATCACAATAAAATAATATATCTACTACAATAAAATAATATATCCTACTACCAAAAAAAATCATCACAAACCGATCAATAGCAAAATCCATTACCACTGCCAACCAAGAACCACCCACAACCACCCAACAACAACTAGCAAGCCAAGAACAACCACCCACAAATACGGCCAAAAATCCAAATTAGCCAAAAACCACCACACAAATCACCAAAAAAAAAAAAAAAAAAAAAAATCAAACACAAGCTAACTTGGCCAAATTGAAGTGATTTTGACAACTAAACCATAAAACAAAATAAACCCAGAAAACCCAATTGGCAATTTATCACAGCTAGCTAGTGGAAACAGCGCCGAACCTTAATTGTATCACATAACAACCACCGCGCCGAACTGCATCAACCACCGCAACACCGGCGACTTCTCCAGCTTCAAAAACCTCTACACCACCGCGCCGAGGACTCTCCCGGCCTCGATTGCCGCCACCAAGTCCTCCGGCAAATTCTTCATCGACCTCCCAGCCTCCGCTAGCACCATCAAAGCCTCCTCTCTGTTCTTGTCCTCCGCCAACGACCCCTCATCGCCTCCTCCTCCTTTGCTACCACCTCCGCCGCTGTTTCCATTGTTGTTGTTGTCGTCTCTGCCGGGGAATGATACGGCGAAGTTTGCGATGGAGAAAGCGGTGAGGAAGTGGCGGGTGGGGTTGTTGTGGTGGTGGAGAGAGAGCGAAGTGGGTGAGAGAGAGACGGAGGTGGAGGGAAGTCGGTGGTGGTGATGAGGAAGAGAGGAACGGACGGTGAGGATTGGGCTTGGAGAGAGATTGAGCAGAGAGGCAGTGAGTAGAGAGTGAGATTGAGAGAGATGAAGTTCAGAGATTTTAGATGAGAGTGAATGAGAGAGAGAGAGAGAGAGAGAGAGGCACGGTGAGAGTGAATGAGAGAGAGAGCAAGTGGCCTTTTTTTTAATCAAAACCGGAATAAAATAATGCATTTTATTTTTAGCTTTGATGAACAGTGCACATCTATATATAGATGTGTACTGTTCATAATCATCTAAAATTTTAACTTTTGCCTCCACTGCTGCAGCGTGATTTTTGTGTTTCTGGAGCTAAATTTTAGCATTATAGCATTATAGCTACACTGCTGTGAATGCTGAGAAGTGAAGCAAAGTCAACAAAGAGGGCTTTAGTGTCAGTAGGTGTGCATGTGTATTTGGTGAGTGAGTGAATGTAATAGTGCCGTGTGTGTGTATTAATGCAATAATAGTGTTTGTAAAGTGCTTGTAAAGTGTTGTAATCTTAAGAGTCAAGTTTTAAAATAAAAGCTCTTTGTTCAGTCTTTTATTCAACAATCTAGTGTCAGAGCTTCTGCTAACTCAACAACCTATAGGAGACCAGTTATGCTTTCAAATCATTAACACCGTGATTGATATGGGAGAGGTGCTCATTCTTTAGTTCTTGGAATACAAGAGAGAGTGAGGAAGAAATGAGAGCTCTCGGTTTTAGGAAGAGATGAGAAATAAACAAAAGTAAAAGGATGGAAAAAAAAGGATGGTAAGAGCATCCACAATGGTTTTTTCAATCCTATCCTATTTTACCATCCTAAAAGTTACTTTACCAATTATACCATACCATTTTCCAATACTTTCAACATCCCGACTGTTATTTTACAATACTACACAATAAATAATATTTAAAGGTTATCTATCACCCCTCTCTCTTTATCCCTGTCACTGCCTTTTTGAGTCTTTGTCCCTCTCTCAACAACCAAACAACCCAATCATCACCACACCACCACCACCACCATGCCTACCACGTCACCATGCCCACTACCCACCAAAATCCCACCGGAACCAAAAAACCAAATTAAGAAGAAGAAAAAAAAAAAAAAAAAAACTCGCTAGATCACTACCACATCCAACCCATCTGAACCCAAAAGATAAAAATCAATCAATGCCTCACTGCAAAACACACACAAAACCCACACAAAACCCAGATCGGCGAAACCACAAAACCCAGATTGGCTAAACCATTTGACCCACAGCACCACCAAATCAACGCCGCCAACATCACACCACATCCAGCCCATCATCAGTGATCTTGAGCGACTCATCATCGGTGACATTGGCAACCCACCAATCTCCACCAAAAAACCCACCAATTTCTGTCAATCCATGCCGATCCAAAATCCAAAATTTACGCCTATCTCCATGCCGTGACCACGAACCAAACCCAGCTCCAGTACAAGCCTTGAACAATAAAGAGAGATGTGAGATGAGAGAAAGAGTAAGGACTATGAGGGACGAGCTCTGAGAGAGAGAGGGTCAATGAGAAATGCTGAGAGTGAGAGAAAGAAAAGTAAAAAAAAGAATAAAATAATATATTTTCGTTTTACAATTGAGCTACAGTGCGATTCTACATTTAGAATCGCACTGTAGCACATTATTATTATTATTATTATTATTTTGTGCAATGGTTACAATATACAACTTCTAATGGAGTGAGTGAAATGGGCCTAAATGGGAAAATAGGCTTACATTTGGCATTCTCCCTTTCCGATGTTGATGCTCTAACTATAGTTGGGATAGAGTCGTTGGTCTGGAGTGAGTGAATGAGTTGGCATGATTAGACAAGACATAGAAGTGGGTCCTACTAAGATGAGTGAAATTAGAATAATGCCATGATAACTCAGTTTTGATAACTTGGAAACAACAAAAATTTGTTTTCTCTTTTCACAACTCTAAGGGTCTGTTTGAATACCGCTTATTTTGCTGAAACTAAAAACTTATTACTGAAAATACTGTAGATAAAGGTAAAATTTAGGGATAATTATAGTAAACCCACCTGTGGTTTGGGCGAAAATCACTTTGCCTATCTGTGGTTTGAAAAGTGTCACTTAACTCACTTGAGGTATGTTTCCGTCAATCCCCGTAACTCACCTTGGTCTCTGCCATTATAAAAATACCTATTAACCCCAAAACAGAACATAACGCGAATCAAAACACCCAAAACTCAAAAACTTTGAGAGAGAGAGACCTGAGGTGAGTTCAGCTTGTTCTTCGTGGTTTGGAGCATTTGGAAGGGGAGAAAACACTTGTTTTGCATCATCGAAGCTAGGCAAGGTATGTGTGACTACTGTTCATCGCGACCTACCCATGTATTTGTGTTTGTTCTTGATTTAGGGTTTTAGATTTTGTTCAAGTGCGAACTTACTGTGTGAATGTCTAAATTTTTACTTCCCAGGAATCGTGTTTTGTTGATATGTCTTCATCAAGTGGTAGTTTCTTGGTTTCATGTGGGCATATGTGCAATAAGCAAACTTGTATTTTGAGAACAAGTTCGAGTTTGTACAATTTTGGGAGGAGGTTCTTGGGTTGTAGCAGTTATAAGGTTGGTCCTAAGTGTCCTTTCTTTGTTTGGCTTGATAACCCAACTTGTCCTCGTGGGAATGAAACTGCACCTTTGGCTCTAGAGAGGATGTCTAGGCTTCAGAGTGCTCTCCAGCTTGCCAATGAGAGGGAAAGGACAGCCCTGGAAACGATAGAAGAAGCTAGGCAAATGGCAGAAAAGGCTTTTGAAGAGGAAGCCAAAGCCAAGGAAAAGGCCATGTTTGTTGAAGAGAAGCAGAAAATGTAGAAGTTTGCATGCATTTTGTCTTGGATATTTTTTGTTATTGTTATGTTGTTGTGTTTTGGCTCAATTGAGTTCTCTGGAGTGAAGAGACCTAGATTGTTGCCCTGAAGTAGTTAATTGGTTAGTATAGATAGTTATGGCAATGGTGTTAATGAATTTGCATTGTAATAGCACTAGCCTACTGATGTAATGTTTTGATGTGTCAATGAATGAAGAATTGGTCAATTATTGAGTATTTTGTGCATACCATAACAACCATTCAATGAAAGACGTATTGGTCATGCCACTAGTCTGTGGGCATATAATGAAAGAAGTATTGGTCAATTATGAATGACCTGTGCATACCATAACAACCATTCCACAATAACAACTTCCATACTCTATATTAGAAAAGTCATCTTGGACACAATCTGTAGTAGCAATAAATAAACTTCCATATAATCTGGTTTGGATAAATAATGTTCCATACAATTACCTGTGCATACCATAACAACCATTCCACAATAACTTCCATACAATCTATATTGGAAAAATCTACTTGAACACAATCTGTAGCAATAAATAAACTTCTATATAATTTAGTTTGGATCAATATTGTTCCATACAAACTGTAATACCACAACTTCCATATAACAACCTGGAGTGTATTGTACCTTAACTTCTAGTAAATTACAGAAAAGCACATTCCAAGGCCAGCTACATATATATATATATATATATATACACACACACACACATATACACATATATATAATTGCTCAAAACAAGGTGATTGTTTTTTACACTAATTGATAATTACAAAAAGCCAACAGTGGTTTTCACAAAAAACAAAAAGGCCCACATGTTCCCACTAGCTTTACTCCCAATGCTGGCATGCATACCCACTAGCTTCATTCATTTCTTGCTTTTACTCTTTCCTCTTTCCACCCACTGAATTCATTTTTGGTGGCTTTTGTGCAGCAAAGCTGTCCTCTAGTCCTCACACCACTAGTGCTCTTATTTGCATGTGAAGGTTACAAAATAAAAAATAGATCCACTTGTTAAAAAATATCCCAGTCTACACAACCATCCAGGAAAGAGGTTACTCAACTAAGTTACCTGTGAAGAACTTGGTAGGGTATCCCAGGTCTCCCTAGGTCTGTGAAACTCTAACTGTGAGGAAGAGAACCATCCTGCTCTCCTGTGAGATGGCCTAGCTTGATTTCCTTGCCGTGAGGATGAAGGCTAAATGGCAGACATCATGTTGTAAGTCTGGGTAGGCTGTTGGGATGGTGGCTGGGGTGCTGGCTGAGATGTAGATCTGGTACTAGGTGCAGGCACCGCTCCCCTTGCCTACAACAAAACCCAGTTTCAATACATAAATACCTTTGTAAGTTAGTTTTTTTTTTTGCCATTTAAATCCCAATTACTTATAGCTTTTTCTCTTTCAAGCCTCTGTCTCCTCTGCCATGGTGTCTCCCTAGTGATGCCAGCCTTGCACCCTCTTGAGTTATGCCATTCCTTTTTGCATTTCCCACACCTTACAGGTTTGTTCAGCCTACTTGCTTTGTAAGGGTTCCTAGGCTCATCAGAAACCCTCTTTCTTTTCTTGGGTGGCCTGCTTGGTGGTTTGTATATGTGAGGTGCTAAGGGAGTAGGCTGTCCAGTCTCAGCCCATTCTGACTGGCCAAGCATGGGAGGAAGTACTTCCTTGTATATCTCCATGTAAGTTTTTTTGAAGTAGCATGGGTGGCTGTAGTCTTCTGGTGTCTCAATGTTTGTATAAGTGGTTGTTATGGCATGTTTGCAGGGAATGCCATTTAAATCCCAAGACCTACAGCTATATGTCTTTTTGACAAGATCAACTACATGCCTCTCATACTGACTGGCTACCTCATAAAGGAAACTGCTAGCTGGGGTAGCACTAAATGACTTACTTTCAACCTTCAATTTCTCCAACCTATCTTGTATGCTTGGACACAACTTTCCAGCATACTTCTGTATCCCTTCCCTCTTTGTGTAAAGCCTAGTCATAAGTCTAACCCTAATACACTCCAATATTGCCAAGATAAGCTTGTCCCTAGACTTCAATATCATTGCATTAAAAGACTCACTCAAGTTATTTACCAAACAATCTGTTAAGGCCCTAGGAGTGAAGTGTGACCTTGTCCGTTGTGCAGGTGCAATGTTTGCAAGATACTCATATGCCTTTTCATCCAAATCCCTTATGTACTACATGCATTTCTCAAACTCCCTTACTATTGTGGCAGTAGCACACCTCTATAGTGCATCCTTCAGCTCCAATCCCTTCTGATCAACTTTGAAATTGTTGTAGATGTGTTTCACACAGTATCTATGCTCCACAGTAGGGAATAATGTCTCTATTGCAGGATTAAGCCCCTGCAAATAATCAAACAAACAAACAAAACAGGTTAGTTCAGCAAACAAAGTAAACTATTCAAGTGTAACTGAACAAAACAAAACTTGCATACCTTTTGTCTATCAGAAATGAAGACCAATTGAAGCTCCTTTGGCCTCCTTATATCATCAGCAAAAATTTCCAAAAATCATATCCAAGACTCCCTGGTTTCTTGTTCCACAATAGCCATGGCTACTGGAAAAATGTTGTCATTTGCATCCTTGGTAGTGGCAAATAAGATTTGCCCACCAAATCTATGCTTTATGTGACAACCATTTAAACCTATAAATGACCTGCATTCACCTAAAAACCCTACCTTTTGAGCATTGAACCTAACATACATCCTTTTAAATTTTGGCTCGAAAGTCTCATCAGCCATTTCTATCTGCAGCATAACCCTACTCCCCTTGTCTACAGTGTTTATCATTTGTACATAGTCCCTAAGGACACCATATTGTAGTTGCTCATCTCCATTGATAAAATCCTTTGCCTTTCTCTTTGACCTATACACTTGGTTTACACTTAGGTCAACAGATAAATTTTGCATCACATGGTTGTGTACACCACTCACCTCCCAATTCGGATTTTTGCTAAAATCCTCAATGAACCTCTTAGCAACATAAGCTGATGTTGCTTGGCTATTTTTAAAAGACTTGGGGCAAGTACAGTAATCAGTCAAGGTCTTAACATGAAATGTTAGCTCTCCACTTATTTGAGATGCATAACATCTCCACCCACACCCATTCTTGCAGTGAATTGATATCTTGGTCCTCTCATTAAGCTTGAATTTGATGTCAATAGGTTTTTTGATTGCATACTCCCTTAAAGCAGCTCTGAACACCTTTGCATTAGGAAACTTCATCTCCTTCTTCAGTACAACATTTCTCATGTCACTCTTAGCATTGAACTCTACCTGCTCAGGTACTTGCTCATCATTAGACCCATCCATGCTTACTAGGTCATCCTCAAGGGCTGGCTCAGCCCACTTAGGGTCTGCATGGACTGCATTGCTTGATTCTGGGGCTGTGTAGGGTGCATTACTTGATTCTGGGGCTGTATTGGGAGAAGAACCTTGTGGACTTGAGTTTTGAGCAGAACCTTGTGGAGCTGGGTTTTGAGCAGCAAATATGTCATCACCAAAGTCATCCCCCTCTAGGCCTTCATTTAGCCAATCATCATCTCCTTCAACATTCTGTTCTTCAACCCTTGCACTAACCTCAACATCCTGTTCTTCATCTCTTGCACTAATCTCAACATCCTCAACATCTTCTTCTTTATCATTCTCATCATCTTCATCATAATCACTCTCCAAATTTATTTCATCCCTTACTGCATCACCAGCTACATCACCACCTACACCACCACCTATACCATCATCTGCCACTCCTTTTCCATCAAGATACTCAACTGCGAGTGGCTCCATATCTATGTCAGTATAGATTATGATTTTGTTAGCTAGCCATGCCCTATGAAGGGTAGTCATGTTCACCACATCTGCATCTGTTTCTATGGCCCTTAAATCATCTTGGTAGACCATCTTCAGGAAGTAAATACCTTTATCTACTACCTTCTTTAAGAGCACCAACTAGATGGCATAAATCTCGAATTTCAAAGTAACTCAACTTGTCAGGGTCAATCTCTGTCAGTGTATGTACAGACCCACCCACATATTCAAGGGTTGGCTCCTCCACAAAACATCCCCCAACATGAATTTCAATGTCAAATGTGAAGTCAACCATTTCCAAACAAAGTAAGTAGTTTGTTTACACACTGACATACAGCAAACGACAAGAAGCCAAAAGAGACAACAAGCCAACAAATTGACAACAAGACAACAACACACAGACAAAGGGGCCACATAAAGCACATGCAAAACCAGATTCCCAACAAATTTATAGGGACCACACTACCAATAGTTCACAAACAAGTGTAGTCATTGACAAATAAACTTGATTCTTTCAAGTATACGGATTATATAAACACCTATAGCAGTACATTAACTACATCCTAAGCGATTCTACATATAAATAGCAAATTGCACATTTAACATACACCAATTTTGAGAAAATTTTACAAAACCTAACTACGTGGGGGGGTCGCGATAAAAAAATGACATCAAGAACCCAAATGCAGATGAACAACAGTCACACATACCTTGCCTAGCTTTAATGATGCAAAACAAGTGTTTTCTCCCCTTCCAGACGCTCCAAACCAAGAAGAACAAGCTGATCTCACCTCAAGTCTCTCTCTCGCAAAGTTTTTGAGTTTTGGGTGTTTTGATTCGCGTTATGTTCTGTTTTGGGGTTAAAGGTGTTTTTTTGTAACGGTAGAGACCGAGGTGGGTTACGGGGATTGACGGAAACATACCTCAGGTGGGTTAAGTGACACTTTTCAAACCACGGATAGGTAAAGTGATTTTCGCCCAAATCACAGGTGAGTTTACTATAATTATCACTAAAAGTTAATTGAAATAGTACAGTAGAATCCATAAATAGTACCAAAAAGTGTAGTGGGATCATGAATAGCAACAAAAATAAGCTGAATAGTGAAATAATTTATAATTTTAATCGCAATTCAAATGCATGCTTACTCATTTTTTTGAATTATGAGTAATGAAATTGTAAATGAAAACTTGGCCAAAAATATGCAACTAATGTGGGACGCACCCAAAGTAAGTAATGAATAAATAGGTCAAACTAATTAGGCCCAATATTACCCACTTGAACAGATGTACCCTTCTTTAGGAATAAATATGGCCAAAAAGAAATAGAAAAAAGAAACGCCATAATCAACTGGGTCGTTTTTGGACCGCTATAGCCTTACCCACTTATCCATCTCATCTCGTAACTTTAATAAAAATGAATATAAAATAATAAAATAAAAATTACCCCTACTCCCAATTCCGTCCCAAACCAAATACTTTTATTAGCGCACACAAAAACGAAGCTAAGGTAGTCCTTTATTAAAATCCCCGGAGAAAGGAGTCGAAATGGAGAGCTCAGGTTTGGAAGGGAAAGTGCTGGAAATATTTGAAGTTGGGCCCTGTGAAAGTGCTTACCAGATGGGTTTCTTAATAGGCCAGAGGTTCTCCAATCTTATAAGAAGCAGGCTGGCCAGAGACCTCATTCTTCAAGACCAGCTACTACCTTTTGCCCAAACCCCACAAGCACAGCCACTTCTCAAAGCACTCGCTGATAATAACAAAAAGAAGTTTCCAAGTTATTGGGATGAACTGATAGGAACAGCTGAGGGAAGTGGAGTTCCTGTTCTTAATGTAATTTTTCATTTGAGAACCAACAAAATACTTTCGTTTTATTTATTTATCCTAGTACTGTATCAGTTACTTTCTAGTTGTTAATGTGCAGATAATACTAATCAACTTCAGGAAAGAGATTGTTCCTTTTCTTCCAAAGAACAAGTTAATTTCGAATGCTGAAAGCCCAGATGACTGTTCTGATGTTCTCATCGTTAGTGATTCCATGGCCATGGTGGCACATAATGAGGATGCAAATGTTGCTCTGGTTGGCCACACGTATGGTTTACTGCATTCCATCCTATTTTAAAGTTTCACAAAACCCTTGTCAAGTCAATCAAATTTGTTTTGTTTTTATAGCTTGTAACATTTCTTTTTTGGTTTTGCAGCTATTTGATAAAGGGAATGCTGTCAAAGGAACTATCCTTCATTGCATACACGTATGCAGGAGAGCTCCCAAGCTGTGCATTTGGATTCAACAGTCATGGATTAGTAAAAATTCTCACTCACCAAGAATCTGTATGAGAATGATATGTGAAACCCAAACTAATGCTTGAAACAATATGAGCAACGAAATTTGAATCATATTCTGCTTGTGACCCCACCCCCTAAAATTTTCAACAAAAATGAGAAATAAAGAAAAGAACAGAAAATCTACTATGTAAGTAGTTTTGGTTATGGATTCCTTAGTGTGTACTAGGCCAAAATGCTCTAACTTTAACTGAATTGAATTTGACTAGTTTTCATAATACTTAATGATACATATGTGTTTATCAAAAAAAGATGATAGACATAAGAATAATTTCTTTAACGTGTATACTTCAGGCATTCACACTAAATTCAGTACCCCCAATTGAAGACGAGATTGTGGCCGGTGTAATTGGATGTAACTTCATCTCTAGGGATCTCCTTGAAGCATCAGGCATTGACGATGCAGTAACTGTAAGATGTTTTATAGCCCTTCTCATATATTTGAAGTCATGTTGATTATGGAAGATTATATCATGGCTTGTCTCTTCAGAGAATTCATTCATCAGAAGCTTCAGTGGGACATAGTTACAATCTGATTGACATAAGAACACGTAAAATTCTCAATGTTGAAACTGCATCAATGAACCGGATTTCAGTTAGAGAGGTTGGAGCAACACCATTTTTCCGTGCAAACATGTATCTCCATCTTCCTGTCCAGCAGGTATGCAATAAGGCACATCTGGATATGTGGCTACGCTTTATGCTGAAGCACCACGCCTCCACACCAAACAAGCCAACAATATGTTCACCACTTCACAAATATTTCTCAAATCCGCATCAGCAATCCAATGCTGGGTCTGACAATTTTTCTGATGTGGTGAACCTCCTTGCTCACTTGGAGTGGTGGCATGGCAGCTTCTATGACAGATGCAGTTTTAGCAGATATAACTAAACAAAAAGTTTTAATTGATCAAATTATCTACTCCAATGGAAAAATAAAATCATTGATTTTGTTTGAAGGTACAAGATGACAACTCCATAAGCAGGCAAAGAAGAGCACTTGTGCTACCAAAAACATCAAAAAACGAATTCTTGTCACTTCTTGGAGATATGGCTGACGCAAAATACCCGATCTACATGACAGGTAATTTGGAGCGTAGTTGAATACCTTCTGTTGAATAATTACTCTCCTAAAATGACCCTTCATGCCATATTCTCAGGTCCAATACTTTACACACTATGTACGGCTGTAATAGATCTGGATGAACAAACATTCTCTATTCTTGAAGGGAATCCAAAGAAAGGAGAAGCTTCTCACGTCTTCACTATGTCATCAAAAGAGTTCAAGATGCCATAATAAAAGCTCTTAGCTGCCTGCTTCATTTTCCATAATTGGAGGAACTCATTTCTTGAGGCCCTTAAAGTGGTTCATAGAGGCCTAGCATGTGGCCATCAATACATCGCATGGCTGCAACCTGATCCCATGCAAATTATAAAAGACCTTCATATCTTGAATAAAGAGACTAAAAATGAAGTTGAAGATGTCTATAGAGATTTAAGGGCATTACCTTTCCATGAATTTCGTATTTGATGGGACCATCTAGTTCAGCTCCCAATGTCATCAATTTTGTCACTGTACTGTTAATATCAGTCACTGTGAATGATAAAAGGGAAGAGTATCCGTTCTGCACAACATGGTCACTGTAAAACTGGATTAGCAGCTGGCATGTTCAACCATGGTGGAAGCCAAAGCATTTCTAGGAAAATTATTATCTTAGAAACTTGTTTTTCCCACTGTCCCTTAGCTCAAGTAGTCAATCAGAACTTCAAAATTTTGTGACACCAGGCAAGAATGCCAAAACTATTTGGTACCTAATTGGCAAATCACCAGTAATGAAAGACAATGGCTCCCAAAAAAACAAACAGAATAATGAAAAACCAAATTACCAGTGAACTTTAATGGAATGTAATGATTACAGGGTATAGACATTCAAATTAGTTTGAAAGTTGACAGTGTAGTTTTTCTTTTTCTTTTTTATTAATTGGAAACTACACAAATTTTATGGGTCTTGATCTTACGGCCTCATTTTCGACCTTGTTCTTACAAGGAGAGGAGATATCATTTGAACTCAACCTCATTAGCGGACACGCTATTTTTTACATAAGGTGTATGGTAAACATGGCTAAATACCAATACTACATCACCAGATGAAGCATATCTTGGAAGCCCTTTCAAACTAGAGAATATGCATCCTTTGGAGATCACACTACCCACTAGAACAGATGTATCCTTCTTCAGAAACAGAGACCCCAAAAACAAAACTCCTGTCGTATCTTTTAATAGGTACCTTGAAGGCATTATTTTGAGAGCAGCGCAAAGAACGCCAAATTCCAATTTTATATTTTGTGCAGAACCTTCCACTGACTTCTCTTATAGTTCCTCTTCTTTTACCCATTACCTTCCGCCGACTTCTCTTATCTTCTTTTACTCATATGCATATTAAATTAGCTGTTTTAACTCCCCTAGATTATGTTCCAATCCACTAGAGTCCACTGACTAAGAAATTCTTTCAAGTCAACTAAAGAAATGAATGATAACCAAAAACTCAAGCCCAAGTTGCCCTCTAACCTATTTAATTAAACCGGTCAAAATTATATCAAATATATAAAGAGTCCAAGGTAAAATCATTTCTAAGTTAACTGATAACGTATATCACCTAAAACTTATGAGAAAACACAGGCATTAAACCCAGTGTATTAAGTATTACACCACCAAAGAAAAAGTTTTAACAAGTGCTAAAAAAAAAATAAAAAATCTACCATATGGGCATGCATAATTGCCAATACATGAAACAAATATTTTCGAAGAAAAATGCAACTCGTCTAGGAAAATGTGGGTTAAAAACCCAGCAAAGACATTTCATTAACAATATAACCCAATTGCTGCACTAGTCAAAGGAATAAAATGAAAATGTCTGAATATAGTTATCATGTATTCTAGGTTCTCTTAGGCAATTTGTCAAACACTAGAAGTGCATTCGGGAAAAGGAGAGAGAGAGAAGGAGAATTACTTGGGAGATTGCATGAGGGCGAGTTTGAGAGGGCCAGATTGGAGTTCGGCCCAACGGAGAGTGCAAACGTTGACGGTTAAGTCCAACCCCTCTGAGTAGAACCGAGCTGCTTTGGGCACGTCCTTGTGTAGCTGTAGTATCCATCTAAACGACGCTGCCGCCATCTCTCTCTCTCTCTCCTCGCCTCTCTTTTTGAATGTTAATGAGTGAAAGGCGTGGGAGTCAATTGGAAGTTGGAAGATTTGTTTTATGAGACGGGAGTACGGGCCATATATATTCAGTCAGTCAGACAGTGACAAACCCATTTGCTTTGTTGGTGCAGTCCGTCTTTAATCTCTTACTTTTGATATTACTAGTTAAAATTTGGGTTTTATAAATAAATAAATAAAAACTTAAATTTTGAAACTGTAAAAATTTTAAGAGATAGAAGAGAAAAATGTTGGGGTTCTAGGGGTTTTAGTTTGTAAGTATTGCAAAGACTTTTAGTGCCAACATAAAAAGACATAATAGCTTTTTAGAACAAGCAAATTAAATAGGTTTTTGATAATTTTGATAATAATAAAAAATAAAAAATATATATTTATCTCCTGAGATAGGCATAAACAGTGTAACATATTATGATCCAAGTAGCTCAAATCAACTGTACTGCTTTTCTATCAAAAACACTCAAATCACTTGTAGGCTTATTTACTTGTAGAATAAGCAAATTAACAGAATAATGTAATATATTATAATCCAAGTAGTCCAAATTAATTGTAGAACGAGCAAATTAACCTTAGGATAAATTATGGTTAGTTTAGGATTTTCTAGTATATAAACTCTACATTGGTTCATTGTATCACAAGAGCTTAATATTAATATGTAGCTATCAAAAGCTTCCTACTGAGGTTTAGGTTGACATTCGGATTTTGGCCATGACCATGAATCACAGCCCCACAAAACCTCTCACAACCTCCGCAACCAAGTTCACCGTTGTTCTTCACCTTGAAAATCCATCGGAGAAACAGCCACATTCAGATCAGATTCAATCCCATCACAAATTCATTCACAACACCAAGCCACCATACAACAATGCCACAATAGCCGCACCACCGTGGAAACATGCGCAGGAAGTATCCTATCTATATATATATGTAGGCAACACGAGGTCATTGCAGTTGATGAAAGAGGTACAATGAAATCTATGTATGTCATTAATTCAACAAACGCAGTGGCCAAATATATGCCTATTTAGCCAGATAATAATGGCTCTCTTTATGGTGATTTGAAAGTTGAAACGGATTTGTGAGACAGATCTTTGGACTTGTTTCCAAATGCTGTTTGAAAAAGCACGTAATCTAGAATGAGTAAACAATATTTGGCAAATATTGCACTGAAGATAAATGTCAAGGTGGAAATACTGTCCTTGTTGATGCACTATTTAAGATATCTGTTTCCGGTGGAATGATCAAGGAATTACTCATATCTTTTCGGAGAGCCACATTGGAAGAAACCACAACATTGGAAGAAACCACAATGATCAAGATATCTGTTTCCGATGGTGTGAGTACTCACGGAGAGAATGTCAAGACCTAGCGGGATATCATTAAAATACTTGTGAAACTTTTCTTCATCTTTGTGACTAATGGTATTTTATTGTGAAACTTATCTTTATCTTTGTGAAACTTGTCACTGCAGTTTGTTATTTTTCAATGATTAACATAGTACTTAGATGTTGTGTTTCACAAAAAACACCAAAATACAAACATAAGAGTGAGATGCAATATCACAACTTATTGCCGTGCCAGCCCTAACTGCATAGCTTGTCATGTCAATGACATAAGAGCATTCACAATAGTAGTGCTAAATAGCTATATTGCTATTTTAGCTCCACCAAAATACAAAAATTGCTCTACAATAGTGAAGGTACATCTAAACAGAAAAAATGAAGAAAAGTTTTTTTTATTCCCACTAGCATTAAAATAATATTTCTTCTATTTCTTTATCCAATTCTTTTTCTATTTCTTTTCTTTCTTCCGTTTATCACACAAAGACAAAGGCACAACTCCTTCTCAAGCTCTTAGCTCTCACAACGCTTAAACTCTCATCCTCCACAAAGGCTTTAGCTTCACCGATTCCCATCATCCTCATCCACAAACTCTCACCAATTCATCAACCTCCTCACCGCCGCCACCAAAGCTCACGCACCATTGCCGAAGCTCACGCATCATCGCCGACCCGCGCACCATCACTGACCCAATTCATCATCTTCCTCACCCACTTCGAAGCCAAGCTCATCTCTGCCGAAGCCGCCGTTGCCTTCCTCAACCCATTGCTTTGGTTTTCCGCCGATCTCAGGTATCACTGTATTCTTTCTCTCTTCTTTTTATTTTTTATTTATTTTTTATTTTTTTATAATGATTTTTACGATATGATTTGTGGTTAAGACAGCGGCGATGGGGACAGTGGTGGCGACGGTGGCTGTAGTGGCAACGGTAGTGGTTGTGGTGGTTATGATTGTTGTTTGTTGTAATAGATATATTATTTTATTATGATGTTTATATTATTTTATTGTGTTGAAAGCTAAAATTAGGCCTGTCCACGGTCGGTCCAGGTCAGGTTTGTGCCCAACCCGGAACCTACCCGATAGAATCGGGTTGAGGAAATCTTGACCCATCGCTGACTGGCGAGGGAGTCGGATCAGTATGGTTGGTTTTGTGCCGAAAACACGGTCGGTTCGGTTGGAATCATCCACGGTGAAATATTTAGCCAAAATAGTTGATTTCAGGTGAAAAAACGCCAAATCCGGTGGAGATCATACCGGATCTGGTGAGACCTCGCTAGATCCGGTGAGATTTCACTAGATTTGGATGAAATATCACTAGATCTACTTGATAAGTCACCAAAATATGAAAATTTGTTGCCGAAATCTGAAAATTTGAAGTCTGAATCTGGAAATTTGAGGCTGGAATCAGGAAAATCTTGCCGGATTCTGGAAAATCTTGCTGAAATCTAGAAATTTCTGCCGAAATCTGGGAATTTTTTGTTGGAAATTCTTAGTACATCGGTTGGATCAAGTTTTTTTCGAATTTTGGGGAGGAAAACCGAGACCAACACGCCGAAGTCGATTTTTGGAACAAATGACCCGCCACCGACCCGTGACTTGATCGGGTTGGCTAGTTTTCGGGTCGGATCCGGTCGGAACCTTCGGGTGGGTCGGGTCGTCAGATTGGATGGACAGCCCTAGCTAAAATAGATCCACTGCTGCTAGATGTTTTGTAAAGTGAGTAAGTAAAATAAATAAAATAACTTTTTTTTTTGTGCCAAATAGCTAAAAAAATGACACCACTGCTGTAGATGCTCTAACTCTATGCAAGGTAATTGACACAACATCTTTTGTAAGTGGGTTTGAAGCCCACCGGGAGTTTCATGAAAACACAAAATGACCCTAGGATAGATCCCATAATAATGAGTCTATGTCCTATAATGATTAGTCTATGGCATATTCCAGCATCTATCTCGCACCCCAAATTTTTTACATTTATACCCATTGCCTATTCTCTAATCTATATACTCCCTTTTTCAATCACCCAGCTCGCATCAAGGGTGTTTTTCCATGCATAAGAACTTTAGTTTAGCCTCAAGGAATGTACAAGATGGAAAATACTTAGGTTTTAGACCTCTATATAGTGCAAAATTTGTATTGTGTATTAGTTTTGCTCCTGGCTAATTAACAAAATTATTTTGATACACCGAAACCCCATTCCTCTTTGTTGCTTTGATTCATGTAGCCTTTCCCATTTCATCATGTTTATCTTTCTCTCATCTTTCTTTTGGCCCCTCCAAAATTCATTGATCATTAAATTAATCTCCTCATTCAAGGTTGTCAACAACTTGAAGCAACACATAGCATGGGTTGGAATAACTTATGCTACTTCTTTGACGAAATAAGTCAAATAATCTTTCATTTCAAACATGAAATACAGGAAAAAAAAATTTAAGCAAAATGTTATAGTGGAATTGAACATATTAAATATTAATTTTGCAGAGATATATTAGAGAAAGACTTTGTTTTGTTTTGTGATATAACACATTAGGAGAAGAGAGAGAAATTAAGCAAAATAAGCCATATTGATAATTGACTCTTGATTCCTGACCTCCATCCCCAAGAAGATGAGAAGATTAACGGAATTGATGATTGATCTAGCCACTGTCGTAATGCACATAGTCTATGCCTTATTAAATGGAACCAAGAAATAAGCCACTTTGCAAGCAAAAACGATAATTATTCATATTTTGTGTGTCATTCAATTGTGAGATGCTTAAAGGATAGTTTTTCGGTTAGCAAGAATTCCTATAAAAATAAAGAAAATAAAATCAAACACCGAGAATTCCTAGAAGTGCTATTGGACATGAAGCTTCGATGTTTCACTTTTGATTTTTTTTTTTTTTTTTTTTTGAGAAACAAACACTCTCACGCACACAAAGGATAGGAAAATGGGGTTCTAACACAAACACATACCACAAACTCCACTAAAAGTAATCACTTATGAAACTTGAGACAACTTGTTCTTTCTTTTCTTTCTTTTCTTTCACTTTTATGGGGCAGGGGGATACAATTAGTTATAATTTTATTGAGGACGATTCTTGGATTGGTTTCTTCTCCAAACCATCTGAACTTGCAATACATATGTGCTCCTCCAACCTTTAAGAAACAACCAATTATAATCAGATATCATTTGGAAAAATATGGATTGAGTAAGAAACAAATATGCATCACTTTTAAATTAAAAAAAAAAAAAATCAGTAATATTCACACGAAAAAATGGTAGGACATAAATTTTAAAAAATAATAACTTACCTGTTGATCCTACGAAAACCATATTATATGATACACTCATGATATTCTATCATAAACAATCATCTTTTCTTTGGACCATTAGCATCGTTAAGACGTTAACACAAAAATACTTGCGTCCAAAAATTTCTCTTATAATTGGATAGCTCATAAAAAATATGAACATTTTCAAAAAAGAGGGGTACTCCATCAATATTTCTTTTGAACTCACAAAATTGTTATTCTTATATTGAAACCAGACTTGGAACCCTTGGACTTGAGTTTATATAGGCATAATATAGATATAAATGCTTTCTACACGGTATTGATTTGTAAATATTAAAAAATATCTTCTTCATCATCATTAATTAATACAAGATATGCTCAATTCTAAATATTATCATTCTACCCATATTTTGTAACTTACTTTTTTTTTTTTTGTAAGCAAGCCCAACCAACTATGCAACAACTAATAAACATATGTATTTGCATGAGTAATTCTACTGTACCCTCCAAAAAAATGGGAGTATGGTACCCACTAGTAGGTAACCTGCTATACCAGGTTATTTTTTTTCTCACATTTGACGGTTCGATCCTCACATTGTGCAATACCAACATCACACGTGACAGTTCTTTTCTCACATTTAATGGTTCCCTTACTTCTTTCTCACATTTGATAGTTCCATCCTCAAATTGTGTAGTTCCAACATCACACGTGACAGTTCTTTTCTCACATTTGGTAGTTTCCTTACTTTTTTCTCACATTTGACAGTTCCATCCTCACATTGTGCAGTTCCAACATCACATGTGACAGTTTTTTCTCACATTTGGGGGTTCCCTTACTTTTTTCTCACACTTGACGATTCTATCTTCACATTGTGCAGTTCCAATATTACATGTGACAGTTCTTTTCTCACATTTAGTGGTTCGCTTACTTTTTTCTCACATTTGACGGTTCCATCCTCACATTTGACGGTTCCATCCTCACATGTGACAGTTTTTTTCTCACATTTGGTGGTTCCCTTACTTTTTTTCTCACATTTGATGGTTCCATCTTCACATTATGCAGTTTCAATATCACATATGACAGTTCTTTCATCACATTGAGTGGTTCCCTTACTTTTTTCTCACACTTGACGATTCCATCCTTACATTGTGCAATTCCAACATCACATGTGATAATTCTTTTTTCACATTTAGTGGTTCCCTTACTTTTTTTTTCTCACATTTGACGGTTCGATCCTCACATTGTGCAGTTTCAACATCACATGTGATACTTTTTTTCTCACATTTGGTGGTCCCCTTACTTTTTTTCTCACATTTGACTGTTTCATCTTCACATTGTGCGGTTCTAACATTACATATGATAATTCTTTTGTCACATTGGGTGGTTCCCTTACTTTTTTCTCACACTTAACAGTTTCATTCTCACATTGTGCAGTTTCAACATCAAATGTGACAGTTCTTTTATCACATTTGGTGGTTCTCTTACTTTTTTCTTACATTTGATGGTTCTATTCTCACATTGTCTAGTTCCAACATCACATGTGACAGTTCTTTTATCACATTTGGGGGTTCCCTTACCTTTTTTTTTTTTTTTTTTTACACTTGACGGTTCCATCTTCACATTTTGCAATTCCAACATCACATGTGATAGTTCTTTTGTCATATTTGGGGGTTCATTTACTTTTTTTTTCCACACTTGACAGTTCCATCCTTACATTTTGCATTTCCAACATCACATGTGATAGTTCTTTTCTCACATTTGGTGGTTCCCTTACTTTTTTTCTCACATTTGATGGTTTCATCCTCACATTGTGCAGTTCCAACATCACATGTGACAATTCTTTTCTCACATTTGGTAGTTCCCTTACTTTTTTTTCTCATATTTGACGGTTTCATCCTCACATTGTGCAATTCCAACATCACATGTGTCAGTATTTTTGTCACATTTGGTGGTTCCCCTATTTTTTTTCTCACATTTGACTATTTCATCCTCACATTGTGTAGTTCCAATATCACATTTGACAGTTCTTTTCTCACATTTGGTGGTTCTCTTATTTTTTTTTCTCACATTTGACAGTTCCATTATCACATTATGTAAATATCACATTTGACAGTTCTTTTGTCACATATAGTAGTTCCTTTATTTTTTTATTTTTCAAATTTGATGGTTCCATTGGTATATTAAGCAGTACCAATATCGCATCTGTTCTAGTTTTGTCACATGTGACAGTTCTTTTCTCACATTTGGTGGTTCCCTTACTTTTTTCTCACGTTTGACGGTTCCATCCTCACATTGTGCAGTTCCAATATCACATGTGACAGTTCTTTTCTCACATTTGGTGGTTCTCTTACTTTTTTTTCTCATATTTGACGGTTCCATCCTTATATTGTGTCGTTCCAACATCATATGTGACAGTTCTTTTCTCACATTTGGTGGTTCCCTTACTTTTTTCTCACATTTGATGGTTCTATTGTCACATTAAGTAGTACTAACATCACATTTGACTATATTTTTTTCACATTCAGTGGTACCCTTTTTTTTTATTCTCAAATTTGACCGTTCCATTATTACATTGGGCAGTACCAACATTACTTCTGACCATACTTTTGTCACATTCGGTGGTACCCTATTTTTTCCTTACAATTGACAGTTCAATCATCACAATAAGCACTACCAATATCACATCTGACCATAATTTTACATTTAAGCTTATCATTGAGGCTACTTTTTTACTTACTAATAACTGCTCATCACAATAGTAACTTTTTAAAGTTATTAAAAAATTTAGATCTAAAATTGGAAAAAAAAAAAAAAAAAAGCATCCCATGAAATTAGCCCAACCACAATAATTACTCCTGTTAACAAAAAAAATCAGTTGAAATTATCTTGGTTTCTTCCACAAATATTTGAATATACCAATTAACTTTCTACGTATCTCCCTTGATAGCTTCCATCACATTCAGGGGCATACCTCCCTATAAAATAACATAGTTGAGGTCATTTTCTTGATGTTTATATTTTTATTATTTATATATGATGGTGAACCAAAATTAGACTATCTCCAATTCAACCATAGTGTCGTCCAAGACTAGAAAGGTCATCCAAGTGCAAGAAGGTCATCCAGCATGGAGTCACCTGGACGACGGCCAAACACTTAGAAATTTTCAAAGTAAATCTATATCCAAAAGATTATGATTCAGGTCACGTTCTACTATTTTGAAGTAGGAGCAAAATTATTATTCATCGCTCTAATAGCAATGAATAATAATTGTGATAAGTGTGAGCCTCATTTGAGTCAGTAGAACCTCCACTAGCTAAGTCTGAGAGACCCCTAATAGCAATGAAATGTTTTCATTGTTGAAGACTTATTAGTGCCACAAAGCACTTATCTCTCTCTCTCTCTCTCTGGGTTTTGCAAAATTTATACAAACTCGTCGTTCTAAAGCCATTTGGTATTTGTTCCTATAAAATATTGGAGCATGTAATTTGAACATAATTAGCTGTTAAAAGGTCAATTTTCATCTCTGTACTTTGTTTGAATCAGCATGGTGGCAAGTCGTTATATTTTTTGCCGAGCAACTCTGGTTCGAATTCTTCACACTTGCAATTTTTTTTTTTTAAATTTTAAATTTTCGGTCCATAAGCTGAAAAGCCCACAAGATCTTACGCCCAAGAAAAAACCTAGTTCATCCCAAATCTTCTTTCCTTCAATATCGGTGATAACAGCCACCGATTTTCCTCTCTTTCTCTGCCCTTTTGTTCGAAGTCTCCACCGTTTCTCGTCACGAAAATCTCAGTATGTCTCATCCTTATTCTTTAGTTTTCCATCTAGGTTTTTTGTCGTTTGGCTTTTGTATTGCTGGATTGTTATTAATCTTGTTTTGTTTTTGTTTTCCTTTTGGTTTCGCTGGGCAGGGATGGGCACAAGTAGGGCTTGGGGCCCCTGGCCTAAATTTTTTTTTCTTTTTTAAGTAAGTTAATTTTCAAAAAAAAAAAAAAAAAAAAAAAACACTTGGGCCCCCTTACAAAAAGCCTGGGCCCCCTAAAATTGTAAACCATTAACCCAGCGTCCCCGCCGGACAGCCCACATGTAAAAAAAAAAAGAAGAGTTTAGTCCAAAAGCCAAAGTGAGAGGCGAGAGACTCAGAGTGAGAGAGACTTTGCCACTGCCCACGCCGTGAGTGAAGCTGCCAAAACGCGAGGCGAGAGCTTGAAATCTTGCTGCTGCCCACGCCGTGACGCTGCCACCATGCGAGAGCGGCGAGACCCATCTCTCAGACCCACGCAACACCCACACCCACCACGCGACACCCATCTCGTCGTGACGCCGCTGCTGGCTTTGATCTGCTCCAACCTTCGCACTCAAGTATTTAATCTATCCTTCAAAATCTCAGAATATATGCTTGTGGCATTTGTGTTTTTACTGATGAGGAATCTGTGCTTGCTTTTTTTTTTTTTTTTTTTGGCTTTTTGGCTTTGCGACTATCTTACTAATAGGTCTGTGTTTGTCTTTGTGAATTGTGACTCTGTGTGACTATATTATATAGATAAGAGAGAGAGTAGAGTCTCTAGAGATTAGAGAAAATATCAGTGTTTGACTGTTTGTTGTGTGGTAGTTGGGTAATAAAATAGGGACAAGTTACAGGCTCACAGCAAAAGGAAAACTTCATTTTTGGTTATTGTTATCACATTGTTAGTTTTTGGAATAGAGTTACTGGATTGGAGTTGGTATTAAGTTCATCTTGTTATCACTGGTTCTTTTTAGTTGCTTGCTTTATGTTTTCTAATATGAAAAACTCTTTTGAGTACTGATCTTAGAACCCCGAGTTCTTAGTCATGTGGCTTAATGGTTAGAAATTTTCTGTTCTAGGTTCTGTTTTTATTTTTCTTTTCTTTTTTCAACTGCTAACCAGAACAATTATTTTTATGGAACTATGACATGAACATCTGAGGTAATTGATGTAGTCACTTCCTTTTTGCTTGTCTTATGTTTTCTGTTTTTCATTTCAGCTACTGCTTATACACCTGGAGCACTAGATTTGATGACTGACTTACTTCACAACCTCCAATATAAGACTATGGCTCTAATGTTTTATCATATTCTTGTTTATTTAGCAGCTGTTTCAGCAAAACCCACTTTCAAGCACATTCCTAAGGTATGCTGTTACAGTGTAGTGTTAATAGGTTTGGATATATCAGTCAAGGGGTTTAATAGGTTTGTGTTTTCATTCTTTGTTGTTTGGTAGATATGTCATGTAATTGGGCTCTGGCTGTTTTGAGGCGAGTTTTACCCCCTTGAGCATTTTGGACATTGTATTTTGATATTCTAATCCTGTATTTCATGACTAGTATTGTTAGTTTTATATCTATATAGGGATCATTATTTGAGTATCTGGGTAAATTTATTACTTATAGTCTTATATACTTGGATGAAACATTTGGATCAAAATATTTTTGATTTAGAAAATGAATTTTTTATTTGGTTTTTCAATTACAATTAATTAGTTGACCACTGTGGAATTTTTTTGGGTTGCAGGTACATGACTGGGAAGCTGCTTTTGAAGTTGGATACTGTTAAATTCACAATAGCAAATCATATCATAATTTCAGCTCTGAACTATATCTTTAAAAAAAAACATTTTCCACTTTTTATCTGACTGTCTATGAAATGAATTTTTATACTTATTGTAGTCACTCTTTCCTCACATTTCTGATTTCAGGGGGAGCAGTTGTATTTTTAGAAGAATATAGATGCTCTCCAAGCAGAGCAACTTTCCATTATACTATTGGCTGGTTAAGTTTTATGGAGCACAACCCCGTGAAATTTAAGTCATCAATGGATCCACTTTTGCAAGTACTCGCCTCTCTCTCTCTCTCTCTCTCTAAATATGTGTATTTGCACGTATCCAACATGTGTCTTTAACAAGATTCTGCCCTGATAGTGTATATGGTAACTGTGCTTCAAAGCTTGATCCTGTTAATTTTGGCACTCAATAAATGCCTTTGTGTTTGAATAGTTAAATGAGATGTTTACCCCTTTGGCTCTTGAACTTTTACAACTCTTGTTGTTATTACTGTTGTCGTTATTTGTACTGTTAGTCTGTTGCAATCATTGATGTTAATGTTATTGTTATATCTTCACGATTATTGTTCTTGTTGTTAATGTTACCCTTATTAAGAGTACTCTTTTTTTTTTTTTTTTTGATAAGTCCTTATTAAGAGTACTCTTTCTATTAAATGAATGTGATATGGTGTATCTTTTGCTGTGAACCATGCAATATGTAGTTGTGTGTGTGTGTACTTTTTCTTTAATAGTGTCACAGAAATTTGATGGACTTTTCCCGTACTCCAAGCATGAGGGAAAATAAGAAAAGAAAAAAGAACTAAGGAACTGATATTTCTGTTATGCTAATTATTTTAGGTGTTACAATTTTTTTTTTCATTTGTATGGCTATAATTGCCAACAAACCATGTTGTTATATTACCAGTTCTGCTTTTATTTAATACTCTATATTCATGAATTATACCTTTGAGTGCTTCAGGTACGTTTAAATTGACGCTTCAGTTTACAGAGGATTATCCAAACAAGCCACCAACTGTGTGCTTTGTCTCTAGAATGTTCCATCCAAATAGTAAGTTTACTAATTATGTTTAACATCTACAGTTTATTATTCCTGATATTCTTGCTTTACAGTTTACACTTTGGATTTATAAAAAAGGACAGAATTTTCCTCCAAATTGGTTTGGAGGAAATTTCCCCCAGCCCAATATATGGCAATATAATTGTAAGGGCCTCACTTGTTCTTTCTGTTCTGTTCTGTCTTCTTTCTCTTCTTTTTTGTGTGTTATAAATACATATAGCTGGGTTATCTGGGTTTATGTTCACCAATTCTTGTTGCTATCTCCAGTGCTGATGTGCTTTCATTTTGAATATATTTATGCTTCAGCTTTCTGTAATTCTGTCTTTTTCTATAAGGCTCACCCTACAATGCTAATAGTAATTGAGATTTGAGCCTGATTGGGAAACCTGGTGGTTGTTATGAAGCTTCTTTTCTTATCTTATTTTTTATTACTTATATATATATATATATATATTAATGAATCTTTTTATTAATTATTTATTGGATAGATCAAGCTCCTAAATTAATGTGAACTTAGTATTGGTCCTATTTACTTGTCCAGCTTTGCCATTCAACTCTTGACTTTTCTTTGTTTTTGCTTTGCTTGGTCGTTATTCTATTCTCTTTTGTTAATATCTTCAAAATATTTAGTGAGAGGTTTTGCTTGTTTGTATTAATCCAAGCCATTTATTGCCCTTTTTACAGTTTATGCAGATGGAAGCATATGTTTGGACATTCTACAAAATCAATGGAGCCCTATATACGACGTTGCAGCTATAGTGGGTCATATGTTGTGTTTGGACAATGATGACCTTTGGAGAAGGGTCATTGAGGCAAAGTATGGGAATGGGGGTGGCTAGTGTACAAATCTGTGATGGGGCTAGCCTGATATCTCTCTAGTCTGTTGGTTCAAAGAAGGGGATAATAATCACTTGTGTACTCTTTTTTTTTTGGATTATGTTATTTTACACCACCTAATAGCAGCAACGACAGCAATGGCAACCCAACCTAGTGGCTAATCAGCTCACATAAAATATTTTCCATAAGCCATTAATCTGTAGAACCTTTATACTGTCAGTGCCACTCTGTGAAGTATGGATGTGGCATAAACAGTCCAAAAGTTTTGGCTCTTCTATTATATTGTTAATTTTGCTAATTTCTCTTCTAGCCCAATATGTACTCTCGATACATTTTAGGTGGGGGAGAGAGGAGTTGAATCTTGGATGTTTCTGTTGAAATTTTGAAATACCAAACATGTCATTGAGCTAAACATATTATACATATTAGTTGAAATAAAACATCTGCTTCATTTTTGCTTTGTATCCCATTGATATTAGGATTGCCATGTTTTCCTTAAGCTTGTAAAAGCTATGCAGGAAAAAAAATGCATGACAAACTTGTCCCACTCAAACAAGCAATTTTATGAGTGCGTATTTGATACATCGCATTACAAAAAACTGTCACGTAACTTTTAATTTTCTTTTTTTTAATAAAAAAATGCTATGCTCAAATGCATACTTGTTCTTCACCGTGTCTCTATCAAAAAAACAAAAAAAACAAACAAACGTTCTTCACCCTGTGTTGCATATGTCAAGAAAGCATTACTATTCAGCAAATCAAGCAAAAGATGATAAAGAGAGATCTGTATAGGTCCACCTTGTAAAATATTTATTGTCGTTATGATTGAGATGAATAAAGAATTCAGAACCTATGCTACCAACACTGGGATCAACCATCACAGAATACAAACATTGAAAACATTGCATAAACCATTTGATTAAAAATGTTATTAAAAACAAAATATTCATAGAATATTCACCTTGATAAGTTATACAAAGCTGGAGAAACAAATAATTTATTTCTATATATACACTTTTAAGATACAAGTCACACCAATGTGCATTTTATGCCCTTCAATAAATAAAAAAACACTGAACCTTCCAATAATTTAACTCACATCACTCAGATTTGAAGACACTGACTTTTACAAAGAAGAGAAATGGATAAAAATAGAACAAACATGCTGCTGGAAATGCAAGCATGCTTCTTGATGCGGACTCCCTGCAGTACCGTGCAGCGAGAGAGCCTAACTCTCGACTCAACAATACAACCGGGGCCAATGGCAACATCGGGCCCAATCAGACATCCCTCGCCAATTTTGGCAGTCTCATCCACTATAACATTTCCCAAAATGTGGGGGCCATTGGCCAACTTTGATGGAGAATTCTTTCTCAATGAGTCTAGGTACAGTCTCAGCCCTGTAATGTAATCCCTCGGTTGTCCAATGTCCATCCAAAACCCTGGTAGCACCATAGCATAGAGCTTGTTCTCTGCTGCAATTTTTGGGAAGACCTATTCTCAATTGAGGTGGGCCTTAGTTCAATTCGATCAAGAACTGAGGGGTTCAACAAGTAAATTTGAGCATCTATTTTGTTACCAACAAATTATTTTGGCTTCTCTACAAATTTCTTAAATTTTCCAGTAGATTGTTCCATAACCACCACACCATAAGAAGAAATTATTTGTTATCACCTTTCCCCGCATGTTTCACAATGTCTTCAAGTAAGATATATTTAGAGTGTTACCTTGGTCACCATTATTGAAGCTTTTCCTCCATGGGACTTGTGGGATGCAATCATTTCCTTAAGAGGATATTCACTAATAATATCACTGTTGAGAACAAAAATGGCTCACCAGAATCATCTAGTCGTTTGTCCCTAGCAAGAGCAAGAGGACCAGCAGTGCCGAGTGGCTCAGTCTCTTGTGAGCATGTGATCTTGATCCCAAGCTTTGTTTCAAAATCCTTCAAGAAGTTCAACATTACCTGCAGAACTTAAGCAACATTAATATCTGCAGCATTAAATCATCACTATACCATGGTAGTAAGAAGGAAAGCCATATTCCTTACCTCTGGTTGGTAATTGATAGCCAAAACCACTTCACTGACTCCAATAGCCTTAAGAGCCTCTATCTGATGAAAAATTCAAAAGATATGTCAACTTATATTTATCACACAAACAAACAAGGGATAGTTGGAAAATTTTAGAAGCCGACTTGGACAAGTGATTGGGCTTCTCAAGATAGCATCAATAGTTCTAATTTTCACACGACATACTTAAGCAGAAGACAAAGGTCTCTGATAGTAATGGTTCTGTAATTTTGCACTACTTCACTTGGCAATTGGTAGAACTGCTTTACAGAAGTCATAACATACCCTTCCTTTACGTTTAGGAAATACATGTTCCTTCCTTTTATTTTGTCTTTTTTGGTTTCAGCCCACCTTTTTGTACACTTGTAACAGAAAACATGTTGGTTGAAGACGTTTTAATTTTGAAAGTTATGATTTTACACATTCGTTAAAGATGTTCTATATAAAGAACTTGTGGAGTAGAACTAGGATGAAGGCTATTTTTATTACAACTTCAATTTATGGTGAACATCATCCAGATAAAATATTTGCTCCTGAAACTCTGAGCAAACTCACCGGGCTTCTTCCAAATTCTAAATTTTAGAGAAACCAACTCTAAAATTGGAAACCAACTCTAAAATATAGCACAAACCAACACTAAAATTGGTGTTCTTACTGCCAAGGTGGTTGGGAAAAAAAAAAAATATCTCCTACGTCTGTAGGTTCATAGTATCGTCCTACCCACACTCCCAACCAAATCTAATCTTATCCCAACTTATGGGTAAGGGTTCCCACATCTCACTAAAGTTTCACGTCTCACATCCCAAACTCAAAAGCGTAAAAATTTTTCTTTTTTTCTTTTTTTTGAGAAACCAATCTGTGAGACAAACTGATGCTTTTATTAAAACATAAGAAAACTAATCAAACAGAGCAAGGGGGATAATGTCCCCAGGTAAGTCTTCAACCTAAACCTAACGTTCTAATTCTAGCCCAACCCGAGATTTCTTTGCCAAAGCATTGCCAACCTTATTACAATTTCGTTTCACAATCCAGGCAATCAATGGTGGATTGTCAAGCCCTTCGGTGTAAAGATTAATTTGTCAAATATATAAGAACCGAAACTCAAACAAAACAATAATATCATAAACCCACAAAGTTTAGAGAAATAATATAAACCCATATCAGCGTTAATCATATGTAAAGAGAGAACCTAAAGATTGTGGGTGGTGCCGCCGATTTAGAATGGAAGAGAAGAAGCGCCGCCGAGTCGTCCAGGAAGAAATGAAGTGCCACCAAATTGGATTGGATATGAGTGCACCGCTGATTTGAATATGGATTGGAAAAGAATAAGCTAGAGAGCGGCGTCGACGAGTGGATTGGATGAGAAGAAGCGCCTCTGATTTGAGGTTGTGGGTGCGCTGGGCTCTGAGGGTTTTGTGGGTGCGCCGCAGATGTGGTATCAACTGTCTGATTTGAGGGTTTTGTTTAGAGAGGCAAGTAGAGCAAGAGCAAACGAAGCAGAGAGGTAGAGAAGCAAACGTGAGTCTGGAGAGGAGAAAGGGCTGAAGCGTGATGGATGTTTTAATTTTTTGTTTGTATATAAAACTGTTTAACCGGTAACCAAAAACCTTTAAAATTATATCACTGGATAAGATCAAAACTACAGTAAATTGATGGCTTAGATATAAGGGGGTACCGTACCCCGCTTTTTTTTGGATGGGTACGGTAGAATGACCCGTATTTGCATTAATTCTTGATATTTTATAAGAATATCGCTAAGATCACTTGTTAAAATTAACTAATAAACATAATTATTACCATTAAATTTTCCAAATGCTCACAAATGTTTTTAGTTGAGCATACGTAAAAGGAAAGTAATCTTGATTCCTTTCTAGATAAGGCATTTCGGATTATACCACAGAGATATTGCTAAGATCACCTACTAAAATTAGTTAGGACTATAATTATGATTAAATTTTGGAAATTCT
Source organism: Quercus ilex subsp. ballota (assembly GCA_032727855.1). Classification (NCBI taxonomy): domain Eukaryota; kingdom Viridiplantae; phylum Streptophyta; class Magnoliopsida; order Fagales; family Fagaceae; genus Quercus; species Quercus ilex. The sequence goes on from CM064909.1 coordinate 35,965,707, forward strand.
CATAAATTTGAAATTTGTTCTTTCTTGTGCATACGTAGAAGATATGTAAAATTGATTTCTTTTCAAATAAGGTCTTGCATAAGGTTTATCTCATGGATGCATTTCTTTAAGGAATTTCCTTGAAAATACTAATACTTTTTTGTTTGTGAAATTTTTATTTTTATCATAATTTTTGGAAGGTGAGCCTAGTTGTTGAAGTGGTAAGTGACATGCACAAAAATGTTAAAGGTAAATTCCTGGGAGTGAAACCCCAAAGGGTGTGGCGTATTGGTCAGGCGAACTCTGGAATGAGCAGTAAAACTTTGATGTCTTGCGTTCGAGCAGCCATACGTGCATTCACTCCTTTGGGGCCATCGGACTAGAGGAATTTAATTGCCCTTTGAATTACTCGAGGTGCACTTGCAGAAAACTCCTTGCTGAGGGCCTATGCACCCCCAAGATTAGTCAAGACAAAGTCCTAGACACCTGGTGCCAATAAAAAAATAAAATAAAAAAGCCTGGGAGTGAAAATTATTTTGGTTCAGTATATTGATTGCTTAGTCCATCAATGCACTAGCTAGGCTAGATACAAATGGGCCAAAACAACCCCTAAAGATCGTCTATTCTTCTTGTAAGTGAGTTTGAAGCCCACTTCGAATTTCATGGAACAAAAAATGGTACTTGGACAAATCCCAAAATCACAAGTCTATAGTATATCACCACTATAAGCTTTATCCTTTGATTAGCAACTCCTCATTCAAGGATTTCTTTTTCACATCTATTAGAGCACTTACTTTGCATCTTGTGGAAGATTAATAGTTGGAGATATTACCTCAAAAGATAGAAGGCTTCAACGTCCATGTATTGCCTGATATTTTTCACACTACACCCTTTTCTTATTCTCCATCTACTTTTATCACCCAACTTGCATCAAGCTGCTTTTCCATGTGTATGTCTGGATGAAGCATCGTCGCGTATATACTATATAGTAAAAAGTTCATATTATGCATTAGTCTTCAATCTTGTTTGACTAACAATTTTTTTTTTTTTTGGACATTCCAAAACCCCATTCCACTTTGTTGATTTGATTAGCGTAACCTTTCTTTGATCTCCATAAATGTTTTCTTCTTTGATCTTCCTATTATGAAAGGAATCTTAAATATTTTTCATTTTTTTCACTTCTTGGACCTATAGTTTGCTTCTGATTTACTCCTTCTATATCACTTCTTGTGTTTTTAATTGAAAAACAATTAGACTTCTCTCTATTTATCTTTTGGCATATGTTTCTTTAGATTGTTTCAAATTACCCAACATTCTTTCACAGCTTCCCAACAAAAGAATAACTTGCTATTTGCAAATGTAGAGTAATTCATGATATAATGTGATCCTATGAATTTTCCTCTTTTATCTCCACATTTTAAGGAAATCATGTAACCATATAGAATACATTTTAGATACACACAGAAGTCACATATTAAATAAGAAATGCTACAAACATAATTTTTTTCACAATATCTAAGGTGGTAGATTGTGATTGTTGCAACATTACCTTCACACGAAATCCCCGCTAACATCATTTTCATTGTATACCAATCATAACCTGTTGAAAAAATGGTAGAATATTATATATATATATATATATATATATATAGACACACACACTTTGATATAAGACCTATCTCTAAGCAATCTCAAACAAGCTAACACCTGAGCTTCCCACTTAAATAAAATAAATAAATAAAAAAAATAAAAAAAAATAAAAACCCTCTAGTCAATTCCTAGGTGGCCTCCAGAGAACTCATTAAAATTCATGAAAAGATGCTAGAGTTGTTGCCTATGGAATGAGGAAAACATCATATGCGCAATGGCACTAAGTACAGAGCACAAATGTATACAATTAGAAAACCATCTTATCATTTAAGTAAGTTGGTGCTTGCTTCTAAAGTAGAGTTTGTATATCAAGAATGCAGTCCATTCGGTCTATTTGGTCCACTTCGGTCCATTTTAGTTTAATTCGGTCTACTTTAGTCCAGTTTAGTTCACTCCGGTCCAATTCAGTGCACTTAGGTCTACTTTAGTCCAATTAGGTCCCTTTAAGTGCACCAATTCAATCCATTTGGTCCACTTGGTCCATTTCAGTCTATTACAGTCTACTTTCGTCCATATCGGTCCAATTAGGTCTACCTCAGTCCATTCAGTCCAATTCTATATATTATCATTCTTCCCATATTTTGAATATACTAGTAAGGGTTGCACGTGCAAGGCACGTGCTGCCCCTTGAGTGAAAAAATTTTAGATAGATTTTTTTTTTGAAGTAGTATCAAATCATGTATTTAAATTTAGAATAGTTATTTAACATATGACTATCTATCTAATATGATAATTTCTTAGAACCTACTTACTAAAGATAGTATCTACTCATAAAAAAATTTCTCCTAAGAATGATAACAAATGTCGTCATCTTCTAACAATAAACAACTTAGTTTTGATAAAACATTGTCACATTATTTAAATTTTCACAATAAATGATGACATATGCTACAATTGAAACTATTCATCAAATTAAATACCTACAACCATTTGCATTGAATATTTTGTTATTCATACTTATTTCTTTTTCATTTTATTTTATGAGCCTAACTACTATGCTTAGCTTGCTTAAATAAACACCTTTTTAAGAAAGAAAATAAATAAAAAAGAAGAAAATAACAAAAGAATATGTCATTGGATTTTCTATTAAATAAAATTATAAATCTAGAAGATTTAAACCTCTAATAAATTAGTGTTCTGTAGGCAACAAATAGAATACCATAGATCACCAATTTTATTTTTCAAGTGTGACTAACACATAAAACTCAAACTACACAAAGAAAATTTTTGGGACTTTAAAGTTTAATGAGGCATTTTAGATATTGCACAATGAAATATTCTAGGAATCATAAGATTTTGTTAAGGTTTAACTAAGAGAGTAACAACAGTGACTATATACTTGTCTACAAAATATAAAAGAGAAAATTATTCAACTTTAAAGTTGGGGGATGAAACTACCCAAACAAAGGGGGAAAGTATTTTTTTCCATAATTCATTTTTTTGTTGGTAAAACTATATGTTTTTTACTTTAAACAATGTGTTTAAAAAAAACCCAAGAAAACTGTCTGTAAAATTATGAATTTTGGCTCAACAAATTGGCTAAAAAAAAAAGTCAGTAACACAATAAATGTCATTTGCAAAGAATATTTTGTTATTCATACTTCTTTCTTTTTCATTTTATTCTATGAGTCTAACTACGATGCTTAGCTTACTTAATTTTTAATAAACACCTTTTTAAGAAAGAAAAAAAAATAACAAAATAACAAAAGACATATGTCATTGAAGTTTTTATTAAATAAAATTATAAATCTAGAAGATTTAAACCTGTAATAAATTAGTATTCTCTAGGTAACAAATAGAATACCATAGATCACCATTTTTATTTTTTAAGTATGACTAACACATAAAACTCAAACTACACAAAGAAAATTTTTGAGGCATTAAAATTTAGTGAGGCATTTTAGATATTGCACAATGAAATATTCTAGGAATCATAAGATTTTGTTAAGATTTAACTAAGAGAATAATAGAAGGAACTCTATGTTTGTGTACAAAATATAACAGAGGAAATTATTCAACTTTAAAATTGGAGGGATGAAACTACCCCAAACATAAAGGGGGAAAGTACTTTTTTCTATAATTTTTTTCTTTTTTGTGGTAAAACTATGTGTTTTCTACTTTAAACAATGTGTTAAAAAAGCCTAAGAAAATTGTCAATAAAACTATGAATTTTGGCTCAACAAATTAGCTAAACAAAAAAAAAATGTTAGTAACACAATAAATGTCACGATATTTTCTTATTACCTTTATTTTAGTTATGGTGGGCTTTGGTATAATATTTTATAATTTTATTTTAGAGTAATGCTACATCCACAATATTTTCACAATAAATTCTAGATGATAAATTGTTATTGATTTTTAATTGGGATAACCACTTTAAATTATGCATTAAAAAAAAAGAATAAAATTGAGAATAAAATAGTGAATTTTTGCTCACTAAATTTGTCTAAACCAAAAAAGAAGTCTAGAAACATAACAAAATGTCACAATATTTTCATAATACCTTTATTTTCAGCCGTGGTAAGTTTCGGTTTGATATCACTTTTTCATCCATCAATAATAGCTTACCACCTATAATTTGTAATGAAATTAATGTGAAAATGTTGTGGACTTAGCAAGTTTTTATTTGATCTATAAGAAACTGAGATCTCAACAATTATGAAAATATTATGATAACAACAAGTGTTACAAAATTTTCACAAAATATTTATTTTCAGTTGTGGTTGATCACAATATCATATTTTATTATTTTATTTCGACCTATAAAAATTTGACACCACAATAATTGTGCATTGTGAAATTTGTTGTGTCAGTATAACAATATATATGTCAGCTCATATAAATATTTAAAAAAAAAAAAAAAAGAGCACAAACCGATGATTGGAAAAAAAAAAAAAAAGGCTAATGAAGTGACGAACAGTACATATTGAATAAATCAAAAAATACTATAGCTACTACAGTAGCTTTTACACATTCACACAACAAGTGTTACAACATTTTCACAAAACATTTATTTTCAGTTGTGGTTGATCACTATCTCATATTTTATTATTTTATTTCGACTTATAAGAAATTGACACCTCAATAATTGTGAAAATATTATGAAATTTGTTGTGTCCGCATAGTAATACCTTTATTTTTAGTTGTAGTTAGTCCAAGTATGATATTTTATTTTGATATATAAGGAATTAACAACTCAAAAATTGTGAAAATATTGTGACAATTTGTTGTGTTAACTAACAGCTATATATAAAAAATAAATAAATAAATAAAAAAGAGTTGACCGTCGATATTACTAAAAAAAAAAAGAAGGCCAGTGAATAGTGCAAATTGAACAAACAAAAAAAAAAAAATGTAGCTACTACTATAACTTTACGCATTCACACTTTTATTATGAAAGTGTTGTAAAAAATATTGTGGATGTAGCACTTCTTTTTTCACAATACCTTTATATTTAGTTATAGTTGGTTCTAATATGATATTTTATTTTGACCTATAAGGAATTAACACCTCAACAATTATGAAAATAATCAAAATATTGTGACAATTCTTTGTTTTAACTAACAGCTCTATATAAAAATTCAAAGAAAGGCAGCGAAATAGTGCAAAGTATTGAATAAACCAAATTACTATAGTTTTTTACTATAGCTTTAGCGCATTCGCACTTTTTAAATATAACTAGGTAGCGCAACACGTGCAAGGCACGTGCTTGTCGTGAAAAAAGAGTAGCGATTAAGGTCAATTTTAGATTTTATTTGTATCACAAAACAAATATATAAATCATTAAATTTTTAAAATACGCATGGAGATTTACATTAATAAAAAAAAGACTTAATATTAAGAATTTTGATAATTATATCATAAAAAGTTAATTTCATTCGTATAAGAAATTTGATCAACCACAAAGTTAGGGTAGTTATTTAACATATAAATATCTATTTTACTATAATAGTTTTTTAGTACTTATTTGCTAAAGGCAATATATCCACTCACTAAAAAAACTTTTAAGAATGATAACAAATATCATCATCTTTCAACAATAAACAACTGAGTTTTGCTAAAAAAAATTAAAAAAAAAAAAAAAAAAGATAACAAAAGGCATGTACATCAAATTTTTCATTAATATAAATTATAAGTTTCGAAAATTTAAACCTAGAAAATCAATATTTTTTGGATAACAAATAAAATACATTATGTAAGGTTGAAATTTATCAACCATCTTGTTAGCTTTATTCCGTGCCAATTTGCTTGTAATTTAGCATTTAGTAACCCTGTAATTAGGTGAGATTATTGTAAGGTTAGTGTGTGAGAAGATGTGAAGAAAAGCTCAAGTTTGTGCAAAAAAGCAGGGCTTCGAGGTTAGGACTCGCGGGTGGCTCGCGACTTGCAAGCCGCCAAATGCAGGCATGTGAGATGCACACAGGGAAGTTGAAGGGTTGCGCCAGCTGTCGCACTACAGGACAAAAGTCCCAGGCTGGCTAGGCCGTTATGTCGCGACTTGAACTCGCGACTTGGACAAGCCGTGAGACCAAGCCGCCAATTTACCCTGTTTGGCAAAAACTGTCTCTTCGTATTCTTTTCTCACCCCACTATATATAGACCCTTATACCCACGATATTAAGAGAGCTTCCAGAGAGAATTTTGTGAGAGAAACCCTAGAGCAAAACAAGATTGCCTCATCCCCAATCTTTACCTTAGAGACTCTACAAATTTCTCTACTCTCTTCCTCTCCATTATCATACCCTTGAGAGGTCATTTACCAAATCCTTATCTCACCACACCCACGTCTGTGAGAAGCTTCATTTGGTCCTAAGGGAAGCAATTTGGAAGGAACCAATATACATTGGTTGATACTATGGTCTAGTAGTGAAATCCGGGAAGCTAAAGAAGAAATAGGTTCGGCGTAACCTCGTTGGAGCAAGAAGCTTGGAGGGCTTAGGTACTTGGGTAGATTAGGCTTGGAGGGTCTTCTGCTGTTCATGTATCCCAACTACATTCTTTAGTGGATTATTTGATCGCTTGGTGGGCGGCGGAGAGGTTTTATGCCGAGGACTTTGGTTTCCTCTTCGATAACACATCGTGTGTTGTCTGTGTGTTTGCATCTTCCTTCCCTTCACATTTCATGATTTTACTGTTATTTTCTTGAATCTGTGTGTTCTGATGTTGGATTGAGTTTTTGAGATGTACGAACGTAATTTTAATCAAAGTTTGGGTCTGTTTGATTAAAGTTTTTTTTTGGTGCTGAATATGTTTCGTATCATGTATTTTCTTCATTCTCTACTATTTGCTATATGGAGTGTTTTTGATACATTTTATACTCTTTAGACTTCGAGTCTGGGTTGTTCTGTGTTTTACTCTGTATTTAAATGAGGCATTACAGTCTGTTTGAAATTCTGGATTATGTGGCTTGAATTGCTTTGAGTTTTAGCCATCATATCATGATTGTGGAGCTGCCTTTGGGTTTATCTTGCATTTGTCATACCATTCTCTCATGTTTCATTGTCATATGCCCTTATCTGTCTGATAGTGGTTTACTATTTTTTTATTATTTAGTGCTTGCTCCAGTCTGCATCTATACTGAATGATCTTGCTTGCCTTGTTCTTCAAATCATTGGTTATTAACTGCTCACTGGTTTGACACTCTCTGTTATTGCCTTTACACTATATTGTTACTAATATGTGTCCATTTCCACATACTGTGTTGTTGCTCTTGTTTGTGGCCTCTTCTACGTGTCTTACAGATGCCTCCTACTCTTTCAAAGAAGAAGACTTCAGCTCAGAAATTTGACAAGAGAATGAAAATGGACCCTAACCTATTTAGATCTATTAAACACTTTGAGAGATATAGGGATTCTTTTTCAAAAGGAACCATCATTCAGGAGAGATTTGTAGATTTCACGGAATTGAAGGACACCTTCATTCCAGGCTGTTTTGAGGGTAGAGGTTGGGAGAATCTGATGGGTGACTTTCCACCTGTGTGTGACCCTTTAATTAGAGAATTCTATGCAAATGATGTGATAAGGGAGGAGGAGTTGAGTTGTTGGGTAAGAAGAAAGGAATTTACCTTAGATGCTCATAATATTGATAAGGTTCTAGGACTTGAGGGATTGGAAGATTATGAATTCACTAACTACAAGGACAGAATGCTCTCTCTAGAAATTGTCCAGAAAAGAATTGGTGGCGTTATAGAAAAGAGATGTCTCAACACTTCTGATTTTCCTAAAGATATGAGGAGTCTGACCACCATAATGATGTACAATCTGTACCCTATAAGAAAGATGACTACATTGACAAATGCCAGAGCCATCTTTCTCATGGAACTTAAGGAGAAAATCTTCATTGACATCAGTTCTCACATCTTTGATCATATAGTGGAGGAGACTAGATCCACCTCAAGACCCAAGCTGATATTTCCTAGTCTTCTCATGAGGATTTTCAGAGAAAATGGTGTTGTAATCCCTCAGGATATCAGTCATTTGCCTCCACTATCAGCCATTAACAAATTTACTCTCACAAGGATACAAAGTCATCTTCAAGGAGAAGAAGATGAGGGTATACAAGAAGAAGGTGATCCAATAGAGACTGAAGCAGAGGCTGCAGAACCATCTTCCACACCAAGAAGAAAAGTCAAGAGGAGCAGGGTTTCTACTTCATCTGCTGTATCTCCTGATGCATTTCAGATCATCCTGGAAATACTTGATACACTCAGAGAAGATCAGAATCAACATACTGAAAGGATGACAGCAATGCAGGACCAGCTTGATGTACTCTCAGCCAAGTTTGACAGCATTCACATCAACCAGGATCAGTGACCCTTTGGCCATTCCGGTAAAAAAGGGGGAGTATTTTTGGGGCAGCTCTTGAGGGGGAGTGCTTATTTTGAGGGGGAGTCTCATTATTATATGCTATTTATGTTTTTTTTTTGTTTATATTTTTGATACTGCTTGGATAACTACTGCTGTTATAGGTTTGATACACTGTGGTTTAACACCTTGGTTTATGTGATAATTTTATTCAGTTTATTCAGCATTACTCTTTATTGTTTGTACCCATGTTGCTTTTGTAAGCTTTAAGGGTTTGTTCTTATGCACTTGTAGGCCTTTGTGGTTTGTGTCATGCTTTATGCAGCCTTTGTGCGTTGTTTAATCAATACTTTTAACCTAATGCTATACATTCCTTTTAAGTACTGTCACTCTTATGCCCTTGTAGGATTTTTCCTAGATGAACATACTTCTTGTATTGTGCATTGGTTGAGTGTTGGTCATTCAAGTGATTTGCCTTTGTGTTTGTCATCTTGAATGTCCGAATGTTCATTCCAAGTGTGAATGAGCATGATCACTTGGTTATAGTGATTACATGTTTTGGTCTTGCCATGGTTTATTGCTTTACTCCATTGTGCTTGATCGTTTTATGCTTGCTCCATTTGCATTACAAGTTTTCTGCATACAATGAACTTCTTGTCTTGTTGTGTTTCAGGAGTTACTTGTTCTTATGGTTCTAAAGCTTCACAGATTCTAGAGTTAGGTGTGAGTGAGTTTTCCAACTGTTCCCAACTCACGCTTTAAGTTTAGAGTTTGTTTTAGGGTTTTGTCACAGAATAGCCAAAGGGGGAGATTGTAAGGTTGAAATTTATCAACCATTTTATTGGCTTTATTTCGTACCAATTTGCTTGTAATTTAGCATTTAGTAACCCTGTAATTAGGTGGGATTATTGTAAGGGTAGTGTGTGAGAAGAAGTGAAGAAAAGCTCAAGCTTGTGCAAAAAAGCAGAGCTTCGCGGCTAGGACTCACGGGTGGCTCGCGACTGGCAAGCTGCCAAATGCAGGCACGTGAAATACACACAGGGAAGCTGAAGGGTCGCGCCATCTGTCGCACTACAGGACAAGTCCCAGGCTGGCCAGGCCGTTACGTCGCGACTTGAACTCGCGACTTGGACAAGCCGCGAGACCAAGCCGCCAATTTACCCTGTTTGGCAAAAACTGTCTCTTCGTATTCTTTTCTCACCCCACTATATACAGACCCTTATACCCACGTATTGAGAGAGCTTCCAGAGAGAATTTTGTGAGAGAAACCCTAGAGCAAAACAAGATTGCCTCATCCCCAATCTTTACCTTAGAGACTCTACAAATTCCTCTACTCTCTTCCTCTCCATTATCATACCCTTGAGAGGTCATTTACCAAATTCTTATCTCACCACACCCACGTCTGTGAGAAGGTTCATTTGGTCCTATGGGAAGCAGTTTGGAAGGAACCAATATACATTGGTTGATGCTATGGTCTAGTAGCGGAATCTGGGAAGCTAAAGAAGAAATAGGTTCGGCGTAACCTCGTTGGAGCAAGAAGCTTGGAGGGCTTAGTTACTTGGGTAGATTAGGCTTGGAGGGTTTTCTGCTGTTCATATATTCCAACTACATTCTTTAGTGGATTATTTTACCACTTGGAGGGCGACGGAGAGGTTTTACACTGAGGACTTCGGTTTCCTCTTCGATAACACATTGTGTGTTATCCGTGTGTTTGCATCTTCCTTCCCTTTATCTTTGCCTTATATTTACTGTTGTGGATGTGTTTATATTTGGCTTAGATTGTTTATCTATTCTGTTATAAGTTTGTTATCATGTTCCGCACATTAATTGTTTGATATAAAACTTGAATTGGTAATTTTGTAATTTAGGGTCTAAACGTTCAAGAGTGTTTCATACCCATTTTGAACTTTCACATTATATCATCATTCCAACTTTTCAAGAATTACTACCATCTAAAACTCAAAATACATGAAGAAAATTTTTGAGATGTTAAAATTTTGTGGGAGTAATTTAGACATTACACAATAAAATATTTTAAGAATCATAAGTTTTCATTAGGGTTTAACTGAGAGAATAAAAATATGACATATTTGTTATTTTCCAAAATATTAAGGGCAAAATTGCTTAATTTTAAAGTTTAAGGAGGAATTGTAAACTACCCCAAACATAAATGATGAAAAGTGTTTTTTCCTAAGTTTTTTATTTTGTTTTTGTGTGTAAAACTTTGTGTTTTTACTTAAAACAGTGTGTAAAGAAAAAAAAATACAAAAAGTCAACCCAAAAAAAATGTATGTGAAACAGTGAATTTTGCAAAAAAGCTTACTAAACCAACAAAAAATTTATAAAAACACAACAGAATGGCTCAACATTTTCATAATAACTTTATAATTTTGTTATATTTTATTTTGACTTGTAAAGAATTAACAGCTCAGCAGTTTTGAAAATATTGAGACGACAACAAGATGTCTTAACATTTTCACAAAAAAATGTTATGTTCACGACATTTTCACAATAAATCATACGTAGTAGGTTGTTACAAGTTGTTCTTGGTGTGCAAAAAACTAGCATCATTGGTAAGTTTAAATTAGAATCAATAACAATTTACCACCTATGAATTGTTATAAAAGTGTTGTGAAAAATATTGTGAATGCAGTACTTCTTTTTTCATAATACTTTTATTTTTAGTTGTGGTAGGTTCCAGTATGATATATATATATATATATATATATATTTGATTTATAAGGAATTGACACCTCAACAATTGTAAATTGTGCCAATTTTTTGTGTTAATATTTTATTATAATGTGAAACAGTGCGAATTGGACAAATCAAAAATAATGTAGCACATCTACTGTTGCTTTACGCATTCACCAAAAAAAAAAAAAAAAAAAAAGGTGGCCAGCGAAACAGTGAAAATTGAACAAATTAAAACTATTGTAGTGAATCTACTGTAACTTTTCCTATTCACTCTTTTTATACATAGAAATATACATTGTACTTACAATGTAAATTTATATTGTCAACACATAAAAATTAGAAAATGTTGTACACATTTGCAAAATTTGTAAAATATATCATTTTTTTTTTTTTTGGGAAATGTATATAATATTTGCCACTTTTTGTGTGTATACAATATAAGCTTATATTACAAGTACAAGGTAAACATGTAAAGATCCTTAAAAAAACAAAAAAACAAAAAATAAGCTCAAACCAAATTGGTGAACTTGAAGAAAAAAAAAAGGGAAAAAAAGCAACTCACTAAACCAAAATTACTGTTCATGAGCCTATTGGCTCTTTTTATATATAGAAATCGATATATAGATACGTGTTGCCCCTTGAGTGAGAAAATTTAAGATATAATTTTTTTTTGAAGTAATATCAAACCATGTATTTAAATTTAGAATAGTTATTTAACATATGATTATCTATTTAGTATGATAATTTTTTAGGAGAAAGTATTTGGTATCAAATGATACTATGTCAACGGTATCAAAATCCAATAAGTGTGAGACATATTAGCAAAAAATAACATATTAGCAAAAAATAACTAACCCCCTAACAATTAAAAGACATGTGTTAGTAGGTAGTTATTTTTGCACACATGTCTCTCGTTTATTGGATTTTGATATAGATGACGTGGTATCATTTGATATAAAATACTTTTTCATTTTGTAGAATCTATTTACTAAAAATAGTATATATCTACTTACAAAAAAATTCTACTAAGAATGATAACAAATGTCGTCATCTTCTAACAATAAACAACTAAGGTTTGATAAAACATTGTCACAATATTTAAATTTTCGCAATAAATGATAACATATGCTACAATTGAAACTCTTCATCAAATTAAATACATACAACCATTTGCAATGAATATTTTGTTATTCATACTTCCTTCTTTATCATTTTATTTTATGAGTCTAACTACGATGCTTAGCTTACTTAATTTTTAATGAACACATTGTTAAGAAAGAAAACAAATAAAAAAATAACAAAATAACAAAAAACATATGTCATTGTAGTTTCTATTAGATAAATTATATATCTAGATGATTTAAACCATTAATAAATTAGTGTTTTCTAGGTAACAAATAGAATATCATAGATCACCATTTTTATTTTTTAAGTGTGACTAACACATAAAACTCAAACTACACAAAGAAAATTTTTGGGACATTAAAATTTAGTGAGGCATTTTAGATATTGCACAATGAAATATTCTAGGAATCATAAGATTTTGTTAAGGTTTAACTAAGAGAGTAACAACAGTGACTATATACTTGTCTACAAAATATAAAAGATAAAATTATTCAACTTTAAAGTTGAGGGATGAAACTACCCCAAACATAAAGGGGGAAAGTACTTTTTTTCATAATTCTTTTTTGTTAGTAAAACTATGTGTTTTTTACTTTAAATGTGTTTTTAAAAAAAAAAAAAGTCAGCCCAAGAAAACTGTCCGTAAAACTATGAATTTCAACAAATCCTAGGTGGTAAATTATTATTAGTTTTTAATTGGGATAACCACTTTAAACTATGCATTAAAAGAAACAACAAACAAAAAACCAATAGAAGAAAATTGTGCGTGAAACAGTGAATTTTTGCTCACCAAATTTGACTAAACCAAAAAAGAAATCTAGGAACACAACAAAATGTTACAATATTTTCACAATACCTTTATTTTCAGCCGTGGTAAGTTTCAGTCTAATATATTATTATTTATTTTATAAAAATGCTATCTCCGTAATATTTTCTAGATGGCAAGTTGTTATTGATTTTAAAATGGATCCATAACTGATATCACTTTTTTATCCATCAATAGTAGGCTAGTAGCTTACGTATGATTTGTTGTGAAATTAATGTGAAAATGTTGTGAACTTAGCATTTTTTTTATTTGATCTATAAGAAACTGATATCTCAACAATTGTGAAAATATTGTAATAACAACAAGTGTTACAACATTTTTACAAGACATTTAAATTCAGTTATGGTTGGTTACAGTCTCATATTTTATTATTTTATTTCAACCTATAAGAAATTGACACCTCAATAATTGTGAAATTTGTTGTGTCAATATAACAATATATATGCCAACTCATATAAATATTTAAAAGAAAAAAAAAAGCACTATAGCAACTATAGCTACAGTGTCAATTGAATAAATCAAAAAACACTGTAGTTACTGTAGCTAAACTGATGACTGGGAAAAAAAAAAGTGATGAACAACATATATTGAACAAACCAAAAAGTATTGTAACTTTTACACATTCACACAACAAGTGTTACAACTTTTTCACAAAATATTTATTTTCAGTCGTGGTTAGTCACAATCTCATATTTTATTATTTTATTTCGACCTATAAGAAATTAACATCTCAATAATTGTGAAAATATTGTGAAAGTTGTTGTCTCAGTATAACAATATATATATATATATATATATATATGCCAGCTCATATAAATATTAAAAAAAAACACAAACCGATGATTAAAAAAAAAAAAAAGCATTATAGCTATTGTAGCTACAGTGCTAATTGAACAAACCAAAAAACATTGTACTGTAGCTACGCGCATTCGCGCTTTTTATATATTTAGAAAGTTGTTGTGTCAGTATAACAATATATATGCCAACTCATATAAATATTTAAAAGAAAAAAAAACACAAAAAGATGGCCAAAAAAAAACAAACAAACAAGCAAACTATAGCTACTTTAGCTACAATGTCAATTGAACAAACCAAAAAACACTATAGCTACTGTAGCTATTTGCATTTGTGCTTTTTATATATAGAGACATAGTTCATTTGTTAATACTCTCAAACTATACAGGGTTTACCACATGGTGTGTAGCTCAATGGTATGAGTCCTTGTCCCAGCATCCAGAGAGGAGTGGTTGGAGTGATAGCCCTAGTAAGGCCCGTGTGGTACACGTGGTCTTAACCATTACCGTCACGTGATGTGAGGTCGATGAGCCCACATTGAAGACCCCATTTTTTCATTCAACAAATATATATAGAGGGTCTTTTTTGGGTTCATATATAGCACCCCCTTGCACAAAAAATCTGCTGATGTATTGGTCGGATGATAAAAAACAATAACCATGGATGTGGTTTTTTTTTTTTTTTCAATAATATGTTTTCTTAAGATAATGAGAAGATTTTAGGCTGTCTAATCTAGTCCATCTCCTTCTAGAAGGTAAAACACCAATTAGGAATAGAAGAGATGAGATGGGGCTGAGAGCCAGATCTAATAGGGCCCAAACAACAAGATTGTGGCCATAAAATCCAAAGGTCTATGTGTACGAGGAAATTTTATTTTATGTGTACGACTTATGAAGCATGCCTCTCAAAGGCCGAGATTACAGTTTGGGAATCAAAGGAGAAGCAAATTTCGCAGTTTTAAGGTACGTTTGGTAGATTGTAATAGACACTATATCGTAATAGCTATTTCTATGGTTTAGCTATACAATTGTTTGGTTATGTTTTTATTACAAAAAATAATCATTCCTTATGAATATCTATTCGTTAAAATGAGGAATAACCATTTCTTATTAAAAGCATTGAATATGTATTCCTTTGCTTAGCGTAACATGCTCTTCTTCTCCACTATTAAAAAAATTCCCAAAACCCCTGCCCCCTACCCGCTTCTTCTCCAAAATTTCATATCCTTCCTCTTTGAAAATTTTTATCTCCGTTCTCCCAAAAATATTCCCGCTATTAGAGATCTAATTATATGGATACTGTATTTCTCTCACCCTTATTTGAGTGCTGCTCTCTCTTCTCAAGGAATTTTTTTTCCTCCCCTTTAGGTCTGCGATTACCACAAGTACTGCCCTCTCTCTCTCTCTCTCTCTCTCTCTCTCTCTCTCTCTATTCTTTTCTGCTATAGAGATCTATTTCTATGGGTACTGCCTTTTTCTTACCCCTGCTCTCTATTCTCAAGAATTTTTTATTCTGTCCGCAATTTCTACAGGTACTATCCCCTCTCTCTTGTTGGTATTTATTGTTTTTGTTACCCATAACAATTCCAGGTTTGCCATATTTTTTATTTTCTATAGCTGTGAGATTGAAACTGTCTCATGTGCTATGACACTGCCCATATGCCATTGATGCGTGGATTGCAATCACAATGCAATTCACCATCAATTTTGTGCATTGCGTATACTACTCATTTGCATGGATTGCCCATACGACACTTGCCTCGTCTTCTTCTTTTTTTCTTTTTTCTTTTTTCTTTTTTCTTTTTTTAAATTTTGTGTGTGTTTCTCTATACTTTGCAAATCAATAACCATTATTTTTAATAAAATAATAAATGACTTAATTTTGCGTATTTTTCTTTAATTTTGTGTGTTTCAAAGGATAAAAGTATAATAACCAAAAGCACAAGATAATCCACCTTCCACAAATAAAACAATAAATGACTTAATTATTTTTAATGAAAAACTAAATTATCAAATCAAGAAACAGAATTGAGAATGGAAAACCCTTGCTGTTTGCATTATAGCATAATCAAGCATAATTCGTTATAAGCATGTACATACATATATCTTCCAAAAAGAACAAACAGAATCATATCTTCCAAAAAGAACAAACAGAATCACAAAAAAAAAAAATTTGTTGCAATAAATTTGTTGTAATAAAAAAATTTATTATTATTTAAAATACTTTATTGCAACAAAAAAATATTGTTGTTATAATTTATTTCAATATATTAATATTTTTAAACATTATTGCAACAAAAAGTAATATACGTACATCTTTATGTTTATTGCCCCTATAATGTCTCTTTGTTGCAATAGCTTTGTTGCAAAATAGCTTTTTTATCTTGTAGTGTATGTCCATTTCCTAACACCATAAAAGATATCAGTGGGCATTGATATGGAATTGACTAAAGAACCAAAAATGTAAATCTGGGTTTTCATTATGAACCAAAAAAGCCCTATCATGGTAGGGAAGATGTGGGCAGAAACCCAGGGGATAATTCAATGAACGGCCAAACCGGCCTAGAAATGGCGGTTCGTGGGGGCAAAAGAGCTTGATTGGGAAAATCCATGAGGATTGAGGATTGGGAGGCTGGGTTAGGGTTAGGGTTAGGGTTTGGGCTTGGGGACGACAATTGAGTTTCTTTATTATTTAAATACAAATTCTATACCATATACTGTATAGTGTATACCAATGGAGGTCCAACAATCTCACCATCTTTTTTTCATTTTCTAAAGTTATTTGAACGTTACATTTTTCCTTTTAGTTTTCTCTATCACTTTAACCCAACATTCTACTAGTTTAATTTTGGTTAAACTAGTAATTTTAATTTAGCTTTTCAACTATAGGATAAAATTTTATCAGACTTTTATTTAAACATATTGGGTTAATATCATAAATAATGTAAAAAATGGTTTTTTAAGATGGGCAAAACTTAGGTACAGTACCTTAGGTTCTCTACTTAAAATTTTGACATCTGTCCAATTTAACACCTTAAGCAAACGGTGTTAAAAAAAAAAAAAAGAAAAAAAGAAAAAAGAAGAAGAATATCTCATATCTCTCTCTCGGTGTGTATCCACTTCTTTTCTTCTTTTCTGATCTATGATTCTCTCTCTCTCTCTCTCTCTCTCTCTCTCTCAATGTGTGTGTATGTATGCGTATCTGTTTCCTTCTTTTTTGATCTATGAGTCTTTCTTCGTTTCTGATCTATGATTCTTTCTCTCTCTTGGTGTGTGTGTGTATGTATGTGTATCTGTTTCCTTTTTTTCTTTTCTGATCTATGATTCTTATTTCGTTTTTTATCTATGATTCTTTCTTCTTTTCTGGAGATTTTAAGCCAATGGGTTCTCTTTCAGTTGCAGTACAGGAAAAAGAAGGAAGAAAAAAGTTTTAACGCTATTTGTTTGGGTTATTAAATTGGGCAGATATTAAAATTTTAAGTAAGGAACCTAAGACACTGTACCTAAGTTTTGCCCTTTTAAGAATATATACTATGGGCTACCGTAGTTTTGTAAATACCATAGACTCTTGTGGTTTTATGATTAATATAATAACTTTAGTGTGAATTTGGATTTACTTAAAAAATTTTGCTTTTTGCTTTTTGTCTAGGCATTTTAGCAAATAATCTAACATTCTCCTAGTTTTAACTATTATATGTTTGGTTTGATTTGAAATTTAATAAGAATCATATAAGAATATGAGATGCTTATAGTTTGTTCATTTTCTAAAAATATTATAAGAATTATTTGTTTTTTCCTAAAATACCATTTGATTCCTAAATACAACGTCAATTCTTTTTTCTTTTTAATCCTCCTCCAATTAAATTATGAGAAACAAAATATAAACTATAAATCATGAAATTCAATAAAGCTATAGTATCACATTTTTTTCAAAATGACATGTATAATACAAAACAATTATTTAAATTGCCAATTTATAATATTATTTTATTTATTTTATTTCTATTGGTTAAAGGGGGTTGTGCGCGGTTTGGTTAAATTGGTTTTTTTCCAAATTTCTAACCGAACCGATAGGTATCGGTTTCCCAATAACTAGAATTGGTGCACACCGCCAAGGGTCGGTTTTTCGGCCTATAGCGGTGCGGTTTTATGTGTTGATATTGTATTTTATCTAGGCTTGGTAAGCATGCCAAAATGCTAGTCTAAGCCCTAAAAAGCGAAAACTGAGAAAATTGGGAACTGCATGGAAAAATCCTATTTACCTTGGTTGGGAATCGGAACAAACCATCCAAGATTTCAAAATCCCAAAAATGCCATTTCTGGTAAAGTTTGACCAATGCTAACCAAACCCTAACCAGGAGTGGTCAAAACATTGGTCTTTTGATCCGACCATTTGATCGAGGTAAATTTTAAACTAACTTAAATATTATGAAATTCTGTTGGAAACAAAAGTTCACGGGCAAAAATCAGAGTCAAAACGGATAAGATATAAAAAAAAATACCAAAATCCTAATTAAATGTATTATTATTTTCAGGTAAAAAGAGCTATCTTGGGGGCATTTTCGTGCAATAAATTGTACCGATCTAGCCTCAACTAGTGCAATCCACCTAAACCAGATTGAAATATGATGAGTCATTTACTTTTCATAACAAGGCCTCTGCAATATCTACTTCGGATTGGGAAAATTGAATTTTCCAAGAATATGGCTATTAAATTTTCTACACTTCGTCACCTCTCTTCCAAATGCGATATCTCGACAAAAATAGCTCCAAATCATGCAAGGTTAGGACCAATGGAAAATAGATGTCCAGACCTTTTCAGGAACACCAAGTTTGAAGAAATCCGAGCTCTAGAAGGCCAAAAACTAGTAGCTCAAAAATAGGGTCGAAAATAAGAAAAAGATGAAAAGTGAAATTGTGTGTGCATCAAGGCAAATTATGTGTGAAACTAAAATGGCTTTAGCTTTAGCCTAAACTAGTCGCTAACTCATACGATGCATGGGAAATCTATTGAATATGAGATGTTGCATTATGCCTAACAGTCTTGATGCAAGGATCATCTTCCTATAATTCCATTTATTTTCTTTGAACCTACACGCCAACCTCCTCTAAAGTGCAAGAAGATGTGAATGATAGAACCTGTAATATGAGATAATTCAGTGTGAAGCATCCTGTGTAATTATGAACTCAAATTCATTGTTTCAAACTTTCAATACCATTATGGTTTTACATGCAATAGCTGCTCTGGATGTTGCAACATATCCTTTAAAAATAGCAACTAACATAAGCATTTGATAGAGGGAAGGAAATCCTAAATGAGAACTCTTCCTAGAAGATTTGTCAACTTATGCAAAGCAATTAGAGCAATCATAATCAATGATGAGATCTACATATCTGTTCTGCTTGCAACGACAAGTAATCTAGGTTGAATCCTGTGAAACCCATAAACACTTATAGGTAAAATGCCACACCCAATTTGCTCTATTATTAAGATTTGAAGGTTTAGTACATGATTCTATGAAATACTTCCATATTCTCTTTTAATATGTATTGGTCAGCTCCACCAGCTTAAAATCATAGTGCTTTTTTTTAAGGACTTCCCTAGCCAATTATTGGAACTCTTTCACATTAACTGGCCTACCAGATGTTTGTGCTTCCAGTGGAGTGTGCTGACTGACTTTGGTTAACTATAATATTCACTTTCAGCTATTGTACTACAATCCACAAATAGTCCTTCCTAGCATCTTTGAAGTTTTGAGTACTAATACATGCCTCATTTAGAAAGGTACAAAAAGAATCAAGATCAGGCGTAGAAAGTCTCTTTATATAGGACTTTGGAGGAAGCCTCTTATAGTGATGCCACTTGGCCTCTCTGCCAAAAATACAACCAGCATGTCTATTTAAATACTGGTAGAGTAAATGTGTATATTTAACTATTTATCCCTGAAAGTTTTTGTTTAGTGTAATAAAAAGATGTTTTATTTTCATGTATATCTTTACTCAGTGTAGGGGCCTTTTTTGTGTTGTACGTTGGGCTGGGCTGCCTCTTGCGGTAATAGGCCCGAATGTTTCTAAGTAAAGGAGTTGAGACCGGTCCAACTGTAACTCAACTTGGACTAGCTTGTGCACAAACTATGCCTCGTTTGCTAGGAGTGTGCTTATGGCAAGCAGAGCTGTTTCAGATGAGTTACGGCAGGCAGATATAATAATAACAACAAAGACAGAGTACTCTGACTATTTAATAGAAAATGACCAAGTAATCTCTATTCATGAGACATAATCACAGTAATAACGATGACTTTTACAAAGAAAGTAAAGGAGTGAATGATAATATGAGTTAATCAAGAATAAGCATAAAATCAAGTTAAGTTTGGTCCGCAGAAGCAAAACCAAAGAAGGAAAAACGCCTCCTTTCAATGCAAATAATCTCCCAGGAAAATATCCTGCCATGGGGATTAATGGCTTTGA
This sequence comes from Quercus ilex subsp. ballota, assembly GCA_032727855.1. Lineage (NCBI taxonomy): Eukaryota > Viridiplantae > Streptophyta > Magnoliopsida > Fagales > Fagaceae > Quercus > Quercus ilex. The sequence continues at coordinate 35,986,046 of CM064909.1, forward strand.
GAGAATTGGACCTGAATGGTTAATGCCCAAAAGAGTTCTTTTTTTGTTTTTGGAAGAGAGCAGGATTTTGAAGGGGAGAGAAGGAAATCGGCCTACTGGTGCATGCCCATTGTATTAACTCTCTTTGTTTTCTGTTTTCTCTTTTATATTTTTTCTTTCCTTTTTGCTTTTTTTTTTTTTTTTTTTACTTTCTTTCTTTTCCTTGTGATCTTGCTCTGTTTTTTCCAATCCTTCCTTCTGGGCACGGCAAGGGTCTTCTTATAGTGCCTGTCGTGACCAGATTTTACTGTTTTGCCCCTTAACCACCTTTGTCTGGTCTGGGTGTACTTGCCGACCACCCAAGGTTCGTCTGCGTACCATTTCCCCTTGCCAGACAAAGGCAGGTTTGTTTTATTCATCAGTCTGTCGTGTCACCCCCTGCCATGGTGTAGGTGTTTTTCTCTCTCTATCCCTCATGGCATGCACCTAACAATTCCCCATCAACCTTGCCTCTTTTAGGTGGTTTGTCATCCCAACAGGACGTACCCCCCAAAAGAGCTTGGGCAGGAGCTGCAGAATAGGTCTTTTCCCTTCTCCCCACCACCAAACCATACCCCCTTACCTTTGACCCATGACCCCACCACGTCCTATATTGGCTGGGTACAGGCTGGTGGTGCCTGGGCCTTGACCGTGTTTCCCTTTCATGTATGTCTAAAATCTACCTGCTGCTCATGTGCTTACCGCGGTCTGGAGGCTTGCTTGTACAGTGTGCCGCCCTTCTTCGACCTTCTATGTGGGCTATTTTATAATTCCCTGTTCCCCTAAGGGGCTGGGCTTTATTTAATGCTAGGTTTCATATTTCTTTCAGCCCATTTCTTGATTGCCATCACATCCTACCATACTACTCTGTCATTCCTGCTGTAATGACTTGATTCTGCCGGGCCTTTCCAGGCCTGCAGCTTATTCTTTCCCCAATGGCTTAGCATGGTCATGGGTTTTCTTACTTATGGGCTCCTGTGTCCCTTGTGTTTTCCCTTGGGCATCCTTGGCCCATTTGCTTGTCTTGGGCTTCCTCGACCCTTTTCCTAACTTTGTGTTCCCATGGGCTTTTACTAACTTCATTAGGCTTCCCCGGCCCAATTACTTCATACTCATCCTTGGGGTTTGTGGGCCTGCCAACAATCCCCTACTCTCTTTGCTTACATTACTTCGGGCCTGCCGCGGCCCATTCTTACTTTTTCATGTCATACACTGCCCATGGGTCTGCTACTTGCTATTTCTCTCTTTCCGGGCTCTTTTAAGCCCATTTGCTTCCTCAAGACCCATTTATTCATTTTATGGACCTGTGCCCCATTATTCCTGCCGCTTGGGCTTAATGGTTTTATTCTGTGTTTGCCATTTCTATTTGCTGCCTGCGTCACTGGGTTGGGATTCCTTGTTTCACAAAAAATGACCCTCAACATTTAGCCCCCTGAACATATAGAGCGTTCTTGTGGTCCATATGTGAATAAAAAACCTTCTTATCCTTTCCACTTCTCTTCTTTCTTTTCCTTCGCGGGCTTTTTTAAACTACGAACTCCTTCTCATATATATATATATATATATATATATTTCTTTTCCTACCGTGAACAGTAGTGACTCTTCGAATTTCCCAAAATGATAGTTATTTTAAGACACAACCGCCGCCTCATTAATTTCATTCTCTTCTTGATGGCTGACCAGTCGCCTTCCTTCATGCCGGCATTAATAACCCAGGTATTTAAGAAGAGAGTCCCTTTGCAATCCAGACATAAACTCCTTCTTTTCCAAAATATTCTATCAGTTTCCCTTCCTCCACCGTTTTCTTCTTTTCGAACACCCATACCCATTTTACTCCAATCAAGCCCTCACGCTATGGCGCCGGTGAAAACCCAAGGTTCTTCCTGCTATAAAGGGAAAGAGATCGCTTCCGACCCTCCTGCCGGACAAGAGATAGGCGAAAAGGCCGTGCACTCCGAATCGGACCACTCCGATGAGGAAGAGGCACGGCGTGACCCAGATAGTGAGTGTGCCCCTCTGATCGATCCTTGGTATGATATCTGTCCTCACTTCCCCAAGATTCCCGGTGACTACATGTCGCCGCCGCCAAGCCGTGTGTGGCTCGCTCTTTGCCGGCGAAATCCTGATTTTTCTTAGGCCCCGGTGTCTTCCTCCTTCTCCAATCTAGTCATTCGTCAAGGCGTTGCACTCCCTGTGCCTATTCATTTCGAATTTGGGTCGAGTACTGCCTCGGGTTGGAAGGAGTGGGTTGATAGCGAGTTATCTAACACGAGCTTCATGGGTTTGCTTTAGCAAGCCGGTGTTCTGAAGGCCGTCATCCTATCTCGATGTCTATCAATTTTCGAGACATTTACAGCCTTCGCCATTTAGTTCGCCGGTGGTGTGCCACCACCCACACATTCCTCTTTTCCTACGGCGAACTCACCGTTACTCTTGAAGACGTGGCTAATCAGTTACTTTTGCCAGTTCTCGGCGATGTTAATCCTGCCACCATAGAACTTTCCCCGGAAGAGAAGGCCATTGAAGTTGAGTTGAAGAAAAGGATGACCAGAAATGCTAAGTTATCGTATTAGGTTAGTTTTTCTTCCAAATTTCCTGTTGTTGCCCGCCGTGTGGCTTTTGTTGCCTTTTGGCATTGCAAGTTTGTCTTTGGGTCCCACCCCCATTATGCCATAAAACCTTTGTATTTTTGTTTGGCCATTAAAATATCTGCCGGGGTGAGTCTGCTGCTGGCCCCTATGTTCTTGGGGCATCTGTATGTTCAACTAGATATCCTGCAGAGTGACGAGAGTCAGGTTGGCTCCTGCCACATAGTCACTTCATCTGTACATAGCACCATCCTGCAGCAGTTGTTATTCGAGCGTTGTGCTCAATACTTGGCGAAGTGTAAGCCCGTTCGCTTTGCTAAAGAGAAGTACCAATCCAGCCCGAAGGTAATTACTGACTTCTGCGGCAGATTTGAGTCCAATTTTCCTCTGGCTTTCCGTTGGTCTAGTTTGAAGCCTATTGATTGTTCTGTCGTTGAGTCTTTTGATGAAAGTGTTGGTTTCTCTTGGAGAGCTTACAGACATTTGAGTGCAGGTTATACTTGCGTAGATTCTACAATGGGTTCGTTTGTTAACACTATTGGAACTATTACTCCTTTAGCCGGTTTTGATGAGACTGGTATCACCTATTTGGCAGCCACCAACGTTAGATGGTTGCCCTATTTGGCCGATGAAGGTGTCAGGTTTGTCCATTATCCTGCCAACCGGGTAAGAAGGCAGTTTGGGCTGGATCAGGACATTCCTGATGACCCTTCTTTCCTCACAGAATCCCCTACTTCGGTTAGACCTTTTCTGCGACATACCGCTTTTGATTTTTGGAGACAATATTTTAGTGCAGTCACAGTTCCTGGCTCGCTTAGGGAGGGCCTTTGCACCCCCGCTATGCATGGATACTGGCAGGCCGTAATGACCTCTTTTAAGCAAGAGTTGGCTGGTAGTCGTCGTTTCTCACTCATTCCTCCTAAAGGACTTAGTATGGTTATCTCGCCTAATCCTCGGTTGCTCTTTCCTTCCAAGTCCGTGTTAGCATATGCCAGAAAATAGAGCCGGTCCGCCATCTTTGAATGGGATAAGGAGAAGAAGGGATGGTATTGGCACACAGGTGACTATCCTCCAGGTTGGGAAAAGAAGGTTAAAGTGATAAATGTTCCTGCACCAGTCAAGAAAGGTCCTGTCAAACTTAAATCTGCCAGCAAGCCCAAGTCTGCCACTCCTCAGCCACACATAGGCGATACTCTTGCCAACAGAACACGAGGCAGTAAAAGGAAAACAACTCCCCTTCCTTCGTCTGCCGCTCAAGGGAGAGTATGTCACTTTTAATTTTTCACTTTGTCCTTCAAATACATACATACATATATATATATATATATATATATCTTTTTTGACTTTTCCTGTGGTTGAATCTGACATGCTTGCTGACTTCTTTCTTTGACTCTGTCTCTTATCCTTTTTTTTTCTTTGCAGTCTAAGCATAAGGAGGATACATTAGCCACCTGTCCCATTATGCTCGACGGACCTGAATTGGAGGTACATTTCCTCTCTCTTCTTCTCCCTTTTTCTCCTTTTATTTTTTTTAGTTTTTATTTACATGTGTTTAGTCTGCCACACGCTTTTGGTTACTTTATTCACCCAAAAAGTTACTTTAATCTTCATATCTCCTTCTTTTTGTCTTCTAGGATGAGCCCGAGCCCCTTTCTATATATCGTCCTACTGCCGAGAAGCTTTCTACCTCCATGGGCACACCCATGGAGGGCCTTTTTGTTGGGGTTGAGTCTGCAACACCTGCCACTTCTGCGGCTGCAATGGAGTCCCTGTTCAGGCTCCTACCTCTCCAACTGGGCCTGTACCCATAGACGATGGTACTCATACTAGGAAGGTTAGTGAGGTCACCCCTACTCCTGCCGTGACACCCTTTGTTCAAAGGGTAGCCACCCTTCCTGCTGCTACTCAGATTGAGGCTACAATTGTTACGCCTCTTGTCATCTGCACCGGTGACCCCTTCGCTGCTCTTTCTCAGGCTGTGAAGGACGGCTCCTCTCTGATAGTTACTTCTTCCTCCATTCCCATTTCTGCCACCCGTGGGCCTGATGCTGATTTTTCCTCTGAGGAGTCTGAGGACATTCTTGAGGATCCTGACGATGAGCCCATCCTGGGGAGGAGAATTTTTGAATCCGAGGAAAAGGAGAGTGCTCCACCCGAGACTGAATTCATGGGTATGTGCTTTCTTCCCTCCTTTCTTCTTTTGCTAAGTTCACTCTTCCCCTCCTTTTGCTAATTCACTCTTCCCCTTTAATTTGCATGTCTATTTTTCTGTTTGCAGAGACCTTTGATGGGCTAGGAATTGCAACAAACGTAAGGGTGTCTGCCGCAACTACTCCTGCCGCACCCACAGCACCCATTCCTGCCGCATCTTCTGTACCAGTTTCTGTCGTATTTACAACATCTGTTTCTGCCGTTCCTTTTGTGCCTGTCTCTGTCTTTCCCACAGCCCCCATTATCGTTAGCTCTAGTAAACTTTCTTTTCCCTTATTTCTTTCTTCACTTCTTCCCCATGGCTTTGGTAAACCTTTTTTTTTTTTTTTTTTTTACCAAGGTTTCTTATTTCATGCCTTGTGCCCTTTTGACAGGTCTACCTCCTACGGTGCCTTCTCAGTTTGAAGTGGGCACCAGTTCCGCCACCATTCCAGATCCTGTGAGCTAGGCTGCAGCCTTTTTTGCATGCTTTGACCAACCTGAAGTCAATGATCTTGGACCTACGGATTTCTGGGGCTTCGGACCTCCTTTTATAGATTTTCATGGCTTCAGAATCCCTGAGGACTACGCTTCTCACTTAGTGACAGTTTACAACAACTGTGGGGACTTCATGCAGAGATTCCGACTTGGTCGCTCTGCTAGAGAGCATTTCTTGAGGATGTTGGGGAGTGTGCTAAATGACATTGAGCATAATTTTGTTGATTCTGTCTCCACCGAGAGGATCCTGCAGTGGAAGGCTGCGGTGCAAAAGCTTGTGAGTGTTGGTTTTGCTGTGGAGTTTATCTTGGACCACCTTCGAGAGAGTGCCCGAGCCGTTTTTATGAGGAGAGTCCAACCTATTGTTGATGATATTGACTCATGCCTCGAGATTCTGAGAAAGGAAGTGGCAGACTTGGAGGGCCATCGCGAGCACCTTCTTTCTAGCATAGGCGAGTCCAGTCGTTTTGGAGATCAGCCACTCATTTCTGGACTTCACTGATGATGATGCAGTTTCTTCTTTGTTTTGTTGTTTCCTTTGCCTTATTACTCTATTTAGTACACTATATTTCCTATAGCACTTATTTGGCTAGTTTGCTACAATTTGGGTTTGTAACTTATGATGCTACACTTTGCTATTGTTTTTGCTTTTGCTACGACATATGATGATAATACTTCGTGCTTTTCATTGCATCCTCATGAAAGCAAGTTACAATTTTTTTTGTCTTGTGACATAGTTACTTGAAAGGTGGAAAAGGAAGAAGGAAACATAAGAGTTTTTTCAACAAAACAAAAGAAAGAGATAATCATAAGACTTTTCTCCTTAGGCATAGTAGCGTTTCAACCATTTCCCGTTGATGGGATCCATTAAGTCTCTGCCATCCATCTGAGTTGACAGGAATTTAGACCCCTTAAACAACCAGATTGCGTAGCCTAGATTAATTAGCCAAGTTGTTACTTAGTCAAATTAAGTAATTCTAGGTTAAAACAATCCAAACAATCATATCAAGAATATAAAGCAGCGAAAAATAAATAACACAAGATATGATCACCCAGGAAACCACACGGTAAAAACCTGGGGAGGATTTGACCCACCGATCCTCAAGGCATAACAGAATTCACTATGAAGGAATTGAAGTTCTTACAAAAGGACTACAAGCTCCCCGCTCGACTTCCTAATGCTACCCACCAGTAGAACTTCCTGACACGACCACGTGCAGGCTCCGAATCCACGGACTACTTCTTTCTTGAATTCCTCAATCAGCTACAAGCTCCCCGCTTGCTTTTCTTTTAAGTTCCAATGGTTGCAACAGTAATGATCTTCAAGATGTTGAAATCATCTCTACCTTGAAAACCCTAAGTTTTGTGTAAAGGAAAGCTCTTCAAAGATCTCACAAGAGATTCACACAAAACAGCAATGTATGAGCAACAAAGCAATATGGACAACCTTAAAAAACGTGGCTAGGGTTTAGTTTATATACCTATGGTAAAAACATAAAACCCTAAACGTTTAATGAAGTAGGGCTGAGTTGGAAATTCTGCAGAAAAATCAACCTGTGCGATTTTCGATCGATCGAGTCTATTCTTCGATCGATCGAGCCAGGCCAAAAGTCCCAAGTACTTCTGCAGCCACTCGATTCCAACTTTACAATATTAAACCAACTTTGAGCAAGTCTAAATAAGACTAAATACAATGTTTTGATCATGGTTTGCCAACATTATAAATTAGAGTTCTAAATACATAAATTCCTAAGACCTTAGAACCTAACAAACTCCCCCTTTGGCAATCCGTGACAAAACACAAATTAAAAGCTCAAAGTTTTATAAGTAAAAAGCCCTTTACAAAGATAATGCTCATAAATTCAAATTCAGCCTAACTACTATCCATCAGTTGCAAGTGTAGACAGCAGCTTAGTTGAATCAACCTGTATAATCCTGAAATACTCAACAAACGCATAAATGCATGTGTGACAGTAAAGAGTAAAACAACAGGTATAACATTCTTGTAAGATTCACACAACACAAAATAAAGACATATAAGAATGATTAACTCATAAATATAAATCAATACGCAGTGAATCACAAAGCAACAAGAATCAATAAAAATAACATGTATATCAATCAATGTTACTCCCCCTAACATGAATATCCCCAAAAATGATATACAAAGTGAAGCACCTAGATACAATCTAAAAACTCCACAAGCTCCTCTAAAACAAAAAAATCTCCCCCTAACTACAAAAACTCCACTACAAGTCAAAAACTCCACTCCCCCTTTTTGTGACGGAATGCCAAAGGACAATCACAAGTCGCCATCAAAAGGAGGTGGTGAGGGTGAATGAAGACGCGCAAAATCAGCTCGAAGAGCACGAATCTCGTCCAGCAAGTCCACGAAAATATGACCATGAGCCGCCTGAACGGTCATGACAGTCTCCAAAGTACGACGAACATCGAAGTCAACCGAAGGAGGTGGAGGAACATCAGCAGCAGCAGCATCATCACCAACTGGATCAGGAATATCCTCACCAGTAAGACCTACAGAAGAAGAAGGAGGAGGTGCGCTACTAGAGGGCTCAGACCTAGGGTGTTTAGAACCAGCTCGAAGATGAGCGGCCCTCTGTCTAAGAAAAGACGCACCTATAGGAGCTATCACATGAACGGGCTCAGAGGAAGGAAAGCCACTAAGATCAAGATAGAGAAGAATCCTATGAATGAAAATAGGATGTACAAGAGCATGAGCAGTAGATGAACTCCGATAAACATCGTTCAAAGAACGAAGAAAAAGATGGGGAAAACTAATAGGAGCATCAGTAACCAGAGCGTACAAAAATACACACCTCTCAAGAGGAATAATGTGAACATGGGAAATGGGCCAGATAAAATGACAAGCTATCCTAAAGAACAGATAGTGTAACCCGGAGAGCTCAGCAGAAGTGATCCGAGGATCAGAACCCCACTGGACGGTAGTACCAGTGATGTAAGACAAAACATCGCTAATCTCGGGAGACTCATCATATGGATAGACAGGATGCTGGACCAACGGTACCCCTAGAGCATCAGCCACTACCCGAGGAGTAATGGAGTACTCTACGCCTCGTATCCAACTCTTGACTAGAGTGTTGGAATCATAGATGCGGATAGAGATGTTCGAATAGAACTCTCTAATCAAGGCAGAAGGTGGAGGAGGATCAGAAACATCCACCAAGGGTAACCAGCCCCTACGCTCGAAATTTGCCCTAATGGCAGGATTAAGTTCATCTAACAGCACAGAACGCTCAGCCCATATCTTTCTCCTAATGTTTAGCTTCTCAAAAATCTCTTGGTTTTTCTCACTCGAAAATTTCTCACTATCAAAGGATGGAGGGGGTGAAGGAGAAGGTGAGGGAACATTCCTACGGGCTCTAGTCTTCCTAGGCATAGTGCTAAGGAAAGGACAGAGACACAAAGAGAAAACCACAAAGAACAAGAGAAAACAAAACCAAGGGCAGACTGCAAATTAGCACAATAAAGAATATAGAACAAAAAATCTATATGATGCATGAACAATAAAATGTTGTGATGCATGATCTAATGCAGTAAACAATTAAGTTTAATTGAGAGTAATTTGACAAAAATTGGCTTGAACAGGGAATTTCTATCAAAAATCCCAAAAATTGAAAACCACTTGTTGAAATTTTTAAATATAATGATGAATTGAGCATTACAAAACACATCACATAGATTATAATGCTTAATTACAACAACACAACAAGCCAATTTCATCAAATTCTACCCAATTTAACAAAAGCCCCAATTCGGATCAAGAACAAACCCTAGATTTTTCAATTTTTCACCAAACTCAAAATTGATCAAATTAACATGTAAGAATCATGTTTATGATGTGTCCCCACAAAAACCCAATGATCAATTGCATAAAATAAGGCTTGAATCAACAGAAAATCCCAAAAATGTAAAGTCCAAAAATCTCCCTTAAATGCAAGGATTTATGCATGAAATCATGAAAATAAAATCAAAAGGAAGGACAAAAGAGTCTTACCGGCTTGAGGAAAGAGATTCTTTGCAAAAACTTCGGAGGAAAACGACAAAAAATGCAACTATTGAGCTTGCCTCGTCGGAGAGAGAAAGAAAAAGTTTGAAAAAGATTTGAAAAGTGTTTGAAAAAGTCAGAGCTGATCTTTTAAAAAAGCTTTTCCACGATCTTCGATTGATCGAAAATTACATTCGATCGATCGAATGAACTAGTCATTTTGAAACAAACTAGAGCACTTTTTCGATTGATCGAAAATCACATTCGATCGATCGAAACAAACAGTCATTTTAAGACAAATGAGAGCACTTTTTCGATTGATCGAAAAACAGGCTGAATCGATCGAAATGGACAGAGGCTCATTGAATTTTTAGAAAAATCACAGTTTTGAAAAACACAAACCTAATTTTGAAAATAACTCCTCAAAGCATTAACTTGAAGAAACAAAATGCATGAGTATGAGATGGAATGCTCTTTCAAAAACCCAAAATTTTGAACCCAATTTTCTCAAAATAAATTTCAATCATTCTCTCATTGAATTTTCTCAAGCAACAAATATGTTGTGCATAAATCTCAAGATATTCTCAAACTTGGTTGGTCAGACCAAAAACACACACACTAGCATGTACAGTGTTTAACAAAGAGTAACTTGTGTAGTGTGTGATACTAGCACAAACTTGAGATACATGTGAGGTGATATGTGAATAGCAATCAATCACAAAGTCTACAAAATTCATCACATAGAATTTAAAAGAGACTATCACCTAAAGAGTTACATCCTATAACTCCCACATCTCCTAGAACAAAAGTTTGCAATCATGTAAGTTTCTTGTATTTTGCCCCATTATTTAGGTGAAATTTGGCATCAAGCCTAATAGTACACACCAGATTAGATTATGTGAAATGGCATCAAGCCTAATAGTACACACCAGTTTTAATTATTAAGCATTTAACAGAGGCTACACCTTATGTTCTTTTTGTGCATGTGCTACACTTTCTCGAGCACAAAATCTTATGATATGCACTAAGGTGTTCATGATTGACTAGTGAACAGTGGTGAGATGGTTATTTATGCCTTTCTCAAAAGGATCAAGTCCGACAGTCAAATAACATGTGACTTCAAGATTAAGACAAAGTGATAAACACCATAAACATCTTTCCCACACAACATGCACTACAAAGCTTTAACTAGTAAAGTGCAATAAATAAGCTCATCAAAGCTAAACAAGGTACATAAGACATATTATGTGTAAATGAATTGACCAACCTTGTTTTCAAAAACCAAGAAACATCATGTTAAACATAATTTTTGCTTCCTCCTTTTCCTTTTTTTTTTTTTTTTAATTATTAAAAGAGAAAACAAATAAATCCTAGAATGAAATGCATGAATGTAATGCAATGCAAGTCCTAGAACAAAAACACAAAAACCAAAGAACAATGGTCACAAAGGAAAAGAGCAATGAAGCACAAGGACCATGTCAGAAAGACTCAATTAGTTTGAGTCTTTTGCATCCAAAACTTTTTAGATGCACCACGAGCATTGGAGTTCTTATTCACATTCGAGTGATTCCCAACTCCAGGATTTGAATAAAGGTTTAACACCTTTACCAATTCACCAATTAGTGCCATAGGATCTTGTACTTTAGACACAGGCACTTTTGGTTTATTTGCTCTCTTATCAGCTTGAAGCTTGTAACAGTTAGGACGAATGTGTCCAGACTTACCACAATAATGACAAACCCAAGCAGGTTTACCATGCATCTTGTTCTTAGATTTGGTAGGCTCCTTAGGTTTAGAATCTCTTAACTCTACCCTAATCTTCTTAGGTGGTGAAACTTCTACAGGTTTAACTACCTCACTCACAGGTGGTTTGACAGTTTCACTCACAACCTCACTCACAGAAGGTTCAGAAGAAGAGGAAGGAACAAAAGTAGTGGAATGTGGTGCAGAATCAAAGATGCTTTCAACATTTTCTAACCCAGTTTTATCAGAATGATACTTTTGAACATTCAGCATGTGATCAAGTTTAGAACTAGCAGATCTAGCAATAGATAAATCATGTTCCAAAGTTCTAACTTTATCAAGCAAAAGCATGTTCTCAGATTTAACACAATTCAAAAGCTCATTAGCATCAAACAGTTTAACAAGCAAATTTCTCTTTTCAAGCTCAAGAGAATCAATTTTCTTTAGGCCAAGTTCAACTTTCATAGCATCCTTTGCAGCAATTTTGCAAAGTTTGTTATAAGCCTCTTGAAGATCTGCATTTTCAGAGAGTTCCCCATCAGAAGGGTTCTCTTCAGCAGATATGCTTTCATTGACTATAGCAGTAGCCGTGAAAGCAATGAAGTTTCCATCCTCGTCGCCACTGGACTCATCATCAGAAACCTCATTATCACTTAGGGTTACAACCATAGCTTTACCCTTAATCCTTAAGAATGTAGGACATTCAGATTTCACATGACCATACCCTTGACAGCCAAAACACCGAGGACCCAAAGAGTTATTAGAAGATTGACCAAAATTTTCTCTAGGTTTTTCAAAATTGTTAACCTTAGTGGGATCATTCTTCCTAAAATTTCTAGGTTCAGCAGTGTAAGTACCTCTTGCCTTTCTATTTGTATTCCTAAGAAAGTTCTTAAAGTTTTTGGCAAGATAAGCAATCTCTGTAGCAGAGATCTCATCATCAAATCCACCACCATCAACATCATCAATTGACTTAAGAGCCATTGATTTGGATTTGTTCACTTTAGGTAGGTCAGACTCATAGGATTGAAGAGATCCTACAAGCTCATCAACAGGGATGGAGTCCACATCCTTGCTTTCAGTGATGGCAGTCACTTTGGGTCTAAAGTCTTCAGTTAAAGATCTAAGAATCTTCCTAACAATTTTAGGTTGATCATAGATTTCACCCAAATTAAAAGCAGAATTGACAATATCATTTAATTTAGCATAGAATTCATCAAAAGATTCATCATCAGACATTCTAATGCTTTCAAATCTAGAGGTCAATTGTTACAGTTTGTTTATCTTAACTGCCTTTGTGCCTTTATGCACAGTTTGGAGGATTTTCCAAGCAATATGAGCAACTTCAACATTAGAGATCCTCTTAAATTCCTCCATAGAAACAGCATTAAAGATGGCATTCATAGCTTTGCTATTGAAGCTTGCTGCTTCTTTTTCAGAAGTTTGCCACTCACTCACAGGAGTAGCGGGCTTCACCCATCCGTATTCAACAGAATTCCAAACCCTTTCATCAATGGATTTCAGGAATGCTTTCATCCTTACTTTCCAATAAGCATAGTTGTTCCCATCAAAGTGAGGAGGAACAAACAGAGAGTGTCCATGCTCCATGACAACAGGGGTCAAGGATCAGCTTAGAGATTAAAAATCTCAAACAAAAAGAGCTACCTGCTCTGATACCACTTGACAGGAATTTAAACCCCTTAAACAACCAGATTGCGTAGCCTAGATTAATTAGCCAAGTTGTTACTTTGTCAAATTAAGCAATTCTAGGTTAAAACAATCCAAACAATCATATCAAGAATATAAAGCAGCGGAAAATAAATAACACAAGATATGATCACCCAGGAAACCACACGGTAAAAACCTGGGGAGGATTTGACCCACCGATCCTCAAGGCATAACAGAATTCACTATGAAGGAATTGAAGTTCTTACAAAAGGACTACAAGCTCCCCGCTCGACTTCCTAATGCTACCCACCAGTAGAACTTCCTGACACGACCACGTGCAGGCTCCGAATCCACGGACTACTTCTTTCTTGAATTCCTCAATCAGCTACAAGCTCCCCGCTTGCTTTTCTTTTAAGTTCCAATGGTTGCAACAGTAATGATCTTCAAGATGTTGAAATCATCTCTACCTTGAAAACCCTAAGTTTTGTGTAAAGGAAAGCTCCTCAAAGATCTCACAAGAGATTCACACAAAACAGCAATGTATGAGCAACAAAGCAATATGGACAACCTTCAAAAACATGGCTAGGGTTTAGTTTATATACCTAGGGTAAAAACATAAAACCCTAAACGTTTAATGAAGTAGGGCTGAGCTGGAAATTCTGCAGAAAAATCAACCTGTGCGATTTTCGATTGATCGAGTCTATTCTTCGATCGATCGAGCCAGGCCAAAAGTCCCAAGTACTTCTGCAGCCACTCGATTCCAACTTTACAATATTAAACCAATTTTGAGCAAGTCTAAATAAGACTAAATACAATGTTTTGATCATGGTTTGCCAACATTACAAATTAGAGCTCTAAATACATAAATTCCTAAGACCTTAGAACCTAACATGAGTCAATCGGTAATACCCACTTGAATATGCCTCTCTTATCACAATGGGTCCTTTCCATTTCGGTGCAAACTTCGATGGTCCTACCAAGCCTCTTCTAACATAGTCTGCCACTTTTAGAACAAGTTGTCCTTCCACGAATACTCTCTCTTTAGTCATCCTGTCGTAGGCCTCAATCATCTTTTGCCTGTATCTGTGGCTGCGCTCCTGGGCTTTTTCTCTCTTTTCATCAAGTCTTTCTAGATCTTCGCACCTTTCTGCCCCAAAGACTTCTTCTTCTCTTTCTTTTTCTTGCATCTGCATAACTCTCAGAGATGGAGTCCTCATTTCTGCTAGGCTTACCACCTCAGTTCCGTAGACCAAGGAAAAAGGTGAGAAACCTGTGGCTGACTTTGGTGAATTCCTATAAGCCCAAAGAGCGTCTCGCAGGTGCATTGCCCATCCTCCTGTATACTCTTGGCTCATTTTACTGATAATCTTTATGAGAGTCTTGTTCGTTGCCTCTGCTTGCCCATTTCCTTAAGGGTAATAAGATGATGACCGGTGGTGCTTGACTTGGTAAAACTCTAGCATCTTCCTCACATCACTGTTGACAAAAGGTGTGCAGTTGTCACTGATGATCCTGTGGGAAACTCCAAACCTTACAATTATGTTTTCCTTGATAAAGTTTGCCATTGCTTCTTCTATGGCTTTATGAAGTGATACTGCCTCTGTCCACTTAGTAAAATACTCTGTAGCCACTAGTATCCATATGTATCCACGCGATGGCGGATTCACTGGTCCAACCAAGTCAAGCCCCCCAAGTGTGGAAGGGTCATGGTGTGACCATGCTATGTAAATTCTGCTGATGAGTGTGAATCAAATTGGCTTGTACTTGGCAACTATGGCACTTTTTCACAAATTCTGCCGTATCCTTTTTCATGGTAGGCCAGTAATAGCCCATTTGTAGCAGGCATCTGTAAAGCATTTTCTTTCCCTGGTGCTCCCCACACTCTCCTGAGTGCGCTTCCTTTACCATTTCTCTTGCTTCTTCAGGGCCCAAACACCTTAAAGGGTCTTCATCATACCTTTTTTTGAAAAGGACCATATTATGCAAAAAGTAATGCGTTGCCAACCTCTTAAGCTAATATTTTTTCGCTGTGCTTTTGTGACAGGATGCCTTCTGTCGGGTACTGTATGAATAGGCTTCTCCAGTCTTTGCTGATGAACACAGCGTAACTTTCCTCCCTGTCTACCGCAAGTTAGCAGTTCCCACACTGGGTTTGGACATGGTCTGCATCTTTACCCATGTTTGGCCAATAAAAGCCTGCCATTTAAAGTCTGCGGTAAAGGCTGACCTCCCCACAAGATCCGCAAGTCTTGTCATGTACTTCTTTCAACTTTCTCTAGGCCTCCTTTTGCCCCACACATCTGGACAAGACTCCATCCGGCATCCTGCGGTATAGTTCTCCCTTCACCAGGGCGTAGTCTTTAAGTATTTTTAACTCCACGGCTTCTCCTTCCCCCATCAAAGCTTCCCTTATGGGGACCTGCCAATCCCCTTCGCAGTGTTCCTCCTGGAACCTTTCTTTCAACATCTCAATTATGGATTCTTCTCTCTTACTGACCTCTACTCTGGTGCTATCCCCTTCGAACATTATTTGCGAGCCTAATGCAGCCAACGCATCGGTAAATCGATTCTCGTTCCTTGGGGCATGTTCTATTTCAAAAGTTGAAAACTTTTCTTCCATTTTCTAGGCCATTACTCTATACAGGGCTAGGCTGGGTTCTTTTAGGGAGAAACTCCCTTTGGTCTGGCAGACCACTAAGTTTGAATCACCCAGCACCCTCAAATGCTTAACTCTCATTTCAAGAGCTGTGGCCAACCCGGTTAGGTAGGCTTCGTATTCTGCCGTGTTGTTTGAAGAGGGGAATTCCAACTTGAATGATAGTGCTACTGTCTTACCTTCTTCATGGTACAAAACTACTCCCACTTCTCCAGACTGGGCAGTAGAAGACCCATTAAATTTCATTACCCATTGTTCTCTGACCTCTTCTACCATGGCTACTTCCCCTGGAACTTCATCGCCCAGCGGGAATTCTTCCTCTCCTGGAAACTATGCCAATAAGTCTGCTATAGCCTGGCTTTTCACTGCCCTAGGCGCCCCTATTCTCAAGTCGTACTGCGACAATTGTAACAACCACTGAGATATCTTGCCAGAGAGGATCGGTTGCTGTAACAAAGTTTTGATGGCGTGGGACTTAGTCATCAGCCATACTTCGTAGGCCAAAAAATAATGGCGTAACCTCTGTGAGGCATACACAATAGCCAAACATGCCATTTCTGCCATTGGGTAACAAGTTTCTGTATCTTTTAAGGCGCGGCTGATGTAGTACACTGGTTGCTCAACGCCGCTTCCATCTTCTTGGGCGATTAATGCACCAATGACATACGAATTGGTGGCCATGTAAAGCATCAATGGTTTTTTATGGATTGGGGCCTGCACCATGGGGAGGTTCATCATGATCTGCCACAGCCTCTTGAAGGCCATCTGCTGTGTTTCTCCCCATTCAAAATTTTGCCCTTTCCTGAGTAACTTGGTGAAGGCCGAAGTGATTGATGCCAACCCAGGGATGAATCTCTGGATATACGATACTTTTCCCAAGAAGCTCTTTAGTTCCTTTACCGTGACTGGAGGCCTCATAGTTGCTATAGTCGTGGCTTTGGCCAGGTCTACATCTATTCCCCTGCTGTGAACCAGGAAACCCAAGAATTTCCTGGAGGATACTCCAAATGCGCACTTGAGAGGGTTCATTCTCAATTAAAAGGTTCTGCATCTTTCGAATACTCTTCTTAACACACAGAAGTGCTCTTCTCTCCTCTTTGACTTAACCACTATGTCGTCCACATAGTCTTCTAACTCCTGATGCATCATATAGTAAAATATGGTCGTCATTGCTTGTTGGTAAGTTGCACCTGCTTTTTTCAACCTAAAGGACATCATAGTATAATAAAAATTTCCCATGGGTGTTCTGAAAGCAATCTTCTCTACATCCTTTGGTGCCATTCTGATCTGATTGTACCCACTGAAACCATCCATGAACGAGAACATGGCACTTCCTGCCATAGAATCTATTAGTAAATCCATATTCGGTAATGGGAACTCGTCCTTTGGACAGGATTTGTTGAGATTTTTGAAGTCTACACAACATCTTATCTGGCCGTTCTTCTTCTTTACTGGCACTATGTTGGATAGCCAGCGAAGGTGTTGAATAGGCTTGATGAATCCTGCGGCTAGCAATTTCTGCACTTCTTTGATTATTTGCCCTTTTATTTCTGTGTGAAATATCCTGGCAGGCTGGGCCACTGGCTTGGCATCTGGATCCACATTCAATGTATGTGCAACTAGCCCTGGGTCTAACCCTAGCATTTCACTGTAGTCCCATGCGAAAACGTCTTTGAATTCTTTCAATAGCAGTATCAGTTCTAATTTTTCTTTTTCTGTTAAACTTGCACTAATTGAGATATGCCTTGGTCCTTGCGAAGCAAACCCTAGGTCAACTTCCTCCATTTCTTCTTCTGTCGTAACTTGTACCTCCTTTTCTGCCATAACTCCTTTACTTTCCTCCTTATTATTTTCTTTCTCTGAACTTTCTTGAGCCACGCAACACTCCAAACTCTAGTGCTGCCACTCCGGGGTGGGGCCCTCCTGCACTTCACTCGTGAGCCCCACGCACCTTCATAATTTATACACAATCCTGCCGTCGAGACCTCAGATCCTGATGCAGTGTGGTGTGTCCTCTGATTCGGCGGCAGGTGCTTCTTTCCTTTTCCTCTTTCGTGCTAAGAATTCCCTTAGATCAGGCTCTGGGTCATCTTGGATGTCTCTCCACTTAGGCACGAAGGTACCCTGTGGCCTTGATACTAAACTTTCCCCAGACGGAGCCCATTGGTCGTAGAACATGGTTTCCATTAAATGGGCTTCTGCCTGCTCAAATGATGAGGGGTTTATGGCTATGCGTATCATCTTGTCATTCAACCTTCCCTTCACACACTAGTGGTAGGTAGACGGGACTAGCCGGTGTTTGTGCAACAATGGTTTCCCGAAAAGCACATGGTATGAGACTTCTATCTTTACCACGTGGAACCGAGCTAAAGAAGCTATGGGTCCCACCTTTAACTACAGTTGGATATGGCTGCAGTGTATTCGCCCCTCCCACCAAATCCTGTTACTTCCATTGGACATCCTTGAATTTTTCTTTCTAAGATTCCTGTTGCTTGTAGAGTGCTTAATGGTATGAGGTTTACGGAAGCACCTATGTCCACCAAGGCCCTCTTTATGGGGATTTGATTTATGGATGCTGCCAGGTAAAGGGGCCTCTTTTGGTCTGGGTATCCTACCTCCATATCTTCACTACTAAAAGTGATTTCAGTAGACTCCTGCAACATGGCTCTGTCATCTGGGGTTTCCGCTGATAAGCATTCTATTCCTGCCCCAGAGGCAATACTCACCAAAGCTTCCATGGCTACCTTTCTCTCCTTTGCTGTAAGTCCCAACAGGTTGAACAAATTTTTGAACTTAGAGCTTTGTTGTAAAGTGGTAATGGCCGCTGCAGGCAAGGCTAGGTTTTCTTCCTTGTCCTCTCCTGGGTCCGCGCAAATCACCACTACTGCTACACCCTTCCCTTTGTGGTTTGGGAGTGGATTCCTTTGTACTTCTTGCTGGGACAGTTCTAGAGTCCCTTCTTTGATCCTGCGATGCACTAGCCTACGGAGCGCCCAACATTCTACGGTAGGATGCTATACGTAATTGTGTAAACAACAAAAACGTGGGTCCCTCTGCTCCTCTTCCGTGGGCTCCCTAGAAACTTGGTTAGGTTTGAAAACTCCATCTGCTATGCACTTGTCTAGCAGTACGTCTAGCTCATTTGAAGTGCATGGTATTGGCGGGAGAGTATCGTACTCTCTCCCATCAGTCTTTCTTCTCCGCTCACCAGTAGACACTACCATGGCTTGTGGGACACTTCTTTTGTTCGTGCTTGGCTTTACGGACTACGTAGTTTTTCTCGCCTTTTGCAACAACTGTGCGAACTGGGAGATCTCTAAGTTCTCTAGGACTACCCTGTATTCCCTGATCATATTCGTCATACACATCTCTACCAGTGTCCTTTCTTCGCAATGGTCATAGCAATCAAGTGCTATGTCCCTGAATCTCTTGATGTACTCCATCAAGTCTTCACCATTCCTTTGTTTGGTCGCTTGCAGGGTTGCAAGTGTCACCGTTTCTTCTCCGTGAAAATATTTGGTACAAAATACATCCACCATATCATCCCATGTTGGGATCGATCCTGGCTTTAAGCCAATGTACCAAGTGTAAGCCCGGTCACACAGTGATTTAGAAAATTCTCGAAGACATAAGTCTTCGTCTGCGGCATAAATGCCAAGCGTATCAATGAACTTGCTTACGTGCTCAATAGCACTTCCCTTCCTGTCATCGTATTGTGCGAAAAGTCGCGGCTCATACCTCTCAGGGTATGGTTTACTGAGCACCCTTAGTGGGTATGAAGGCCTGCATTCATAGAACCTCTCCTTTGGTCCTCTGGCTCTCTCTTGCTCCAGGAGAGCCGCTACCTCAGCCATAGTAATAAAACGTTGATCTGCATTCTGTGGGACACCTCCTGCTGGTGTTTCTTCCTTGTCTGCCGCATGTTCTGGGTCATGCTGGCTTCCTTTTTCCTTCGTTCTGTCTGTTTTTAGCTGACGGATTTCTTCCATCATTTGTTGTTGCGAGTACTGTAGAGCCTGCAACACCTCAACAAAGGCGTTGGCGTTGTCTGCAGGGATTCTTGAAGGAGGTTGGGGTCCACCCCCCATTCCGTTGGCATCTTCTGCCTGGTTAGGCTGCTGTTGGTGAGACGTCGTCGGCCTAGATTCTGCCTGCGAGGGCACGACACTCATATTTCGTGTTGTCCTAGACTTTGGAGGCATTTGTTTACGAGGGCTCTTGTCCCTAATCTGTTTCTCAACTCCCCAGCAGAGTCGCCAGTTTAATGTAGGGGCCTTTTTTATGTTGTGCATTGGGCTAGGCTGCCTCCTGCGGTAATGGGCCCAAATGTTTCTGAGTAAGGAAGTTGAGACCGGTCCAACTGTAACTCAACTTGGATTGGCTTGTGCAAAAACTATGCCTCGTCTGTCAGGAGTATGCTTATGGCAGGCAGAGCTGTTTCAGATGAGTTACAGCAGGCAGATATAATAATAACAACAAAAACAGAGTACTCTTACTATTTAATAGAAAATGACCAAGTAATCCCTATTCATGAGACATAATCACAGTGATAACGATGACTTTTACAAAGAAAGTAAAGGAGTGAATGATAATATGAGTTAATCAAGAATGAGCATAAAATCAAGTTAAGTTTGGTCCGCGTTTGCAAAACCAAAAAGGGAAGAATGCCTCCTCTCAATACAAATAATCTCTCAAGAAAAGATCCTGTCGTGGGGATTAATGGTTTTGAAGGAATCGGACCTGAATGGTTAATGCCCAAAAGAGTTCTTTTTTATTTTTGGAAGAGAGCAGGATTTTGAAGGGGAGAGAGGGAAATCGGCCTACTGGTGCACGCCCACCGTATTAACTCTCTTTGTTTTCTGTTTTCTCTTTTATATTTTTTCTTTCCTTTTTGCTTTTTTTTTTTTTTACTTTCTTTCTTTTCTTCGTGATCTTGCTCTATTTTTTCCGATCCTTCCTTCTGGGCACGGTAAAGGTCTTCTTATAGTGCCAGCCGTGACCAGATTTTACTGTTTTGCCCCTTAACCACCTTTGTCTGGTCTTGGTGTACTTGCCGACCACCCAGGGTTCGTCTGCGTGCCATTCTCCCTTGCCAGACAAAGGCAGGTTTGTTTTATTCATCAGTCTGCCGTGGCACCCCTTGTCACGGTGTAGGTGTTTTTCTCTCTCTATCCCTTATGGCATGCACCTAACGGTTCCCCCTTCAACCTTACTTCTTTTAGGTGGTCTGTCATCCCAGCAAGATGTACCCCCCAAAAGAGTTTGGACAAGAACCGCAGAATAGGTCTTTTTCCCTCTCCCCACCACCAAACCATAACCCCTTACCTCTAACCCATGACCCCACCACGTCCCATATTGGCTAGGTACAGGCTGGTGGTGCCTGGGCCTTGCGCATGATTCCCTTTCTTGTATGTCCAAAATCTGCCTGCTGCTCATGCGCTTGCCGTGGTCTGGAGGCTTGCTTGCACAGTCTGCTGCCCTTCTTCGACCTTCTACGTGGGCTGTTTTATAATTCCTTGTTCCCCTAAGGGGCTGGGCTTTATTTAATGCTGGGTTTCATATTTCTTTCAGCCCATTTCTTGATTGCCATCACATACTGCCATACTTCTCTGTCATTCCTGCTGTAATGACTTGATTCTGTCGGGTCTTTCCAGGTCTAACGCTTATTCTTTCCCCAATGGCTTAGTATGGCCATGGGTTTTCTTACTTATGGGCTCCTGTGTCCCTTGTGTTTTCCCTTGGGCATCCTTGGCCCATTTGCTTGTCTTGGGCTTCCTCGGCCCTTTTCCTAACTTTGTGTTCCCATGGGTTTTTACTAACTTCATTGGGCTTCCCCGGCCCAATTACTTCATACTCATCCTTGAGATTTGTGGGTCTGCCAACAATCCCCTACTTTCTTTGCTTACATTACTTCAGGCCTACTGCAGCCCATTCTTACTTTTTCACGTCATACACTGCCCATGGGTCTGCTACTTGCTATTTCTCTCTTTCCGGGCTCTTTTGAGCCAATTTGCTTCCTCAAGACCCATTTATTCATTTTATGGACCTGTGCCCCATTATTCCTACCGCTTGGGCTTAATGGTTTTATTCTGTGTTTGCCATTTCTATTTGCTGCCTATGTCGCTGGGTTGGGCTTCCTTGTTTCACAAAAAATGACCCTTAACACTCAGAAAAGAGGAAAAGTACAATTTCTTAAATTTAATGGTACGTTATATACACTTGTCTCAAATCTCCTAGTCTTAGTCCAAGCCTCTTTTTCAGTTTGGCTCAGGCATTTTGTCAAACATTTTGAGGGTGATAAAATTGGCCTCTCTTTACATGCAAATGATGTGCGATGAAGAACTACCAAAGGGTACTAATTTCCTTTCATTCTTCCTAAATTCTAAAAAAGGTTTTCCACCATTCATGTTGACTTCTCACCCAGCAGCAAATTGGTGTTTTTATATCATCCATCCCTTGTTTACTGCTAACTTTGTTGTAAGTCCTCGATTTACCACCATTTTTGCATAAGATTTTTACCTTTTGAGAAGAGTAATTGAAAGGATTGGGCATAGATTTGGAGGCCGGTCATGGGTTTTGATCCCAGTGGATGTGATGCAGAGAAACACTGCTGACATTTGGTGGAGATATTGCAAACCAAAGAACAGAGACAAGGGCAAAACTCAAAAGATATGATCTTTATAGATGGACAGAGTTGGATCTCAAAAATAGCAGACCAAACACTATAGTCATCCCCAAAAGCAACTCAAAGCAATCAAACTTCGAAGTCCAAATTTGAGTTTCACATTAATAAGTTGAAAATAAGCATAAGAAGGGAAGAAAGAGAAGAGTGAGAGGGGGAGAGCTTCGACAATGAGGAGAGAAATAAGGGGCATAGACCATAGGCAGTTCAAAGATGAGAAGAAAGAACAGAGAACAGAAGTATCGAGTAATTGACTACTAATAATAAGCATTAAAAAATTGGTACTATGTGGAAAATTGTGATGCTTCTAAAGCTTAAGTGGCACAACAAAAAGTCAAAGGCTTCTATCATATAGTATTTATAGATGAGAAATGTTAACGAAATCCCTAAAAGCATTGGTTTAAGAACTAGTTTTAGAAATATTTTATAGAGAAATGATAGAGTAATTAATTTTTCTGAAAGTTTTTTTTTATTTCTTATAAAAATAAAATTAAAACTTTTCTAATATAATTTATTAACAGTTATCTTAAGGACACAAATTAACATAACCCTTTATAACCAAGGAACCAACTAGAAACATAAAATGGGGGTCTGTTTAAAGCCAAAAGAGTCCCATGGATAACAAAAATTACGACTTTTATTTTATTATGTTCTTATCACAATTGTTTCTAAAAAGAAAATTGTACTTATCACAATTAATCGGGTTGGATAGCCCGGTCCAAGTTTCACTTATGTACTTATCATATGTGATCAGTTTTCACTATAATATATATATATATATATATATATATAACCGAAGCCTCTGAAACCCTCACAATTTTTCACATCATCACTATTTTCTTTTTCTTTTTATTTTAGATTCTTTTTATTTTAGGTTTTATATCTTATATAGAATCTACCAGAAAAACAATAGACAAAAGTTTGAATTTTTATTAATACCAATAATATTGAAAAACGTATACAAACTTGGAGGCCTATTTAAGGGCTCCATAAAACTTGATGGACAAGAAAATATATTCTAAAATAAGCCCTAATTAATACCTAACCATAATAGGAACCAAATTTGACCTAAAAAACATTAAAAGAACCTAAAAACAAGGAAATAAATCACCTAGACCTAAAATAACGTTTTTTGCATAAAAATACCAAAATTAAATAATTACAAAAAAATTTTCAATTTTTTAAGATACCCCACGTTAGAATTTAAAAAAAAAAAAAAAAAAAAAAAGACTCACTTTAGGTTTCAAAAAAAAAAAAAAAAAAACTTTAGTATTAAGAAAAAAATAGAGAGACTCCTGGTAGGACTCTCTCTTCTCTTCTTAAAACCCTAGTAATTACCATCTCAAAACCTTAAACTCAACTTCACTTTAAGATTAAAAAAAATAAGGAGAGAGACTTAAGTAAAAAAAAAAAAAAAAAAAACTTAGGTTTTGTCTTTTTTATTTGCTTTCATATGTGCCTGAAATTTTCATTCTATCTTATTGTTTTATTATGTTTAGAATTGATTTTCTTCTAAGTATTTGGGTTAATCTCTATATTTTGATAGTGTTTTTATGGGTTTGGTTTTTGGGTTGAAATTCTAATAATTATTTTATATTGTATATAGCAGATGAAGCATCTCTATTTTTTAGAGAAAAATCAAAGCTGCAACCTATGTCTTCCAGCCCAAGGTGTGGTAAATTTTTATATGTTCTTGCTTTATTGAGATTTTTTATTTGGGTTCATGTGATTTTTTGTTTTTTTATTAAAGTTTTGATTTTTGGTTGATTAATTATTTGTTTGGATTAATTTCAATTAATTATTTGTTTGGATTCAACGTAAAAGATAATGGAATTAGGTGTTATAAATTTGATAACGTTCCATGTTTTGAATTGTTTATATTGTTAAGACTCCTAGTAGGATTCTCTCTTCTCTCCTTAAAACCCTAGCAATTACCATCTCAAAACCCTAAACTTAACTTCACTTTAAAATTAAAAAAATCAGAAGGAGAGAGACTCACGTCAAAAAAAAAAAAAAAAAAAAAAAAAACGTAGGTTTTGTCTTTTTTATTTGCTTTCATATGTGCTTGAAATTTTCATTCTATCTTATTTTTTTGTTATGTTTAGAATTTATTTTCTTCTAAGTATTTGGGTTAATCTCTATATTTTGATAGTGTTTTTGTGAGTTTGGTTTTTGGGGGGTTTGGTTTTTGGGTTGAAATTTCTAATAATTATTTTATATTGTATATGGCAGATGAAACATCTCTATTTTTTGGAGAAAAATCAAAACTGCAACCCATGTCTTCCAACCCAAGGTGTGGTAAATTTTTATTTGGTATATTATATATGAATTTTTTGAATTTGAAGGGTTTTGTTTGGTTTTGAAGTAGAATTAGGGGATTCTATAAAATTTGTAAGCTTTAAGTTTTGGGGTTTTTGGTATTTGCGTCTTAGTAGGTTGATCTTATATGTTTTTGCTTTATTGAGAATTTTTATTTGGGTTCATGTGATTTTTTGTTTTCTTAATTAAAGTTTTGATTTTTGGTTGATTAATTATTTGTTTGGATTAATTTCAATTAATTATTTGTTTGGATTCAACGTAAAAGATAATGGAATTATGTGTTATAAATTTGATAATGTTCCATGTTTTGAATTGTTTATATTGTTATTACTACGACTAAATAAGATTTGTTTTTATCTTTGTAGTTTATATCAGTTTTGAGTGTGTGTGTATATATAACTTTTGGGAATTTTGCTTCATTAATTTAAGAATTGTATATTACTTTGTAGGTTTCAGTGCAGTGAGACATTGACAATATAAGCATATATATATAGTATTAACATTTTATAAAAATCTTTCTTACAACCCAATAACATTCTACGCTAGACAACACTTCTAAACTATAGAAAAGCATAAAAGTTAAATATTTATTCCCATTGTATTTTATTTAATTATGACAAGTCTTTTTTTTTTCTAAACGCTAACTACCAAAATGTCTATAATATGCATATTATTAACCCAATTTTCTATTTCTAAATCTGTTAGATTTTATTATATCAATATTTTTTTCTTTTAAATTCTTGGTGGGCAAATCAGTCTCTCACTAATTCTTTTACCTTAACGTGATGTTGGTTAATTGTCCTTTTATTTAACTATCTCGTGCATCGCACGGGTTAGTGACTAGTTAATAAAAATAAATAAAAGAGAAGAACAAGAATCATATAATCTGTAAACTGTAATCATGAGAACAATCCTGTCTTTAAACTTATTGCTTAAAATACAAGAAATGTTATGTAGGGTCAGTTTTTGCAGCCCAAGCCCATGAAGTGTGGAATATGAACCCAACAAACCCAAAACAATAAATTTGTAGAGCGTGGGTGAAAGAACTAGGCCGGATATGGATTTAACAAAAGTTGGTTGTAGTATAGGCAAATGATCTAACATGCAATCACGTAAAAACCATGAAGGACTTGGGGTCCGAAGAGGAATTTTATTGAATGTACTTAGGTTACAGATTCCAGAGCTACAGTAAAGTAATTTTTTGTTCTTCTTTCTCTCTTTTTCCGATCCCTCTCTATCAGGGGCTCTCATTCTTTATATAGCCTCTTTCCTAAACATCCCAACCGTCCATTTGTCTTCCATCTGCTGTCACACTCAAGTGTAGGTCACATCAAGCATCTTCTTTAGCTTTTGGGAGTGGCGGTAGTTGAGGTTGCAATGTTCAGGGGTCTTCTCCACATAAATGCGGCCAGAAAAGTTGCTGCTGGGCATTAAATGCGGTGGTGGCAGCTTTTCCTTGAGATATTTCTTCATCCTTATCATCCTCAAGAGTGCTCAGAGCTTATCTTTGCCACCAACATTGCCAGGAAGGGCATTCGGGCCTTCTGTAAGTTTATTTGATCAGAACTATTCGTATCCGAGGAGTAAAACCTCTTCGGATAAAGGGTGACCTCTTCGGATTATGCTTTTCAGCCATCTTTGGGTCCGTTGCCCTCAGGTGAACACTATCCCAGCCCATTACTACTCTTCGAACATAAGGTAATCTAAAGAACAGGACCACAGACCCAATTGGTAGATCTGGACTTTTACCCCCCACATGTTATATACACAATATTTTCATAATAAATTCTTCATGACAAACTGTTATTGGCAGATAAGTAAAAAATTAATATCAGCAGTAAGACCAAATTAAAATCAATAATAACTTGCCAACTTCTATTACTATGAAATTGTTGTGGACACATTTTTGTTATTTATAGTTCCACCACATGGGCTAATGGCTCAGCTGTAAATCAGCCCAGACGAGCTGATGTGTTACAGGAAATCCTTTGCATTCCTTGCCCCCAAATCCGAGCAATTCTTAAGTAGACCCGAAGCAGTGTTTTGGACTCTCACAAAAGGTTGGCCCCATGGTGCTGCTCCAGGGCTACTAAGTATTTTCCCCCAAATCTAGTTTCACTAGGGCCAATTGGACAGACTTGTCAGACCAATAATTGAGTATAGAATAGATCATCCAGCAGCATACTGATATATTTGTACTTAACAATCTACTCAAACCTTTCTCCAGAGTCACACGTTCCGAACATGGAACCGTGTAAATTTGGTCATTCAAGTCTGCTGGTCGGATTGACAATTTGGACATTTGTGCCACCGTAATAAACGCAAAATATCAGTGCAGAGTTTTGTATACAGCAATAATTAAAGTCTATGGTCCACAAAGGCACAAACTCGAATATCTAAACAACAAAAGCAAATGTAGCTGGAAAGCATTTTCATCTTTTAAGGCTCCCCCTCTCTACCAAAATGCACCCCATCATGAAACTTTCCATTTCAAGCTATCAAGCTAATCTAAACTTGGAATATATGTAGATTCTAAATAGTGATAGCTACCTCATTTTAGTGCACAGGCTGAAATTAATTACTCAAAATTGTAGTTGGTCTGGAAAATCCTTCTTATCCGTGTAGCTATATAGTGACATTACAGTTTACACTCATATACAGACTTGAATTACAAAATTTCAATAGACCTATGTGAAAGAAACAAAGTGATATTTAAAATCAGAAAAAGAACCGTGGCCAATATTCACAGAATGCAAATTCCTACCCGGTGAGGCATATTTAGTCCTCAAATCTTTTAAGCCAGTGAATCCCGAGGAGCTAAGAGTTGCGTTTGGAAGCTTTTAAACGTGAGCGTGGTCCTTTAGTCCTTGCTTCGAGAAGCTTTGCCTTCAAAGTATTCTCCTTTAAGCCTGGAGGCAATTTTGAAGACGACTCGGAGACATCAAGATCTGGGGATATAACTTTTGACATCCATTGTCGCACTGGACTTGCCTGGTTCCTCCATCCAGAGTTACTGCAGCATGCCTCACCAAAATTACTATCAGGATTTATGTTCACACCATCTGACAATGAGAATTGACTCCTTATTAGGCTATCGACCATGTAGCTTGAATTCGACCCGTGGATTTCATTATGTTTACTCCTGTTTTGGTAACTGCTGTCTTCATTAGCTTCACATTGTCCAGACATTTGGAATGTGCTTATATCAATGGGCTTCCCCTCTGTAGTTTTACCCTGTTCAGTTTCCACTACCTGGGACTTCTTATTTCCATTACATGACATAGCCCGAGACATCTGTTCTTCAAACTTAACTTGCAAGTTTGAGGGAGTACGACTTTTTACTCGTTCATGAGAAAAAAGTTTTTTCTTCATGTCATTTGATTTCACTGCTTCATCAATATGATTGTCCAGAGCTTCATCCACGTGTGATTTGAAGTCATTGTTGCTGGGTTTTTTCAGCTCAAAACAATGTGAATCACTGCCTACAGAATCTTCTTCATCCCCCATGTCCTGAGGTGCACTCAGAGCCTCATTCAAAGGGACAGATTCAAGTGACTTGCGCCGATCCCTCAGCAATTGATTATCTGTATTCTTAGAGTTATCCATGCGTTTAGTTTGAAGGAAGGTTTCTATTTCAAGGCTTAACTTGTCCACCATTGAGTTCTTTCCTGCAAAACCACACTGAGCTTCTTCTAACTGCATCTGCATCCGTTCATCAAGCCATGATTCAGATATATGGAGAATCAAACGATCACGGTCAGCCCCTCCAGCCCAATCCTTGTCAGATTTCTGTTTCAAAGCATGTACCTCTTGTTCATAGTCTTTAATTCCCCCAGCAAACTCATCACAGAGGTCTTCTAACAATATCCTTGATTTTCTCTCACTTTCCAGCTCTTTCAGAGCATTAGAAAGAGAAGATTTCACCTCAGAAAAATCTCGAGCTAACTTTCTGTGTAGGCTCTCTGATCTTTTCCTTAACTTCCTCTCATCTTCTAGCTCATCTCTCACAGATTGAACAGCAGCATGGATCCGTTCCTGCTCCTTACTCTTCCGAACAAGTTTATCTTCTGCCATTTGCTTCATCAAATCATCCATCTCATGTCGACCAGCTTGCCTATCTCGTAGCAACTCTTTGATCTTGAGCCGGGATTGGTCTAGCTCCATTTTCAATGCTTTTATCATTGAAATATTGGAGGCATGCTGTTCTTCCAGGCTCCATATCCGATTTAATACTTTGAGCAGTTCTGTAGATGTTTTAAGATTATAATTTGATCCACCTATCCTTCCCTTAAAATCCAAAGAACTAGTAGGAGTGACTGCAGGATTATAATGTGCCACCTGCAAAAGAAAGCCATGAGAGAACATACACAAAAGAAAATGAAGAAGAGGACTGATTTGGAAGGTTAAGGTATGATGGTGCACTGAAGGATAAATTTAATGATACCAAGACTGAAGCTCAACAAGAGAGCACATGCTGTGCACACTATAATTAGTTTATATGTCTTCGAAGTCAACTTTAAGCAGAGAAAATTGACGGATCTTCATAATAAATTTAGAATACTCCAAAATTATAATTAAAAATTGGTTTAATATTTCAAGGAAAATTAATTACCCCATAGTCTTTCACATTGTATTCAAAGATTGGGTTCCTGAATCTTTCATATTTTGTATTCTTTATAGTAACATCTCCAGAAGCAAGACCAATATTCGAAGTACAAAAAAAAAAAAAAAAAAAATCTTCTAATGCAGTATCTCTCTTCTCCTTAAAATTGAAGCAGAAAGAGTATCCACCTGACAAATTATACGTAAAAAATAACATGATGCTTATGGCTTACCTCCATGGAACTACCATAACTTGCAGGAGATACAGGCTGCAGGGCACGATTATTCCTTTCAATTAATCGGTGATGTTGCATCAATGATGCAGCTACATGCCTCCTCAAACTGCTTGCACTCCCTGGCTGGCATGGACAATCAGATGAAATCAGTTGCAGAAGAGATAAACACCCTACTTGGGTTTCAGATGCCCATCCTTTCTAAGGATGTCTGTTGGGGGAGGGGTGGGTTTGTGGAATTTGCAACCTCCATGACATGCAAAGTTAATTGGATATGCTTGAGAATTGGCAGGGGTTTGAGATGGATGTAATACAACCAAAAAAAATAAAATAAAACTCTCACTGCTCAATTTGGGCAATTCCAATCATATGTATACTTGCGAAATTATAGTTTTCCACTCAAAACTTTCACTCCATTTACAATGTCCCTCCAAACTATTAGTTTGCTCGATTGGCACCAATTTGAAAGAATTGTATCAATGTGTCTCATGCCATCTAATTTGGGCATTAAACGAGACGGAAATTGGGTGCAATTACAAAATTACCCTCGTGGGTTGCAATGAAAAACACCATTTTCTCTAATTGAAGTATGAACTTACGCATTTAGGGGGGTATATTGATTACAATTCTCTAGAATAGGGGTGTCAATCAAGCAAATTGATTGTTTGGAGGGGACATTGTGAATAGGGTGGAAAAGTATAATTTACCCATACAATACTTCCTCATTGAACCATCAAGGTTATTATTAGTTAATCATCTATGGAGTTAAAGAAAGAAAAGGCGAAGCAATCAGGCTTGAAGAATTAACTAGCACTTCCAAACAATTCATATTTGAAAGTATTAATACAGATTTTAATCAGTAAAGTAAACCAGCCAGCAAATATATGGCATAGCAGTACCAACAAGAAACATCTAATTAAAGTAGAAGTTCCTCACCAAACCGAAAATTAAAATTAAAAGGTCTAATCATTGACTATAGGAAAAAAAGAAAAAGAAAAAAGAAAGAAGGAAGAGGAACAAATTCAAAACAATGCTATCAGAAAATCTTTAACAATTGCTTAACAAAAAGGGATTAGGAAAAAAAAAAAAAAAAAACAGTCATAAACCCTCAATAGCAATGCTATCAGAATCAACCCTATAACCCAGGGGACAAAAAAAAAAAAAAACTTTTCTTTCAACAAAACCCTAACAGGTTTCCAGACCAACTGGATGAACAAACAAATAAGTAGTAATAAATGAAAGAGCAAGCATTGCACAAGTGAAACATGCTTGAAATAAAAATAACAAGTATAACAACACGTGACATCTCATCAAACGATTTTGCCCAACACAACAAGCTCCTTCTACTCTAAAAATCCACGAATCCCACTAACCATCAATGACTCAATGCATTCAAAGCAAAGCAAAAAAACAAAACACCCATCAACATTACCTCAAAACAAACAGAAACATCACTCATCCACACATGATCTTGCCAAATGAAGCTATCAGGAAAAAAATTAAAAGGTAAAAATAAAAACTATAAAAGGAAGGTTTTTTTTTTAGAAAGTATTTTCAAAACAACTTGCATCACAAGCCAAAATTGGACATACCCAGAAATTGAAACATGAAAAACAATCAAAACCCACATAAAAAAAAACCTCAAACCTAATAAATAAAAGGAGGAGAGAGAGAGAGAGAGAGAGAGAGTACCTGCTCAGGAGAACTAGGAGAATTATCAGCCAAAAAGTGAGAAAGGTCAAGACCCTTGTCCTTGCTGAGCTTATAGTGGTGATGTGGGTGGCGGCGCAGCCTAGAGTCAGCACCACCTCCACCACCATTACTAACACCTCGGTGCATTTTAGAGAGCGGAAAGTAGTGCTGAAACTCCCAAAGTGCTGCAGCAAGTTTTCTAGCAGAAGGAGAAGGAAGAGAATGAGAGAAAGGAAAGTAATCCTTATTATTAATTATGGTATCATGGGCAGCAAGGGTTGAAGGAGGAAGAGGAGCCCAAAGTCTCCAAGAGTGCACTGGAGTACTTGGGCCCCCTCTTTTCCCTACCAATAATGCCCCTCTCCTCAACTTTTCTCCCAAATTTTCCTCCTTTTCTGCTTCCCCTTCCCCACTTTTCCCTCCCCTTTTCATTTTTTTTATTCTCTCTCTCTCTACACTTTAAAGGGTTCTTCTTCACTCTCTCTCATTCTTTTACTTTTTTTTCTTTCTTTTTTTTCTTTTTTTGGTTTTTTGGGATTTTTGATAGTTTGGTTGGTATGGTTTTTAGAGTGTGTGGTATTGGGTTCTTTTTTTTGTTTTGTGTTTTTCTTTGTTCCTTTTGCTCCAAGTTCAGGTTTTGATCTCCATGGCCAAAGAGGTTTCATGATCAGAATTTTTGGTTGGATTACCTGTCGTGCATTTACTTAGGTAACCCGCCAAATACGTGGCTGTAATGTAGCGAAAAGGTTGAGAGAATGAGAATCACTGTATTTGGTATTTACTACTATTTACCCCTTGGAAAAAGGAAAAAATCTTTGATAAGCTGGAATTTTGTGTAACATTCAACATCTTCCATCACACTGTCACACACAAGCCTGGACCACATTCCCATCCTCACTCACGTGTGGGATAATTATTTACTACAATTCTTAACCCAAAATAATGAATCCTAATTGAAAATAATAATAATTTTGGACCACTTAGAAACACTTTTTTCACCACTATTTTATGCAGTAGATTGTGGCTATCTATTTATCATTTGAGTTTTATTAACGTATATACCCTTAAACATATGTTAGTAAAGTATTTTAAAAAAAATTTTATTGAGAATTGAAAAAGTTGTTAAACATTTTTATAGTTTTTTCAATTTTTGATAAATTTTTTTTTAAAATAGATTGTTAATATATAACCTAAGGATATATATTAATCAGACCCCTTATTATTTTTATATAGACCTTTTTTTTTTGACCACTCACAAAATGTCACATTAAAATTGTAACAAAGTTGTAACATAAAATGGTATGATACTAGTTTTTTTTTTTTTAAATCCTACTATCTTAGTGCAACATGTATTTCATGCCCAAATTTCACAACTTTGTGAAGTCTTCAATTATAAGTGGTAGAATAGAATAATAATAATAATAATGTTAGGCTTATGTCCAATAGATCACATCAATATATTTTAAATTTGGTGTAAGGTATGTCCTAAATTTATTTATTTCGGTCAATTTGCATGTGAAGCAGTTGTCTGCTAAATTTGGTGGGTCTTGATTTCCAAACTTTGAATTTTGAGAGGCAACAACTATAAATTATTTAAGGTTTCTTTTTATCTGAAATTATGACACTGAACAGGACAGAAGTTAAGTTATAGCTCAACCTACTTTACAGTGCCACTTAGTCATAAGATTAAAACCTTCATTGCACTAAAATAGAATTGTCGCAACTGACCTACCCCTTATTCTAGTTTGAAAAATTCCAATTTCGGTGAATATGTTATGACTTATGAATATAGAATAGTTCTTGCTTTGCTAAGAGCATCAGCACTGGGGAAATGCTAATGCCAAATGTAAAGGAAATTTGGCATTTCAAGCCCCAAAATGCTTTGCATCAGGGAATGCTAATGCCAAGTATTGCAAATTTTTTTGAAATAGTGCTACAGTGCAATTCTACCTTTAGAATTGCAGTGTAGCACAATTCTAAAACAAAATAATATTTTTTTTATTCACATATCTGACTCTCTCTCTCACTGTGGTGTCTCTTCTCTGTTTCTCATCTACATTCTCTCTCCACAACAGCCTCTCTCTCTCATCACATCTCTCTCTCACGGTGGGCTATTTTGGCGTGGGTCGTGGTTCCGACATGGAGGTGAGACTGGGGAAGTCGAGATCGGCGTGGTATGGTGGCGATTTTTGGGTTTTTTGGGTCCAGATTGGCATGGTATGATCAGCGGCGTGTTTAAGCTTTTTCCAGCGTGGTTTGCGGGCGTGGTTTCCTCTCAACAAGTGCAAGCAAGCCGAGTTGTACCTCCCATGGAAGTGCGAGACTGAGCGCCACATCTATGAGAAGTGCGAGTACAAGCTCGTCATAGAGCGAATGAAGTTTTGGGTTTTACTGAAGCCGAGTTGTGAAATTTAGGAGTTTTTGTTTGTGGGTTTTGTTGATTGATGCGTTTTTGGTTGATCTATGAAGTTTTGGGTATTTGAGTTGATGGGTTATTGTTGGATTTTGTTTGATTGATGCGTTTTTTTCTTGAACCTATTCAATGGTCTTAAGAAAAAATTATCTTTTGATTCTTCTCCAATTCATGGTTCAGCCGACAATCTCTTTGTTTTGAATCAATTTTGAATAATTGGTGTGTGATTTTGTCTCTGTGTGTTGTTGTAGATTCGGCATTGAGAGAAAGGCTGAATAAGATTATGGCTTCGGACTATTTCACCATCTCGCCAGAAATGAAGGCTTCGGTGGAAGTTGCAGATGGAAGCGAGGTAAAAATTAGAGAGAGGAGAGAGATGGGAGAGAAAAGATATAATTTTGGGATATATTATTTTATTATGTAGATATATTATTTTAATGAGTAGAATAAAAAAAGAAAAGTTTGGGATGCTGGAAGTGTTGTAAAATAATATGGTATAATGATAAAGTGGCTTTTTGAAATGGTAAAATAGAGTAGAATTGGAATTGTGAGATGCCAATGCTCTTAAGATTCCTTGAGTTCATGTGAATTTGACATGCAAGTTCATTACAAAGATTGCCTTTACTCTTTTATAATGATTTTAATTTGATTTTTGTTCATGACCAATATCTAAACAGATCACAGAGACACAATTTCACGTTTATCACTATACTTCGAGTCTAACATTAAGTACCTTGCTCTAAATTGTTATTTTCACAATAATTTATGATTAAACTATGTTAAAACTCTGTAATAGATATGATATATTTACTTTAGTCACTTCTTTTTAGACTATAACAATAACAAAACCTCGGTCTCCTGCCTTTCATTTACCTCTTCTCGTCGAAGTTGAACATAGCCTATAGGCAGATAGTGCCACTTTTGGTGATTTGCGGAACGCATGGCATACCGACAAGTGTGAAAAGATTTGATCGAGACATTATGGTCAACATTGTGAAAGACTGCACTAAAAAAAACCCATTGTCTGTTGTGCATCATCTAAAAGGCAGGTTAAGAAATAAGATGTATCTAATATTTAGTTAATTGTTATAATATTTTTATATGGGTTTTGATTCTCACACCTTTATTATTTCACATCTCTTTCTTCACAATTACTTTTAATGTGTTAAAATAAGGACATTTTCATATTAGTTGTAAATGTGTATGTAAAATAGTAAATATCAACAAGTGTGAAAGAATAATTAGCTTTTTTTTTATGTTTAAAAAAATTTAATTAAAATATGCATAAATGTTTAAAAAAGAACATATATACTCACAGTGTATTTATTGTGTAAATCAATATGATAAAACTTAAGTATAATTTCTAAGAAGTTGTACTTTAAATTCTCCAATTACATTTAATTGTATCTATATTGATCAATGAATTACATTGCTGAGTTTAATTGTTAAAAAAAAAAAATGTAGTACCTACAAAATTGGAAAAACTTGGGTACAATACCTTAATTGCTGTTATTTAAATTCCTTACTTAAATTTTAACCACGCGGCCAATTAATTAATTCATCACAAACAATACGAAACACTTTACTCCCTAAACTTTTGAGATGTTTGGATTTTACACCTTGAAGTTTCAGAATTTAAGGATGTAAAATTCAAACACCCCCAAAGTTTAGAGGGTGTTGAGGACAAATTTTTTACACCACGCGGCTTCATTTTATTGGCAACCCGCACCACGTCAACACTATCATGGATTTTGGGAAAATCTCTTCAAAAGCCCAAAAGAGCCCATATTTACACAAAAAAGGCGTCAAAGCCCATGGTTGAAGCTCATAGCACATCATCTCATTTTGGCTCATGATCCAAGCTCATGAGTCTCATCAGGGGAATTTTGGGAGTCGTGGTTTGGAGGGCCAAGAAGTATGTTCAGTAAAACTCCAGTGGTTCAAAGTTGATAAAGGAAAGCATGTTGCTTGGCATGTCTTTCCTAATTCCTTGAACTCTGACGGGTCAATGTGCAATAGGTAACATTTGGTAAGCCTCTCATATCACATAACACTTAAAATGATAAAACTCTCCATGATCTTTACAAAAATTAATGTTCATCATATAATATAACTTTTAAAATATAATTATATCATTCTATATTAATTATATTATTATTTTCATATAAATCAATTCCAAGCACATGGCTAAATATATATTAGTATCTCATATCTAGCATTAAATGCTCTCTTTACTCTCCAAGATTTGGTTAAAATACAAAAAAATCATAATTACATCTCTAAAACTTTATCAAAAATCAACCAACTAGTCTATTGCTTACCAAAATTATATATGGCTTAAGCATATAATTTTTCAAAAGAAGAAACTTAGCCAAAAATACCAACAGCAGCTCCAACGAAAGCTGTAAACAGCTCTAGCAGAAGTTGGTTTGCAAAAACAACTCCAACAGAAGCTGTAAACAGCTCCAGCACTTTCTGCAGTGGCTCCAACTGTGGTACCAGAAATAGGATAAAGCTTATCTTACCTTTTTTGGCCAAACCATGAATTTAATGCCAAATATTTTCGTCCAAGCAAAGGATGTCATCCTCATGACATCATCCAACTGTGTCACCAACATTAAAGTCTCAAACTTTCTTCTTTTGGTTAAAAAACAAAAAACCACTTACTTTGTCAAAGATTTTTCCTTATTTGCTATTTTTCCCTTCAACGAGTTCTAATCTAGTTACATGCTTGGCTCTATATAAAGAGGATCAAGCTACACACTAAACACACCATCCATCCCTCTCTCTCAACCCCTGGTTCTGAAACTTCACTCATTCTTGCTACCACATACACACTTTCCTACTTCCCCATCTCTCTTACAAAGTCCCTCTTCATAGATAACAACACAACACACATATTACAACATACCATTATCCATTACCCATCTTTCCTACACTCCATTATTCTGAAACTTCATCATTTTTACTGTCTAAAACACATCTCCATCTCTTTCTTTATTCCTCATACAAAATCTCCCTTCTTAGAAAGCAATATAACCCATGACATAACACAAATAATCTCATGTATTTACTATATTATCTATCTCACACTTCTATACACTTTACAAACACATTCCTCACAAAATACCCATACATACTTCTCATAAATCTTTAAACTCCATGTCTCACAATGTATACATATACAAGATCCATGTCCAACAAAGTATCTACATATAATTCCTATACATATTACAAACACCATATCTCACAATATACATATATATATATATATATATGTATATATACACACACACACACATATATGTTGCTTACCATCTCCACACATCTTAAAAACATATCAAATACTCTTCCAAGAACACATTACAAAAGCCCTTTCTCATGGAAGGCATATGAACATCAATATTAAGGCCTTTCTCTTAAAAGGCACAAAGACTTCATATTAAAAATCATTCTCATTAAAGACATATATTTCTAATATTTAAGGCTATTCTTATGAAAGATAATATCACTCATGCTTGACTAAAAACTAAAAAAGCATTACATGGGGAGAGTCATTTGAGTGCATGATGAAAGGGGACAAACTTAACCAGCCTATGCATATGGCTAGACGTGCTCTCTCTCCCTTCATTCCATCCTATTTTTCCTCTTTTATTTGTAACTATGAAGCTTTTAATCCTTTTTTAGTATTATTATAATGAAGGCCATAATGTTTTGGAAATTATGGAAGTTTTCCCTTATATTGACTTAATAATAATAAGGAAAAAATATGATTTTTACCATGTAAACACAATTACTAACCTAAAATTACCCTACCGCTGGAGATAATATCGTGACACTAGAGGACTGATTTGAACTATCGGACCAGGACCATTAATGTACTAATTAAGTATTGTAATGTGTTTTTCATTGGGCTTTTGTTGTTGTTTTGTCATGTGCAGCCTTTGTTTCTTGCTTGGATAGGCTTTGTCATCACACCGAAAGCCTTTGGGTACCATCTCAAGAGCGCATAGTCGAGTTTCAGTTTGGCTTCCCAACATCTTAGATAGAGGCATCAATTTCCCCCTCGACAGAGGGTAAAATCCAAATTCGGAAATGTTAGGGTGTAAATTCCAAACATCCCCAAATTTTAGAGGGTAAAATCAAAATTCTGAAATTTCAAGATGTAAAATCCAAACTCTCAAAATTTAGGGGTGTAATTTGTAATTTATCCTAAAAGAATAAGATATCTAAGAGCAATCACACTAGTCCTTGGAAAATAGAAAAAGTAGTGAATTTTACACATTTTTGTTCAAAAACTACCCACATTAGTGAGTTTATAACACTGTACATATGCAAAAATGCTATAATAACCGTTCATATTTACACAATTCCTGTAGCTTTCTATTTGTTTATTAAATCAAAATTTTCTCTCTCATTTCTCACCTTCGTTCTCTCTTTTCCCTGATTCTCTTCAATCCCCAAAAAAAAAAAAAAGGGAGGAAGAAAAAGAAATCAACTCAAACAAATCTGAAAACTCATCACAAATCCACACAAAATCAACCCAAAATAAATCCAACAAAAAACCCATTAAAAAACCAAATCAACCCAAAACCTAAGCCAAAGTTGCTGTTGCTATTGCCATGGAAGCTTGGGTGAAGTACTTGTCACTGCCATGAGAAAGAAGTGAAGATTCGGACCTTACCGACCTGAATTAGGTCTGGGATTGTTCAAGGATCGGGTTTGGACTGTTGTATGTGGTGGTGCCACTAATCTTCGTTGCCACTGGTGGTGGCAAAAGGCTTCGAGGCTCTCGGCCTTGGACAGAGCTCAAGGCAAGTTCTGGCTATGGAGGATTGTGAGGGATAGAGAATTTTAGAGATAGAGAGGAGATGGTTGGGCTGGAGAGAGAGAGACTATTGTTATAAAAAAATTGAAAAAATACAAGAGAAAAAACGTATATGGTGGATTCTGGGTAGGTCAAAAAAAAAAATAGTAATAATAAATGATTATTTAAAAAAACAGAGTCTATAATAGATAATTTGATATAGATATTTTTGTAAATTATTTGTGTATAATATAAAAGGTAGATTCTTATATTAAAATAGTTAAAAAAATTTAGACAAATTAAAGCGAATACTTACACAATAATAATATTAATTACACGGCTTCAGTCAATTATATATATATATATATATATATAAAAAGTTTGTCTAAATCTATAATTGTTCTTAATAAAAAATAAAAAATAACAATGGTAGATTTAGTGTGTATTTGGCTCTAGTTTAAAAAAACCAGCTTATTTTACTATTTAACTTATTTTTACTATAATTTATGGACTTCATTATACTTATTAATACTATTCACGGATCCTATTTTATTATTTCATCTAAGTTTTACTTTTATTTACAATATTTTTATCAAAAAATTTTCGCTTACAGTAAAATAAGTGGATCCAAACAACAAACTTTTTCGTTACGAATGGATACCATCGACATTCAATCATTCACCACGTTGGGAATGTGGAGGTGGCAGATATAGAAATAAACTTGGAAACAGCAAGTTTGGAATTTTCTTTCAATCACAGAAGAATTATAGATACAGGTACGGGTACAGCATTTGGTTTTAGGTTACTACTAGTGCTAGCCCAGCCCCCTTGGCAGTTAAACAGCTGTTCTTCTTCTGCCATAACTTTCCGCGCCGTGTTGGAGTTCTTCTGCCAGTTCCTTCCACCTCAGTGCTAGAAGAGCAATGTGCAACAGCCCAAAAAATAAAAATAAAATAAAAGAAAAGAAAAGAAAAAGAAAGAATTACAGTAACTTTGCAACCGTCATTTCACAAGAAATTTTAGGAGGTTAATTATTTTAGAATAATTTTACAATAAAATTTATGTGGTACTGGTTATTACTGATAAGAAAAAATAATTTTAATATTGAGCATAAATTATAGTAAGTTACAATATATTATTTATGATTTATTATAACAATGTTGTAAATATAATTATTATAAAAAATATTTATAATATTTTCATTAAATGAGTTGGTAAACTTTGATTGATCTCATCATTTAGATTCATTATTGGCATTATTTTTTTTATCTATCACTAACATGATTATGTGTAGTATAACTTCCTCGTCATCTTTTAAAAATTATCATAGTTTTTTTTTTTTTTTTTTTTTGAGAAAAATTTATGCTACACTTTTGTGTTAAAACTTTTTTTTCCCTCGTGTTTGTTTCTCTGATCTAGAGAAAGATCTACGGTGAATATCTTTGTGTGGATAGTCATTGTAGATTTGTAAAAATGTTTAGCCGAATAACATATTTAGTCACTAATCTCTCCACGTACCTATCAAACATCTTTCTCCTCTGCTTATCTTAAAAGTCTGTATGTGGGCTCTTGTGACAGTCCAGGATTGTTTTTTGGATGAGTCAATAAAAAATATAAATGATACAAAATCTAAAATAAAAGAGATGTTGAATAAGGGACGGACCTAGAGGGGGCCAAAGGAGCCTGGTCTCCCTGGCCCAAAGAAAAAAAAAAAGGAAAAAAAATAATTGGGCCCCCTAGCCCAAAGAAAAAAAAAGAATTTTTTTTAATAGTTATATTTTTTTTATTTCTAGCTTCACTCTTCCGAAAACGTAGACCCTTTCCTTTTCAATTAGCCTAACCCAACTAGTAACTATCCAACTCAAAAACTTAATAAAAACAAAATTTTAAAATAAAAAATCTCCGTCAACCCCGTATTAGATTACTAGGATTAAGTGTTCTAAATACTAAATATTTAGTATTTTGAACACCAAATACCAAAGACACTATTGTACGAGACATTTCAAATACTATATTAAAGTAGCAAAAGTAAGTTTTGATTTGTGAAAATAAATTTTTTTTGCAACAGTTGATGCTCTTAAGAAACAATATTATTTTGTGTTTTTTTGTCTTTGTTGGTAGATGATTGCATCTTAATGTATTAAGAAACAATGATTTTGTGTATTGGTCTTGGTTGATAGTTTGTTAGTACTATATGAATATTTATTTGAATTTTTTTCTTCTTCTTATACTTCGCCCCCCTAGCTTGAAATCCTAGGTCCGCCCCTGACTTGAATATATAGACATCACAAAAAAAAAAAGAAGCCAAATGCGTGAAATTTTACAATTGCCTTTTGTAGGGATAAGGGCCCGAAATCATATATTCGGTCTTGGGTCTTGGGCCTTGGCCGAGGGAATAAGGTTATCCGAGGACAATTAAACAGTAGTTAGTAGTTTGAAGCTCAGACCTCCATGAACATGATATGACTAGGAAGGTGGTCCGAGGAGGAATACCTCCTCAAACAAGCAAAACATGGACCAGAGATGGATCCCATTGATCAAAACGACCTTCTAGGGAGTTCCAGTGACAAGAACATACACCTCGAGTATACGAAAAAGTGGAAGCTAGGGGGTACCTAAGGAAAAACTGTTACCATCGCATTTAATGCACTGCAACTACTTTTCTGGCCGCATTTATGTGGAGAAGACCCCTGAACAGTACTGCCTTGGCTACCACAACTCACAGAAAGTCAAAAGGGGTGTCTGATGGGACGAGCACTTGAGTGGTGGCTTGGATGATCAACAAATGGAAGGCCAAGATCACCGGAAGAGAGATATATAATGTAAGAGACCCTTGAAGGAGGAGGGATCGGAAAAATAGAGAAAGAATAATGTAGCAGTCTAAATTGTATTGGTACCCATTATTGTTGATTTATATAAAAAATATCTCCTTGGACAGTGAAGAGATTTAGCTCTATTTTCTTTGTTCTTGCTTGATTATCTTTTAAATCCACACTAGCTGTTGTCAAATTCATTAAGGCCTAGTTCTCCAACCCGCTCTCTACAAATTTATTGTACTGGGCTCACTGGGCCAAGATCCCATACATCTTGGGCTTGGGCTACAAAACGTGTCTCTACAATTGGCACC
This sequence comes from Quercus ilex subsp. ballota, assembly GCA_032727855.1. Classification (NCBI taxonomy): domain Eukaryota; kingdom Viridiplantae; phylum Streptophyta; class Magnoliopsida; order Fagales; family Fagaceae; genus Quercus; species Quercus ilex. The sequence continues at coordinate 36,027,309 of CM064909.1, forward strand.
GTTTGTGGGAAGAACTTGTGTGATAGTGAGTGCAATGGCTAAGGCAGCAAACAAGAGATACCTGCTGGTCGGCACGAACTACTTCACTAAGTGGGTCGAAGCTGAGCCTTTAGCAAACATTTGAGATTTGGATGCCAAGAAGTTTGTATGGAAGAACATTGTCACACGATTCGGAGTCCTTCGTACCCTCATCTTGGACAATAGCCTTCAATTTGTTAGCAAATCTTTCAGGAGATACTGTTATGACTTAAGAATTACAAATTGGAATTCTACCCCAGCCCATCCCCAAGGAAATGGGCAAGCCGAGGCTGTTAACAAGGTCATTATAAGCGGACTCAAGAAGAGGTTAGACGATGTGAAGGAAAAATGGTTACAAGAACTGCCAGATGTCCTGTGGACATACCGAACCATACCTCGCAGGTCGACGGGGGAGACTCCTTTCTCAATGACATATGGAGTCGAAGCTGTCATCCCTTTAGAGACTGGCTTCTCGACGTTAAGGAAAAGTACTTTTGATTAAAGTAATAACAACGGATTGCTGGAAAAAAGCCTAGACCTGATTGAAGAGATGAGAGAAAATGCGATGGTCCAACTGGCATACTACTAACACAAGTTTAAGCAAGGTTATGATGCAAATGTAAAGCAGAGGCCATTAGTGCTTGGTGACTTGGTATTGAGAAAGGTTCTGGGTACTGCAAAGAACCCAGCATGGGAGAAGTTAGGACCTAATTGGGAAGGACCTTATCGCATCACCTCGATGGTTGGTATAAAAGCATATTTTCTCGATGACCTAGATAAGCATGTAATACCCCCCCTTGGAATGTAAACAACCTGAAAATGTATTATTATTAATGAAAGTTTCCTTTGTCATATGCTTGTTTGTTGTATAAATACATCATGCTTCCCATTATAGTGTCTTTCATAAGTGTTTAAACAGAACCTTAATCATGCCTGAAGTCCTCAGACCAAATGCTTTGGGAAAATTAATACACTCTAGCATCTTTCTAAATGTTTAAACTGAACCTTAGTCACGCCTGAAGTCCTCGGACCAGATTCTTTGGGGAAATTAATATACTATGACATCTTTCATAAGTGTTTAAACAGAACCTTAATCATGCCTGAAGTTCTTGGACCAGATGCTTTGGGGAAATTAATACACTATGACATCTCTTATAAGTGTTTAAATAGAACTTTAGTCACGCCTAAAGTCCTCGGACCAAATGCTTTGGGGAAATTAATACACTCTGGCATCTTTCTAAGTGTTTAAATAGAACCTAACTTATGTCAAGTCCCTTGGACCACATAATTTGGTAAAATTAACACCCACTGCCATCTTTATAAGTGTTAAATGAGTTGAAGTCCTTGTGCATTTATCCGAGTTATAAGTAGAATGAGTGTTGTCTCTCCCTTTCATTTCTCCCAAAGGTATATGTTTACTTCAGTACAAAAGATTCAATTCTCAATACAAATGTGTGTTAGACCTTATTGTTACTGGTACTTAATCAAAGTACTTAGATTGTTGTTAGCATATTATTGTTAGATTTTGTTGAGGGCATTAATAATAAGCTTCGAAGCACATAACAATAAAGGTATGAGAGATAAAAGGAAAAACATTTTCATTAAACAAAAATGGGAATACATTATGTTTGATGGCAGATTTCCATTAATATATATATATATATATATACATACATGCAAAGAAAAAACTACAAAAGAAAGTCCTACATCTAGGCCTTGGCTTAGGGAGGGTCTTTCTTGGGATCGACAACCTTGGAATGGACATCATCAGCTTTAGACTTAGCCTCCACGTCCTTGGCCTAGGAGACCACATCCCTGATTGTAAGGGCATATTTGGAGGGCTTGGCCTTCGTTGGTGGCTGAGTTTCCTTACCCATTCTAGCCCCTTCAGGAACTTCGGCCTTAGGAAGGGGAGCTTGAGCTGTAAGGAGTTGCCCAGGAGGAGGGTCCGCATCTGGAATCTCTCGAATGTCCATCAGGAAGAAGATATTCTCGGGCCTCCTCAGCTCAGAGTCTGTAGGAACCCCCGCCTGGTCCATTGCTACTCCCCATGACTCGGTACAGTAGTCCCTGCACATTACAGCCACCTCCTCAGCCAGCTGGGTCTCCGTATCCCGCACCCCACGTTCGTAGGATCCTTCACTACGGCCTCAGCGGCTTCCCTGGCCACCCGAGCTGCATCCTTGGCTTTTTGCAGCACTTTCTTGAGATCCATAACAATTTGTTTTTTGGTGGCCAGGTTTATCTCGGTTATATGGAGTTGCTGGCGTTGATCCTCGGCCTGCCTTTCTGTGGTTTTTAGACATGCCAAGGCACTCAAACGAGCTTTGTCCGCTTTTTTTAGTTTCTCGGATAGCTCGACCTGCTCCTGCTTTAGAGCCCCCAGCTACTTCTCAACTTCTAAACGGGAGTGGGCCGTAGCCTTAACCTTATCATTAGCGTTCCTGACCCACTTCTCAGCTACATAAATCTGCTGGGTGATCTGCATAAAAGTAGCAAAGGGATCATAAAGAATGCACACATATACAAATAAACGTACAACTTAGTAGTTAACAAAAAAGGATGCTAATTGACTTACCATTGCAAAGTCCCTCTTTAATGACATGAAGAGGTCAAGTTGCCTAATACGCCTAATGCCCTCCATGTCTCTAGGGAGGAGAAGGGGCTGCTCTAAGGCCTCGGCGAGGATGCCGACATGCCCCCTTCAAGACTCTTAGATCGTGGCATCCCAAGAGATAGGAGTGCCCTCCACCTCTTGCCTAAAGGCCTAGGAGAGCTGCCTTCGGTGCACTTCAACCTCATCCCTACTCTCCACAGATTTGGCCCTCTTGTCCTGAAGGTCCTTAGTTTTCTTCTATTGCTTGGCACCCTTTTGAGGTGCCACCTCACCTTCCTCCAAGACCTCAACTGGCCTTTTCTTCCTTAGATTCGAATTGGCCTTCATTATAAGGTTAGTAGGGAGCTGAAGGGGAGGAGGAGGAAGATTGGGAGTAACTTGGGTCTTAGGAACTTCTTTTGAGGTTGACCCCCCTTTATTCCTGTTGGCCATTAGGCTGCTCAAGCCAGTCCTTGGCTTCAAGTCCATGCCTTCTTCTTCCTCTGAGCTGGTGGCTTAAGCAACCATTAATTTTGGAGGATGAGCTCCAGAAAATCTATCGGACTCAGTTTTAGAGTCCAATAACTGCACAGGCCTCTCCGGTGCTCCTTCTTCCTCCTTGAAACGAAATTTGTCTAACTCCTCTTCAAGAGATAAATAAGATGATGCTATCTCTTCTTCTACTGTAGCTGCTTGGGGTGGAACCTATTAGAGTGGTATTGCGAACGATTGAGGATTTTGTTGGATAGGTAGTACGACTAGGGGAAGGTCGTCTTGGGCAAGGAAATCTGGCTTTGATACGTCGATCCTGGCCAATCGAGGGTCATCTGCCCTAATGGCATGTCCGACCTCTTGGAATATCTTCTGAGCAGGTAGTTGAGAGCCGCAACGCTAGTAAGGCTGAGACGGGGCGCAACTTGATTCTTATCTGTAAACATAGTTGAGAAGAAAAACACAGTTAGAAAATTGAATTCTTTCATCAAAAGACAGTAAAATGACAGAGAGATAATGATATGGTCAGGGTTAAAAAAAAAAAAAAAAAATCTAAGTCTTTTGCTAGGAAACCTAACTCTAAGGTATCCCATCTAGCATTTCCTCTTGGACTGGGCAATAAAGACCATCATGCCACTCCCCCAAAGCGATGAGGTAATCGTCCTTCATCCCCTTGTTAGATTTGGGGAGGCACAAGATAAGCCTGACGATGGGCGACCTGGACTTGAGGTAAAACCCTCAGTCGGCTTGTGAGTGGCATTTGTATAAGTAGACCACATCGTGCTAGGTAAGTCCTAATTTGAGATGCTTATTAAAAGCATCAACATAGCCTAGGATCCTAAACATATTAGGTGCATATTGATAGGGGCATAACCTATGGTTGAGGAGGTAGTCCCTTGTTATCCTACCCATGGGAAGTGTCATCCCTCCTTCTATAAAAGCTATAATGGGGATGATGACTTCCCATTCCTCTCTGTGTGACATGATTTGTTTTGAGGAACAATATCGTAGGCCAACTTCTTGGGGTATGTGGTACTTATCTTTAAAGACTTCTATTTTGGCAGGGGAGTTTACTAGGCTCACGAATCTACCCATTTGGACAACCTAGGAAAAAGCGACTAGAATTTGTAAGTGAAAAAATAAGAACTAAAAGGGTTGAAGAGATTGGCCGAGAAGGGAAAGAAAGTTTAGAGAAATGGAAACTTATGAAAGTAAGTATGCTAATCCTGATCCTTTAGAAAAGATCTTTAGAAAATTTCTTAAGGAAAGAATTATAGAGGCTTAGGAATTTAGATTATTTTTGTGAGTTTGAGAGCTGGGATTCTCTGGAGCACTTGAAAATTTGTGAAGTAAAGAAGAAAACGAGTTCCCCCAAGGCTTTATATAGAGGGAGAAAATGAGTGGGAATAATCCCGTTCAAAATTCTAGAAGAAATGTCCAATGTAGGATGTGCACCTCACCGTTGGATACGGGGGAACAAAGCGCCGCCTGGAGTAATAAATGACGATTCGCGGACCCTGAAGCATCAAAAGCAGTTATGAAGCGCATAAAATGGCACTCCCACGCATGTAAGCTAGAGAAATAAATGGTCTTGTCCCTTGAAAATCAAAACCCCACTTTTCCTCCTCGGATGAGAGGGAAAAATCGGAGTTTTGAGGGGCTATTGTAGGGATAAGGGCTCGAAATCATATATTGGGCCTTGTGCCTTGGCCAAGGGAATAAGGTTATCCGAGGACGATTAAACAGTATTTAGTAGTTTGAAGCTCAGACCTCCATGAACATGATATGACTGGGACGGTGGTCTGAGGAGGAATACCTCCTCAGACAAGCTAAACACGGACCAGAGATGGATCCCATTGATCAAAACGACCTTCTAGGGAGCTCTAGTGACAGGAACGTACACCTCGAGTATACCAAAAAGTGGAAGCTAGGGGGTACCTAAGGAAAAGCTGTTACCACTATATTTAATGCACTGCAGCTAGTTTTCTGACCGCATTTATGTAGAGAAGACCCCTGAACAATGCTGCCTTGACTATCACAACTCACAGAAAGCCAGAAGGGGTGTCTGATGGGACAGGCACTCGAGTGGTGGCTTGGATGATCAACAAATGAAAGGCCAAGATCACCGGAAGAGAGATATATAATGTAAGAGACCCTTGAAGGAGGGGGGATCGGAAAAATAGAGAAAGAATATTGTAGCAGTCTAAATTATATTGGTACCCATTATTGTTGATTTATATAAAAAAATATCTCCTTGGATAGTGAAGAGATTCAGCTCTATTTTCTTTGTTGTTTCTTGATCATCTTTTAAATCCACACTAGCCGTTGTTAAATTCATTAGGGCCTAGTTCTCCAACCCGCTCTCTACAAATTTATTGTACTGGGCTTACTAGGCCAAGATCCCATACATCTTGGGCTTGGGCTGCAAAATGTGTCCCTACAGTCATATTCAATCTTATTTCAACCAAAGTTTAAAAAAATTCAAAGTGAAGGTGTTCAAAATTTTATTTTAGGGATTCAAAAATTTTATAAAAAAATTATATGCTCTTATTGGGCTTCTTTTTTCTTTTTTTTTTAAAGTTTAAAAAATCCAAGATATCGTAAAGAATCATATTCAATCTTATTTCAAGTTTCAATAGGGGTTTAAAAAAACTCAGATTCAAGGTGTTCAAATTTTTATTTTAGGGAGTAAAAAAAAAATTATATATATATATATATATATATTTATATATATATAAGCCTTCAAGTGGAGCCGCCCATGTGTGGCTTTAATGATGAGAGTAGTAGTGGAGGGAGGGAAAACACGGCGGCAGGTGGACGAGGACAATGCAATAGAGGGTTGAGGATGTTTGCAAGGGCAATGAGCGAGGGCCAATGTAATTCTCTCTCTCAAAAAGGGGGAGAAAGCAACAAAGAAATAGAAAATTTGTGAATAAAACTTAAAAAAAAAAAAAGAATAAAAATTATCATTTTAATAAAATGGAGGAAAAATAGAAAAGTAGTTCAAGGTGTGTTGGAAAAGTGGTTAAACAAGATAGAAAAGATCCTTCTTCTTTTTTCCTTTCAAATTTTCCGCTGGAAATGCTTTTTTAAGTATAGATAATTGCAAAGTTCTCCTTTAGTTTAAAGGGTAACAATTTCTCCCCCAAAATTATCATAATATACCTTTTATTCTCTTTGTTAATATTTTTCGTCTGTTTAACAAAAAAAAAGTAGACCCACAATATATATATATTTTTATACATGATAGAAATTCTACTCTAGCCTAATCTAAGTGTATATGTGTGAAGGTCCTTCCTAAAAACTTGAACTCCAGCCCTTACTCCCACACCCCACAAACATTTATATTTGTGGAGTGACCATTGCACTAAGAGTTTGCGGTGGTAGACCCATAATAAATTAACCTTAATATCCTTGTTACTTTGTTATAGTTAAGAGAATATTGCAATTATTGAATACTTAATGCTAGAAAATTACAATCCATCATTTTATTGTTTCAATTTTATATTTTCTAGCTCTTATCATTTCAACAATATAATTACTTCTTATATTATTGGGTTTTTTTTTTTTTTAATCATTATTCTTATTTAAATTGTACATTTTTCTGTAACACAATATACCCCAAAAAAAAATTTGCCACAACATAATTCCATTATATTTCATGTTAAAAAAAAAGCAATAATAGTGGAACTGTGCTGTGAAATTTTTTTACACAAATGCAAGCAGGTGTAGGGGCAATTACACGGGATGAGAAGGGATAGTTGGTTTCTGCTTTGAGCTGAAAAATTAAGGCCCCTTTGGGTACTAGCGAGATAGAGGCTAAGGCCTTTGAAGTTGGTCTACAATTTGCTGGGGAGATGGGGTCATGGGGATCCAAGAATTTGTCCTTGAGGGTGATTCTTTGATCATCTCCAGAGCTTTATCTAACTAAGTTTCGACGCTTTCTTTTGTTGCTCTGGTTATCTGTGGTATAATGTTCTTTACGCATAAATTTCACCGAGTTGAAATATTTCATATAAGCAGGCATTGTAATAGACCTGCTCACTTGTTAGCTTAATATACTTTAGGCATTAAAAATTTTTCTAATTGGGTTGAAGAAAATCCTTTTTTTTTCCCCTTGAAAAAGCTCTTCACATTGATGTAATTCTAGTTGTTTAAATTGAATAAAGTTCATAGTATTCCTCAACCCAAAAAAAAAAAAAAAATAGTGGAACTGTGTTGAGGGTCATTTTTTGAAATAGACAGAAGGCAGCCCAACCCAGCAATACGGGCAGCAGAGAAGCGGCAGACTAAGTAAAATCATTAGGCCCAAGTGGCGGGAACATTGGATCACAGGCCCTTAATACAAATAAATGGGTCTTGAGGAAGTAAATGGGCCTAAAAGGCCCGGAAAAAGAGAAAATAGCACCCATGGGCAGTATATGGTATGGAAAAGTGAGAATGGGCTGTGGCAGGCCCAAAGCAATGTAAACAAAGAAAGTATAGGATAATGGCAAGCCCATGAACCCCAAGGATGAGAATAAGAAAATTGGGACAGGGAAGCCCAATTAAGTTAGTAAAATCCCATGAGATGCAGAGTTAGTAAATGGGCCGAGGAAGTCCAAAGGAAGTAAATGGGCCAGAGAGGCCCAAGGGAAAAGAAAGGGACACTAGAGCCCATAAGTGAGAATACCGGTGGCCATATTAAGCAACTGGGGGAAGAATGGAATGGCAGGCCTGAAAAGAGGCCCAGCAAGAACAAGTCGCCGCGGTAGGAAATGCCAAGTAATGCGGTAGGAAGCAAAGGCAATTAAAGAATTGGGTTGAAAAGAACGCAAAGCCTAGTACTGAGTAAAGCCCAGACCCTAAGGGAGCGGGAAATCAGAGTAGCAACTCATGAAAAGCTAGAAATGGACGGCAGGCAGTACAGGCAAAGTCTCCAGTCCACGACAGATGCATGAACAGCAGGCAGATTTCAAACATATGCACGCGCAAGGCCCAGGCACCACCAGCCTATACCTAGCCAATACGGGACATGGTGAGGTCATGGGTCAGAGGTAAGAGGGCATGGCTTGGCGGTGGGGAGAGGGGAAGACCTGTTTTGAGGTTCCTGCTCAAGCTCTTTTGGGGGATACGTCCTGCTGGGATGACATACCTCCCAAAAGAGGCAAGGCTGAGTTGGAACCACTAGGTGCATGCCATGAGGGATAGAGAGAGAGAAACATCACCGTGGCAAGAAGAGGTGCCATGGCAGACTAACAGACAAAATAGTTGTCTTTGTCTGTAATAAGGGGACTCGCAGACGGAACAGTGATGGTCGGCAAGTACACCCAGACCAGATAAAGGTGGTTAAGGGGTAGAATAGTAAAATTCGGTCACGCCAGGCACTATAAGAAGGAAGCCTTTGCCGTGTACAAGAAAAGTAAAAACAACGCAATACAACACAATGTAACAAGGACTCTGAGGCATACTTAGGAAAACAGGAGAAGCACAATACTAAAAACCACGATTGTGGAAATCACTAAGGAAAGACTAAGAGAGAAAAATAAGAGAGAACTCAGGGAAAAGAAAGAGAGAGAAGAAAAAAAGAGAGAAAGATAGAGAGAAAAAGAGCAAGAGTTAGTGGCATGCACCGATAGGTCCCTTCCCTTCTTTCCCTCTCAAATCCCTGCTCTCTTCTATAATCGTCCTGGGCATTATCCATTCAGGTCCGCCTCCCTCAAACCCATTAATTTCCACAGCAGGAATTCTTTTCCTCGGAGATTAATCGTGTTGAAAAGAGGCGTTCTTCCTCTTTGGCCTTGCTCCTGCGGACCGAACTGAACTTATTTCCTTTATCTGTTGATTAATCTTTATTACCATTTGGCCCTACTACTTCATTTGTGAAAGTTGTTAATATCATTGTGATTATGGACCATTTGATCATTTCCTATTAAAAGAACTATCTGGTCATTCCAGAATATACGGTTCTGTTTTATCAATTGTATCTGTCTGCCGCAAGCTTCTCTAAAACAGCTCTGCCTGCCGCAAGCACTCTCCTGGCAGATGAGGCATAGTTTGCGCATAAGCCGGCTAAGTTGAGTTCTAATTAGACCGGTCTCGACTCCCGCAACCCAGAACACTTGGGCCTACAATCACAAAGGGGTAGTGCAGCACAACACAGTAAAAAAAGGCCCCCACATTAAATTGACGACTCCACTGGGGAGTTGAGAAACAGATAGGGACATAAGCCCTCGCAGACAAATGCCTCCATAGTGCAGGACGACACGAAATATGAGTATCGTGCCCTCGCAAGCAGAGTCTAGGCTAACGACGCCTCACTCATAGCAGCCTGATCAGGCAGAGGGTGCCAACCGAATGGGAGCTAGACCCCAGCCTCTACCAAGGATCCCCGCAGACAATGCCAACACCTTTGTGGAAGTGTAGCAGGCTCTACAGCACTCGCAGCAACAGATGATGGAATAAATCCATCAGCTAAAAACAGACAGAACGAAGGAAAAAGGAAGCCATTATGATCTAGAACATGCGGCAGACAAGGAAGAGACACCAGCAGGAGGTGTCCCACAGAATACGGATCAACGTTTTATTACTATGGTAGAAGTAGCGGCTCTCCTGGAGCAAGAGAGAGCCAGAGCACCCAAGGAGAGAGATTCTACGCACGAAGACCTCCATACCTGCTAAGGGTATTCAGTAAACCATACCCCGAGAGGTATGAACCGCGAGTTTTTGTACAATATGATGGCAGGAAGGGAAGTGTTGTTGAGCATGTAAGCAAGTTCATTGATATGCTCGGCCCGTATGCCGCAGACGAAGATTTATGTCTTCGGGAATTTTCTAAATCACTATGTGACCGGGCCTACACCTAGTACATCGGCTTAAAGCCAGGATTGATCCCAACGTGGGATGATATGGTGGATGTATTTTGTACCAAATACTTTCACGGAGAGGAAACGGTGACACTTGTAACTTTGCAAGCAACCAAACAGAGGAATGGTGAAGACTTGATGGAGTACATCAAGAGATTTAGGGACATAGCACTCGATTGCTATGACCATTGTGAAAAAAGGACGCTGGTAGAGATGTGTATGACGAATATGATTAGGGAGTACAGGGCAGTTCTAGAAAACCTCGAAATCTCCCAGTTCGTGTAGTTATTACAAAAGGCGAGAAAAACTGCTCAGTTCGTAAAGTCAAGCACGGACAAAAGAAGTGCCCCGCAAGCCATGGCGGTGTCCACTGGTGAGCGAAGGAGAAAGACCGACAGGAGAGAGTACGATACTCCCCCGCCAATACCATGCACTGCAAAAGAGGTAGATGTATTGCTAGACAAATGAATAGCATATGGCATTTTCAAACCTAACCAGGTTGCTAGGGAGCCCACAGAGGAGGAAAGGAGGGACCCATGTTTTTGTCGTTTACACAATTATGTCCAACATTCTACCGCAGAGTGTTGGGCACTCCGCAGACTAGTGCACCGCAGGATAAAGGAAGGGACTTTAGAATTGTCCCAGCAGGAAGTCCAAAGAAACCCACTCCTAAATCACAAAGAGAAGCGTGTAGCAACAGTAGTGATTTGTGCGGGTCCAGGGGATGACGAAAAAGAGAATCCAGCCCTGCCCGTCGCAGCGATTACTACTTTACAGCAGAGCTCCAAATTCAAAAACTTATTTGACCAGCTGGGCCTCACAACAAAAGAAAGAAAAGTCGCCACAGAAGCTCTAGTGAGCATTGCCTCTGGGGCAGGAGTAGAATGTGACAGCTTATTTAGACCCCTAAAACAACCAGATTGCGTAGCCTAGATTAATTAGCCAAGTTGTTACTTAGTCAAATTAAGCAATTCTAGGTTAAAACAATCCAAACAATCATATCAAGAATATAAAGCAGCGGAAAATAAATAACACAAGATATGATCACCCAGGAAACCACACGGTAAAAACCTGGGGAGGATTTGACCCACCGATCCTCAAGGCTAACCTGAATTCACTATGAAAGAATTGAAGTTTATACAAAAGGACTACAAGCTCCCCGCTCGACTTCCTAATGCTACCCACCAGTAGAACTTCCTGACACGACCACGCGCAGGCTCCGAATCCACGGACTACTTCTTTCTTGAATTCCTCAATCAGCTACAAGCTCCCCGCTTGCTTTTCTTTTAAGTTCCAATAGTTGCAACAGTAATGATCTTCAAGATGTTGAAATTATCTCTACCATGAAAACCCTAAGTTTTGTGTAAAGGAAAGCTCCTCAAAGATCTCACACGAGATTCACACAAAACCGCAATGTATGAGCAACAATACAATATGGACAACCTTCAAAAACGTGACTAGGGTTTTGTTTATATACCTAGGGTAAAAACATAAAACCCTAAACGTTTAATGAAGTAGGGCTGAGTTGGAAATTCTGCAGAAAATTCAACCTGTGCGATTTTCGATCGATCGAGTCTATTCTTCGATCGATCGAGCCAGGCCGAAAGTCCCAAGTACTTCTGCAGCCACTCGATTCCAACTTTACAAGAATAAACCAACTTTGAGCAAGTCTAAATAAGACTAAATACAATGTTTTGATCATGGTTTGCCAACATTACAAATTAGAGTTCTAAATACATAAAATCCTAAGACCTTAGAACCTAACAAACTCCCCCTTTGGCAATCCGTGACAAAACCCTAATTAACAGCTCAAAGTTTTACAAATAAAAAGCCCTTTACAAAGATAATGCTCATAAAATTCAATTCAGCCTAACTACTATCCATAGTTGCAAGTGTAGACAGCAGCTTAGTTGAATCAACCTGTATAATCCTGAAATACTCAACAAACGCATAAACGCATGTGTGACAGTAAAGAGTAAAATAACAGGTATAACATTCTTGTAAGATTCACACAACACAAAATAAAGACATATATGAATGAACAACTCATAAATATAAATCAATAAGTAGTGAATCTCAACACAACAAGAATCAACAAAAAAAATCATGTATATCAATCAATGTTACTCCCCCTAACATGAATATCCTTGAATTTTCCACACATATCAACGTGATTCCCATAAATCAATAATTTCTCCCCCTTTTTGTCACGTATTGACGAAGACAACTCATACAAAGAGTAAACAGTCAACATACGCAATAAAGGATAAGAGAAAATAGAGAATCAAGGGGATACAGAACAATCCAACTCTATAGAAAATAGAGACAGCTCCCCCTATGAACAACACAGGTGAAAAAAAACTTTTCTCCCCCTATAAAAATAGGAAAAACAAAACAAGTTTTGAGAAAAACAGTTTTGGGGAAAAATAAAGAAGGGGGGAAAATCAGCAGCAGCAACAGCATCAACAGGATCAGGAACATCCTCACCAGCAGGACCAAAGTTAAAAACACACAAACCAAAGTTAAAAACTAAGGTGAGGATACACATGAAGAAAAAATATTCTCTTTCAATAAAATGCAAACATGGCATTATGTGACCCATAAACAGTTGCATAAGTAGAGAAAATATTCGCACATTGATTATCCATCATATCTCTTAAGAAAAATATTTTCTACAGTTCACACATAAAAAAAAACATATACTAGAAAGTACATAGCTCAAAAATTAATCGATCAATTTTTTTATCAAGTTAAGTACCCAATGTAGCAAAGTGTATGCATGTTATGTGTGAAAACAATGAGAGATATGACTGCAAAACTGCAAGATGGATACAAAAACAATGCAATACATGTGAATCCTAAACACAAATGATGCAGGAAAAAAAAATTTGGTCAAAAACATAGAAACTGAAAATTTTTCAGTTTCGATCAATTGAGAATCGATCGAACATCAATCGAGTCAGGCAGACTCAAACCAAAAATTTTAATCGCAATTTCGATTGATCGAAAAACAGGTTCGATCGATCGAAACAGACAGTCATTTTGAGACAAAATAGAGCACTTTTTCGATTGATCGAAAATCAGACTGGATCGATCGAAATAGGCAGAGGCTCACAAAATTTTTGTGAAAAATCACAGTTTTGAAACACAAATCCCATTTTGAAAACTAACTCCTCAAAGCATTAAATTATGAAAACAAAATGCATGAGTATGAGATAGAATGATTTTTCAAAAACACTTGAATTCAACCTAGATCTTCCACAATCAAGATTTTCAATCAATTTGTCCTCAAAGCGCAAACATTATACACATTTTGCATTAAAATCAAGGAACTTTTAATTTTGGATGGCCACAACAAAATCACACACAATATAATGTACCAAGTTTAACAAAGAGTAACTTGTGTAGTGTGTGCAACTAGCAAAAGCTTGAGATACATGTGAGGTGATATGTGAATAGCAATCAATCACAAAGTCTACAAAATTCATCACATAGAATTTGAAAGAGACTATCACCTAAAGAGTTACATCCTATAACTCCTACATCTCCTAGAACAAAAGCTTGCAATCATGTAAGTTTCTTGCATTTATGCCTCTTATTTGTATGAAATGGCATTTAGCCTAATAGTACACACCGGTTTGAATTAAGTGAATTGGCATCAAGCCTAATAGTACACACCAGTTTTAATTTAATTGAGGCTACACCTTATGATCTTTTTGTGCATGTGCTACACTTTCTCGAGCACAAAATCTTATGATATGCACTAAGGTGTTCATGATTGGCTAGTGAACAGTGGTGAGATGGTTATTTATGCCTTTCTCAAAAGGATCAAGTCCGACAGTCAAATAACATGTGACTTCAAGATTAAGACAAAGTGATAAACACCATAAATATCTTTCCCACACAACATGCACTACAAAACTTTAACTAGTAAAGTGCAATAAATAAGCTCATCAAAGCTAAACAAGGTACATAAACTAGTTATGTAAAGATAAGGTGGCCAACCTTAATTATAAATCCAAGATCTATAATACAAAACACAAAAATCTTTTTGGTTTTAACAAACTTTATGACCAAAAACAAAAAGCACATATTACAAAATAAACAATGCAAAAGTAATGCATGACAGTGCTTAAATAAGCTATAGAGGGTACACAGACAAGAAATATCAATTTCTTAATTAACCCATGAGTACATGTACAAACTAGTACATACTCATACAAAATCAAAGATAGCTTAGCACAAACTATTCAAGTTTCTCCACAATGTCAAACATGTTCTAAATCAAGAGAGATATTAAAACTCATGTAATCCTCAAGAAAAATAAAACAAGACACAAAATAAAATATTTTTGTCTTTTTGAAAATTTTTCAATGTTTTTGGATTTTTTTTTTAAAGAAAAAAAAACAACCTAAAAAATAGAACAACCAAAAACAAAAACAAAACATGTCCACAATTAATTGAAAGAATTAAATCAAGGACAAGTTAGCAACACTCACCTTGGAAAATCTTTTCTCACCCATCTAGCACGAGTCTTCGGCTTTGTAGGTGAAAATCCATGAGAAGTGGAGTGTATTTGAGGAACTACACCAATCTTCTGAGAAATACTAAAACCCTGCAAATTCCTTTCACAAGCCAACAAGCTTAAATTTTTCAAAAGCATATGAAACAATTTATGTGAACTTATGGCAGGAGAAATATCATCACAAATCCTAGATTGAAACACAGAATGCTTAAATTTCAATTTATGACAATTAGGACGAATGTGACCGGAGACACCACAAAAGTGACAAACAGGAACAAATATAGGAACATCAGTATTCCTAACAACAAATCTATTCTCAGATTTTGGTTTTTGCCTCAACAAAGAACAATTTGGTCTAATATGACCAACAACACCACAAAGGTGACAAGTAGGCACAAAAACAGATTTATTATGCTCTCTAACAATAGGTTCAGACTTAGGTTTAGAAATTTCAGCGTTAACATCAGAACTTTTACCTTTGTCTAACCTAGCAAAATAAGCCTTTTCATTATTATTCCTCTTGAAATGAGGGATATAAACTTTCTTAGTTTTAGGCTTAAGAGAAACAGAAACACTTCTGTTATCATCAGCAAGTTTGGTATTGGACAAATTTTCCAATTTAGCTTCAACCTCAGCTAACTTTTGTTCCAAACTTTTCATCTTCTCATCTTGAGAGGAAATTTGATTTCTCAAAAAATCGTTCTTTTTATTAGACTCATCTAATCTAACAAGCAATTCCTCTTTTTCAAGATTAGTCAATTTTAACTCTTCTTTGAATTTCTTAGAAATTTTCAAAGATTTAGATAATTCCTTACGAAGAGTTTCAAAAGCATCAAAAAAATCAACAGAAACAACAGTGTCCTTTTTATTCAAAACATCACAGGCATCAATAAAATCAGCAGAAGCATGAGCAGAAAGACACTTTAAATTATCCATGACAACAGGGGTCAAGGATCAGCTCAGAGATCAAAAGATCTACAGACAAAGAGAGCTACCTGCTCTGATACCACTTGACGGGATATTAAGACCCCTAAAACAACCAGATTGCGTAGCCTAGATTAATTAGCCAAGTTGTTACTTAGTCAAATTAAGCAATTCTAGGTTAAAACAATCCAAACAATCATATCAAGAATATAAAGCAGCGGAAAATAAATAACACAAGATATGATCACCCAGGAAACCACACGGTAAAAACCTGGGGAGGATTTGACCCACCGATCCTCAAGGCTAACCTGAATTCACTATGAAAGAATTGAAGTTTATACAAAAGGACTACAAGCTCCCCGCTCGACTTCCTAATGCTACCCACCAGTAGAACTTCCTGACACGACCACGCGCAGGCTCCGAATCCACGGACTACTTCTTTCTTGAATTCCTCAATCAGCTACAAGCTCCCCGCTTGCTTTTCTTTTAAGTTCCAATAGTTGCAACAGTAATGATCTTCAAGATGTTGAAATTATCTCTACCATGAAAACCCTAAGTTTTGTGTAAAGGAAAGCTCCTCAAAGATCTCACACGAGATTCACACAAAACCGCAATGTATGAGCAACAATACAATATGGACAACCTTCAAAAACGTGACTAGGGTTTTGTTTATATACCTAGGGTAAAAACATAAAACCCTAAACGTTTAATGAAGTAGGGCTGAGTTGGAAATTCTGCAGAAAATTCAACCTGTGTGATTTTCGATCGATCGAGTCTATTCTTCGATCGATCGAGCCAGGCCGAAAGTCCCAAGTACTTCTGCAGCCACTCGATTCCAACTTTACAAGAATAAACCAACTTTGAGCAAGTCTAAATAAGACTAAATACAATATTTTGATCATGGTTTGCCAACATTACAAATTAGAGTTCTAAATACATAAAATCCTAAGACCTTAGAACCTAACAGAATGTTTATCAGCAGAAGTCCAAGATAACAGAGCTCTCTTACAGGAATCAACCGAAATCACCTTCAGTGATGAAGATATGGAAGTGGGGTGCCTAGACCACAAGAGACCTCTCTACCTGGCAGCATCCATAAATCAAATCCCCATAAAGAGAGCCTTAGTAGATACAGGTGCTTACATAAACCTTCTCCCGTTGAGCACTCTACAAGCTGCGGGGATTTCAGAAAGAAAGATCCAAGGGTGCCCAATGAAAGTAACGGGATTTGGTGGAAGGGGAGAGTACACCGCAGGCCATATCCAGTTGTGGTTAAAAGTGGGACCCATAACTTCTTTAGCTCGATTCCACATGGTAAAAATGGAAGTCTCGTACCATGTGCTCTTGGGGCGACCATGGTTACATAAACACAGGCTAGTTCCATCCACATACCACCAATGTGTGAAAGGACGGATGAACGGCAGAATGATACGCATAGCAGCGAACCACTCACCATTTGAGCAGGCCGAAACTCATTTAGTAGAAACCATGTTCTACGATCAATGGGCTCCATCCGGGGAAAGTTCAGTATCAAGACCACAAGGTACCTTCGTGCCTAAATGGAGAGACATCTAGGATGATCCCAAGCCCGACCTGAGGGAGTTGCTGGCCCGAAAAAGGAAGAGGAAGGAAGCGCCTACCATAGGATCAGAGGATACACCTCACTGCGTCAGGATCCGAGGTCCTGACAACAGGATTGTGTATAAATTATGAAGGTGCGCGGGGCCCACGAGTAAAATGCAGGAGGGCCCCACCCAGGAGTGGCAGCATGAGAACTTGGAGTGTTGCATGGTTTAAGAAAAGTTAGAGGAAGAAAGTAATGGAAAGGAGAATGAGGAAGTTGTGGCAGAAAAGGAAGTACAGGTTGCGGTAGAAGAAGAAATGGAAGAAGTTGACTTGGGATTTGTTTCATTGGGACCAAGACCTATCTTAATTAGTGCAAGTCTGATAGAAAAGGAAAAAGCAGAACTGATGCTGCTCTTGAAAGAATTCAAAGACGTCTTCGCATAGGAATACAATAAAATGCTGGGATTAGACCTTGGGCTAGTTGCACACACGATGAATGTGGACCCAGAGGCCAGGCCAATAGCCCAGCTTGCCAGGACATTCCACACAGAGATAGAAGGGAAAATAATCAAAGAGGTGCAGAAATTACTTGTCGTAGGATTCATCAAGCCTATCCAACACCCATGATGGCTGTCCAACAACCTGCCCGTGAAGAAGAAGAATGGCCAGATAAGATGTTGTGTAGATTTCAGAAATCTCAACAAAGCCTGTCCAAAGGATGAGTTTCCCTTACCAAACATGGATTTACTGATAGATTCTACGGTAGGAAGTGCCATGTTTTCATTTATGGATGGGTTCAGCGGGTACAACCAAATTAGGATGACGACAAGAGATGCAGAGAAACCCGCTTTCTAAACACCCATGGGCAACTTCTACTACACTGTAATGCCCTTCGGATTGAAAAATGCGGGTGCCACTTATTAGGAGGCGATGACGGCCATATTTCACGACATGATGCATCGTGAACTGGAGGACTACGTAGATGACATAGTAGTAAAATCAAGGAAGAGAGAGGAACACTTCCAAGTGTTGAGGAGAGTATTCGAGAGGTGCAGAGCCTTCAAACTGAGAATGAACCCTCTCAAATGCGCATTCGGAGTGTCCTCTGAGAAGTTCCTAGGCTTCTTAGTTCATAGCAGGGGAATAGATGTGGACCCGACCAAAGCTACTGCCATTGTGACCATGAGACCTCTAAGTATGGTAAAGGAATTAAAGAGCTTCTTGGGGAAAGTCTCGTACATCCAAAGATTTATCCTTGGGTTGGCATCAATCACCTCTGCTTTCACCAAGCTACTCAGGAAATGGCAGGATTTTGAGTGGGGGGAATTGCAGCAGGCAGCCTTCAAAAGGCTACAGCAGATCATGATGAACCTCCCCATAGTGCAGGCCCCGATTCATAAGAAGCCACTATTGCTCTACTTAGCCACCAATTCGTATGTCATTGGTGCGTTGATCGCCCAAAAAGATGGGGGTGGCATTGAGCAACCAGTATATTATATCAGCCACGCCTTGAAAGATGCAGAAACCCGTTACCTAAGGGCAGAAAGGGCATGTTTAGCCATTGTATATGCTTCACAAAGGTTGTGCCATTATTTCTTGGCCTACGAAGTATGGCTGATGACCAAATCCCATGCCATCAAAACTTTGCTGCGGCAACTGATCCTCTCTGGCAGGATATCCCAATGGTTGCTACAATTGTCGCAATATGATTTAAGAATGGGGACACCCAAGGCGGTGAAAAGCCAAGCTATAGCGGACTTATTGGCAAAATTTCCAGGGGAGGAAGAGTTCCCATTGGATGATGAAGTTCTGGGGGAAGTGGCCATGGCAGAAGAAGTCAGAGAGCAATGGGTAATGAAATTTGATGGGTCTTCTACCACCCAATTTGGAGGGGTGAGAGTAGTTTTGTACCGTGAAGAAGATGAAGCGGTAGCATTGTCGTTCAAACTGGAATTCCCCTGTTCAAACAATACTGCAGAATACGAAACCTATCTAACCGGGCTGGCCACGACTTTCGAAATGGGAGTCAAACACTTAAGGGTATTAAGTGATTCGAATTTGGTGGTCTGCCAAGCCAACGGGAGCTTCTCCTTGAAAGAACCTAGCTTAGCCCCATACAAAGCAATGGCCTAGAAAATGGAGGAAAAGTTTTCAACTTTTGAAATAGAGTACGCTCCCAGGAATGAAAATCGATTTGCGGACGCGTTAGCCGTGCTAGGCTCACAAATAATGTTCGAAGGAGATAGCACCAGAGTAGAGGTCAGCAAAAGGAGAGAATCGATAATTGATACGTTGAGGGAGAAATTCCGGGAGAAACAGTGCGACGGGGACTGGCGGATTCCCATAAAGGAAGCCTTGATGAATGAAGATGATGCCGCAGGACTGAAGGTGCTAAAAGACTATGCACTGGTGAAGGGGGAATTGTACCGCAGGATGCCAGGTGGGGTCTTGGCTAGATGTGTAAGACTAGAGGAGGCCCAGAGAAAGCTGAAAGAGGTACACAACAAAACTTGCGGATCCTACGGAGAGGTCAGCCTTTACCGCAGATTTCAAAGGGCAGGCTTTTATTTGCCAAACATGGGTAAAGATGCGGACCAAGTCCAAACTCAGTGTGGGGCTTGCCAACTTACGGCAGACAGAGAAGAAAGTTACGTTGTGTTAATTTGCGAAGACTGGAGAAGCCCATTTATACAGTACCTGACAAAAGGCATCCTGTCGCAGAAGCACAGCGAAAAATATAAACTCAAGAGGTTGGCGACACGTTACTTCATGCACAATATGGTCCTTTTCAAAAAGGGGTATGATAGGGACCCTTTGAGGTGTCTGGGTCCTGAAGAAGCAGGAGAAATGGTGAAAGAAGTGCACTCAGGAGAATGCGGGGAACACTAGGGAAAGAGAAGACTTTACAGGTGCCTGCTGCAAATGGGTTACTACTGGCCTACCATGAAGAAGGATACGGCAGAATTTGTAAAAAAGTGCCACAGTTGCCAAGTACAGGCCAACTTAATTCACACTCATCCGCAGAATTTGCACAGTATGGTGACCCCATGGCCTTTCCACACTTGGGGGCTTGATTCAGTAGGACCGGTTAACCCACCATCACGAGGATATATATGGATATTGGTGGCTACATAATATTTTACTAAATGGGCAGAGGCAGTACCACTTCGCAAAGCCACCGGAGGAGCAGTGGCAAACTTTATCAAGGAAAACATAATCGTGAGGTTCGGGGTACCCCACAGAATCATCAGTGACAATGGCACACCTTTTGTCAACAGTGAAGTAAGGAAGATGCTAGAATTCTACCAAGTCAAGCACCACCGGTCATCACCTTATTACCCTCAAGGGAATGGGCAAGCGGAGGCAACAAACAAAACCCTTATAAAAATTATTAATAAAATGAGCCAGAAGTATACGGGAGGATGGGCAATGCACCTGCCAGACGCTCTTTAGGCTTACAGAAATTCGCCTAAGTCAACCACAGGTTTTTCACCTTTTTCCTTGGTCTATGGGACTGAAGTGGTTAGCCCAGCAGAGATAATGACCCCATCCCTAAGGGTCATGCAGATGCAAGAAAAAGGAAGGGAAGAAGAAGAAGTCTTTGCGGCAGAAAGGTGTGAAGACCTAGAGGGACTTGATGAAAAAAGAGAAAAGGCCTAGGAACGCAGCCGCAGATATAGGCAAAGAATGACTGAGGCCTACGGCAGGATGACTAGAGAGAGAGTGTTCGTGGAAGGACAGCTTGTTCTGAAAGTGGCAAACTATGTTAGAAGAGGCCTGGCATGACCGTCTAAGTTTGCACCAAAGTGGGAAGGACCCCTTGTGATAAGGGAGGCACACCCAAGCAGGTACTACCGTTTGACTCAGATGGATGGCAAAGACTTCATGGATCCCATCAACGGGAAATGGTTGAAACGATATTATGCCTAAGGAGAAAACTCATATGATTGTCTCTTTTTCTTTTGTTTTGTTGAAAAAAAAAAAAAAAACCTTTATGTTTCCTTTTACCTTCCCATCTTTCAAGTGACTATGTCACAACACTGTAACTTGCTTTTAGGAGGATGTAATGAAAAGTACTAAGTATTATCATCATATGTCATAGCAAAGGTGAAAGCAGTAGTAAAGTGTAGCATCATAAAGTTAAGTTACAAACCCAAACCATGGCAAACTAGCCAAATAAGTGCTATAAGAAAGCATAATGTACTAGATAGAGTCATATGGAAAAAGAAACAACAAAACAAGGAAGAAACTGCATCATCATCAACGGAGTCCGGAAATGAGAGGCTGATCTCCAAAACGATCGGACCCACCAATGCTGGAAAGAAGACGCTCGCGATGGCCCTCCAAGTCTGCCACCTCCTTTCTCAGGATCTCACGGTGCGAGTCAATAGCATCAACAGTGGGCCGGACCCTCCTCATGAAAACAGCCCGGGCAATCTCTCGAAGGTAATCCAAAATGAACTCCACAGCGAAGCTGACGCTGACAAGCTCTTGCACCGCAGCCCTCCACTGTAGGATCCTCTCGGTAGAGACGGTGTCAACAAAGCTATGCTCGATGTCATTCAACACACTCCCCAACATCTTCAAAAAATGTTCTCTAGCGGATCGGCCAAGTTGGAAGCCTTGCATGAAGTCCCCACGGTTGTTATAGACCATCCCCAAATGAGAAGCACAGTCCTCAGGGATTCTAAAGTCATGAAAGTCCACGTAAGGAGGCCCGGAGCCCCAGAAAGCTGTAGGATTAAGGTCATTGACTTTAGGCTGGTCAAAGCGTGCGAAAAAGGCAACAGCCTCGCTTACAAGATCTAGAAGGGTGGCGAAACTGCTGCCCACTTCGAACTGAGGTGGGACTATAGGAAGTGGCCCTGCCAAGGAAAACACAAGGCATGAGACGAGGAACTAAAAGAGAAAAAAGGAAAGAAACAAACCCACGGGGAGCAAATGAAAAATAGACAAGGGGAAAGAAAGCTTACCAGGACCGGTAACAATGGAGGCTGTGGGAAGAACCGAAGCAGGCACAGAAGGAATGGCAGAAACCGATGCTGTAAATATGGCAGAAGCTGGTACAGAAAATACAACAGGAATGGGTGCTATGGGCGCGGTAGGAGTAGCTGCTGCAGGCACCCCTACGCTTGCTGTAATGCCTAGCCCTTCAAAGGTCTCTGCAAATAGAGAAAATAGACATGCAATTGAAAAGAAGAGAAGAGTGGGCCCAGTAAATAAAGAAGGAAAAGTGAACTTAATGAAAAAGGGAGAGGGGACATACCCATGAATCCAGCCTCGGGTGGAGCACCCTCTTCTTCCTTGGACTCAGAAATCCTCCTCGGCAGGACGGGCTCATTATCAAGATTCTCAAGAATATCCTCGAACTCCTCGGAGGACAAATCAACATCGTGCCCACGAGTGGCCGAACTGGGAATGGAAGAAGGAGTAATTACCAAGGAAGAACCGTCCTTTACGGCCTGAGACAGAGTCGTAAAAGGATCACTAGTAGAAATGACAAGAGGAGCAACGGGTGAAATAGCCTCGGTCTGAGTTATGGCAGGAGGAACAACTTCCTTTGGAGGAGTAGGCATCTCGGCTGGAAATGGAGTGGTCTCACTAACCCCCTCAGTGTTAGTACCCTCTTCTCTGGGTACCGATCCGGTGGGAGGGTTAGGAGCCTCGGCAGGAATCCCATGTGTAGTGGCAGAAGTAATAGGCGTCTGAAAAGCTTCACTAGCCCCATCAAAAGAACCCACCACAGGTGTGCCCATGGAGGCAAACAGCTCCTCGGTTGTGGAACGATAGATGAAAAAGGGCTCGGGTTGATCCTGGAAGGCAAAAGAAAAAAAGAAATGCATATATACACATGTGGTAAAGAATAAAGGAATCTACGGCTGATCAAGACAAATGAAGACATGTGGTTGGTGAAATATGTGTAAAAAAAAAAAAAAAAAAAGAGAGGGAAAGAGGAAGGTAGTGGAGATTACCTCAAATTCAGGCTCATCAAGCTCAATAGGATGGGTAGCTGACGTATCCTTCTTATGCTTAGACTGCAAAGAATAAAGGGGACAAGAGGCAGTGTTAAAGAAAGAAATCAGTAAGCATGGCATGGGTTAGCCACAGGAAAGTTAAAGTCAAAACATAGAAGACAAGGCAAAATTTTTCTAACATAACGTACCCTTTGCTCAATGGCAGACGTGGGGGAAAATCACCCGTGAGCCAACACCATCCTTTCTTCTCCTCGTCCCACTCAAAGATGGCACAACGACTCTGTTTCCTGACATAAGCTAAAACTAATTTGGAAGGCAGGAGCAACCGAGGGTTGGGAGAGATAAGAATACTTAGCCCGTCAGTAGGGATAAGGGAAAAGCCACGACTACCTACCAACTCTTGCCCAAACAAGGTCATCACAGCCTGCCAATAGCCATGCATGGCAAGAGTGCAAAGACCCTCTCTTGACGAGCCAGGAACTGTAATTGCGCTAAAGCACTGTCTCCAAAAGTTAAAAGCAGTCTGCCGTAGGAAAGGCCGAACTGAAGTAGGAGATTCCATGAGATAGGAAAGGTCATCAAGGATGTCCTGGTCCAGCCCAAATTGCCTCCTCACCCGGTTGGCAGGGTAGTGAACAAATCTGATACCCTCATCGGCCAAGTATGGTAGGCATCCAACATTGGTGGCCGCCAAATAGGTGATCCCCATCTCATCAAAATCGGCCAAATGGGTGGTTGCCCCAATGGTATCAGTAAACGAACCCATAGCAGAATCAATACATGTGTAACCCCTACCTAAGTTTTTATAAGCTCTCCAAGTAAAATCTGTACCACTATCAAAGGACTCAACTACTAAGTGACCGATGGGCTTCAGACCAGACCAACGAAAAGCTAAAGGGAAATCGGATTCAAACCTACCGCAGAAGTCAGTGATTACTTGCGGACATGATTGGTACTTCTCCTTTGTGAAATGAACGGGCCAACATTTTGCCAAGTATTGGGCACTGCGCTCAAACAACAATTGCTGCAGGATGGTGCTGTGAACAGAGGAAGTGACAATATGGCAGGAGCCCGCCTGGCTCTTGTCACTCCGCAGGATGTCCAGTTGAACATACAAATGCCCCAAGAACATGGGGGCCAGCGGCAGACTCACTCCGACAGATATTTTAAGAGCCAAACGGAAGTACAAAGGCTTGACGGCGTAATGGGGGTGCGAACCAAAGACGAACTTGCAAAGCTAAAAAGCATCAAAGGTCGCACGGTGGGCGACAACAAAAAACTTAGAGGAAGAACTAACCCAGTATAATAACTTAGCATTCCCGATCATTCTCTTTCTCAACTCGGCCTCAATGGCTTCTTCCTCCGAAGAAAGCTCAATGGTGGCAGGATCCGCATCACCAAGGATTGGCAGGAGTAGTTGGTTGGCCACATCCTCAAGAGTCACGGTCAGTTCGCCGCAGGAGAAGAAGAATGTGTGGGTGGTGGCGTACCACCGGCGGACCAAGTGACGGAGGTTATAGAGGTCTCAGAAATTAGAAAGACTCCGGGATAAAACGATGGCCTTCAGAACGTCGGCCCACTGTAGCAAACCCATAAAGACCGTTTCGGATAACTCTCGGTCAACCCACTTCTTCCAACCCAATGCCGTTCCTGACCCAAACTCGAAATGAATCGGCACGGGAAGAGAGACCCCCTGACGGATGACCAAATCGGAAATGGAGGAAGACACCGGAGCCCAAGAAATATTGGGATTCTGTTTGCACATGGAGAGCCATATGCTACCTAGCGGTGGCGGCACATAATTGCTGGGAACCTCGGGGAAGTGAAGATAGGCATTATACCAAGGATCGATCAGAGGGGCGCACTTACTGTCTGGGTCGTGCGGCACATCTTCCTCATCGGAATGATTGGATTCGGAGTACATGGCCTCCTCACCCATTTCTTGTCTGGCGGGAGGATCAAAAACTTTTTCTTTCCCTTTGTGGCGGGAATAACTTTGACTTTTCACTGGCGCCATTGTGCGATGGTTCGATCGGAGTAAAAGGGGTATGGGTGTTCGAAGAGAAGAAGACGGTAAAGGAAGAGGGACCGATACAATGTTTTAGAAAAGAAGGTATTTGTGTTTGATTTTCGAAGGGACTTTCTTCTTAAATACCTGAGTCATTAATACCGGCCTGAAGGAAGGCGATGATCAGCCATCAAAAGAAGAATGAAATTAATGAAGTGGCAGTTGTGTCTTAGGATAACTGCCATTCTGGGAAATTCGAAGAGTCACCACTGTTCACGGTAGGAAAAGAAATATATGTATATATGAAGGGGTCCACAATTTCAAAAAGCTCGCGAAGGAAAAGAAAGAAGGGAAACAGAAAGGTCTTTTATTCACATATGGACCGCAAGAACGCTCCATATGTTCAGGGGGCTAAATGTTGAGGGTCATTTTCTGAAATAGACAGAAGGCAGCCCAACCCAGCAATACGGGCAGCAGAGGAGCGGCAGACTAAGTAAAACCATTAGGCCTAAGCGGCAGGAACAATGGATCACAGGCTCTTAATACAAACAAATGGGTCTTGAGAAAGTAAGTGGGCCTAAAAGGCCCGGAAAGAGAGAAAATAGCACCCATGGGTAGTATATGGTATGGAAAAGTGAGAATGGGCCGCGGCAGGCTCAAAACAATGTAAACAAAGAAAGTAGAGGATAATGGCAAGCCCATGAACCCCAAGGATGAGAATGAGGAAATTGGGTTAGGGAAGCCCAATTAAGTTAGTAAAAGCCCATTGGATGCGGAGTTAGTAAATGGGCCAAGGAAGTCCAAAGGAAGTAAATGGGCCAGAGAGGCCCAAGGGAAAAGAAAGGGACACTGGAGCCCATAAGTGAGAACACCGATGGCCATATTAAGCCACTGGGGGAAAGAATGGAACGGCAAGCCTGAAAAGAGGCCTAGCAGGAACAAGTCACTGCAGCAGGAAATGCCAAGTAATGCGGTAGGAAGTCAAGGCAATTAAAGAATTGGGTTGAAAAGAATGCAAAGCCTAGTACTGAGTAAAGCCCAGACCCTAAGGGAGTGGGAAATTAGAGTAGCAGCTCATGAAAAGCCAGAAACGGACGGCAGACAGTACAGACAAAGTCTCTAGTCCACGACAGATGCATAAACAGCAGGCAGATTTCAGACATATGCACGCGCAAAGCTCAGGCACCACTAGCCTGTACCCAGCCAATACGGGACGTGGTGAGGTCATGGGTCAGAGGTAAGAGGGCATGGTTTGGCGGTAGGGAGAGGGGAAGACCTGTTTTGAGGTTCCTGCTCAAGTTCTTTTGGGGAATACGTCCTGCTGGGATGACATACCTCCTAAAAGAGGCAAGACTGAGTTGGAACCACTAGGTGCATGCCATGAGGGATAGAGAGAGAGAAACATCACCGTGGTAGGAAGAGGTGCCACGGCAGACTAACAGACAAAATAGTTGTCTTTTTCTGTAATAGGGGGACTCGCAGACAGAACAGTGATGGTCGGCAAATACACCCAGACCAGACAAAGGTGGTTAAGGAGTAGAATAGTAAAATCCGGTCACGGCAGGCACTATAAGAAGGAAGCCTCTGCCGTGTACAAGAAAAGAAAAAACAACGCAATACAACACAACGTAACAAGGACTCTGAGGCATACTTAGGAAAACAGGGGAAGCACAATACTAAAAACCATGATTGTGGAAATCACTAAGGAAAGACTAAGAGAGAAATATAAGAGAGAACTCGGGGAAAAGAAAGAGAGAGAAGAAAAAAAGAGAGAAAGGTAGAGAGAAAAAGAGCAAGAGTTAGTGGCATGCACCGATAGGTCCCTTCCTTTCTCTCTCTCTCAAATCCCTGCTCTCTTTTATAATCGTCCTGGGCATTGTCCATTCAGGTCTGCCTCCCTCAAACTCATTAATTTCCACAGCAGGAATTCTTTTCCTCGGAGGTTAATCGTGTTGAGAAGAGGCATTCTTCCTCTTTGGCTTTGCTCTTGCGGACCGAACTGAACTTATTTCCTTTATCTGTTGATTAATCTTTATTACCATTTGCCCTTACTACTTCATTTGTGAAAGTTGTTAATATCATTGTGATTATGGACCATTTGGTCATTTCCTATTAAAAGAACTATCTGGTCTTTCCAGAATACACGGTTTTGTTTTATCAATTGTATCTGTCTACCGCAAGTTTCTCTGAAACAGCTCTGTTTGCCGCAAGCACTCTCCTGGCAGACGAGGCATAGTTTGCGCACAAGCCGGCCAAGTTGAGTTCCAATTGGACCGATCTCGACTCCCGCAACCCAGAACACTTGGGCCTACAATCACAAAGGGGCAGTCCAGCCCAACACAGTAAAAAAAGGCCCCCACAAACTGTATTGTGACAATTTTTTATATTGTGCTATGGCAAAATGCACGGCTTAAATAAAAATAATAAAAAAACCAATAATATAAAATAAATTGGTGGATTGTAACTTTCCACAATTATCTTAAGCCAATGATAAGGGCTAGAAAAAAAATAACAACAAAATAAAGGAACGTAATTTGCCTTAATTAATTAAGAATTCAATAATAGCAATATCCCACTTAAAGCCAATTTAGTGCGGGTCTGGACAATTTTCCATTTGGAGCATGGTACATATTATGAAAAATTAAAGGGGGAAACTGCTAGTAGGGTTTGCATCTCAGAATTTATATCACTTTAAATTTTAAAATGAGTTGTGAAAAAATTTATATGCTTAAATGTATTCATAGTATATTTCACAATTTTCCTAACTTTTTTTATTAAAAAAAAAATGAGAATAAGAAGAGAGAGATCCATTATTATCACTTATCAGCACCTTTTCATTTATTAATCACATATTATTATCTCTTGTAAAAATATTTGTAAAATTATAAATAAATTGTCTCTTTTGCAAATGTCAACATTAGTTTATATTGCTTCAATATAAACACACACCATATCCAATTGCTTTGGCCTTTTACCCTCGTAATAAATATCCTATATAATTCTTATCTTCATATCTTATGCGGTTAGTTTTCCATCTTCATTGATATATAATTTGACGTAGGATTCAGTTAACTCAATTGGTAAAATTATTTGTCATTGAACAAGAGATCTGAAATTCGAACCCTGCCTTAATAGGATTCTAACTCTTCTTATACTAAAAACCAATTGGTGTCTTGGTAAAAAAAAAAAAAACAATTATCATATGTTGCAATTAATAAATAAAAAACTTAAAGGAAGGAAAGTTTAGCAAATTACATTTTTTGAGAAATGTGGCCAGCCTGGTCTCTCTAACATTTCTTTTTAGGTTAGCCATTATTAGAAATTAGAAAAGCTTAATATGCTCAAATCATAAGCTAATCATTCAAGGCTATAGTCTATACGGTAAGTTCAAGTTAGCTCAACTGATAAAATTTATTAATATAGAATAAGAGATTTGAAGATAGACTCCCACTTACACTAAAAATTAATTGATCTTTTTAGTTGATGATAAATATCAATAATTATGAAGATGATGTCATAAATTAAAATTCTATTGTATCTATAATATCAAAGGGGGAGTAGTTAAGCAAATTGCATTTTTTGAGAAACGTGAATCTTTCTAAATTTTCTTTTTAGCTTAGTCATTATTAGAAATTAGAAAAGCTTAATCTGCTCAAATCATAAGCAAATCAATCCAATCTATATGGTCAATCAGCTTAAAGTTGCTCCCTTTTTCTTAGGTAAATATGATAATTAATATGAGCTTTTGATTAGGAATATAGCTTGTGTTGTGCTCCATTTACTAGACCCTATTTTCTACTTTTTAATCCCCCACCTTTTTTTTCTTCATAAAATGCTAGAGCTACCAATTATTTAACAATAATTTTTACAAATTGTTGATGTGGTGAGTAGTTATTGGTAAGTAAAAAAGTGATATTAGTGGTAGACCCAGATGAGAATCAATAAAAATTGTCTATATTAACAATTTATAAAATTGTTGTAAAATAGTTTGTACTCATAGTATTACTCTTTTTTCCCCCCTTTTATGAGATTTAAATTGTTGTTATTAATTTCAGTAAAAAGAAAGCACCGTCAAGAACATTTTTTTTTTTAATTTCAGAAGGAGAGCACTATGCCCCTTAATAAACTTATATGGACGGGCAAAATAAAGGCTATGTTAGGCAACTCTGCCTTCTAAAATTAATTTAGATGGAAGGAAGGTTATATTGTAGAATGTTTTCGTGTGACTTGTGTTGTGTTAGATAACTTATTAGATTAAATGATTTTTTTTTTTATATATAAAAAAATTAAATGGTTAAATTTACAATTTATTTTTTTTTAAAGTTAAACTTTTGGAACAATCAGTATTAACTGAATTATAAATTAAAAATAATAATAAAAAGGAGGTTTATATTGCAAATATTAACTTGGCTTGAATTTAAGTGGTCTATAAGCGTCTTACATGATAAGAGATTAAATCCCGTAGTTTGTTGAGTGGCACATTATCAACTTACTCTAAACAATTTTATTTTTTTGGCAAAATACGATATACTTTAAACTCATAGTAAATGTTTCATGATCATCGTTTTTTATCATCAAATAAAAAAATTAATTAATTTTTAGTGTAAATGAGATTCAAACCCAAGACTTGATCAGTTGAGCTACTAAAACCTACACTTTGGTCGATTATGAGTGGTATTTTCAATGTCACATTGTCGAATTTATTGGTCTCCTTTTTCTTGTATGGAGAGTTCCTTAGCCAACTTGTCAGAATATTGGACCTTATTAACTATTTTTCAAGAGAATTCAAGCCACAATGTAAAGCTAATTTTGTTAATTTTTTTTGTAAGAGTTTTTTGGATGTATTTAGGGACATGGTTTAATGTCACCATTACAATCTCTTTAATTTCTTAATGAAGTTTTTTCCTTGTGGCCGTCCACATTAAAGACCAAACCACATAAATCTTTGGTATTCTTCTTTTGCGTGTAGTTGTGTCTCTTTTTCCTTCCAAGTTTTTTTTATTCCCATTCTTTGTTTATGAAATCTTTTGCAAGCTATAATAGTTCACAATCAATCTTGTGTTAGGGAACTGTATGTTAGGGATGCGAACAAGCTAAAGAAACAATCATTCATTACACTTCAGAGGTGGACAAAGCAAGAGAGGATTGGAAATTTTGCTTAATCAGATTCCAGGAAATACCTCTATAACAAGGATTTGTTATTATGGGCATGGAAAGTGGTTGAATACCAGCTGGGAAATGAATTGGAGATCCTTACGGATTGAGGGGGAAGCAAAAAAGAGCCGAGTGCAATAATGGATGAGTATCTAACAAGAAATTACAGAGCACAGTGGTTCAACACAATGCAACCAAAACAACCAATGCCAAATGGTCTCCTATACTGAAAATGCAGATGGATCAATTTTTCGAAACCTCAATACATCAACACTCGGAATAAGGTTGCTCATAGTTTGATTAATTATTTAGCCCAACAATCACATATCTAATTACATATTCTCCAAAAGGAACAAGCTCGTCAAAGTTGAAAAGCAACACATGCAGCAATAGGAGGAACTCATTTCCCAAAAATGCATTCTATGAGTACATGTAAGATATCAAAAGAACTGCAATTGCTGCACAACATCAATACTCCAGACTAAAACTGCATTTTGTGCTTGCAATATTTCTACATATGCAAAAAAGGCCTTAAAAGTCATCAAGAGGTTGAACAGCAAAGTAATTAAAGATACAAGAGCCTGTCACAGATCCATGCAGTGACTCCATGAGATACTTCCTCCTATCAAACACCATAAACTCGTAGCAAGTTAGGGGCAGCAGTGGGGGCCAGGGTCCCCACAAAAAACCTGCCCAGTTGCCATCCCTAAGGGTAAAAGTTCAAGCCTTGGCTCAAAGCAAAAACCAGTGAAACATTGAAGGGGCAACCGCTTTGAAACAGGACACTTTTTTGACCATTTCCATTTCTTCATTTTCATGTCAAACATAAGAAGAGATGGAGCCTCATAACTCTGTATGTATATAAGATCATCAAAACCACTGCTTGCAAAGACCTTATCAAAATTCCCTAATCCTTGAAAATACATAGAAGGCATGAGTGCAAACTCTTCCCAATCCCTCCCCTTAAGAACCCAAACGCCAATCCCCTTAATAATGCTAGGCTGATCTTGTTCTCCAATTCCTCCAACCAGGACAAGCTTATTCTTAAGGTTCATTAGCCGGCCACACGTAAGAGGGCAAGGTACTGGGATTAACCTATTGATTAGCACACAACAGAAAGATTGACTAGAAAGATTATAAGTGAGCAAACCATCAGGTTTTCCAGTCAAGTCCAATTCTGTGATAACGTAAATAAGGAAATATAAAACCCCATCACAGATCACACAATCATCTCCCCCTCTACACCCCATCAAAGTTTCTGTCACAGGTGATACCCACATCTTTGCTTTGGAACAATAGATATGGATTGAGAGAATCCATTGACCAAAATCATGTGGGGCTCTCTTAGACATTACCATTGCTATAGTATAACTTTGTGATGATCTATCCACTGATATTGCAAGAGCATTATAGTCAGAAAATATCAAATATCTAGGAATCTCAAATTTCTCAGAAATTTTAGGAATTGGATTGCAAACATATAGCTGACTTCTAGTGTCATTGTCCATGAAGCATACTAAGCCACATGATGAAGCAATAAAACAAATCGATGTTCCATGACAGGGTAGCTCAAACCTGTACCACTTCTGAACCATGGGGTCATAGGCATACCCAATGAGGTCATAGCCATCGGCATTCCTAATGGGCTTATACGAGTTAGGGCTGCCGCTTGTGAACATAAAGTACCAAGGTTTCCGAGATAAGATGCTTGAGAGGTTCTTTGAAAACCTCCGAGAATGCACAATAGAATTCCACTTTTTACACACAGCACCTGCTCTGAAAATGCTTGCTATGGGAAGAAAAGCTAGAATTTGTTCAAATAGATCATTAGGGAGGAATGTATCAATGGAAATAAAATTGTTTTCTTCAACATCTTCACCACTAAGCTCTGAATATGAAGCCAAAATTCCAGCTTCCCCTTTAATATCAATAACTATGTTATCAAACCAGAGTGTTTTCCGCTCCATAATCAAATTAAGAAAGAAGACCTGAGACACAATGAGTTCAATGTAATCACTGTAAGACTGATGAGTACTCACTAAACTAAAGTCCAGATCTATTGGAAGATGACAATATAAAAGAACATAGATCACATAAATTCTTGGTTGGCATGGTGGTGCCAGTGCATAATGTAGTATTTTAGAGTGACAGTAACATCTATTTTGGTGTGATTTGAAGATTGAATTTGTCACTCCAAATTCCATCAAGATATTTAATTTCCACATTGACAAAATTATCTTCAAAATCGGTTTGAAGGAAAGTTTTTCCAACCAATTATATAACTATCATGCGATCATCCATATGTATTCAACTCATTTGACTAATTGAGTTATTCAAATAAAAGACAGGTGAATAATTGCGAGATCACCATATATAGGTAAAATTATTCAATTTGCCATTATATTATACCTTCCCCTTATGTAAAAGTGGATCCTACAAATGAAGTTCATATATGGAACACACATTTATGTAAATGAACGGGGTAGTAATAAAGGATTGGAAGAGAACTTTATCCTTCTAACATTCACCAAGCTAAAGAAATTTGTAAAACGGAAATTAAACAGAAGTAAAGTTTTTGCTATTTAGAGTTTTAACTGAAAATCTTTTTAGTGTTTTAATAGTTTAACAAATTATAGTAAATAGTATTTTTAAATTCTTGATTTATAAAGCATGAACAATGAATTGTAGAGTTTATCTTCCCCTAAATTTTCCAAATTTCAAGCTTTCCTAAAAGACCATAAAAGAGTAATGGCCTTAAAAACTATTTTTAGTGAAGCTACCTACCAAACACAATTTTTCCCCTTCCAAGAAGAGCTTTAGAGCTCTTAAAATTCTTTTGTCTTTTGTGATAGTGCATTACGAGCTTAAATAGTTGAGGGAGAATAAATAAATGTTGATTTTGAATGTTGTCCTTGGATTGATGCACCATACAATTACCATTTTCATGTGAGATGTAGAAGTTGATGGTGTATATTTT
Organism: Quercus ilex subsp. ballota; assembly: GCA_032727855.1. Lineage (NCBI taxonomy): Eukaryota > Viridiplantae > Streptophyta > Magnoliopsida > Fagales > Fagaceae > Quercus > Quercus ilex. The sequence continues at coordinate 36,060,389 of CM064909.1, forward strand.
TTAAAGCTTTTTTTTAACCTTTTATTTTTTACCCTTTTTAACTTTTTACATGGTCATTGCATGCTATCCAAATAAGTTGTCTTTTGGATTTCAAAACTTGCTCCAGATAAACAGAATGTTTTGCACTATGATCAACCGAATGGAAAAGTCCAATTTGTCATTCCTAAATCCCAACAAATAAGACTTTTAATGACCCTTATTTCTTGTCTGAGAATCTAAAATGTCACATATAGAAAGTTATCAGTTACATTATTCCCAAGCAATCGTCTGAAAGTGTTCATGTGTACTTGGGAGATATTACACTACTAACCAAGAGATTTAATCCTAATTATAAAAATGAAGAAACCAAATAGTAAATAGTAACAGCATATGACAACAGACATGAAGTTGGGAAAAAAAAAAAAAACGAATTTAAAGCTCTGCAAAGCCTAAGGAGAAGACTTCCCTATGTTTAGCAAAAGAGACCCATCAAGAACGTACCTTAAGATTAAGAAAAGTGAGGCTTCGTGTTGCTTTTCCCCAGCAGAGTCCTGTGTTTAGCAAAAGCCTTCTCTGTATCTAGACGGCAAAATGGAGATGTAAATGCTTGTGGGATTTGAGGTTGTGGATCATGACTCACGTGTGTGGATTAAGAGGTGAATGCTCAGAGAAAGTGACATACAAAAGGTCGTTGCGTGTGGTATGTGATATGGGTAAGAGGGTTTGACTTTTAGAATTAGGACTACGTTGAATTAGTCCTTTAGGAATGAAGGATGCGCACTTATAGTCGAGATAGAAACGATGTCCTTTTATTGGTACTTAATGGCCAAATGAATCATTGTAATGGACAAAAATATAATTATGAAAATAAAATAAAACTTTGCGGATCAAAATGAAAAATCTCAAATTTAAGTATTAAAATTTAAAAATAAAGAGAGAGAGAAAAAAAATACCTCAAATTTAATTGTTAAAAGTGTAATTTAGTCCCCCCTCTCTCTCTCTCTCTCTCTCTCAACAGCAAGATCAGTCACGGAGATGATGCCAAGACCATTTTCAAAACAAAAATAAACTTGGCAGACCCAAATAAAGATTCTCAAGCTTAAAGAATCAAAATGAAAATAGCCCTAAAATTTAAGAATCAATAGTGTAATTTTGATCTTCTTCTATTTTATTGCAATTGAGAGGGTAGATTTAAATCCAGATTTATTGAATTCGATCAAACCGCATCACTAAGCCACGACTCTTAACCAATTTTTTCTTCAATTAAAAACATAGGTTCAAAAGAAAACGAGTTAAACCTATAAAGCTTGTTGATGTAAGGTAATTGCATGGTCAATATGGATCAATAATACATGCAAAACGATGTCAATTTTATTGGAAGGTATTGGTTTTATGTCGATCTATGCTTCTCCGATACATAAAGTCAATATTCACTTATTTTCTAATGCAAACAATATATATATATATATATATATAGTGTTTTACTAATATCCGTTTCTAGTTTGGATTTCCCAATATATATAAGCATGTTCCTGCCGTGTTTCCCTTAATTTTAGTCATTTTCTTTGCTATGGACATAATTAGCCACTGAAGAGAAGCATAACTAACTCAATTATGGGCCGAAGTTTTAGGCATGTACCGTTGCTTCTCATAATGGGGAGTAATTGTCTCTTTAGACTCTCTTTAGAAAATAGTAGTAGGAAAGTTGGGTCCAGCTGGAAATCTCTTCAACTAAAATCAAATGGCTAGTTACATATCCCTGAAACATTTTGCAATGGCAGCACAAATATGAATCATCGTTTAAGTCATCTACAATTCAACTTTATATTTCTACAACACAGCATATATTTCCTTACTTCGTGACTACAACAGTCAGCAGCATTCAGTGCTTACAATATTTGATGGAAAGTTGGAAACCCTCTACATTTCCAAAGCCTTTACAAAAGGGGGCCATAAAAGCCATCATGAGTCAACTTGCTGCTCTCATTGCAGCCAAGACAAAAAGTAAACATGCAGCTGACAACAAGAAAATTACAAACACCTATCTCCCATTCTGCAATGAAAATTAAAGGATCTAATCTTTGCAACAATTGAAGGATCCATTTTGAAATACCAGAAAGTGAAATTTATGAATTACTATTTCATAATAATGTAACTTTGACTGCTCAAACACTTCCTTTGAACTTTCCCAAAAAGTTGAACACAAAAGTATTTGAAGATACAACACAAACATACAAGAGTATGGGACAAACCTATGCAGTATAAACACCACCTAAGGGAATAATAAACTTTGAAAGCACTCAATCAGGGTGAAATATCAATCCTTGGCTCAAAGCTAAAACCAGTGAAAAGTTGAAGGGGGAACCTCTTTAAGACAGGACATTTTTGTGACCACTTCCACTCCCTCATTTTCATGTCAAACATAAGAAGACATGGAGCACCATAACTCTGTATGTATATAAGATCATCAAAACCACTACTTGCAAAGACATCGTCAAACTCCCCAAATCCTTGGAAGTACTTATGAGGCATTCGTGCAACCTCTTCCCAATCCCTCCCCTTAAGAATCCAGATGCCAATCCCCTTAATAATGCCAGGCTGATCTTGTTTTCCAATTCCTCCAACCAGGACAAGCTTGTTCTTAAGGTTCATCAGCCGGCCACATGTAAGAGGGCAAGGTACTGGGATGAAACTATCAATTAGCATACCACTAGAAGACTGGCTAGAAAGATTATAACTGAGCAGACCATGTCGGTTTCCTCTAAAACCCAATCCTCTGGTTGAGTAAATAAGGAAATAGAAAACCCCATCACAGACCACACAACTATCTCCTCCTCTCCACCCTGTCAGAGTTTCTGTCACGGGTGATAGCCACATCATTGCTTCAGAACAATAAATATGGATCGAGAGAATCCATTGAACAAAATCATCTGGGGTATCCTTAGATATTACAATTGCTACATTATAGTTGCGTGATGATCCATCCACTGAGATTGCAAGACCACTGTAATCAAATTCTCTTGAACATCGAGGCATCTCAACTTTCTCAGAAATTTTAGTAATTGGATTGCAAACATATAGCTGACTTCTAGTGTTATGATCCATGAAGCACACTAAGCCACATGATGAAGCAATAAACCATCTTGATGTTCTATCACAGCAGAGTTCAATGCTGTACCATTTCCGTATCATGGGGTCATAGGCAAACCCAATGGAATCATCAGCACTGGGGAACATAAAGTACCAAGGTTTCTGAGATAAGATGCTTGAGATGTTCTGTAAAAACCTATGAGAATGCAAAATCTCATTCCATTTTTTACACACACAACTTGCTCTGAAAATGCTTGCTATGGGAAGATAGGCTAGAATCCGTTCCAACAGTTCGTCAGGGAGGACTGAATCAATGGAAATAATATTGTTTTCTTTAACATCTTCATCACTGAGCTCTGAATAAGAAGCTGAAATTCCAGCTTCCCCTTTAATATCAATAACTTTGTCATCAACCCAGGGTGTTTCCCACTCCATAATCAAATTAAAAAAATAAGACCTGAGGCACAGCAAGTGTAACAAAATGACAGTTGGATTGAGCCTCTTCACTAACATAGAATCTAAAAACCATCGAAAATGACAATATTATAAAAGCGCACACAATACAAAGTTGGCATAGTGGTGCTAGAGCATGGTGTAGGATTTGGTGGAAGTGGCACTAACAAATAACAATTAGTAATAAAAGGAAAATTTACAGAAAAATGTATACAATCCTTCGCAGCCACAAATTTGATCTCCAAATTTCTCACTCAAAAGTAACCTTAAAAAATTGATGAAAAAAAGAAACAAGAAGTTTTGATACCCCTTATATCCTGCCAGATGTAGCATATAGAAAGCAAGATTATATCCAAGCAAGCCTCTGAAAGAGTGCATTTGGACTTGAAAGAGCATATAGACATTTTACATATAGAAGAAAACAAGAAATTAAGGACTTCTCCCTATCCAGTACAAATAGGAAATGCATCAAAAGAAAATACAAAAACATGGGCTACACTCTACACTACACTAAAGTATCTCCCACAAGGCCATAACTAAATCCATTAATTTTCTCTATAATGCCCCACAAGTGAAATAAAACACCATCATATTACTAATCTTTAAAACAAAAACAAACAAAAAGTATTGCGTGAAACTTACTCCCAAGGATGTCATTTACTATGAAACAAATGAACTAAACTTGTTGATAACTTAACGAAAATAAAAATCAAAACTATAAACATAAAAAGCTCATATGGGATAACTTGAGTAGATCTAAAATGTTGTGCAAGTACAAGAAATCAAAATTGTAGCTTGATAAAAAGAGACCCATCTCAAGAACGTACCTTGGGAAAGAGTGAGGCTTTGTTGTTTGCGTTTTCCTTAAGTTCTCTTGAGCATAATGGGTCTAGATTTAAAGGGGGAAAATGGGGGTTTGAGGAGACTCTGTGGAAAACTGGATATCCAATATTCCAATTCACACAAACACACGCACAGAGACACAGTTGAGAGTTGAGTGTAAGAAGTGACAAATAATTGGTTGGAGTAGGTTAGTGGGATCCAGGTTTTAATGAGTGGTAGAGACGGTACATACAAACAGTGAGCTGTCCAGTCCAGTGGGCCGAGGTTTTTATGGCTTTGCCAACAACAGTAAAACATGGACCTTTTCCAATAATAATGTACTTCACGCTGCTCTGCACACTATTCCACACGTTAGGCTACGCGTGGTAGTCCTATCAGCCCATAAATGCGATGGACTACACAACATATGTACGGAAAAGTCACGGGCAAATAAAACCAACTAATTTCATTTGTATAGTATTTTCAGTCAACTTATTAATTTTTTATTAGGTAAATTCCCCAGTAAATACGTGAAGAGAAGGGTAATTGCACGGGGTGTAATATTGTGATCGCACCCTAGATTTCTTTATTTGATTTTAAATAAAATTTAACAGATACCTAATAACTTGGGAGGAGTCGGAGTTCAAGTGTTGATCAGCACTCAAAGCTCCCATCCACTCGTCACTTGAACCCAATCCGCCCCTTTTCTTCTGTTTTGAGTTTTAACGGTTTTCTACTCTTTTGGGTGGATTTTTAGAGCTAAAGGATATTGAATTCATAATCTTTCAGAAAATCTTCCTGTTTCATTGATCAAGTTGGTAGTAGAATTTTATACTCCTAAAAAATAATGTATGTAGACACACTATTTTGCAATCACTGTTTAACCTCCCAGCAAAGGCAAAATAGTCATTTTATGATATAAGGAAAAAATTATACTAATTTTGACAGTTTGGATCTTCTAATGCATCATACCACCGGATCAATAAGTTGTAGTTGGATAAACTGTTAATGGCACTATAAAAAAATTAGTCTACCGCTACGTTTTTAAAACACGGTTGTAGTTCCTAAAAACTTAAGTATAAGTCCATTTGAACTATACTTGCATTTTTTATAGTGTGATTTATACACTGTGGCAATAGATCGACTGGTCTATAGTTGCGTTTTTAAAAGCATTGTCATATCTTTAATCTATAACTGCGTTTTCAAGGACTAAATTCAGACTTTTAAGTCAAATAAAGCTCTAAAAATCCATCAAGAAGATTCAAAAATTATCTAAACTCGGAATAGAAGAAAAGGAGTGGAATAGGCACAAGTGCTGGACCTTTAGGGTCCGTTTGGTTGGGAGGATGGAAAAGTGGGAGGATAGAAAATTGTGGAAGGATGGAAAAGTGGGAGGATAGAAAAGATTTAGTTTTCCCTCATTTGTGTTTGGTTGGAAGGGTGGAAAAGTGGAGAGATGGAAAATTTTTTTGTTTGGTTAAGTTAAAAAATGAGAGGATAAAAAATAAAGTTGATATAAATTTACCATTATGTCCTTACTAAATATATAAACAAAAAGTAACACATTTATTATTAAAAAAAAAATTGCATGGACACTTTAATTTTTTTTTTTATTTATAAAATAATCAAATGCTAAAAGGATATTAAAAAAAAAAACAGATAAAAAAAAAAAAAAAAGAACCAACGTCTACTGTGCAAAATTTTATCCACACAAAAAAAAAAAAAAAAAAATACAACGAAAAGACAAAAGTAGAAAAAGACAAAAAGTTGGCCATGGATGGAGAAGGGCATTTTTGTCCAATACACTCTTCCTCCTTTTCTCCCTCATTTTCTCTCCATTTTGGAGAGATTGAGTTGTTGTGGGCCCAGAGAGAAAACAGCTAGACCCCACCACTTTTCTCTACCCCTCTCCCTTTCATCCAAACACCCTTCTCACTCATTTTCTCTCCTATTTTCCACTCTTTTTTTTCCATCCTCTCTAAAATCCACCCATCCAAACATAGTGTTAAGGTTTTTGGGTTGTTGCCATGGTGATTCATGCGGTAAAGCTTTTTCCTTCCTCTATGAACTTAGTATTATTTCTTAAATACTAATGTGAACTGAAAAAAATGGTTTGTAGTGAGATTTTACGTAGATAAGCTTGACCACTTTATCAAATAAAGAAGAAGAAAAAACCAAACGATCCTTCTGAAGGAACCTTTACTTTGACACAATAATGATGCATTAGCACACCACACAAGTATGTAACATATCTAATTTCATGAACTGCATCAGAAGTCCACTAGCGTGCACTCATTTTGTCGGTTTTTTCATATCATCGTTATCATTGTCTAAAAAATTCATCTCCTTTGAGAATCCAAAACGTGAGAGATTAATTAATTATTGCTTTTTTTGCTGTCAATGTGTCTTGCATTTAGTATGGAATTTTTAGAGTTGAAAGGATCTTCCACTACTGCGTGCACTGCACCGACCAAAATAATTAATGCGATAATGCATGCATTGCATCCTCTTAAAGGGTTTTTGGTTTGCTGTAAATTGTAACGTGCTCTCGATATAACGTACATTATGATTATGTGACATTAAGGGCTGTTTGGATTTTCAGTTTCCATCACCCATAACTCAAAATTGGTATATTCCACAGCTGAGTAGTGTGTTTGGATCTGTTTCCAGTTTTTGTTTCCATCACTCAATTCTTTGATTTTTGAGTGATGAGTTATGGAAATTGAAAACACATTTTAGGTGTTTTCAAGTTATCAAAACTCAGTTTCAATGTCATTTTCATAATTAAATCCACATCATGGGACCCACGGTCAGAGCAACATCACACCAGCGCACCTTTTAATACTACTTGCAATAGCTCTCTTCATCAATGGGAACCAGATCACTCCTCCATCTTCATATCACCATCTTCTTTTTTTCTTTTTCTTTTTCGTAAACTATACCACCATCTTCATACCACCACCGATCTCAGTCTTAGACCTACCATCTTCTCCATCCTTCCAAAATCAAGAAACAAACTTTTCAATTCAAACAATACCTACAAACACTACCCACAAAATTTTCAATTCAAACAATCTCCAAAACAAACCTCAACCCAAAACAAACACAACCCCAATTGCACAAAAAACAAACCGGGTAGGATGTTTGTGTGTGGGTATTGCTGTTTTTCTTCTCAATTTCCACTGTCAGCACCATCATCTCAGTCTCAAACCCATAAAAAAAAATCAAGACACAAACTTTTCAAACAGAACAATACCCACAAAAAAATCTTTACAAATTTCATTGATAAAACTTAAAGGATTTATGAAAAATCAAGCCTTGGGAGATCGGCACTGCTGGGTTAAGAAGGTGGGAGGTCAGCGCTCCTGGGTTGAGAATGTGGGAGATCGGTGTTGCCGCTACACGTCAGAGGAGATCAAGTGGCCCTGGTGATCGTGGAGATTGGCACCGCAGTTCCAATCGTCCTCTATCTTAGCTGGGTTTGGGTTTTGTGTTGGGAGAATAACAGGGCAATGGTGACTAAAAGGGAAGAAAATGAAATGTACAGAGTAAGAGTGAGGCGGGTAGGCTAACAGAACTTATGACATGGTACTCAGGTATGGGTAGTACAAAAAATTGAATTATGAGAAGCTGAAAATATGTGCCAAATAGGTGGGGTTTAAGAAATTGAGATATTTTAAGTGATGAGTGACGAGTGATGAAAATTGAGTGAGGAGTGATGAGTGATAAAATTTTAAAAACCAAACAGCCCCTAAAGTTTTTGGTTTATTTGATTTTTTCTAAGAGATAGGTTTAAGTAACACCTGGTGTAACTCTTTAGAGTCATACTTTTTTAAATCGTAGATTCAATGGTTAAAAAAAGACCCTCATGCCTTGATAAAGAACCTTCCATGTAGGTAAATCCACAATTAAGAACTGATTGGCATCAAAATAACAAAAGGCATTGTTTTGTAAATGAAGTTTATGGACAAACAACAAGTTGGAAGCTAAATTAGGAACCCTACGAATATTATCTAAAAGAAAATTATGAGAAGGGGCGAGAAGCTTACCATTTCCAACATGAGTCACAAGCAATTCTTGCCCATTGCCAACAATAATAGTCTCATCACCTGTAGTAGCCTGAGAATGCAATGAAAGTTGAGACATATTAGGGGTCACATGATCAGAACAACCTGTATCAGTGAGCCAATTAGTGGTAGATGCTGAAGCAGAATTAGCAGTTACTGCCATTGAACTAGTTGTCGTAGAAGCTAACTTGGTTGGAGCATGTCTGCCTTGATAAGTAAAATTCATGCGATGATAGCAATCCAAGGCAATGTGACCATTCTTGCCACAAATCTGATAGGTAGGCCTTGAATTTTGAAAACTCTGCCCTGAAATTGACTTGAGTGAGTACTAGAACCATTCTTGGCTTGAGGATTAGATTAAAGTCCAGGAAATTGAGTAGGATTAGTGGCATTTCTAGAGAAATGACCATTATTGAACCCAAAATTAGGACCAAAATTGTTAAATCCTCTGCCACGACCTCTCTGATTATCATTTCTGCCTCTACCTCTATTATTGTTCTGATTAAACCCACTCTAAAGAATCATAGCCATAGCTGTATCCCTAGGCTCAGATTTCTTCTTAATAACTTTTTCTACAGCATTCAATAAGGTATTTAATTCTTCTATGGTAAACACATCATTACGAGACCTTATTGCAGAGCAAAAAGCATCATATACATGAGGTAAAGCTTCTAAAACTAAATGTATAAGTTCTTCTTCATCAATGAAAACATTAACAGAACTCAGTTTATCCCTAACTTCTTTAAATTTTTGAAAGAAAGTATCAATGTTTTCAGGACCTTTCTTAATACTTAGAAATTCATTTTTTAGACTTAAAACATGAGATGGAGATACAGAAGCAAACCTCTTTTCGAGCACTTTCCAAACTCCCTTCGCAGATTTCTGACCCATAATGATGGCTAAGACTGAGGGAGATAGGGTAGAGTTGATGAAGGTGAACAATGCCTACTCTCTGTTCTTCCAATTGACAAAGTTAGGGTTTGGTTCCCTAGTGAAACTTCCAGAACTATCTTTCAAGAATGGATAGGAGCTTCACATGAATCATCAACAAAACCAATCATGGAGTAAGCTTCCAGAATTACTACAATCTGATGCTTCCACACCATATAATTGGTAAAATCTAGTTTAACCGTCATCATACTCGCCATGTTTGACAGAAGCAACAACGATGGATTCATTATAGGAGTGGTGGTAGTAGTTGTAGTGGAAGGGGTTGTTGAAGAACTAGAGCTCGGAGCAAAAGCCATTAATGGAGCTCTGATACCATGAAAAGAAATGGAAAAACAATACAAGAAGAAGAAGAAGAGAAATACAGAGAAAAAAAATGTAGAAAATGAAAGAGTTCTTGATGAAATTCAGTTCTAGATTCTTCATTGATTAGCCCTGATTACAGACTCCAATATATATATAATAACCAATTCCGTAGAATGTGGAACCACTTTAATAACTCTAGCAGAAACTCCTCTGATGCTAACACGTGGACAATTTCATAAGATGTTGACATTTGGACTTACATCAGTAACATATTCAACTAACTTAGACTACCTGTAGTTTAGAAAACAATATAACTCTAAGACAGGTTGTTTAGACTCTGCCTTAGTCTCTTCCTTTACACCAGTTACCCCAGCCTAAGTGATAATTTTTATGACTTTTTTAATTTCTATTCATTCCTCAATGATGATAGTACATATAGTGAAAAAAATCAAAATCTGATACCATGTGAGAATGATTAAGTCAATTTCTTGCTATAGCTTATAATTTGACCTTGCCTCGCTTTGTTGCATCCATATTGACTGTTGTCATCTTTTACTTCGTTTGATATTAATTTATTTTGTTTTTTTTTTTAAATAAGTTGGATAAAACTAAAAGTATAATTATGTCTAGGCGATTTTCTAAAAAAAAATTGTTTATAAGTGTTGATGCTCATTTTAAGGCCCAATAGTAGGAAGAAGCCCAACAATATGGGCAGAGAAGAGTTAGTGGATGGCTAGAAAACCCATTAAGCCTGGATGGCAGGAACTAGGGGTGTCCAGGAAAACCGGTGACCCGCCTAACCCATCCGACCCGCCACCACCCGATCCGAAGACTCCGGCGGTCGGACGCGGTTTCCGACTATGCTAACCCGACACCTAGCAGGTCGGTTATCAGTTTTTCAATTCAAAAATTGTGAAACCCGACCCGAACCGAAGTCCATTCAATATCCGGCCATTTTTTCCAGATTTCGGCTGTTTTTCCAGATTCCAGTCATTTTTTCCCAGATTTCGGCTATTTTTTCCAGATTCCAGCCCCTTTTTTTCTAGATTCCGACCCCTTTTTCACTTAAATCCGTCGATTTCTGGCACAATAAACACTGGATCTGGCTGAACCAGTGATTTCTCATCACGATTTGGCAGAATTCCCGCCGGATTCGACGAGATCTCACTAGATCTTGGATGGATCTGGCGAGATCTTGCCATATTTCGAAGGATTTCGATGAGATTGGTTTCACCCGAAACTGACCACCACCCCCCGGCAACCCGAACCGACTAATCCGTTACTGTTACGGGTCAGTTGTGGGTTGAAAAACCACCCACCCGAACTGTTACGGTCAGTTGCGGGTTGGGCAAAAACTCGACCTGCCCGACCCATAGATAGCCCTAGCAGGACCAATGGTTCATAGGCCCATAAAGAACACAAGTGGGCCTTGAGGAAAGTAGACGAGCCTAAAAGAGCCCAGAGAGAGATATAGTAAATTCATAGGCATTATGTGATGTAGCAAAGTAAGAATGAGCCACAGTAGGCTCGAAGTAATAAAGTAAGAAAATAGGGGGTTGATGGGAAGCCCATGAGGCCTAAGGGTGAAGAATAAGGTAATTGGGTCAGGGAAGCCCAATGAAATTAGTAAAAGCCCATGTGTATGCAGAATTAGAAAATGGGCTAAGGATGCCCAGAGAAAGCAAATGGGCCAAAGATGCTTAAGGAGAAAGAAATGGGGCAAAAGAGCCCATAAGCAATAGAATGGGTCAAGAAAAGCCCAAAGTAGCATGAGTATAAAATCAATGACCATATTAAGTCATTGTAAGGAGAATAAGCAGCAGACCCAAAGAGGCCAAATAGACACGGGTCAAATAACACCACAGCAGGAACAGCAAAAATGGTATGGCAGCAGGATTACGGAAAGAGTAAAGAATGGGCTTAAGAAGAGAAAGCCCATAACCGGGCAAGGCCCAGCCCTTGAAAAAAGCAAGCTGTAAGGAATGAGAAATCAGAAAGCAATTCATGCCATAATGGGTCAAGGATGAATGGCAGAATGCACAGACGAGCCTCCAGACCACGGCAAATGCATAAAGCAGCGAACAAGTTTTGGATGTACTCAGGAGTGGATCACGTGCAAGGCCCAGACATCACCAGCCTATACTCAACCAATACACGAAGTGGTGGGTCATGGGTCAGAGGTAAGAGAGGATATGGTCTGGTGGTAGGGGAGAGGGGAAAGCCTATTCTAGGGTTCCCGCTTAGGTTCTTTTGGGAGAAATGTCCTGCTGGGATGACATACTACCCAAAAGAAGTAAGGATGAGCTAAAACCACTAGGTGTATGCCATGAGGGATAGGAAGAGAGAACACCCACACCATGGCGGATAAGGATGCCATAGTGAGCAAGCAAACAAAATAACCTTCTTTGTCTGGTAATGGGGAGTGGCGTAGCCAGCACAGGTAAGTGGTGGTGGCTGGACAACTAACGAACCAGTGGTGGTCGGCAAGGACACCCAGACCAGACAAAGGTAGTTAAAGGGTAAAATGGTAAAAGCTAGTCATGGCAGGCAGTATATAAAGGACCCTTGCCATGCACAAGGGAACAGTAACAATTATTGAGAGAGAATCACAGTATCACCTTCACTGTAGAACTACAAGTGCTAAGAAAGAAAGAGTGAGAGTGGAGGGAAAGAACAAAAGTAACAAAAAATAGAGAGAAAAAAAGAAATAGAAAGTGTAGAACGGCAGACATGCACCAATAGGCTAGTCCCTTCTCTCCCTCTAAAAGCCTACCCTCTATTAAGGAAAAGGGACTCATTCAAGCATAAGCCATTCAGGCCCATTCCCTCAAAGCAGATAATCTCCATGGCAAGATCATCTTGTGAGGTTATCCACATTGACGGAAAGGCTCCCCCCTTGGCCTTAGCCCTGTAGTACGATCGAATGGGGCAAACTGGTCGTTTACTCTTTGATTTATCACTAATCATTATTACTTCTCATCTAATCCTTGCAACTTCATTTAGAATGTGTTTTCTCTCCCTGTTTTGACTAAAGATTTCTTGCTTGCCTCGCCTAATAGTGATATGTTTCTTCTATTATTGCTTTATCATATTTGTCTGTCGTAACTCTTCCATAGCAACTGTGCCTGCCGTGGGCACACGATTGAAGTTTCGGCAGACGGGGCATAGTTTGTGCACAAGCCAGACCAAGGTGAATTGCAATTGGACCAATCCCAACTCTTCTATCCAGAATATTTGGGCCTCAACATAGCAGGAGGAAGTCCAGCCCAAAATCACAAAAGGCCCACCACAATAAGTAAATAAGAAAGGGTTAAAACAATGTTGGGAAATTTAGACCCCGATTGATAGAATTAACAAGTTTTATAACCAAGTTGTTAATTAAATCTATTATGAATAATCCTTGTTCAAACATACAAACATCAATAGAATGTCAATATCATGCACAACGGAATAATAAATAAGACAAGATATGATGATCTAAGAAAACTAATAAAACAAACTTGTTTCACAGTAAAAAAAAATGGTGGGAAACCTTCCCAAAAAGCAATCCACTATAATAAAGAGAAGTTTCATATTTAATACAAAACCTTTGTCCCTAGACTTTACAAACTCAATAGATGAACTTATAGCAGAAATCTTCTACCACTTTAGAACTTCTGAACTCTCCAATATATAAACGCTCCACCCACAATCACAATTGGAATCTCCAATTGACTTCAAGAACCTCTTGAAGGTTTTCTTCACAGTTATAGGTCTGCGGTGGTTGTAATGATTTCAACTTCTTCACCAATGGAATCTTCAATTACTTTGAAACCCTTTAATATGGTGTAATAGAGAAAACTTAGTTACAAAACCCTAGCCACATAAATGGAGTGTTTATGAAAGCTTGAAAATGTGTCGAAAACACAAGAGCTGTTTAGAGCCCCAAATTAAAGATACGGCTTGGTTGATTTTACACTAACTTAATACTAAGTGCGGAATAGTGTAAAAACAAGCGTATAAGCAAGACAACTACTCTAATCCATATTTAAAGCAACACAGCAGTAAAAAATGAAATGAACAAGAGTAGGGAAGAGAGATGCAAACACAGATAACACCAAAATGTGTTATCGAAGAAGAAACCGAAGAACTCAGTGAAAAACCTCTCCGCCGTCCTCCAAGCGAAAATCGATCTACTAGACAATCAGTTGGGATACATGGGTTAGCAAGAGACCCTCCAAGCCTAATCTACCCGATGTACCTAAACCCTCCAAGCTCCTACTCCAACAAGGCTTCTCAATACCATGTCTTGTCTAGCTCTCTGGATTCCGTAACAAGCTCCATGTTGCATCTACCATTCTAGGCTTCTTCCAATGCTTTCCAACAGCACCAAAACTCCACTTGACACTCTCATATGGTGTGGTAAGTGTTTGGGCTATCAATCTCTCAATGGTATGGAAATGGAGAGGTAGGAGATGAGGAAATTCCCAAAACAAATGTGTAGAGGATTGTGGGTATAAAAATCTCTAACTCTCAAGGTGTTTGGCTAGGGTTTTCTCTTAGAAGCTCTCATTTTTATTTGTGGGTAATGTGGGTATAAATAGTATAGGCACAAAAAGTGTGTATCAGACTAGATAGGCTGGCAGAACAGAATGTCTCGCGGGTGTCTCGCGGGAAGGCCTTACCCGCGAGATACTCGCAAGACACAGCTGTCTCCATTTGGCCTGACTCTTCGCATTTCAGCATGTGCAGGGCACATGATATACTTCACGGGATGCTAAGTCGCAAGATACCCACGAAACCTTCTTCAGTCTTCAAATGTGTTGGAAAATTTAGACCCCGGTTGATAGAATTAACAAGTTTTAAATCCAAGTTGTTAATTAGATTTATTATGAATAAAATTTGTTAAAACAAACAAACATCAATATCAAGTTAAAATAATATGCAGTGGAACAATAAATAAGACAAGATATGATGACCCAGGAAAACCAATGAAACCAACCAGTTTCACAGTAAAAAACCTGAGGAGAAACTTTCCCGAAAAGCAATCCACTATAGTAAAGAGAAGTTTCAGATCTAGTACAAAACTTTTGTCCCTAGACTTTACAATCCCCGTAGATGAACTCACAGTAGAAACCTTCTACCGCTTCAGAACCTCTGAACTCTTCAATATATGAACGCCACCCTTTTTGTTGCACGGATCCCAATACGTGACTAACTCCTTTGCATGAATCCCAGTACTTGACTCACTCACCAACTTAAGGAAGAAGAATGTTGGTTGCAAAGTTCTTCACTTCATCAACAATGAAGATCAAGAAGCATTTGGTTACAAAACCCTAAGGCGCAAAGATGCAGTAACTTTTTTTAGAGAGAATAAGGCATCGGTCACCTTTTGCATATGTTCTCCTTGTATTCTCTTATGTGACGGCCTCTAAAATAAGCCTTATATAGGTCTAGGGTTGTGGGAAAAGAATCCCTACACAAATACATAAGCCTGGCCCAAAAATCAAAAAGCTAAAATTCCGTAACCTCGACAGATAGCAGCTATCGAGGAGGTGTCGAGCAAGTGTCGAGGTTTAATGAATGTCAACAGATACAGCTATCGAGAAGGTATCGAGGGGACAGAAACTTTCTCGATCGATCGACAAGCTATCGCGAAGGTGTTGAGATTGCGATAACAATCAATGGAAAAGCTCGATAGATAGACAGGTGTCGAGGAGGTGTCAAGAAGCTATCGAGCTATCTGTCCGCAGGTGTCGAGCTATCTGTCCAGCTTTATTGAACACATTTTCTTCACTTGTTTCTTGGTTCAATCTTCATGGCTTTAATACTAGACTTGAACAACATGTTTCTTCAAATATTAAACACAACTTAGATCTACCCAAATACAAGTAAAGTGCGTTTTGTCAAAAGATTAGCCAACTACATAAAATAGTGACATATGTTCCTAACAAGTGAAACACATATGTCCTAACAAAATGCTTGAGTCTTCACACCACTCTCTCTATCACACAACCCTTACAATGAAATCACACAATAAATATAGGGTACAACAGATTGATTATAATTACAATCAAATTTGGCACGGAATATAAGTCAACATAACATATAGTTGTAAATAACAACTTTACAATCTCCCCCTTTGGCTATTCCGTGACAAAACCCCTAAAACAGACTCTAGACTTAAACGTGAGTTTGGGAACAGTGGCAAAACTTACTCACACCTAATCTAGAAGCTGTGAAGCACTTGCAAGTATATACCTGTTACCTGAAACACTTGCACACAAACAAAACTTTCATTAAGCTTATGAAAAGTTAAACACAAGGTACATACATGAGCAAGTAAAGTGCGATCAAGTTTGTAAGCACCTCATAACATGTAAGCATATCTTGATCAAACAAAAACAGTCATTAAAGAATGACTACAATGAACATTTAGCAAGTAAATGCTCATCCGAACACGTAATGCAATTAAGAGCAATCCCTAGGATCAATTGCATATCTAACACTCAACCAATGCAAAATACACGAAGTACTTGCATCTAGGATAAAAGATCCTACTAGGGCACAAGTGTGAGGTACTTAAGACATAATAGCAATATCTTAAAAGTACAAAAAAAATGCTACAAAGCATAGAGATAAACAAAAATTACTGATAATAAACTGAAATATAACAGAGTATCAAAGCCTTAAACAAAAGCATTAACAGTAAAACACAGCAGTTATAAAAACACAGCAGTTGTAAAAACAAAAAATGAATCGTCTATGAACCAATAACCAATGCTTATAAGTCTAAAACTATGCTCCCCCTAACACTGTGCAAGCTCTTCCGCAGCTCCCCCTCAAAATTTTCTCCCCCTTTTTGACCGGAATGGCCAAAGAGGCTAGAACTGATCAGACTCTGAATCTGAACCATGTGCCGAGGACAAGTCACTGATCTGGGAAGATAACACAGTGATCTGTCCCTGGATGTATGCAGATTGGTTTGCGGTGTGCTACACATGAGAGTCAAGAACTAAAGACACCTGGTCCATCTTAGCTAGTAGTTGATCAAGTCTGTCTACGCATCATGCTGGTGTAGAAGATGATGGCTGTGCTGAAGTCTCTGGAGCAGAAGTGAACCTATCAATCTCCTCCTCTGTATCTCCTTCCTCCTGCTCAACTCGTGGTTGTAGTATGGTATGCACACCGGTCTTGGATCCCTTGATGTGTGCTATGCTCCTAGTCAATGTATGGGCACCAATGGGGTAGTCCCTCTAAACTATTATGAGGCCACTGGGAAGTTTGAGTTTTGCCTTAGCAATTAATCCCATAATCAGAGAGGGAAAGGGCATTACAGTCCTTGAATTCTGCTTCGTAATGCTCATTTTTAGCATGTGGATGATATGGCCACAAATATTTATCTCCTTATGGGTAAAGAGATCATACATGAATCTTGTTCTTGGAGCTGATAGTGTGGTGAGGTTGGTGACCGGATACAAATTATGGATCATCACATAGCTCAATGTCCTCATCTCCTGAGAAAATTTAATTGTGTTCATGGATGATTTCTTCGGTTTGCCACCAAGTACTTTAATCATCTCATCAATAGAGCCCAATCTGTATTCATATGCCACAGTAATTGGCTGAGAGGGAGGACGAACTTCCAAAAAATCTTGGATGATCTCTCTTGTAATCACAAATTCTTTGTGCCTTATCCAGCACTTGATACAATCTTCGTCGACAGCAGCATTTAAGAAAAACTCCTTGATTATCTCGGAATAAACAACCCCAACTGGGTTCAACAGCTTGGTCCAAGTCCTTTCTTTGAACACCTCAGGGATGAAGGTGTCCTCAAGGGTTTCTAGCTGAACCACCATTTCCATGATAATGGTTGCTCTTTTGTAGCAATCATTGTATTTCATGTCAGCATCAGCAAACTTGAAATTGCCTAAATCAGTGCAAGGACGTTTTGTGGTTTTCTTGGTCGCAGAATGTTTGGTAGGAGACATCTGCACATATGAACACAGAACATGCAGAAAACAAGTACAAAAACACAAAATAGAACACAAAAACTTGATTAGATTCAAGTTAGTTCAAGACAAGATAAAGTAACCTAAAACAAAGTAAAACTAACTCAAAACAACATGCTGAAATCAGTCAAACCAAGAAGATAAAGACACAATGCATGAGGTTAAGTAGGTGTGCATGTGTGTGGGTGCTGATGCATGATAGTGCATGTGCTGATGCATGAGGGTGTGCCTAGAGGGTGTGCATGACATGGCATTGAGGCACAAAATGAACAAAGTGTGTAAAACACACACAAGTTGATCACAATATGATTCATATGATCAAACAAGACCAACACCAAAGATTGGAACCCAGTTGAGTCCAATACAACACAGAAATGTCACTTAGGCAATCTGTCAAACACATGACATGCAACAGTGCAAAACACTTATGAAAAATGCATGAACACATTGAAAAACTACCTCAATACATGATAAAATGCCTCAAGGGGCCAACACAGATGCACAAACAACAAATAGGACTCAGCTCAAACAAAGATATTGAAAAGTTTTCACAGAAAATAGAAACCCAACCCAATTTTCAAAAATCCCCAATTTTCAAAACCCTAAGCCCAAATTCTGCATAATTCGAAAATAAATGATGAAAAAAGTGTAAGAAATACATACCTTGAAAGGATTGTGCAGAAATTTTTCTTGAAAATGATGGGGTTTGAATGAAATAGTGATTTAGGTTGAAAATGGTTCAAGAGAGCTATGCGAGGGAAATGAGAAAGTTTTGAAAAACTGTCACATCTGCTACATAAAAACTAAAAACACACGTTTTTCGCGGGTTAGATAGTAGCGACGCAGTTGCGAGACAGTCGCGAGAAGGACATCTGATGCACAAAAACTTTCGTGAGAAGCTTTAAGTCGTGAGACAGTAGCGAGACAGTTGCAATAGCTTTTGTCTGATTTTTGGAAAAAATTCAGTTTTAGCTAAATAGCATTTTGTGAGAAGCTGTTGGTCGCGAAGTAGTCGCGAGACAGTTGCGAGAGTTTCTGTGTAAAGTGATGAAACATTTATTTCCCTCATGCTCATTTTGTGGGAAGATCTAAGTCGCGAGCTTCCCGCGAGACAACCTCTGAACCAGTTTTTTGAAGATAAACAACATAAAAGTACGAAAGTATAAAATCACTTTCAAAAACAAATAAAACACTCAAAAATATTTTTGGGTTTGATCAACAAGTATTTGAGCATACACATCACATTTGAACATGTACAATCACACACATGAGATAAACATTCATTGAATCAAAGTCTTGTGTGTTATGGGTGTGTATCAAGTGTGAAAAAGTCCTTAGACCAGAGTGAAGATTCAATGATCAATTCAATCAAGTCATACACAACTGATACTAGGTCAAGTGGTCTATCTCAATTATAGGAATGAACATATATGACCTCCCACAAAATAATTACACAACTTTGAAGCTTTTCATTTGGCTTTTGCATAAATCATAACATTTGATCCTTTTTGGATAACACATCTCTTTTTGAGATTGGTGCTTGAAAATTTTGATATTTCAACATTGAGAATTAGCCTTTGGCTTTTTGAGCACCATACATTTCAAAACAAAAATTGCTTTCCTTTTTTCCTAGTCAAATACTAGTATGTGCGATAGGCTTTTGCAGCTCGATATCTCTTTTCATTTGGAGATTTACATTTGGTGAGCTCTTTTGCAAAAACATAAAAAATAAAGTGGGAAGATATATAGGCACAAGTCTATGCAAGTATCAAGACCATCAAGACTATTGACCAATCATTCATGACAAGTTTGAAGATCTATTTACAACAATCACACATAGTTTTCAAGATTTCTCCCACACAGATAAATGTGCATATAAAAACAAGATAAGCTCGTAAATGCACTACGCCATTAGTACGAAGGTACTAGGCCAAACTCACATGTGATATACACAAAACAAGTGATCAAACTTTTTGAAGATTTTTCAACTTTTTATGGGTTTTTGAATTTTTTGAACACACTCAAAAACAGAACAAAAACAAAAGCAAAGCAAAAGCTTGAAAAAGAAACATGCTAAAACCCGAAGCAAATGATACAAACCAAAACAAGCATGTAGATATGCATGAGCAAATGTCCCTAAACATCAAAAGTATTAATGCATGGACATGTTAAAATGCTTATGCATTTGTGCCACTTTTCACCCACACGGCACGTGCGTTTGGGGTGATATCCTTGAAGGATTGGGTATGAGAGTTAGGACTTTCAAACCGTCTAGTGAAGTTCTCCAGGCAAGTGGTGAAGGCACCGATCATTTTCATCACGTCCATCACGCTGGAGTCACCATTTTGACCTCTTGATTGATCACCAGCCCAATTTCTTTTGTCATTCCTAGGGCTTTTTGACCTCTGAACCCTTGCATACTTCAAGGCCTTCAACTTATGGCAATTTGGTCTGGTGTGTCCTTCAAATCCACAGAAATGACAGAAATGTTGGATTCTTGGACCTCTTTGCAAGTTTGGAGGTGATTTCCCTTGAACCTTAGGCTTGACCACAGTTTGATTATGGGGCTTATTCAACACCCGTTGGTCAGCTACATTCTTCTTCTTTTCATCCTTTATTTTCTCAAGAGTAGGGACAGCTATAACCGGCTCTTTGGCATTTACAAATTTTACATCTTTGGTGGCATTGGCCGATGAGCTACTCCCTTCTGTATATCCCAACCCGGACTTGTCAGAGAAATGTTTTTAAGATGAAATAACATCATCTAACTTCTTCGTGGATACCCTCTCTATCTTGGCATTGGCTTGCACTACTTCTAGCTCAAGAAATCTGATTTTTGAATAGGCTTCAGTCAGCTCACCATTCAGTGTCTCAATTTAACACTTGGCCTCTTTATAACGCACTAGAAGACTTTTATAGTCCTCCTCTGCCGTTTTCATCTTCTTTACGGCTACCCTGGCCACCCTTGTATATTCTCCTGACTTTTCAAGTAGAGAATTGTATTTTTCTTGAAGACCGGTTGAATCTTCATCTTCTTCAGCATCTGATTCTTCTATAATTCCCATGGATTCATTATCACTATGCTCCCCAAGTTCTTGCACTAGTAGACTCAAGTCCTCTGAGGACTCAGCATAAGCAATAGTCATAAAAGCGGAGTAGTTTCCTTCTCCATTACAGCTCTCTTCCAAATCAGAGTTGGATGAATCTGAATCACTCAGAGTTGTAGCATATGCCTTGCCCTTTCCTCTTAGATAATTGGGACACTCCTTCTTGAGATGTCCATGGCCATTGCATTCATAACAAACAATGCCTTGAGGAGACTAGGAATCCTTTCCATCTTTCTTCTTAAACTCTTTCCTATCACCTTTGGAGGATGAGAACTTCCCTCTGCTAAACGGTTTCCCACTGTTCTTCATCTTCAGAAATTTTCGAAAGTTCTTTGCAAGGAATGCTACATCCTTTTCCACTCCATCTTCTTCAGAGGAATCATCCATTCTTTTGGTGATGGTTTTAAGAGCAAGAGATTTACTTGTCTCATGAGAGGGCAGTCCAAGCTCATACGTTTGAAGAGACCCAATGAGCTCTTGGATCTTAATTTCATCCAAATTTTTGCTTTCCTCTATAGCTGTGACTTTCGCTCGGAAGCTCTTTGGTAGGGACCTCAAAATTTTTCTCACCACCTTAGCATCTTCAATCTTCTCATCAAGATTGAGCTTAGCAATTACAATTTTGTTAAGCTTTCCATAAAATGAATTAAAGGACTCATCATCTCCCATCTTAAGCTCTTCGAATTTTGTGGTAAGCATCTGAAGTTTCGTGTCCTTCACTTTCTTTATTCCTTCATACGTAGTCTCCAATATCTCCCAAGCTTCCTTGGCTATTGTCATGTGAGAGATCCTGTGAAACTTGTTTGAAGACACACCACAAAATATAGCATTCAAAGCTTTATGTTAGTGTTAGCTGCCGCAAGAGCTGCTTTATCCCAAGTGGATTTAGCGGCCTCTGGTCTAGTCCAACCTATTTCAACCGCATCCCAAACAGTATCACCAATGGAACACAAGAATGCCCTCATTCGGACTTTCCAAAAAGCATAATTATTACCATTAAAATATGGTGGAACATTTAAAGATTGAGACTGGTCCATCTCAAACGGGGATAAGGATCACACTCAAGTAGTTACACCACAGTGAGTGTATCCGCTCTGATACCAATTGAAAGCTCGAAAATGTGTCGAAAACACAAGAGCTGTTTAGACCCCCAAATTAAATATACGGCTTGGTTGATTTTACTCTAATTTAATACTAAGTGCGGAATAATGTAAACACAAGCGTATAAGCAAGACAACTCCTCCAATCCATATTTAAAGCAACACAGTAGTAAAAAATGAAATGAACAAGAGTAGGGAAGAGAGATGCAAACACAGATAACACCGAGACGTGTTATCGAAGAGGAAACCGAAGAACTCGGTGAAAAACCTCTCCGCCACCCTTTAATCCACTAGAAAATTAGTTGGGATACATAGGTTATCAAGAGATCTTCCAAGCCTAATCTACTCGATGTACCTAAGCCCTCCAAGCTCCTACTCCAACAAGGCTTCTCGAAACCGTGTCTTGTCTAGCTCTCCAGATCCCGCAACAAGCTCCATGTTGCATCTGCTATTCTAGGCTTCTTCCAATGCTTCCTAACAGTACCAAAACTTCACTTGACACTCTCAAAGGGTGTGGTAAGTGTTTGGTCTATCAACCTCTCAATGGTATGGAAATGGAGAGGTAGGAGATGAGGAAATTCCCAAAACAAATGTGTAGAGGATTGTGGGTACAACAATCTCTAACTCTCAAGGTGTTTGGCTAGGGTTTTCTCTCAGAAGCTCTCCTTTTCATTTGTGGGTAATGTGGGTATAAATAGCGTAGGCACAAAAAGTGTGTATCAGGCTGGACAGGCTGGTAGAACAGAATGCCTCGCGGGTGTCTCGCGGGAAGGCCTTACCTGCGAGATACTCGCGAGACACAGCTGTCTCCATCTGGCCTGACTCTTCGCATTCCAACATGTGCAGGGCACATGATATACTTCGCGGGATGCTAAGTAGCGAGATACCCGCGAAACCTTCTTCAGTCTTCAAATGCTTGAGTCTTCACACCACTCTCTCTATCACACAACCCTTACAATGAAATCCCACAATAAATACGAGGTACAACAGATTGAATATAATTACAATCAAATTTGGTACGGAATATAAGCCAACATAACATATAGTTGTAAATAACAACTTTGCCGTTTATCTCTCTAAAAAGCCTTCTAATAGATGGCTTATAATGTCCTTTAAATACAGGTTCAAACGGATCTTAATTTGGGCTTCAAATGAATAAATTATGGGCTTTTTCGCGTTGCTGATTTTTATTGATCCACGATGCTCGATCAATCGAGCTTGTGCCAAGACTTCTATTGAGGAGGCAGTAAGTTTCGAGCTTCTATCGAAAGGTTTCGAGCTGCTATCAAGGTACATGCTGAAAAAGTACTGAAAATGTATTTTTCTTGAGTTTTTTTATAGCAAACTTTGTGTCTTCAACTTGGTCTTCAATTACAATTTTAAGACACATCAAAACTCAGTAAAAAACACATAATTTGACATGGTTTGACAATACCAAAACACATGACCCTAACAAAAATATATACTTTTTGACTAATTGAAACCCATTATAAGGTCCTCAATAAGTCACAGGTCTAGTGACTCTAGTCTTTTTGCGTAAAATGATATTCATGACTAATAATAACAATTGAATGATGCCAACGTTTAATACAAGCGTGAAGATTTAGTTGAGGTTTACCTATTTACTAAAAAACCATTTCATGACAATTATAAGTTGGATTTTGACTACATATATATTATTATAGATGCTATAGAATTTCAACTTATTGTTTTTATTTCATAATGACCATACTAAGATACTAATTAATTTTTTGTGTAGGTGAAATTCAGACCTCATATCTCTTATTTAATTATGAAAGAATTGAAACATGATTTGTTAAAATATATAAAATAAATAACTAACAAATAAATACTATAAAATGCTATCATTTTATCATATTCCTAACATTAGCATACCATTTAGTATTCACATCACATGAGTGTATTTTTTGTTTGTTCTAATTGATTTTAAGTATTATATAGATCAATAGATAGGTGTGTGCATTATACCCATGTAAAATGTGTGTGTTGTAGGCTGCGTTTGTTTCGCCTAAAAACACTTTCAGGAAATTATTTTACACCTTTGTGTGTGTTTGGCAACTACGGAAAATACGGTCAACAGAAAATCATTTACACTTTGACAGGAAAATAAGCCACTTTGAGTGTAAAATCATTTACGCTTTGATTTTACCTTCAAACAATTTCCAAAAATCACACCTGAAGAGAGAGAACTCGAGCACACTCCTCACTCGATCCAAAACCCATATCCAAGCTCACCTCAGCCAAGCTACGGCCAGCCTAAATCGTGCCGCCCCACGGTCCAAAACTCATCTCCAAGCTACCTCCAAACCATTTCCAGAAAAAAAAAAAAAAAAAAAAAAAAAAAAAAAAAAAAAGAAGCAAGAAGAGAGAGTAGAGCCGGCGAGATTGCGCACAACCCCAAATTGCACACAACCCTCGATCGCACCACAACCCCAGATCGCACCACCAAAACCAACCTTAATTCACACCGGTCTCGTCGCACCTCAGCACCAGCGAGATCGCTTCCCAGCACTTGCGAGATCGCGCCGCTTGAAGCACTAACGAGATTATTCCGCCTGAAGCACCACCGAGATTGCACTCCAGCACTGGCAAGATTGCACCCATGACCCACCCATGTCTGATCTCTCTCTTTCTCAATCTACCTCTCCCTTTCCCTCAATTGTCGATCACTCTCTCTTCCTCCCTCTCTCTCCGTTTGACCGAATTTTTGAGTTTAATGAATGTTTTGTTTTGATTTTTGTTTCTTTTAAGTTTATATATTGAAATTTTGTATTATAAAATTTGTTTGGATGCTGAGAAAATGGTTGAGAAAATGTAAGAAATTTGTAGGAAAATAACATTTTCAAAATGCAACCAAACACTTGAAAATATTTTCTAAAATAATTTTCATAATGCAGCCAAACATTTGAAAATATTTTTTTTTCCGAAAATATTTTCACTTAAAAATATTTTACACTCGAAAAATATTTTACACTGAAACAAATGCACTCATAAATTACCCCCTCCCTAAAATAGAATCTTGGGTCCACCATTGGGTGCAGCGTAGCAAAACGTGAGAGTGAGACACGACTTTGGGGAGAGGGCTCTGCAACTATTCTAAAGAAGAGAAACTTCTCGTTGTTTTAGGTGCAATCTCGAACTTTGTATTCGACCGAAATCTTTATTGTGTTAGAGAACTTTGTATTTGTTTTTTTGGTAAACAACTTTGTATTTGTATTTGTCACTGCCACTGCCCAGCCCAAAATCAAACTAAGGATATGTTTAATATCGGCTTATTTTACTAAAATTAAATTTTTTTGTTAAAAATATGATAAATAAAAGTAAATATTAGTTAGAATAGTATAGTGTGACCTATGAATAGTACTAAAAAATGCAACGAGACTCATAAATAATAACAAAAATAAGTTAAATAGTAAAATAAATTGGCAAAAAATAAGCTAGCCAAACAAATACTAAGTAAATTCTTTATGTTTATTTATTTATTTTTTTTTTTTTTTTATAATTGTGTTCGTGTATTTTTCGTTCTACTTTTCTTTGTTCTTAGTATTTGTTTGGTGGTCTTTTTAAAGCTCACATTCTACTGTCAACCTTGCGTGGAAGTGCTATCAAAGGCCCTTTTTTATAATAATAATTAAAAAAAAAAAAAAATGGCAATAGAACTTCCACCATGACGACAAATCGGTATCAGCGGTTCCACTTTTACGACAGTCAAAATATTATTCACAACACAACTGCGGCAAGTAAATTGATATTTATTGGGCTAACATGTAGTCCTCATTTGGAGTAGTTCTGAAACTAATTATCATAGTTAGTATTGATAATTTAATATGATGGTGCACTGATTAGTCATTGGTTCAACTGTTGGATTATTAATTAATTAATTTTTTTATAAAAAAACACAGACAGTTCGAATAAAATCATATGGTTTGATATTTTTCTTAAAAAAAAAAAAATTCTGTTTTTCATTGTGTACGTATTTGGTTTTTTGCAAATCAGAATTTATACAGTGTGTCAGTGACAGCTCAACTATCGATTCCGTATACTTATGATAAGTATGCTAATTATATGTCAAGCGGCATTCAAATCACCAGTACAGGTTATTGGAGAAAAAAAAAAATACAACAAATGGTTTTGAAATTGTTTGGAACATGATAAGAAATCTCTCTTTGGTTTAAATATTTCTCTAGTGTTCCAGTCTTCTACGGCTCCACCTCGCACGCCCGAGTTGAACCAAATTCTCTTAAATCAGCCAATCAGAAGCTTGAGCCTGATAATTATTATTATTATTATTATTTATTTATTTTTGATAGGAAAGACAAAACTTTATTAATAATGAGAAAAGGAGAAAAACATAGCATCCTGAAAAACAAATGAGTCAATAAAAGGGGGACATTCCTCTATCCATGTGATAAAATCAGAAACGCCTTTAGCATAATGAGCTAAGATGTGCGCTGGTTTATTTGCTTGCCGCCTCACGTGTTGGATTTGGGTACGTCTGAAGTCCTGCAGCCGAAGAGAAGTGCCAGCAGTGATATCCACTATGGAGACCAGGGGAGTGGTGTGTCCAGCAATAGCGTTTGAAACCACGCTTGAATCTGTCTCGAAGATAGCTACCCTGATGCCAACATCACATGCAAATAAGACCGCCTCATCCATGGCTTTTGCCTCAACTTCCACGGGGCCAAGCGGTAGAGGCAGGTGCTTGCTAAGAGCTGCTATCATAGACCCTTTGTGATCACGGATAACCACGCCAATCCCGATGGTTTTGAGGTTCGAAAATGCTGCAGCATCAGAGTTGACTTTGTACCAAGGATGTAAGGGAGGGACCCATTGAGTGTCAGCCTGGTCTTTGAAGTGAGGCCGTGAAAGATGAGCTTGCTGAAATTCTTCAAGTAGTGACCTTGCCTTGTGAATGACCTGCTGCCTGGTTTGTCTGGTGGACCCGAGCCTTGTTTTATTTCAGTTATACCACATGCATCATGCCACACTTAAGATGAGCTCCAACAACTCACATCCTGCATGCTTGACAAATATTAGATACCAATAAAATCAATAAAGTCCCTGTAATAGACCCCCCTGAGTGTCAAAAGGTATCCCAGTTTCTAACCAAACCTCACAGGCCTTAGTGCACTCCCAAAACAAGTGACCACTTGTTTCGTCAGCTATGCCACAAGCTTCACAAGTTGCACTTTCCAGCACTCCCCGATGACGTAGGTTCACTTTGGTTGGAAGGATGTTACGACATGCCTTCCAAGCAAAAGTTTTTATCTTGTTTGGAATGTCAAGGCTCCAAAGAGTGCGCTAGAAGGTTTCTTTCGCTGTGGTGTCTGACTGCCTCACTATGGATGAAGATGGAGAAGTAGCCAAAGCTACCTTGTAGGCATTGTTCACTGTGAAAATACCTTTGGGCGTGTAGGCCCAGATTATACGGTCATTTGCATGCATATTGCTTCATGGAATGCTCAGTATGGTTTGAGCTTCATCTGGGGGAAAAACCCTTTTGACCAAGTCTGCCTTCCACTCCCCAGTGACTTCATCAAGCAACGCAGCAACCATGGAGTGCATGTGGAGTGTATTCGGCTGGGTGATTGTGGTAAAAGATGGTGGTCTCAATATCCAGCGGTCTTCCCAAACACGGATGGAGGCACCATTTCCCACCTGCCAGCGATGACCTGCTCGCACAATATGTTGGGCTGCTATGATACTACACCATGCAATATACCAGCTTTGAGTAATAACGAGCTTTGAGAATGCGATATACCAGTGAATGTGTGTTGGTTTGAAGGCGCCAGCCTTGCTTTGATAAGAGTGCCAAGTTGAAGGATTTTAAATCCCAGAAGCCTAGTCCTCCCTCTTTTTGGGGTGTACACATCTTTTCCCAGCTTAGCCATGCCATCTTGGTTTGGCCATTTGATTGCCCCCACCAAAAACTACAAACCATGCTTGTTAATTCATCACAGAGAGTATCCGGGAGCTTGAAGACACTCATTGTATAAGTGGGAACCGCTTGAGCCACAACTTCTATTAGGACCTCCTTTCCTGCTTGTGAGAGCAATTTCTCTTTCCACTCTGAGAGCTTATGATCCAACCGTTCCTTCAAAGCTCGAAAGGTGTTTTTCTTAGACCTACCTACCAGGGAAGGTAGGCCAAGATAAGTTTCATGCTGCTTTATAACTTCTACCCCAAAATGATGTTTGATGTTGTCCCGAATATCTTGAGACGTATTGTGGCTGAAGAACAAGGAAGTTTTTTCCTTATTAAGCTTTTGTCTAGAAGCATTTTCATAAGTCTCCAAAATATTTTCTAGTCAGGTGCACTCCTCACTTGTTGCTTGACAGAAGATAATACTGTCATTAGCAAAGAAGAGATGTGAAATTTTTGGGCCATGTGGGCAAGCTGCTACACCTGTAATTTCCCCATTCCTCGCAACCTTATTGAGAAGAGCTGATAAACCTTCTGCATAAAACAGGAAAAGAAATGGGGATATGGGATCCCCTTGCCTTAAACCCCTTGTGGGGGTGATGAGGCCATGGGGTTTTCCATTAAGGCAGATGGAATATGTAACTGAGGTAACACATAGCATCATAATATTCACCCATCTTTCAGAGAAGCCCATCTTCAACATAATATTCCATAAACATCCCCATTCCACCCTATCAAATGCTTTACTCATATCAAGTTTGAGAGCCATCTCCCCTTGTCTTCCACCTTTTTTATGATTTAGGTAATGCATAGTTTCAAAAGCAACTAACACATTATCAGTAATAAGGCGAGTAGACATAAAAGCACTTTGATTTTCACTAATGATATCAGGTAGGAAACGTTTGAGCCTATTAGCAAGAACTTTTGAGGCCAACCTAGAAATGACATTACTTAGGCTAATTGGCCTATATTGAGACACTGTTGTAGGATTTTTCACTTTAGGAATCAGCACAATATGGGTCTCATTAAATTTGGGGGCAATGACACCACAATTCAGAAAATCAAGTATAGCTTTTGTAACACACTCACCAGATAATGACCAAAAGTGTTGGTAGAATAGAGGGGGCATACCATCGGGGCCCAGAGATTTTTTAGGATGCATCTGTTTTAGCGCCTTTTGAACTTCCCCTGCTTGGAACGGTTGACAGAGATATTCATTCATAGAAGGAGTAACAACAGGTTGAATTGCTTCAATGATGGCTAAGGTGTCAGTAGGGCCTGCGGTCTGAAAAATAGTAGAGAAATAGTCAACAATAATCTGCTCCATGACATGATCATCCTCCTGCCAAACGCCCTGTTCATCAGTGAGCCCCTTAATAGAGTTTCGATCCTTTCAGTTGGATGCTTTTTGGTGGAAGAAAGATGTGTTTCGGTCGCCATCAGTAATCCAAAGATGTCTGGATCGTTGGTGCCACATTGTGTTCTCTACATCAAGCCAATAATTTAGTGACCTGCGAACTTCCTGAATCTACTTAAAGTTGTGCTCAGGGTGTTGTTCCAAGTGATGCAGTGATTTCTCCAGCCTCTCAATTTGCAGTTTCATGTGTCCAAATTCAAGCTTATTCCAAGCAGAGAGATGAGCTCTGCAGTTGTCAAGACAATTTGTAATTTGAGCCCCATCTGGTTTGTACAATCCTTCCATCCAAGCTTCTTCAACAACTTCAGCATAACGTGAGTCACGAAGCCACATCGCTTTAAAGCGAAAAGGTGGTTGGTGACGTTTATGCCGTGATTTCAGAGTAGGCAAGTGAACCGCAATCATGGAATGATCAGAGGTGGACATTGGGAGATGTTGTACAGAGGCGCCCGGAAACAGTGATTTCTAAGCAGCAGTGGCAAGCGCACGATCAAGACGGATGTGAGTGGGGTCGTTGATGGGGTGGTTGCATGACCATGTAAAAGGGGAGCCCCGGTATCCTAAGTCCAGGAAGCCATAGTGGGATATGGCAGTGCGAAAGCGGTCCATTTGTCTTGTTGGTCATTGGCAACCGCCAACCTTCTCACTACGAGTGATGATCTCGTTAAAATCCCCGACACAAAGCCACGGTAAGGTGTTGGAACGACTAAGAGATTCAAGTAAGGTCCATGTTTCCTCACGTTTGTTTGTGTCGGGCTGACCGTAGAAACCAGTAAGCCTCCATTTCAGACCTATTGTGTCACAAATAATATGGGCATCAATAAACCAACAAGAGGAATTCTGAATATGTACCTGGGTATTCGGTTTCCAAAGGAGTGCAAGTCCACCACTCAAACCCACACTAGAGATCACAAGGCCTTGGTTATAGTCCCAGCTTTGTTTCAAATTATTTAACTACTCAGTGGTAAGTTTTGTCTCCATTAAGAAGACACAAATGGGAGCTTCTTTATTCCATGCCCTCTTAAGGGCTTTAACTGTCTGAGGGTTCCCAAGCCCCTGACAGTTCCAACTCAAGATACTCATTATGCCCAGTGGTGTTGCCAAGCAACCACCGCCGATCCCAAATTTTCTGCCATAAGCTTGCCCAATGATTTTGCCTCTAAGTCCAAGAGCTTCTGTTTTTTAACAGTGAGCGGGTCCTCAAGTGAGGGTAGAGACTGTTGCTTTCGTTTAGACTTCAAAACAGTTTCACTAGAAGTAGTGGAGTTCTTTGTTTCACGGGGTGGCCCTAGGCGACGCCAGGTGCCATGCACTGTGCCATGCAAAAGTTTCGGTTGTGAAAAGCCATGCACAGGGCCATGCAGAAATTTAGCTTGTGAAGTGCCGTGCATAGTGCCATGTAAAGTTTCACATTCCACAGTACCATGCAAAGTACTGTCCTTTTCGGTTTCAGTGTGGTACATGGGCGTGTTGATGGTTTCTGGGACTTTGGGAGGGTCAGGAGTGTGTGTGGGGTAGGGAATATTAGGGTGGGTAGTGATCAGAGTGTTAGTTTGTTCAGTTAATGGGACAGTGGATTGTGGGGTGCAGTAGAATGATCATTAAAGTCTGTCATTGGAGTGTAGGCCAGCTGTGGAAGTGGAGTTGGTGTTTTTAAAGGTGGAGGGTGATGGAGGTCATGGTCAGGGTTAGTGATAAACGCTTCAAATAAGTTAGGGTCAAACAAAATTTCCTTATGTGTTGGAGCAAGTTTAAGATAGATTGTGTGGACCACGGGTTCAGCAAGTTGAGAGGTAGATGGTTGGTTTGATGGTGTGTGTGGCGTGTTTGTTGTTTAAGGAGATGGTGTGTGTGGCGTGTTTGTTGTTTGATGAGAAGGGCGTGTAGATGGTGAAGGAATGGGTCGATGGGGCTTAGGTTGGCCTGAAGTTTGTGTAGATTTTGTGCGAACCACTTGTGGTTGTTGGACGTTGGCCGAAGAATCTCACAGCCATGGTCCGTATTGCTGGTCTTCCTTCCGCAGAGACTCACCATTGTCAGTCCAGAGCTTGCACTCCTTTTCATCATGATTTAAGAGGCCGCACTAGTAGCAAAAGATGGGGAGGCGTTCATATTGGAGGGAAATCTAGTGGGGGTCCGAGCCACCCAAGTCGACGTAGCGTCTCTGGCAGAGGGGTTGATCAATAGCAAGACGGATTCGGACTCAGATGTAGCATCCCCGGCACTCTCTAGATGGCGCAGCATCAACTTGCTCGACGTGGCCAATAGTCTTCTCGATAGCCATGGCGTTGGCTGTTGTCATACGGTTGAGAGGGAGGTTATGGAGTTGAATCCAAAAGGAGCTGGTAGTGAACTTTGCATCATCCACCGATTCAGAAGCACTTGGCTGGTAGAGGCCTATCAAGTATTTGTCAAAAGTCCAAAGTCCCTGTGAGAGAATGTTTTGCGCATCAGCTTCTCGAGTGAATAGAAGCAGAACGGTATTTGAAGTAAGGTCACGTACTTCGAAGTCCTGGGCAAATCTTCACATACTTTTGAGTGTTCGCGACAACGATTCGGTGTTAACTCGGTGCTTGGTGAAGAGTTTCGCTACAAGTACTTTACTGTTGCTATCGATGTCAGATGTTAAAGGAATAGTTTGGCGTTCTTTTGCGTGGAGGGAGAGACGGGCACACTGCCCTGCAAGGTCATCCATGGTCATGGCTATTAGGGTGTAGTGAGGTGGAGGAAGGAATAGAGGATGAAGGCAGACGGCGAATAGAAAAAGAAAAGAAAACCAGGTTTCCATCAGTACAGGGGAAAGCGGCGGCCTATGCAAGGCTAGGGTTTCACCATCGTGGGCCTTCCAAAGGAGAGCAAATGAGGGAAAAAATCAGCCTGATAATTATTTTATTTAGTTTAATGTTAAAATGGACCAACACAAGTTGCCATCCAGGGTAACAACTATGTCAACTAATCCTAATTGAGGTCCAGATTTTAGTTAAATAAACTTTATTGTTTGCATCCGGACTACATAAAAATAAAAAATAAAAATAAAAAACCAATTTTTTTAATGAAATAAAAAAAATCAATTAATATATATATATATATATATTTATATATTTATATATATTTTTCTGATAAAATGAATTATCATAGAGTTGATACTTGATACCATAAACTTCATTCAAATTGTTTTTTTAATGTCATTGTGGAAAGCACGTTTGGTTATTTAGCAAACCGGTAGACCTCTTGACTTATAACAGGATTTGCCCGCTAAAAGTTGCTTGGATTTTTAAGGATACTAGTCGCTAACCCGTACTATGCATGAAAACCAATCTATTTATGAGGTAGACTAAAATAATTTTATAAAAAATTTAAAAAACTACATTATTGCATGATTTGCTCTTGTTTGACTTCAATTTGTGTTACAATTTGATGAAAAAGCCATTACTTGAACATGCAATGGCTTACAAAAAATTTGTTAGACAATTTTAGACACTACAAAAAAACAACTCAAAGATTCAGAAATTAAACTTCTGAAAGACCAAAAAATATTAAAGAATTAGATGATTCACTGCTTAGAAATTATTGAAATAAAACAATATATATACATATATATAAACTAAACAATAGAGATATATAAGAGAAAGATGGGTTACATTCGAAAAAATAATTTCAATTATTGCAAGCTTTTTTACCTTGTAAAAAGCAGCTAAAGAGAGTTTGGTGGTTTATGTACAAAAATTATTTTTTAAAAAATACATGAAAAACCATAAAATAAAATTTTTTTTTTTTTTAAAAACAAAGTAGAGGAGAAGAAAATAACATAAGAGCTTATACCTCTACTCGACTTTAAAAAAAAAATATTGGGGTTTGCTTTGCTTTTATAGTATTCATGATTAACCTTGCAAATTTGGAGATAAATTATCAATGTTTGAATTTGAGTTTAGTTAGACTTGTTAGAGAGATAGAGTTTCACTCCTTGTTAAGTTTGGATTAAACAAAAATAATTTTGTTTAAAAAAAATGATAATGATGAGTTTGAATTTAAGTTAGACTTGTTAGAGAATAGAATTTCACTCCTTATTAAGTTTGGACTAGACAAAATAATTTTATTTAAATAAAATGATAATTTTATTTAAATATTGTATTGATGTGGAAAATTGTGAGAGCTTTAGAGACTTTGGTTATATATATATATATATATATACAAATTAATTTGATTTGTGAAATTTTATGTCTTGTATCATGATGATGCCAAAAATCGTCAGTAAGTCACACAGTTCTCATGTGCTCAAGACAACACCTGCGAAACAAAAACAAAGAAGACCTTGTAGAGAGTATTGGTGTAGTACCGGCCAAATACCCTCCAAATGTCAAGTTAGAGAACTTTCACAACTCTAGAGTGCCAGAGCCAAGGGAAATTATGCGTACCTTGGTTTGTGAGGGTTTTAGGGTTTTTATAGTAGCATAGGGTGGACATTCGTTCCTTGGCATAGAGGGTCTTTCCTTGTACGGAAGATCTTCATTAATACACGTATCTTGCAGGATCCTTTCCTTATAGGAATCCCCTTGATTAGGGTTAGTCGTGGGGCACAAGATGTTTCCTTATATACTTATGCATGAGGCCAAGCAAGGCCATGTCAGACCCGTTAAAGGTTTACTTATACCCTTCAGCTTCCTTTCGTCAGCTTCTTGTCCCGTCTATGCATTCTGGTCGTCTCATTCAGGTGTCGTTGATCTCAAGACGCAGCCGTTGGCCTTAAGGTGGGACCATCGGCTTTATGATATTGTCGTTTATGTCGATGAATGCATAAGCAAGGTCAACGGGTTTATTAGGACCGTTGGCTTTGCCTTATGTGAACGATTTCATCAAACTTTAGAATTACCCTTATCATATCATTTGTTAGTGTTTTGTTTCAATGTAATCAAACTAATCTAAGCTCTTAGAAGTGCTGCAAATTAGAATAATGAGGCTATCATTTGATTAAAATAATTCCCATATTTTATCTTTCTCATTATGTAACATTACTGCGTAATCTCATGCATATGTACAAATATAATTAAAAATAATCACATAGTTCAAATTATACACTTTTTTAGGAAGAGGTTCAAATTATACATGGTTAAATCATAGATTTTTAAAATAGGTAATGGTTTCTAAATAATAATAATAATAATAATTTAGAATTTAATTGGATTTAGATTCTTCATTTTTGCACCCAACAATTCACTTGCTATAAAAATTTAAAAAAAATAAAATTAGATGGACATGTGGTGCAAAATTGGAATCAAATTGTGATCTAATTTAGAATTTAATTGGATTTGAACTCTTCGATTTTTACACGCAATAATTCACTTGGCATAAAAATTAAAGATTAGATGAGATACATGACGCAAAATTGTATTCCAATTGGAATTCAATTTGAATTCTAATTTGATTTTCTCTCAACTTTGGCTTTTAATCTATACTATTGTATTATTTAAGGGGCTTTCCCAGTTTGGGATCCTCATTTTTTTTGTTTAAAAATGCTCCTAAAGGAAAATTCGGTAAAAATACAACTTTAACTTCGACAAAAACGTTGCCAAAAAAATAGAGTCACTCTCCTGTTGATATTCAAATTAATTTATTCACTTATAAATTAGATTCTCAAAATAAAAATTATATATAAAAATAAAGGAATTTTTTTTGGCCATAAAATAGGACCACTAAACTCAATAATTTCACTAAACTAAAAAAAAAATCCTCATTATATATATAAAGTGTGTATAATAAGGCTAGTATATATATAAATGATATTGAATAAATAAAGTCTAATATTACTTCTTCTTTCTTCTCAAAATATTAAAAATTTAGAAAGAAACGACAAATGGAAGAAGTACACTGCACGTACGGGCCTTCCAAGGAGTACACTGCACGTATGTGCCTTCTTATTTTTTTATTTATTTTTATTTTTTAATACATATTAAATGGAAGAAGAAGATTCAAATCTTACCTCTATATTGAAAACACATTTTCTTAAACATTAGCGTATACGGGTCATTTTGTGATGACTGTGTTGGGGTTGTTTTGTAAGACCTGAGGGGAAAATAAAGTAATAAATTGAAAAGGAAAGAGATAGATTTGGGAGTAAAATATCATTTTCGTCTTTAAATTATCACAAAAGTTCGTTTTTCGTCCATAAACTTTTAAAAGTTCTATTTTTCGTCTCTAAACTATCACAAAAGTTCGTTTTTCGTCCCTAAACTTTCAAAAGTTCTATTTTCGTCTCTAAATTTTTCCAAACGTATTGATTTTCGTCCTTCCGTCTGACGGAGTGCTGGCGTGGCTTGACAGAATGCTGATGTGGGAGGGACGAAAATCAATACATTTGGAAAAGTTTAGGGACGAAAATAGAACTTTTGAAAGTTTAGGACGAAAAACGAACTTTTGTGATAATTTAGGGAGAAAAATAGAATTTTTGAAAGTTTAGGGATGAGAAATGAACTTTTATGATAGTTTAGGGACGAAAATGATATTTTACCCTAGATTTGGACTAATTCCTTGTTAATTTTACGTTTAATTTAGGCCAAATTCAGTTTTTTCAATCACATCACCTTACGCATTTAGGAGGAAAAAGCAAATTAGTAATTAACAATTAACAACGGGTTTAAATATTAGAAACATTCCTTTAATTGGTCAAATAAATTTTATTTTTAATGGGTCAACTAAATTGAGTTTTAGAGTTTCGGTTCAAAGAAAGTGAGCTGGTCCAGTGGTCCTTGTCGAATTGTCAACTTAGGAGAAGTGCAACCCACACGTCTCCTCTCAGTGTTTCTCAACATCCAATCAATGAGGGATGGCACTATGGCAGCACTATCATTTTTATAATATTTTACGTAATTGCTGAGGTAGATATTAATAATATTAATCTCATTAATAGACTTATATAATATAAAAGTAATGCTCTCTCTCTCTCTCTCTCTCTCTCTCTCTCTCTCTCTCTCTCTCTCTCTCTCTCTCTATAAAGTTGATAGTTACAATGAGAAATATAGGTGATTTAAATCTTTGAAAGCTTTTATAAAAGCATCATAAATTATACCAGTTAAGTTACAAAATTCTTAATATTGTTTTAATCACAATTTATAAAAAAATATTGTATTCTTAACATTTACTCTTTTACCACCGTGTACTCTTAGTGCAGTGGTCACTCTACAAGTATAAATGCTTGTTGGGTGTGGGGGGAAAGGGCCGGGGTTCAATTTTTCAAGAGGAAGTTTCATACACATATACACTTAAATTATGATAGAATAGAATTTTTAGTTTGTATAAAAAAAAAAAAACCATTTACTCTTGAAAAAAGAAAAAGGAAAGAAGGTAATCATTATTTTCGTGGATGTCACTCGTTTAATACAATATAATTGGAGAGTGAAATAACCTGGAACACCTAAGGGCTGTTTTGTAGTGTATTTTGAACAACAAAATACATTTTTCAACATTTTTTCAATATCTACAACTAGCTATTACCGGAAAAGAGATGAAAGAAAGAGCACTTATTATTACTATTTTATGAGATTTTTCTCTTATATCAAAGTTTTATAGTATTTAGAAGTTATAGAACAAAGGATAACAAAATAAATAAATAAATAAATAAAGGTAAAAAGAAGAAGCAAAATTTTTAATTCAAGAAAAAAAGTACAAAAGAACTTTCAAAAAAGTGTTCTAAGATTAAAGTAACTTATTATATTCGTAAAAATGTTTATAGGCAATAAAAGTGTAGAAATAATTATATATATATATATATAAATCCATAATTTCATATTGTTTTGAAGTTAAAGAGTACTTTAAATTTTAAATTACACAACCTTTTTTGGTTAACGAATTATTAATTATTTTATTATAAAATTTGATACATTTTTTATAATGGATGGAGTCTTTTTATATAGGAGTATTAGAATTATGGTTAAATAATAAAATTTACAGTTTTTTTATAACTTAAACTTTTGAAATAACCGATAATTTATCATGGTATTAGAGCATGAGGTTGTGAGTCTGATTTTTTGTCTTCACTCTACCTCTCAATTTATAATGTTTTGAAATTTCACACATGATGTGAAACGTTAAAATTATAATTAAATAATTAAATTCACTATTTCCTAACAATTTATGTTTTTGAGATAACTAGTAATTTATATAAGGGTGGGCTTTTTTTGTTTTGTTTTTTTGTTTTTGTTTTTAGTAACAGGGCCTTAGGCCTAGCCCTAGACTCGACTTTGATAAATCTATGTATGTCCATAGGAGAGAGTATGTGTGTGTTATGAGAGTATGAGTCTAATTTAATTTAATTAGAATTGGATAAATTTATTATTATTATTATTATTATTATTATTATTATTGAGTGAAGTTTCATTTGAGAGGTCTAAAGACTCTGAACTCCCTTGAAATGGTTTATTGATCAAACTAAGTGTGTGTTTGGTAAAAATTATTTTTACTAACTTATTTTACTATTCAGCTTATTTTTTGTACTATTCATAGCCTCACTTCACTTTTTGGTGCTATTCATGAGTTTCAGTGTACTATTTCAACTAACTTTTACATTTATCTACAAAACTTTCAATAAAAAATTTTCAATTTCAATAAAATAAGTAGATTTCAAACCGACTTTAAGTGACCTTAGTTGCTTCTGAGCAACCATCAAATAATTGGGTATATAATTGTGCACAATTATATATATACCTGACAGCCCCTAATTGGGAGTTGCTGGAATCCTTTTTGATTTTCTTGATAAGTACTATCCTTGTTTGTATAGCATGTAATATAATTGTATTTTTTTCCGTGCTTTCAATTTGGTCCACAAATTTTTATAACTTCATTTTAATTTTTATATTTTTAAACTTTTTTGTTATGTTGACTTCTACGTACTGTCATTTCACTTACAAAAAAAGAAATGCAATTTTAAGTGAGCAGTAAAATCTATTAATCAGGTAAGGGTTTTTTTTTTTTTGTAAGTGAAATGACAGCAAATTTAAAAATATAAAAACCATACTTAAATTATAAAAACTTGACAATCAAATTGAAAACAAGAACAGAAAAAGTATTTTTTCGACAAAAAAAAAAAATTGAAGTTCAAAACGAACAGGGGAAGACCGTTGGGAGGTGGGACATGCATGAAATTTTCAAATTTGTCAAAGACGACGGCAAGTCGGCAACGATCATGTAACAGACCAGAGAATAAATGTATAAGCAAAAGACTGCTGAAGGGACAGAATGGAAAAACTAGTTAGCCAATTTGAGGATGAGGTTGACTTTCTTATGATTTAATCATTTGGTTCAACACGGTGATGCATGAATGGTCGGTTGATGGGTTAGTATTGTTAATCCTATTGATAAGGAGAACTTAACCTAAACTAGGAAAGAAAAAAAAAAAAAAAAAAAAAAAAAAAAAAGAGAAGCTGAGAGACTTGGATTTGCTTCATATTTCAGAAGAACATCAACATAAAGCTACTATGAGAAGATGGAGAATACTGTAATTTTCAACTCCTCTCCACTTAATTAAATCTTTGTGTACCAGCGTTGCGTCATATGAAACTGGATAAGGATTCCTATCTATAATTAATATAATAATTATAAGGATTCAGAAATTTATTTCATTTTTTCTTAAAAGTTTTTTTTTTGAAAGAATATTTTTTTCTTGAAAGTTAAAGCTGAAGAAATGTTCACAAAGTTTAAAATTGTTTCGATTCGCCTCCTTTAAAAGTTTTTTTCTTGGGCAGATGGTGAGATAAGAGAGAGGTGGATTTCAAATCATAGACTTGAGGTGTCACAAAGAATGACAATAATGAGTGTGATTGATTTCCTGCGGCAATTCAAATTAAATAATTTATTATTTGGCTTACGCAGTGGGCAATGCTTGAGGGTAGCGGTGTCCACGGGTCGATCCAGGTCGGGTTTGTACCCAATCCGCGACTGACTCGATAGAATCGGGTGGAGGAAGTTCAGACTCGCCACTAACTGGAGAGAGAGTTAGATCGGAGTGGTCGGATAGGCATCAGAAAGCGGTCGGTTTTGGTCGGGTCATCTACAGTGGATAAATCCGTCAAAATGGTTTTTTTTAGGCAAAAATTCGCCAGATCTGGTGAAGATCTCATCAAATTTGGTGAGATCTCACTAGATTTGGTGAGATTTCCACCAGATCCGGTTGAGATCTCCCCAAATTCAGTATAAATCTTGTTGGATTTGAAGTAATTTGACCAAAAACTCGTTGGAAAAAGCTTGAATTGCTAGATTTTTGAAGTCTCCGATCGGGTCGGTTAAGGCGGGTTTTAGAGGAGAGAACCTGCTAACCGACTCGCCGGACTTGGTTTCTGGGATTTGTAACCCGCCACTGACCGCCGAAGCTCACGGGTCGGTCGCGGACGGGTCAGTTCCGGTTGGGTCTGGTGGGTTGGATCGGGTCTGGGTCTGGGTGGACACCCCTACTTGAGGGTGAAATATGTTCCGAAAGTATATAGAACCTATGGAGAAATTTCTTTGAGATGCAAAGATTGACATAGACTTGCCAAACACCCAAATCTTCCATATTTTTCTCTCACGCCATTGTTAAAGAAAAGAAAAAAGAAAAACCTTCATTTTTCTTATATCTTTCTCTCGCAAATAGTGTTACTGCTGAATCATCAAAAGATTTAATGTGTTGCAAATCTTCAAGTTACCTTCATTTTCCTTTTATATATATATATATATATATATATAGTGAGGAGAAGGATGTAGAGTTTGAAGTTTGAACATGTGATGCAGAGTTTAAAGTTTGAATTACAGACATGTGACACTACAAAAGATATCATTACCAATTATTTCTATAACCCTATTATCTTATCGTATAACTAATTTAATTATTCTGGGTGTGTGGTAACATGTAAGTTTGAAGACCGTTCCCGTCCCTATCAAGGGAGATGCCAACTATCTCTCCTTTCAATGAACACAACTAATTTAATTATTAAGCAATCATTTTGAAATATATGTATTTTAACTCAATTTGTAGTGGACTTAAGCGGTCAGGGTTATCTATAAATTTAAAAAGGGATGAAATGTTATTTCTAAATACTTGTGGGGTGTGGAGGATAAGGGCCGCGATTCAAGTCTCCAAGAGGGAGTTTCGTACACATTTACACTTAGATTAGGATATAGTAGAAATTCTATCTTGTATATATATATATATATATATATATATATATATATATAATCTAAAACTAGGTGCCCTTAAGAAAGAATCATAGAGTTGCAATATTATCGTCTTAATTATGGAAACAATAAAGGATTAACTAGTTTTTGAGCACATGCGTCAGTGCGTGCTCAAGAGGCTCTTCTATTTTTTGGATACGGATTAATTTAGAGTATTTATTATAATTTGGAATTATTACATTTTCCAATCACCAAAAAAAAAACCTAGGGGTATGATGAAAAAAATATATCACTCGCAAATGCATAACACTCATCACACTCCTAGGTTTTTTTTGTGATTGGAAAATATAGTAATCTTAAATTATAATAAATGTTTTAAATTAATCTTTACCCAAAAAATAGAAAAGTCTTTGAGTACACGCGTAAGCGCTCGCTGAGAGGCTAGTTTTTATTTTTTGACATTTCACCTTAACTTAAAAGAAAATCTAAAACTAGGTGCTCCTAAGAAAGAATCATAGAGCAGCAATATTATCGTCTTAATTAAGGTAATAATAAAGGATTAATATTATTGTAAAAAGAAGATCGCTGGGCCATGCATGAAAATTCGGAAGAACCATCCATAATGCCCGGCGGCCCCGGCCTTTACATATTCTAGTACTAATTAATTGAGGGCGTAACGTGCATCACAAACCAGAGAATATATGAAATATGTAATGTAATGGGATGTCTGCAGGAGACAGAAACGAAAAAACCTCGATTGATCAACTTGCCATCACTAGCAGAATAACAGAAACGTACGTGTATCATTCTACTAATAATGACCCACAAAACTAGCCCCATTAGTTCATCATCCATGTGCTTTGACTTCCACATTGTGATGCGTGTGGTGCATGGAACATTTTTGTAGAGTGGATGGGGTAACCATCATTGATCTAATTGCTTTTTTTCTTTTTAAATATATGATTTTTGTTCAATGATGATTGTTTTTTATTATCAACTAAAGACACAAATTAATTTTTAGTGCAAGCAAATTTCGAATTCCAAATTTTTTATCCTACTACACGAGACTTTACTAAATTTTTTTTTTATCATTGACCCTATTGATAGTTTGAACTTTGAACCATTTTTAAAAAAATTCACGCGGCCGGTGGGAGGGACCCTTCGCTGACAGAAAGTATACCAGCTGATAAGAACATCAACATTATTGGATATCTTCTTAATTAGGCTTAAGTTGATGTTATTTTTAAAGGAAGTTGACCAGCTGAGATACTACGTTGCTTCAAAAGAACATTTAACATTAATGCATTAAAAAAAGTAAAAGAAACATCAACGTAAACCTCTAAGAAGATAGAGAATAATATTGTAATGTTTCAACACTTCTCTCCATTTAAGTAAACCTTTGTATATACATCTAGCTGTGTCATATGAAACAGGATAAGAATTCATAAAAAAGAAAAATAAATAATTAGTAGGATAAGGATTCAAAATAATAGACATTAAAAAAGAATTCTTACATTGTGTAAAAGTTTTCTTTTGGTAAAAAATTCTTCAGATGCAGTTTGACAAAACAATCTCAAGGTCTATAACAGATCACATGTTGGTCATTGTCAGCCATTGTTAGGACATATGTGATTCAATGTAAGGAACATATGTCACTATTTTATGTAATTGGTTAATCTTTTGACAAAATACACTTTACTTGTAATTGGGTAGATATAGAATGTGTTTAATGCTTCAAGAAAGAATGTTTCAAGTTTAAGTATTAAAGCCATGCAAGTCTGTCCAAGAATCAAGTGAAGAAGTGTTGTTCATTAAAACTCGACAGCTAGCTTGACAACTAGTATCTATCGAGGTTTAAGAGAGCTGTTTCAGCCCGAGGCTTGACAGCTGCTCGATAGATAGGGTATCTGTCGAGATTTATGAAGTTTAGTTTTTCAGAGCTAATTTTCATCCAATCCGTGAATGTATGTTGTGCTTTCTTTTCTCACAGCCCTAAACATATATAAGGATTATTTTGAGGGCCGTAAAAGGTTACACACAGTTGCACAAGAGCAAAATTCCATAAGTGTGAAGAAAAGTGTAACCGAAAACCTAGTTTGCCCTAGTTCTTCTTTCACTTCAAGAAGCTGCTGTGTTTATATACTATAGGGTTTTGTGACCAAGCAACTTTATGATCTTCATCGTGTGATGAATAGAAGAACTTTGTAGTCAACATCCTTCTCAAGTTGGTGATCAAGTCGCGTACTGGGATCCGCGCAATTGGTTAGTCATGTATTGGGAACTGTGCACTGAAAAGGAGAGATTGTCATTACATAATAAGTCCAATTGGGTATTGGGGTAAGGGTTCAACTGTAGGTTGGTATAAGGTACTAACCTTTACTTGTAACCGTTTGTTT
This sequence comes from Quercus ilex subsp. ballota, assembly GCA_032727855.1. Taxonomy (NCBI): domain Eukaryota; kingdom Viridiplantae; phylum Streptophyta; class Magnoliopsida; order Fagales; family Fagaceae; genus Quercus; species Quercus ilex. The sequence goes on from CM064909.1 coordinate 36,103,147, forward strand.
TGATAATAATGGATTCTCAGGAGTGGTAACCTTAAAATCACTTGGTGGGGTTTTTGCCGTATAAATTTTTCCTATTCGTAAACAAATCACCGTGTCAATTTATTTTCCGCTGCATACTTAGTTTAATTGGTGATTTGTTTGTGCTACCATGCATTTTACATGTTAATTTGATTAATTAATAAACTTGACTAATTAATTAATTAATTCATCACAAGAGGTCATTACATTCTTGGCCTATCAAGTGGTATCAGAGTAGGTACACTCTGATTAGGTTTTGATCTTTGCCGTGTGATCTATTGACCCCTGTTTGTCATGGATATAGGACAATCTCTTATTATACCTCATTTATTTGATGGCACTAACTATGGATACTGGAAAGTACGCATGAGAGCTTTCTTGCAGTCTTTAGATGAGAAAGTGTGGCAAGTTGTGGAGATAGGCTGGACCAAGCCTATGGAAGCGCCAGCCGACTAGGATGAAGCTAAGATTAAGGCGGCAAACTTCAACAGTAGGGCATTGAATGCTCTATTCAGTACAGTCACGAATGAGGAATTCAAGAAGATATCCTCTACTGAAACTGCTAGGGAAGCATGGACCATTCTCTAGACAACCTATGAAGGAACCAAGGCTGTCAAGGATTTAAAGCTTCAGAGGCTCACTACAAGCTTTGAAGAGATCAAGATGGAGGAGGATGAGTCGTTCGATGAGTTTTATGTGAAGCTCAAGGACGTAGTGAACTCAGCTTTTAATCTTGGGGAAACTATTCCTGAACCCAAGATTGTGAGAAAGGTGCTCAGATTTCTACTCGAGAGATTTCATGCCAAGATCACCGCCATTGATGAATCAAAGGATATTGACAAAATTTCTTTGACATAGCTGGTTGGCAATCTGCAGACCTATGGGTTGGGTTTGTCTAGGATCGAAAAATCGAGCAAGAACAAGAGCATGACATTAAAGGCCAAAAGCAGTGATACTGATAAATCTTCTGATGATGAAGATTCTAAGATGAAGTCCTACATCACCAGGCAATTCAAGAAGTTCATGAAGAATGCCAATGTAAAAGGCTTCAACAAGGACCATAGGCAATCCAATTCCTCATAGTCCAAGAGCCAAGATAAAAGGAAAAAGGATGCTAGGGATGGCGGTTAGTACATTGTTCCCTTAGGACCAAAGTGCTTTGGGTGTTAAGGTTTCGGTCATATGAAACAAGAGTGCCCTACTTATCTTAAGACTATTGGAAAAAGCAAGGCACTTGCCGCTACCTTGAGTAACACTGAACTTGAGGATGACTCTGATAATGAGGATGATGGAATCTTAAATGCCTTCATTGCCACTATAAATCCTATTGAGGGGATTGTTGAAGATGTGGATGAAGAAGAGGAATTGGTGGAATCTAAGTTTGAGAAGATGGATGAACAAGATGACATCCACACAGCCTATGCAAAGTTATACAAGGTCTTAGAAAAGCATGAGAAGTTGTATAGGTTGGCCACCAAGAAGTTTAGTGATGTGGAGCTTGAGCGAGAAGAAATCTTTACAAAGTTTGATAAAGTAAATCAGATTATTGGAGCACTGAGATTTAAGAATAATTTCCTAGCTGAGAAGACCAAGAAGCTTGAGGCATAACTGTTCCAAGTCAGAGCTCAACTGGAAAGGACTTTAAGTGCTAAGCTCGATGAGATGCTCAGTCTTCAGAAATCTGCTTCCGATCGAATCGGTTTAGGGTATGACTTTTCTTCTCCTAGTATTGCTTATACTAGTACTACTGTTTTTGTTCCTCCTGCTAATAATGTTGAAACTAAGAACAATGATGTTAAAAATGAATTAGCTAGTGAGAACGTAGACAAAGATAAATCTATCTTAGGAGCACCCCCTAAGAGATTAATAACTCTAGGGCTAAGAAGGGAAATAATCAAAAGCCTAAATAGAAAAAGGAACATTTCTATCATCACTGTGGCGCAGCTGGACATACTCGACCTAATTGTTATAAGTGGTTAGTCACTCAACAGAGTAACAGCATGATCACGTCGGGAAACCAGAATCAGCTTCCATCCTCTTTTGCTCATCTTGGAGATCTTCTTAAAGCCCTCATGTTCCTTTCAAACTTGAATGGTTTTAATTCTTTCCCCTTACTGCCGGATCAAGGGTTTGCTAAAAGGAAAGGTTCTTCCAAGGTGTAGAAGGAAAAAGGCTCCAAGTGATTTAGTCATTTTTTTTTCTCTCTCTTTCCTTCTTGTTTTTGTTTTGCATTACTTATGTGTTTTGCTTTCTAGTTTTGAGTCAATCTAGTTTTATGCATTGCTTTGTCTTGTTTAACATGTTTTTGTTTGGTTACTTTTCAGTTTTGTTTTATTTTGTTTTTCATATAAAAATTAAAAAAAAAATGAAAAATACAAAAAAAGTGTGTGTTTGTATACATTGGTACTTGTGTACCTTGGATGGCCATTGAAACAAAGTTTTCTAAACTTTTCATCTCTTGTAGCTTAGATGAGCATCTCTATGCACAACTAAGCAAGTGAGCTTTATGGCTCGTGTTTGTGATGAGTAAGATTAAGTAATCACTTGTACTTAACACTCGTATCATTCTTTTTGATGGAAAGGACTAGAAAATCCTAAGAGAAAGACATAAATAACTATCTCACTATTGTTGCCCGCCAATTATAAAATGACATTTGTATGCTTCAGCATAGCAAAAGTGGAATGTAATAAGCTTAACATCATTGAGTATTTCTTTTCTCTCTCTTATATGCCCATGCATGATTTGCTTAAAAGAAAAATATGCAAAGAAAATAAAAGAAAAAAGATCAAAATGCTTTATATATGATTGCAAGCGTGTATTCTAGGAGATGTGGGAGTTATAGGATGTAACTCGAAAGTGATAGTCCCCATCAAACAATTATGATTGTGTGTGAGTTAAAGTAATTTTCTCATATCTCAAATCGTCATAACATGTACACACTTATGCAATCTTGCGATGTTTTTCACACATTATACGCAATATTCTTTGCTACTTTTGATACATGTGCAGGTACAATATGATTTGACCATCACAAGGAATACTTGTGTTTATGTATACTCACTAAACTGTCTTGACTTGTTTTTGAAATATAAAATTGGTTAGACTTGTTGTGTGTGTGTGTGTGTGTGTGTGTTTTGGATCTAAATGCCCATCATTTTTACTGTTGAAAGATGTTTTTGAGAGCTTAAAATATTGTTTGGATTAGTGTTTGAGTAGCATACTTGATTGCATTCATATATGTGTTTTTCTCTTCTTTGAAAAACTGTTTTTAAGCAATCTCGATACCTTTCAACAGATAAGCTATCTATCGAGACCTTTCAACTTTTTTTTATCGCATTCTCGATAGCTAGGTTGATCAATCGAGAAACTTTCTGTCTCCTCGATAGTTGCTCGATAGCTACCTCGATCCATTGAGCTTCCTTGTGTTGAAAACCTCTCGTTAGATCCTCGATAGCAGGTTCGACAGTTGGAACACGCGTTTTTAAACTTCAATAACTTCTCGACAGCACTCGATCGATCGAGCTTTATGAGATTTCTATTTAAGGAGGCATCGCGGTTTCAAATCTCATTCCCTCGATCTCTCTCGACAAATTTCAAGCTTTTCACCTCCCAAACTCACTTTTCTCTCTCTAAACCTTCACTTCATGCGATTTTTGGCCTATTCTTGCCTCTAATCACTTGGTATGTTCTCTCTATCTCTCATTCTTCATGCATTTCATGCATTTAGATTTAGGTTTAGGGTTGTTTGAAAATTTTTTGGGTTTTTCAAAATTTATGAAGGTTTTGTGCAATTTTTGGGATGGGTGTTGCTTAAATCAGTTTAAAACCTCATGTATTGCATCACACTCGCATCATAACAATGTTTCATGCATTTAGATGTGTGTTTACTTTGTTGCTATGTTGTGTGCTGGTAGGTTTGGATTGGGCTGAGCCCATGATGCATTTAAATTTGCATGTCACATGTTCATGCATTTTCATGCATACGTACCTTCCTACTTTTATCATTTGATATTAAAACTGCTTGGTACTCTTCTGATTGTCTCCCTCTCTTTCTTTCTTTCTCTCCCTTTTACGTTAGTTATGTCATGGCACCTAAATGTAAGTCCATTCCATCTCGGAACCCTTTTCATTCTGGGGCATCTTCTTCTTCTTCTCCATCTGACCCCACTCCTTCTCATGTCCGGTTCCATGATGAGAAGGCCAAATTGGACTTCTTGGAAAACTTTTCACGACGCAGCATTCATTTTGAATGCCAAGTCATTCTGTCAGACTTCTCTGACATTGACCTACCCACTATCATCCACAATAGGGGTTGGGAGTCACTTTGTGGCGTCCTGGTCACATGCCCTTTCGTGATCATACAGGAATTCTACTCCAATATGCATAGATTTGATTACTCTCTACCTCAGTTTTCTACTCGCGTTCGAGGTATATGCATGGTAATTACTCCAAAGATTGTTTCCGAGGTACTACACGTGCCTAGGGTAACACATCTTGACTACCCTAGCTATGTGCGTCTAAGGACAGTGTCCAAAGACAAACTCACGTCTCTATTCTGTGAGACACCATCATCTTGAGGTGACCGTCAAAACACCCCTTGCTTGGCCTTTGTTAAAGGTCCAAGATTCCTAAACATGGTGATGACATTTGTTCTTCATCCATTGTCTCACTATAACACTATCACAGAGCCTCGTGCTCGATTTTTGTTGTCACTCATTGAGGATATCTCTATTGACTTCCCTTCACACTTTATACTCTCCCTTAAAGATGTCTATAAGGACACGGCGACTCGTGATAAGCTCATTTTTCCTTTCGTTATCACGAGACTCCTTCGCCACTTTTCTGTCTCCCATCCTGAGTCTCCCCACTTCTTGTATATGTGTGCCATTGACGCCGCTATCGTGAAACGAAGTCTTGCACAGCTTCACTTGAGGCAGCCCCAGACGCAGACAGCTCCATCCACCTCCGCTCCTTCTTCTTCAGCGGGTGGAGTGACACTTGAGGGCATCATGGCATAGCTTATGCACATGGATGTTTGCCTTGACACTCTCAGCGATGAATTGTGTTAGGTAAACACCCGTGTCGGTCGTATTGCGTGATGACAGGCTATGATGGGTGGTTTCATAGTGGCTTTCTCTCCATCTTTGCCAACCTCTGAGGACGAGAGTGACAATGGCTCCAGCAGTGCTGATGATGCTGAGGATGATGATGATGACTCGCCTAGTGATGATGAGAAGTCTACTTGATTTACTTGCCTTTTGTCACTCATGACAAAAATGGGGAGTAGTTTTGAGATGAGAGTAATCATACTCTTAGGGGGAAAGTTAGTTTAGGAGATAGGGGGAGTGTATATTGAGGGATGTAGTGAGGACTTGTTTGTATCTTTTTCTTTTCTCTCTATTTTAGATACATTATATCTTGTATATTGGTCTTGTGACCATTTTGACATACATTGTACTTATATTTGGTTTATATATATTGATGTATGTTCTTTCACCTATCTCTCCATATGTTGTTTCTTTTCTCTCTTTATGCACATGCTTCTTATATAATGAATGCAATCTATTATTTCTGTTTCACACTAAGATGCCTTGATGAGTTTTGTTTAAAGTGTTTTAGAAATACAGGTTGTCAAAGTCTTCTTGCCATAAACTCTCTTCTTGCAAAGTTTTTCAAGAGTTTGTGTTAGGATAGATTTTATTGTATTCAACAAGTGAGTATGAGTTGAGTGATTTATGACTTCTCTTATATGTTCATTTGTTTGTTGTGGTTTTGTCACGGATTGCCAAAGGGGGAGATTGTTAGGACATATGTGATTCAATGTTAGGAACATATGTCACTATTTTATGTAATTGGCTAATCCTTTAACAAAACGCACTTTACTTATAATTGGGTAGATCTAGGATGTGTTTAATACTTCAAGAAACAAGGTTTCAAGTTCAAGTGTTAAAGCCATGCAAGTCTGTCCAAGAATCAAGTGAATAAGTGTTGTTCATTAAAGCTTGACAACTACTATCTATCGAGGTTTAAGAGAGCTGTTTTAGCCCGAGGCTCGACAACTGCTCGACAAATAGGATATCTATCGAGATTTATGAAGTTCAGTTTTTCAGAGCTAATTTTCATCCAATCCGAGAATGTATGTTGGGCTTTCTTTTCTCACAACTCTAAACATATATAAGGATTATTTTGAGGGCCGTAAAAGGTTATGCACAGTTGCACAAGAGCACAATTCCACAAGTGTGAAGAAAAGTGTGACAAGAAAGCTAGTTTGCCCTAGTTCTTCTTTCTCTTCAAGAAGTTGCTATGTTTGTACATCATAGGGTTTTGTGACCAAGCAACTTCATGATTTTCATCTTGTGATGAACAGAAGAACTTTGCAGCTAACATTCTTCTCAAGTTGGTGATCAAGTCGCGCCCTGGGATCTGCGCAATTAGTTAGTCACGTACTGGGAGCGTGTATTGAAAAGGAGAGATTGTCACTACAGAACAAGTCGAAATAGGTATTGGGGTAAGGGTTCAACTGTAGGTTGGTATAAGGTACTGAGATTCCTTTGCTCGTAACCGCTTGTTTTGATATTAGTGGATTCTTGAGAATGGTGACCTTAAAATCACTCGGTGGGGTTTTTGCCGGGTAGGGTTTTCCCCATTTGTAAACAAATCTCTGTTTCAATTTATTTTTCGTTGCATACTTAGTTTAATTGGTGATTTGTTTGTTCTACCACGCATTTTGCATATTAATTTGATTAATTAATAAACTTGGTTAATTAATCAATTAATTCATCACAAGGGGTCATTACATTCTTGGCCTATCAGCCATGATTGCCCTCATGTAGCCAAACCACCGCAAAAATGGTATAAACCATTCAGAAATGCAATTAAAATAAATGTCAATGTTGTGTGTTGTATGTTGAATATTCTGCAATTGCAATTGTTGCTAGAGATTGGAGAGGGGAGTTGGTATTCTCTTGTTCCCAAAGAGAGAACACTAGCTTTCCTCTCCAAGCTGAAGCTGAAGCTATATTATGGGCATTAAGATTGGTAGAGAGATTGGAATTTGAATCCATATGTGTTAAGAGTGACTCCAAAGTTTTTGTTGATGCTCTTGTATCCCCATGTCAAGGTATCCCTTGGAGAATAAATTGTATCAACTATGATATATCTGCTTTGTTGCCTCAATTCCCAAATTGCTTTGTTCAATGGGTTCCTAGAGTGGCGCATCTCATGCTTTGGCCAAATGAACTTTAAAGAACAATGCATATGACTATTTTGATCTAGCACATGGTCCTTCTTGTTTTTTTTTTTTTAATCTATAGTTAGGGAGGAATTTATTTATCAGCCTTTGTTTTAATTTCCTAGTTTGTAATAAAATCTTTTCATTCCATTAAAAAATGTTTCATTTTGGCATGTAAATTTCATTGATATACTCTTTTTTTGTGGTAATTTACAATATGATTCCCCCAAAAATTTGGCAATGTTTTCAAATTAGACTCTAGATTTTGAAAAGTTTCAATTAAAATCTTAAAATGTTTATTAAATTGTTTCAATTCATTCACTCAAAGTGCCAATGTTAATTAAAAAAAAATCAAGTAAATTACACACATATAGACTTATTTAGATAATAAATGACCTTTTACGTGATGACAAAGTTTAGTTCCAAACTAGTTAGGTATTATCTCCTCTAACCCAAGTGATTTATATAGTTTCTTCAATTGTCACATAGTTAGTTGAAGGAAGATAACTTCGTAACCTAATTAGAGCTAAACTTTTTTCTTTACATGAGCACCAAATGGGGTTTTATACTTTTATTAAAGAAAAAAAAAAGAAAAAAAAAGAAAGAAAATTCACAAGATGCTCACATCGATCTTTGTTTCTCTCTGTTTGATAGGATTTTCTAAGGATCTTTTGCATGATTTTTTAAATATATTTTCTAAGTTTTTTTTTTAGTAAAATGCTATCTGTGTGTCACATGGAAGCACTGTACATTTTATGTCTACATAAGTTATAATTATTAATAACATGATTTTGTCCTGTTATTTATTTATTTTTTTTTTGAGGGGGGAAACCATGGAACTTATTTTATTGAAAAAAACCTAAAGAATCGGCTTGAAGTACATTTTGAAATTGTGGTGGAACTTCCTCCATCCATACTAAAAAATCTGGTATGCGTATGGCATATCTAGCCAGATTATAAGATAAAGCATTACATTCCCTCTTTGTATGAGAGTAACATAATTCATCAAAACTGTGTGACAATCTTTTTGCATCCTCAATTAGTAAACCCAGTGGGATTAGCAACCTTTCCTCCTCCACCAGACTTTTAATAACACTCAAAGAATCTCCTTCCAATATGGCTCGTTTAACTCCTACCTCTAATGCAAATGAGAGAGCAAACCCGGCTGCCAGCGCCTCAATCTCGTTACTGCACAGTTGTTGATGTATCAGCTTTGAGCAAGATGCGATTACTCGGCTCTATGGTCTCTAATCACGACCCTAACACCTATTTCCTTTTCAAGTGGAAAAATTGCACCATCAAAATTAATTTTATAAAATTCTGATGGTGGCGGTCTCCATTGATTTTCCGAGCAACGGACCTGTTGCACCTGTGTAGCTGGGATGATTTGTCTGCTTTGGTAATCATCCAACCAAACCTTTGAGAGGTGGGCAAGCTGGTGAAGTGCGTCTGCTGGCTGGTTAAGTTGAACCCGGTTCCGCTGATTCCATATTGTCCATGCTGTGACAGCAAAGAGCTCGAGATGGTTATTATTTTTTTATCTACCACGATAAAAGCTCTTTGAAGTCCATGTATTGCACTGAACCTCTGTTGCTCCATAGCCCCATATTTGACCACACCGATTCAAGTTCTGTGCATGACCACAAGGCATGCAACGGAGTTTCGGCTGAAGCTTGGCATCTGACATAGAGAGGGTCCGGCGATATTTGCGGCTAAACAAAGCACTCTTTGTGGGCATGGCTTCACGGCAAGCACGCCACATCAGAGTTTTAACCTTTGGTGGAACCTTCATAGACTAAATCTCCCTCCAAAACTGCTTGTCTTCATTTGTCACCTCCCTTGATTCCACAACCAACTCCTCCTCCTCCTTCAAAAATCTATACCCAGTTTTACAACTATATCTTCCATCACAAGAGTAAGGCCAGAATAAGATATCCTCAGATGCTTCCTGGCTTAATGGGATACTCTTTATTATTTCTACTTCTTCAGTATTGAACAGCCCATCTACCATATCTCCATTCCATTGCCTACTACTTGGATCGATTAAGATGTCCACTGTTGCACTTTCAAAATATGCCAAGGGACAAGAGAGTACATGCGGAGGGTGCTTCCTTGGCAGCCAATAGTCTTGCCAAATTCTAATTTTTTTCCCATCGCCCACTCTCCACCTAGCCCCCCTTTGAATAACATCCCTCCCGACAAGTGTACTCCTCCAAGCATAAGATCCCATCCTTGACTCCTTTGCCTCCATAATGGTTGAATTAGGAAAAAACAGGGCCTTGAGGACTTTGTAGAAGAGGGAATTTTGATTATGCAAAAGGCGCCATGCTTGCTTTGCTAATTGGGCGTCATTGAATTTGGCCAAATCCCTAAAGCCCATACCACCTACATCTTTGGACTTAGTCAACTCATCCCATTTAACCCAATGGATCTTCCTTCGATCACCCCTTTGACCCCATCAAAATTTTTTTATCATAGCTTCGATCTCATTACATAGACCCAATGGAATTTTGAAGCATCCCATTATATAAGTGGGAATGGCTTGGATGACTAACTTTATCAACACCTCTCTACTTGCCTGAGAAAGTAGCTTCCCTTCCTAACCTTGGATTTTTCGCCACACCCTCTCCTTGATATAGTTGAAACTTGCTTTTTTCCCTTTTCCCATAAAGGATGGCAGCCCCAAATACTTCTCATAGTGCATGATTTCTGGTACACCCCATGCTTCTTTGATATGATCCTTTATAGCACCATCCATTGCTTTACTAAAGAAAAGCGCCGTCTTGTTCTTATTTATTTTTTGGCCGGAAGCATCTTCATAGACACTCAACATGTTCAACACCTTGCCACACTCCTCCATTGTAGCCCTGCAAAAAAGAAGACTATCATTTGCAAAAAGCAAGTGTGTTAGTTTGGGGCCTCTTCTACAAAGAGAGAAGCCATGGATATCCCCATCCCTTTCTACTTTTTTTATCAACCCATTCAACCCTTCAGTGCAAAGCAAGAAAAGGAAAGCGGAGAGGGGATCGCCTTGTCTTATACCCCTAGTTGGGTGAATCATGCCACATGGTTCTCCGTTCACCAACACTGAGTATGTAACAGTTTTAACACACAACATAATCAAATGTATCCACCTTTCATTGAATCCCATCCTCCACATAATCCCTTCTAAAAAAGCCCATTCCACCCTATCTTAAGCCTTACTCATGTCAAGTTTTACAGCCATATAACTATAGGACCCAGAATTATATCTTTGCAAGCAGTGTAGGGTTTCAAAAGCCACCATTATATTGTCAGATATCAGCCTATCTTTTGTAAAGGCTGATTGGTGTTCAGTAGTGATAGAGGGTAAGACTTTCTTAAAACGGTTGGCTAAAACTTTGGAGAAAATTTTATACAACACGTTACACAAGCTAATAGGACGAAATTGGTGGGCATGTTCAGGGGAATTATTTTTAGGGATCAAAGTGATAAAAGTGTGATTAAGGGATTGTGGGAAGGTACTTGAGTTTAGCCACATCAGGATGGAAGAGGTAACATCATGTCTAACCGTGCCCCACAAGTGTTGGTAGAATAATGGTGGCATCCCATTTGGACCCGGTGCTTTTAGTGGAGCCATTTGATGCAAGGCCACCTCCACTTCATGGACTTCAAATTTTCGGCTCAACAAAGCATTCATTTCATCAGTAATCACATTGGGCACATACTCCAGCACCCTAGAAGCATCCACTTGACCCTTAGAAGTGAAAAGAGAGTGATAGTAGCTTACAAGGACATCAGAAATAACTATTTTTTTAATTATTAATATAATAACTAATTAACTCACACTTTTGATATCTCCCCCACCCACTTACAACACATAGAGGATGGGAAGATCTATACCCTGATTTTATTCATTAGAATACAAGTTATTAGGCTATGACCAGTGACCGCACCATTCAAAGATGGATGGCCCAAAGTAGCTACAAGCTCAATTACTCAATTGCTCGATTTAAATCTGGGAACTTTATTCGAAGGTGGAGGGTTATTAAGGCTCTATAAATAATTAGGTGTTAGGTATATTTATTTTTTAGAAAGGAACAGCAATGATTATTTATTAATTGGTTCACATTACTAGGAAATTAGTTAAGATATGAGTTAGTGGGAGTAGGAAATTGTTGGTATTTGACTATTGACTTGTAATTGGATTGTATTAATAGTGTTATTTGAATTTCATGTTCTACATAAATGATCAGAGAAATTTAACCCAAACTAGGTCGGAGTCAAGATTTCCTCAGTCAAATGCAAAATTTATCTATGTAACATACTATATTTTTTTAAAATACCAGCAAGGGACATTGGGGCTTCTTTTGTCTAGTTGCTGCTTGTGACAACAGGTTTTTATTCCAATTTCTTCTTTTAAAAAAAGGTTTTTATTCCAATTTTGATATGTTAGATTATTATGATAAATTATTGATTGTACCATAAATAATACATTTAACTAAAAATTTAACGTATTGCTCCTGTACTGCTTTCAGGTGTTTTTTACTGTATAGACAAATATTATATATTACAATAAAATAGCCCCTGGTATGGCACGTACGTAGCCTAGCCATGTAAAATGAAAAGTAATATTATGTTCTTACACCGTAAAAATAAAATTAAACAATGAGTTAATGTCATCATTCAACCCATTTTCCTTTCTTTTGTGTGTGTATTTGTTTCTAACAAAAAAAAAAAAAAATGGTATTTGTCCCACGTTGTTTAAAAGAATATGTTATGTATAGTATAAATTGTGACACACTTCCTTAAAAATTATCATAGCTTTTGAATGGAGTTTGTGGTGTGCTTTTGTGTTAGAAGTAAGGGTGTCCACGAGTTGGGTCAGTCCGGGTTTGGGCTCAACCTAGAATCGACCAGATCTTGTCGGGTGGTTGGACGGCGGACCCGCCGCCGATCCTGAAAAATCATGGGTCGAGTCAAATCAGGCTCGTGTGGACAATGCTCAGATCTGACTCCGACTTAAAGACAAAAATCAAAGACCAAACTTGAAACAAATTCCACAAGTCTGAAAGAACAAATCTACATTGAAGAACAAATCTACAAACCCAAATACCAGTAGTCCACAAATCTGAAGAACACAAACAGAGATAAGAGAACTGATAGCAAATCTGAACATGCAAGAGACTGAAACAAAGAAATAAAGAGACAAAATGACTGAAAATCAAACCTAAGAGAGATAATTTCAAATTGGCAATGGTGCGATGGAGGAGAATCACAGATTGAGGAGAATCGTAGATTGATGGAGGTTCGAAGATCTAAAGTTCTAATTTAAAGTTCGATGGTTCGAAAATCTAAAGATCTAAAGTTCTAAAGATCGATGGAGCGAGTTGGCCGTTAAGAGATCGAGAGAGTGAAAGAGTGAGAGAGACCGAGTGAACTCAAAGAACTAAACGGTGAATTGAGATTTGTTAAGTGCTAGGTTATATATCACGGTCGGGTCAGGTGGATCGGATTTTAGAAGGGAAGACCCGCCACTCGACCTGCCGGAATCAATTTGAGATGGCAGGGACTTGTTGTTAACCGGCAGGTTGTCGGGTCGGATGGCGGTTGGTTCGGGTTCGGTCAGTTTGGCTAGGCGGGTCGGGTCTATGGTTTTATTGGACACCCCTAGTTAGAAGTTAGTACCATTTTCCCTTTCCCTTCTGTATGTGTGTGTGTGTTTGTTTCTAAAAAAAAAAAAAAAAGGTAATTGCTCTAGATTACTTAAGAGAGTATGTTATGTGTAGTACAACTTGCCTCACACTCCCTTAAAAGTTACCAAGCATGGCTTTTGAGTAGAGTTTGTGGTGTAGAACCTCTTTCCCTCTCTCTTGTAAAAAAAATACAGACCTAATTATTTATATATTTGCTAGGTATTGATGCATGATGACCTAATTGAAACATTGAAACCTATCATATTAATGGATTTATTTTTTTGATGAAGTATAATAACCATTTTGTTGTTTGTTTTTTTGTTGTTGTTAATCCAACTGTAATTTTTTGTTAAAATTTACATTCAAAGAAAAAAAAAATTTCAGTGCTGTAATATTACTTAGGGTACGTTTCGTACATTGATTGAAAATTACAATAGGAATTGTAATATTTATTATTGAGAATAAATATGTTGTAATGGAATAACTAAACTTATTTATAAGTTTGGTTATGAGTTGTAACATTAGAATAAAAATTAAGATTTATTTTAGGAAATATCTTACTAATACAATTATATTTCCTTTAATTTTTTTTTTTTTTAATTTTGAAAAAGAGATGAGTTATTTTTTATGGTTTTTTATTTTTATAATTTTTGCGTATATATGGCAAGTTTGTTCATTTAGAAATATATTAATTTTAGAAATTATTGCACCTACTAAGAATACCTATTACAACCCTTTTAAAGAGAAATAATTATTCCTTATTTTAAAAAATAGCTATTCATAAGGAATGACTATTCCTTATAATAAAAACAATACCAAACTAAAGAGTAGATAAACCATATGAATAACTATTACATTACAATGTATATTACAGTGTACTAAACATGTCCTTAAAGTTACATTACTTAATAACTTTCATTAGATTAATATGTCACAAATTTCATAGTAGGTATTATTTATTCTCCATATTTTTAACACACATATGGAGTTTCTTGCCAATAGGATGCTATTTACTATTTGATATAGAAGTCCATATTTTATGTACAATTTTAAATTCAAAATTTTGAAATTTAAATATTTGATAAATAATAGATTATATTAAAATTTTGCAAGCAAGTAGAGTATAAGTAAAAAAATGTAACCCAATGTTGGTAATATATATATAACATTGATGGTTAATTATTGTAGTATGTCTATGTATACAATCATTTCACATATTATTTATTGATTTGTGTAATTGTAAGTAGTCGATAAAAAATGATGATCCATATAATTAATGGATAGAATGCATTGATCACTCATAATCACATAAATTAACAAATTTGTGAAGTTGGTTGTACCATTAAGGGTTTGTTTGGGAAAAGTTTATTTAGCTAAAACTGAAATTTTTTTACTGAAAGTATAGAAAAAAAGTTAAAAGTTAGCTGAATAGTACAATAAAATCCATGAATAGTATAAAAAAGAAGCTAAAAACTAATTAAGCTAATCCCAAACAGGATCTAAGTGTGCTCCTAATTTTTCTCCCACTCAAAAATAGAAAAAATTGTGCCCCTAAAATTATTTCAATTTGTCAACCCTTGGTGCAGTAGTCATTCTACGAGTATAAGTGCTTGTGGGGTGTGGGGGGAAAGGGTCGGGGTTCAAATATTCAGGAAGGAGTTTTATATAGATATACACTTAGATTAGGCTAAAATAAAATTTCTATCTTGTATAAAAAAAAAAAAAAAATTAATTAATTAGAAAGTCAAAGTTAAAGCTTATCCAATATATAACGAAATTAGATAGGGAAAAATCTTGAACCACAACTTTTTTTTGCTATAACTTTGACAGGAATTAGTGATAAAAATAATGATACCATATATATCAAAGTTATAGGTAACTTTTGCCTCTAAAAAAAAGTTATAGGCAACTTTGACAAAATTTTGACAAAACAGGAAAAAATAAATGGTAATTCTAGAACAACTCAATTTTTTTTTTTTTAATTGGAAACATATGACTGGATTTCATTAATACGGATAACAGTCCAAGGAGATTACATCATTCAAGATCTGATGTTCAATTAAGGGAGGAGTATCCTCGACCCATATTACACTATCTTTTACATTCATTGCATTCCTAGCTAACAAGTGCGCAGCTTCGTTGGTGTTTCTTCTAGTATGCACAACCTTCCAAGAGTTGAACTGCAGCAGAAACTGCTTCAGGCCTTCGACGATCTTCAGAATGGACAGGGCAGGAGGGTTGGAGCCATTAAAAGCTTGTATAACTTGTTGGGAGTCCCCTTCCACCACAATATCTTTCAGCCCGAGGTCCTAGGCCAAGAAAATACCTGCTTCAGTGGCTTTTGCTTCTGCCTCAAGAGCCCCCAATGGGAATTCTACTTTCTTGCACATTGCTCCCATCATCTGCCCTTGGTCATTTCTAATTACCACCCCAAAACCACAACAGCCCAGGTCGTTGAACACAGTAGCATCTATGTTGACCTTGTATTTTCCTTAAGGAGGGAGAGTCCAACGCTTGAGTCTAGGAGCAGATGGAGTTCCTTTACAGTAGACAGGTATGGAAGAACACACTTTAAGCTTGTATTTTTTAGCTTCCCCTGCAATGGTTTTACCCTGTTTACAAACTCCCCCATGCCGAACTATATTTCTGTTGTTCCACAAACACCATGCCGTGATAGCAAAACCATCCCAATTCATTTCCCCCGGTAGCCCAAAGAGTAGCCAAACCACGTCAAGAAAGTCCTTTGGGGGTTGGATAAGCTTGTCAAGCCTGACTTTTGTTTCAGCCCAGGTTTCCTTAGCAATCAAACATCCCCACAAAACATGGCCAGATGACTCACTTTCACCGCAAAGGTCACACTTGTCCTCTGTTACCACCTTTCGATGTAGCAAGCACTGCTTCGTGGGGAGCCTGTTCCTACAAGCTCTCCACATGAAGTGCTTTATTTTATTTGGGCACTTTAAGTTCCAAACAAGCTTCCAAATCGCTATCATTTTGGAGTTGTCTGAGCAACCTGGGCATTCCTCCCTTCCCTTAAGGTCATCAAGGTATTTAGCAGCAACTCTGTGAGCACTTTTAACAGTGAAGAAGCCGTTTGGAGACTTAGCCCAAACCTGCGAGTTCGATGGGTTTATGGGGCTAATAGGGATGCTAAGGATAGCCTCAGCTTCATAGGGGAGAAAGTTGCGTCTTATCAAGGCAACATCCCACTCCGCTTGTTCCTGCACAATTAGGCTTGCCACTTTCGCCTCACTATCCATTGAGGTTCTTGGAGTTATTATTCTACCTGATTCCATGGAGGGGATCCATTTCTCACCCCATATCTTAATGTTTCTCCCATCACCAACAACCCACTTGGTCCCCTCCTTAATCACTGGTATGGTAGCCACCATGCTTCTCCATATGTAGGAAGGGTTTTTCCCCACTTGAGCATCCATAAAAGAGGAGTTCGCAAAATACTTTGCTTTAAGAACTCTGTGGGTCAAAGAGTTTGGGCTTTGCTGTATCCTCCAGCCCTGCTTGGCTAAGAGGGCAAGGTTAAAGGCTCTTAAGTCCCTAAAACCCAACCCCCCCTGTGCCTTTGGTTTGCACAGCTTTTGCCATGATACCCAAGCAATCTTTCTTGCTTTATCTTTCTTCCCCACTAAAAGCCACTCACCATTGAAGCTATATCAGAGCAAAGAGAGTCCAGAAGCTTGAAACAATTCATGGTATATGTTGGTGTGGCTTGCGCCACTGCCTTTATAAGGATTTCCTTACCAACGTTGGACAACAACCTCCCTTTCCAACCTGCTATCTTCCTTCCCACTTGGTCTTTAATATGATTAAAGGCCTTTCTCTTGCCTCTTCCAACCATTGGGGGTAATCCCAAGTACTTTTCATGTTGTTTGACAATCTGGGCTCCGAAGGTATCCTTCACAAAATTCTGAACATCTTCCTTTGTATTCTTGCTGAAAAATAGCATGGTTTTTTCCCTATTCAGCTTTTACCCCGACTCCTTTTCATAGACTTCCAATACCGAGGCCACTTGTCTGCACTCCTCCATAGTTGCTCTACAAAAAATGATGCAATCATCCGCAAAAAATAGGTGCGAAATTGAAGGGGCAAGTCTGCTCACAGCCACCCCTTTTATCAACCCCATGGCTTCCTTCTTCCTAAGCAGTGTATTCAACCCCTCGGCGCACAATAAGAACAAATACGGGGAAATGGGATCCCCTTGGCTTTCTTATTCAGGAATGAGTTTCATATATATATATACTTAGATTAGGCTAAAATAAAATTTATATCTTGTATAAGAAAAAAAAAATTAATTGGAAAGTCAAAGTTAAAGCTTATCCAATATATAACGAAATTAGATAGGGAAAAGTCTAGAACCACAACTTTTTTTTGCTATAACTTTGATAGGAATTAGTGATAAAAATAATGATACCATCTGTATCAAAGTTATAGATAACTTTTGCCTCTAAAAAAAAGTTATAGGTAACTTTGACAAAATTTTGACAATACAGGAAAAAATAAATGGTAATTCTAGAACAACTCAATTAGGGACGAGTAACTTCTCAATATATATATATATATATATATGTGTGTGTGTGTGTGTGTGTGTCATGCTAACGAATGTCCTTAGGGCACTTATTAATAATACATTTTAGAAAAATTTTGATACTACTTTTATGGAAAATGAAAAAAGTTGTCAAAATATTAATTACTTTTTTTTTCATTTCCCATAAAAATTTTCTTTAAATAGATTATTAATCAATGCCTAAGAGACTCGTTAGCATTTCTCTATATATATATATAGAGAGAGAGAGAGAGAGAGAGAGAGAGAGAGAGAGAGAGAGAGAGAGAGAGGTGAGTAGGGCCAAATTTTCAAAGCAATAATCATCAAGGGGCTAAACTAGTAAATTGAACAATTGCCCTGTGTATTTATAAAAGGATAGTTTCCATTGCGTTTTCTCAAGTCTCAACCTGTCAGCATTTAAACCATTCGGTTCATCCACCGTTTACTCAATCTTTATAAAAATTTTCTTAGCATAAAAACACATTCATTTATTTCCTTTTATCTATCCTGGAAGATCACAACAAATTAAGTACACAGAAGAGTCCCACAAAACTTTTCTTGGGTGCAAAATGGAAATGAAAAGAAAATAAAGTTGGTAGTTGGGCATTAACAGTTTCTTACTTACATCTGAGTTTTGTCAAAGAAAGATCCAGGTTAGTTATCTCTATCTTTGTTTTGGATGCTAAGAAAATTATCCATGAAAATGCAATAACACTGGTCGTAGTGCTTTCTTGGTTTCTTCTTTTTGTTGTTTTTTTTTTTTTTTTGAATCTCTGTTTTTTGATGAAATTCATACCCTTCATGTGATTTTATCGTAAATTTTAATGTTTTCTAGTTTGTTTTCAATTGGGTATCTCTGGAAACTGGAGTTTTCTGAATTGGAAAAGTTTTCTTGTCCATTTTCGTATTGAAATTTGAAAGGACACTATTTTACAGTAGAAGTTGTAAATTCATCGGAGGTACAGGGACATTGTCGTCTTTTGGGCATGGCGCTTTTTTTTTTTTTTTTTTTTTTTTTTTGAGTAAAGATTTTTTTCAGCATTGGTTGCGTAGATTTCATGTTAAAAAGTCTATAGATTTTTTTTTAAAAGAAACAAGTCTAGAGATAGAGTTACCTAAACAATGTCTTGATTGGATACGGCATATGATTGAAAATTGAAAATTAAAAATATTGTAATAAAATATTTTTAAATGTGTAAATAGTGATATGAGATCCATTTTAATAAAAGTTTTGCTAAAAAAAAGAGGTTTATGGGTCCCGTGAACAGTGTACGAAACCTACGTGCAAAATGCTGGACGCTTGCCATTATCCAAACGTTCACTTATTGGTATATGTAAAAAAAAAAGGACGAAATTTAGTTACAATAACTTAAGTGTTTTTTTAGGTCCTCTAAAAAAAATATATATGCCAGAATCTTAAAAGGGAAATCTAAGGATCGGCACCTAAGTACTGTGTCAATATTTAATACTATACCCATAACTTTGTAACGAGTTTGTTGTCGTACACCATGAGTGGAGGAGAAAAAGTGGTGATAATAGGCAGTCAATTACAAGTTTGAATGGAGTTTATATAAGGAGTGGTCTTAGATTACTTAATAAGTTAAAGCATTCACAGTTAAACATCTAAAATATTTATTTTTTAGCAACTTAAAATACTACTTTATCTATTTTAACACATCATTTTATAATACATACAACATCAAATGTGTTATTCTAAAACAATAAATAATATCCATAACTATCAACATATTAAAATATTATTTTTTTTAACAACCCACATTTATTTATTTATTTTGAGTTTGCTACATCGAGTTGTTAGAGATAACAGTGATCAGCTTAAAGTCAAATATTTTGATTATAGCTTCTTTGCTGTAGAAACAATTTTGGGGAATTGGTTGCCTTGTTGGGGATGCTCTTAATAGGTTTGAACGGAGTTTTTTTTTTTCTTCCTAATGCTAAAAGACAATAATGCCACGATCCATGCACGAAATTGCTAATGTCCTTTTCAATTGGCTTAATGCAATTAAGAATTCCAGTCTCTATAGAGTATAGACTATTGATGATAGTCAATTCCAATCAGCTGCGCACTTTCCACGAAAGATCGAGATTATCTGGAATCGAATTTTCTCCAATACAGTACAATTCTACTATGTTTTATTCCAATATTAACAGTAGCGGTGACTTGAAATTACGATTTTTGGGAATATATATATATATATATATATGAAGTGTGTATACAGTTGTGTTGTGTGTAATAGACGGTACCCTTTTTATTCCGAGAAATATTGGTTTGGTATGGTAGCTAGAAATGCAAGAAGAAGTGGTAGATATTTTGGATTATTGGAAGTCTCTTCAATAGCCGCGTAGACATTTTTGCCTTGGTGGTGGCCCGGCCTGGTGGGTGAGTGTAAGAGGCGCTTTTGATGACCACTGGCAAAAGATATTTTTTGTGTTACATTGGTCTTTCTTTTTTTTCAAAGTCCTCCGAGTTTTGATTGTGATGTGAAGTATGGAAACTAGAATCTTTTATTCTTCTTTTTGTTCTTATATTTTTATCTTTTTTTTTTTTTTTTTTTTTTTTTTTCCATCTTCTCAAGATCCTAAAAATAGATAGGGTATTTTTAGACGGGAATCTTCACTTATTTAGTACTTAAAAAAAATTAATATTTATGCACCAAATTCATTATTGTATAAATACGTGACAAGTATTTGACACTTGTTCATATCTTAATAGATCTAATACGCAATAACACTGAACTCAAGTTGGTTCCCAAATTATGTTGTTTTAAATGTGTTCATGTGCTTGGAGTTGGATCACTACTTGGCAACATGATGGATGCACCTTCCTAGTTCCTATACACTTGGCACTTCTACCACGTGTTTGTGATATTTAGCAGAGATGTAATCAAACCAGTAATAATTATACAGCACGTATTAAAAATTATTTGTCGTGTATTCATCTCTCACAACATGTGTGAGGTGCAGGAATATTCACACATATATATGTACCATATATGAATCTTACGACATGTGAGATGTAGTTGTGTATCCACATGTTATGAATGAGTGTCATACGACATGTGAAATGTAGTTGTGTATGCACAGAGAATGACAAAATGCCTTCTCTTACACGACGGTCTCTTTGATCTACATAGATACTGGCGACTTTATAGCCCCCCCTTGGACTTGGTTTCACATGACAAAATCTTGGGGCACCCAAGCCGGAATTGACTTTTTGCCGAATTTTTTTGGATGAGTTTAAAGAGAAGGAGTGCTTAGGCACTTTTACAAGCGTTTGGGAACATGACTATTCAAAGTGCTGACTTGATGCTAATTGCAAACTTTCAGAAAAGTTACTGGAAGTTTGATTAAACCCACCATACCATTACTATGTTGAATAATGCTATGTACACACAAAAAAAAAAAAAAAAAAAAAAAAAAAAAATTAATTAACAATATTTTTCACAATAGTTGAGTAAGCAAATTTTTACTCATTCCCATTTGTGCCCACCAATAACATCACTAATAATTTGCCATTAGGTGTCAATTTTTGGTGTCCGTATTTCTAACCCATGTTACTTAAATCTGCAGACAAGTTTGTGGTGTCAGTAATTTTCTCTTTTGTTAACAAGTGTTTGGACATCTGTATTCCTTTCCGATGTATATTATTTAGAATTCTTCAGTTGGACTTAAAAAAAGGAATAGCTAATCTGATATATGACTCGCATAAAGCAGGAACTGAAGTGAGAACCTCTGCATAGTTTGTTTTGCTGCAAAGTAAAAATGGCCACAAATGCTAGTGCATGTCCGGCAGCCATGCAGGCTACATCAAATGGGTTGTTCCAAGGGGATAATCCTCTTCATTTTTCACTCCCTCTTGCCATCGTGCAGATATGTCTTGTGGTTGCACTCACACGTATTCTTGCTTTTCTTTTGAGGCCATTAAGACAGCCTCGTGTGATTGCAGAGATTGTGGTAAGTCCCTCTTCTTTTCTTATTCTTTATTGGTGTGTTTTTATATTTTCATATGATAATGACTTGCAGCTTTTGTTTAGTTTATTACACATTAACAATAATGATTTAGATACGTATCATAAGTCATAACTATGCACTTATTCCAAGTTTTCCTTAAATTATATAGGGTTGGCATTAAATAATACTATGCTGTCATGACTTCCACCTCGGAATCTAGTACTATTTGCTTTTATTTTATTGAAATTTTTATCTGTAATCTTGCTCAATCTCTTTGTTTAATCAGGTTTGGGAGCATAATCTTTGAGTCACAGGGTTTGCCAATGCGTATTGGTATTTCCTACAATAAAAAATGTTTCAAATAAGGACAGTTACATGTGTATCAGAATTATTCTTGGAATTGATTCCGAGTAAAAATTCTAAAAAAGTATCAGCTAGGGGGGTTATCTAATTTTGGGTATAGTTACTTAAATTTAGTATTGCAAACTGTGGAGTGTAAACTCAAAAAATGGACGCTGTATTTGAGTCATTGATGAAAGGAATTCTATATTAGAACCAAGTGGTATTGTTTACTCTGCCTCATAGTTGAGGTAGCAGATAAGGGCTTAGTGAAGTTAAATTCCTGAACTTTGTAGTAATTGTTATATCTCCAGCAACTTCCAATATCTTCATCTGTAATTTAAGAAAAACTGGATTTCAAACATGGGTCTAGGAACTTCACAACACTATTAGTGCTTTATGCATAATCCACTGGTAACAGTTTTTGTTGCATTCCAATATGAAATAATTTTTTTTTTTTGTTGGCACTTGATTATAACCAAGTCTGTCTCATCAAACTATACCTATTCCAGAATCTCTTACTTAATTCAAATTTACAGACGTGCTCGGCTTAAGGTTGTAACTTAGCTTCAACTAATGCGATTCAGTATCATTTCCTATAATTTCTTAAAATGTCTGCATCTTCATTTCCAGGAGAGAGTTTGATTTTTGTTGCTTTTGTTGGCAGGGTGGAATATTACTTGGTCCGTCTGCTCTAGGTCGCAACCAGGACTATCTAAATGCAATTTTTCCATCTAGAAGCCTCACAGTGTTGGATACTTTAGCCAATCTTGGTCTGCTCTTCTTTTTATTTCTTATAGGCCTAGAGTTAGACCCAAGGTCAATTCGTCGGACTGGAAAGAAAGCTTTATGCATAGCCATGGCGGGAATCAGCTTTCCCTTTGCATTAGGAATTGGATCATCATTTGTCCTCAAAGGAAGTATTTCCAAAGGTGTAGATGGACCCCCATTTCTTGTATTCATGGGGGTCGCCCTTTCTATTACCGCCTTCCCTGTCTTGGCCAGAATTTTGGCTGAACTAAAGCTATTAACCACTGATGTTGGCCGAATGGCCATGTCAGCAGCAGCAGTCAATGATGTGGCTGCATGGATTCTACTTGCTCTCGCCATTGCCCTCTCTGGTACTGGCCGCTCTCCTCTTGTTTCATTATGGGTTTTCTTGTGTGGAGCTGGTTTTGTTCTATGTTTGTCATTCATTGTCCCTCCTATCTTTAAATGGATGGCACAGCGTTGCCCTGAGGGTGAGCCAGTTGACGAGTTGTATGTATGTGCTACTTTAGCTGCAGTTTTGGCAGCTGGGTTTGTCACTGATGCTATTGGAATTCATGCCCTCTTTGGTGCATTTGTCATGGGAGTTCTTGTCCCAAAGGAAGGGCCATTCGCAGGTGCTCTTGTGGAAAAAGTTGAGGATCTTGTATCTGGTCTCTTCCTTCCGTTGTACTTCGTCTCAAGTGGATTGAAAACCAATATAACTACAATTCGAGGACCTCAGTCATGGGGTCTTCTTGTTTTAGTCATTTTTACAGCATGTTTTGGGAAGATTGTTGGTACTGTAGTTGTCTCCCTTCTTTGCAAAGTGCCTGTTCAGGAGGCTGTAGCTTTGGGGATCCTGATGAATACTAAAGGCTTGGTGGAACTCATTGTCCTCAACATTGGCAAAGACAGAAAGGTAACTCTAATATTTTGCATTTCAAACAAAAAAAGGAAGAAATTAATCTATTAGATTTATTTGGATTTTATGTACTACATGATCTTAATAGATGATTGTTATTACAGGTATTGAATGATCAAACATTTGCTATCATGGTTCTGATGGCTATCTTCACAACCTTTATTACGACACCTTTAGTTATGGCAGTATATAAGCCAGCTAAAAGAATGAGTAAGGCCTTTCACAAGTATAGAACAATTGAGAGAAATGATTCAAATGCTCAACTTCGGATTTTGGCCTGTTTCCACAGTACTACAAACATCCCCGCGATGATTAATCTCATTGAGGCTTCACGTGGGACTGAAAAGAAGGAAGGACTTTGTGTGTATGCATTGCATCTCATGGAGCTAACTGAGAGGCCATCTGCAATTCTGATGGTCCACAAGGCAAGAAAGAATGGGCTACCCTTTTGGAATAAGGGGCGGCATTCAGATCACAATCAAATTGTTGTAGCTTTTGAGGCCTTCCAGCAGCTAAGCCGAGTGTCCATTCGCCCAATGACAGCAATATCTCCAATGACTAACATTCACGAGGACATATGCACGAGTGCTGAGAGTAAAGGGGCATCAATGATAATTCTCCCATTCCACAAACATCAGAGGTTTGATGGAGCATTGGAGACAACTCGAAATGATTATCGTTGGGTTAACCGGAGAGTTCTTGAGCATGCACCATGCTCTGTGGGGATCTTGGTGGACCGTGGACTTGGTGGAAGCACCCATGTATCTGCAAGCAATGTTTGTTCAACCTTAACTGTCTTATTCTTTGGGGGTGGTGATGATCGCGAAGCCCTTGCCTATGGGGCTCGAATGGCTGAACACCCTGGTATTAGTTTAACAGTCATTCACTTCATATTAAGCCCTGAGATTGCACAAGAGGTTGTTAATGTTAAAGTTAATATTGGTGAAACCTCCAATACTTCAGAAGGATCTGGAGATGAAAAGTTTCTTGTTGAATTCAAACAAAATTTTTTAAGGGACAGCTCAATCAAATTTGAAGAGAGAGTTGTGAGAAATGCTGCAGAAACTATTGATGTCATTTTAGAATATAGTCGATGTGATCTGTTTTTGGTCGGTAGAATGCATGAGGTTACTACTTTGAATGTGAAGAGTGATTGCCTTGAACTGGGCCAAGTTGGTAGCTTGTTGACTTCTCCTGATTTCTCAACATCAGCATCAGTATTGGTGGTGCAACAGTATCATAACCAGAGAGTTTCAAATTTAGGGTCTTCTAAGAGGGTAGTAATATTACCGGATGAAGATACAGATGTGTTGCCTGAGGAAGATTTGGAATCTAAATGATTAACTTTCTTTGATCTATTAATGTACAGAAAGAAAAAACAAAATTTTTTTGTACATTCTTTAGCTTTCCACAGTTGTCACAGTTTATACTTCGGAATTTGTCTCCTACGTGTCTGGTTTATTTAACACTTCCCCACAAAAAAAAAAAAATGTTGTTACTTTGTTTACCTTGAAGATGCACCAAACAAGTGGCCAATCTAAAGATAGGCTCCTCTCTCTAGCAACCTATGCTCAATTTCTAAGGGTTCCATTACAACTAAAGGATGTAGCAGTTTTATTTTTCTAGGTGAAATAGAATTTTTAGTAGGATTTTATTTTTTTTTTTTTTAAATTATTGTAAGGAGAAGAAGTAAATGAAGTTCCTACAAGTAAGGGAGTCAATTTTAAATTAGACGAAGTTACGGATTGATTAAGGAAATGAAATATTTCTATAGTAATTAATAATGGTGTACCATTTCAGGGTTACTGTTATATATATATATATATATATATATATTTGTTTTATATAGCAAATGAGTCATGTTTAAGCCAAAGTTAAAACTCGACCATTAAATGAGCCAAATTTAATAATGTTTTTGTAAATAAGCTCATGAGTTTGAATGTCAATTTAAAAATATATATGATATTATATATTTATATATATACATATATAAAAATATGTTGATAGAGTGCATTTCTACTCATGGAGGGGTGGATTTTCACTAGATTTCATAAGTGGAATAAAGACAATGTTGTTTTCAAGTCTTTGTCTCTGGGGCTGTTCTACATAGAGTTCAGGGTAGTCACAAGACCAGCCTGACCTGGAAAAAAAAAATTTATTATGTATAAATTTTAAAAATTTATAATTTTTTATCCTTAAAAAAACTTTGTGACCACCCTAAATTTTTTAAGGCCCAACATAATTAAATTTTAGACAAAATTTGGCAATAAGCTTGGTTGAAGACTAAGGCTACAACTCTATTCAATATATATATATATATATATATATATATTTTTTTTTTTATTGAATGTAAAATTTAAAAAATCTACCATTTAATTACATTTTCTTCTTAAATCCTCCATACTTGCAAAATTTCAAGAAGATAAAAGTTCAATAGCTATGTCGTCTCAAATATTTAAATTTCAAGTTTTTGTAGTCTAAAATTCTGCATAAAAAATAATTTTATGAATTGAATGGTAAATAACATCTAATTAGCATGAAATTTTGACGTGTTTTAAGAACATAGAGAACATACAATTCATTAATTAGATTTTCAAAATATGTAACAATGTTAATTCATTTAGTGAGAGTGACTACAACTAAGTTTGTAGCCAAATTGTGTTCTTAAATTTTGGTCTCCCTTAACAATATATTAGATCCTTACAAATAAAAAGACAAAGTCCAAGAAAATTTTTATTAAACTAAACTTCTGAAGAGATGTAGCTTGCAACATTGATAATGAGATTATCATGTAACGATTTCAAAATAAAAAATTTGTAAAAGGAAATTGTAAGATTTTATGTATTTGTATGTGTGTGTGTGTGTGTGTTTTTGTCAATGTATGAAGTTCTCTTTTTATTAGATTTTGTATAATTTAAGTTTTTTAATGACTGCCCTCAAAAAAATTCTTGAAGCTACCACTGCTCTGTGAGCAAAGCGCCTTAGACTTTGATATTTAATTGTTTAAGTTCATAAGTTATTAAATTATTATTTGTAATTTGTTGATAACATATATATATATATATATATATATATAGTCTATTTCATTGTAAATTGTATATCCTTTTTAACAATACAAGGTTGGTAAATTTAATTTTTATAAGTTCATAAATGAAAATCACTCTACCTAATTAACTCAAATAATCAAATTTCAACCAAAATTTATCTATTAATAATTAATAGGATAAATTTGTGAAGACGTAAAAAAGTTTTAGTTGTGGTGCTAATTAATAATAATAATAAGTTACTCAAGGAGTTTGTGCACAAACTTGAACTTGTTCAATAAAAAAAATGAAGTAAACTTGAACATATTATCTAGTTTGTTGATGAGTTCCAGCTAAATCGTGTTTGAAATAAAATTAAATAAATAATCTTGAACTCTAATACTCCACTCAACTTGGCTTGTTTACGGTCCTAGATTGCAGAGAAAATCTTCTCAATTATATATAAATCAAATTGCATGTTAAATTAAGAAGTCAGCCCAATTGAGAATCAACAACATAGGAGAATATTCACACGGATATATCTAGTTTATGATCTGCTATTCAGCAAATCTAAAATGATGTTCTAGATTTAAGGCTGGCGTGTGACGTTCTTAGCTGACATTTCAATACAGGGAGTTTTATACTCTCTATCGGAATTTCAATCAATTGTAATGTTAATAAAGTCATCCTTATCTATTTTTGATAATCATCGTTATCTAATATGCATGCATAAGCATACCAATAATTTCCTGAGAGGAGAAATAATATATCCCAGGTCTGTGTCACCTCTAGTTTATTTTATTCATGCTATAAAAGTAAAACTAAGCCTGCAACTTTGAATTATCTTTTAACTTTTCAGTTTTAAAATCTATTTCTTTCATTAAGAATTATTGAACTTAAAAATGTTTATTGGCATCTTTGGTACATCTTATCTCATAGCTTTCTGAAAAAGACAAAATTTAGGTATAATACTTTAGATGTTGTTCCTTAGGTTCTTTTCGCTGTTCCTTAGGTTATTTTCTTAAGATTCAGCTATGTGACTACTTAACTAAAAAATACACTTTCATTCTATAAGAAAAAAATTCAAATGACAAAATCTTAAGAAATGAACCTAAAGAACAGCACATAAGTATTGTACTTAAGTTTTGCCCTTATGAAAATAGAGTTGTTTAAAAAAGCTGTACTTAAAAATGAAAAAGAGAATAATCAAATGAATTTTTTAAACAAAGAATACGAAATTAAGCGTGTGTAGAATACAATCCTTCTGTACTATTTTTGTGTTCCATTTTTTTGCTCAATCAATTGTGACATGCCGTGTGTCTAATTTTTTTAATTTAGTTATTTTATAAGTAAAGTAAAATAATAATAATACATTTATAACTTAGTAAAGTATCTATTTGTTCGGTATCCTAAGTCCTAACTAGTTTACCATCTACGAAAAAGGGGACAACTAGTCTACCATTTAAGAAGGGGGGACAGAAAAAATGGAAATGAGCCCACTGGTTAAAATATGAGGCCAACTGGACGGTCTTGCCATCTTGGACAGCAGCAACATTGCTGTTCCTGTTAAGCCCAAAACTAAGGAATTGAGTAGAGTTCTTTATTGATGCTGGTTTCATGCTTCCAGTGCTGTGCTAAAAGTGCTTGTTTAGCCTTAACCAAAAGGGCTTCTATATTGCAGTCCATGCATGGACAAAACCTCTTCTGTGTGTTGCCCAAAGAATGCAGGAAAGGTCAGTTCCTATATCTAATGGACGTGCAAAAAGTTGAATTTATTATAATTATTGTGGGGGTAGAGTACTATCACAGTCTTCTATATATAAAATCAGCTTTTTTGTTTTGATGGGATATAATCGATCAGTTGCTTTATTATAATCATAAACAACTTATAACCAAAGCAATTAAAGATTCTATGGATTGTTGGACTTTATCTGGTTCAAAATCTAGTTGGCTAGTTCTCCTTAAATTCCAAATGTATACCACCTGGTCGGCCATCGTTTAAAGTGTTTCACATATTTATAATTTAATTATGTTAATCATCCAACTCAAGAGAAGAAAAGTTAGGACCCATATTAAGGATTTAACTTAAAAAGTGGCTAATTGTATTGAAGAAAAATTGAATTGATTACTAACGTGCCATCAGAATCATGATTATTCTCATGTAGTCATCATTATCCCCGGCCACATTGCTGAACATTGAACAGTTAGGAGCTAAAGTAAGCAGCAGTGTGGTGGCACAATGAGTTTGCAAATCCGTAGAAAAATGGTATGAAATGGAGAACGTGTGAAAAGAGAGTTGAATGTACGTGGATGATACTGTACAGTGGAAAATATAGCAGAGTGTGATCATTAAAGTCAAAGAACGAAAGGATGCTATTGGAGGTGGAAGATATATAAAGGAGCCACTACTGCTTAGTCGTTAGAGTGAAAGTATGAAATAGGGTTACATGATGAGAAATTACCTGATCAATCATGGCAATAATTTAGACTTCAAATTCCAAAATTTACTGCTTGATCACTTTTAAGCAAACTAACAATTAATCCTAAATATAAGTAATTAACCAAATAATATATTGCTTGGACATGAATATAAGCATCTAAAACATATAAAGCAACAGAGCCACAAAAGGGAAGCAAACTACAAGATAATGCTAGATGTATTATCAAAGAAACTCGAGAACTAGATAGAAAAACCTCTCTATGGCACCAACATTGAAATGATCAACTAGATGAATAGTTGCATAATAGGATACACACTAAACCCCCCAAGCATAATGCTAGCTTAATACTTGAGCCCTCTAAAGCTCTAACTAGCAATTTAATACACCGAGTCCTTTTGCCATCTAGTAGCCGGATCCACAAGTTGAGTCGCCAATAGCAAAAAATCAAGTCTCCTTGGACTTGTGGTATTGCTCCAATGATTCCCAAATCCAAACAACTCTCCACACTTAAGTATGATGAAGATAGTTATGGAAATAATCTCCTCTCATTGATATGGCAATGGTGAGAGGGAAAGAGAAGAGAGAAAGGATATGTGTATGACTATCTCAATGGGTATATTTCTCTCTCTCAAATGGGCAACTTAAATGTTGCTCTCTAATTCTCTCTACGGTTTTTCATCGATGAGAACATAATATATGGAATGGGATTGAGCTAGCACTAGTAGGACAGAGCATGAACAATCCATTTTAGGTTTTTGCAGCCTTTATTTGCTTGGTATCATTTCTCGAGAATGAGCTTTATTTAGCAAGAGTGGAATTGTCTTCTAAGCACCAATGACTCTAGCCTAAGTACTTCTACACAATTACAAAATAACTCCACAAAATACAATAAATTGAAAGAATTACAAGCAATTTGGTACGAAATTAAAAAATCTCATGACTTAACAAATGACTTTGATTAAGGAACTTTTCCCTTAATTCGAAGGAAAAACCTAGTTTGGAGTTATTTTCTTCCAACCCATTATGTGGCGATTGAGAAGACCATTAATGTCTAATTTTAGTCACATGAATTTTTTAATAGGTCATATGACTTGTTAAAATAATATACATGTATAGTTTTATAAATCACCGTGTAATAGATTTGTGGAGATTCAGAGGATTGATGAATGCCTTGCACCATACTGTGAAATTAGAAAGTACAATTTTAAAATGTTTGAGACTATTCACATCAAATTGTCCATGTGAGTTTGGTAAAAAAAAAAATTGAGGATTTATAAGATCGAATATGAATTAAATCATGCACAAATTTTTTTAAAATGGAAAAAAATATTTTTATACCATGATGGTTAGTAAAAAAGAGAGTAGAAGAACTCATTATAATTATTGTATTGAATTTTCATGCTTCACTCATTCAACACCAGATTGAGATTTGGTGCAATACTATCAAGTGAATTGAATCTAATGATAACTTTTTTCTCTTTATTAGATACAAAAGGTTAGAAAACAATATATAATTTTTTTTTTTAAGTTAAAATTTCTTTGGGAAAAATGTCATAACACCCTCTAAACTTTCAAGTAGTGATTATTACACCCCTTGGACTTTTATGTTAGTCAATTCACTCCATGACCTATTCACGTCTGCCAAATTGAGACTTCCGTTAGTCTACCGTTAGATTCACTAACTTGCTCATGTGACTGCACATGGATATATATATATATATATATATATATATATGTTTCACTGAATCGAGAAAGAAAAAAACCGGGTTTTAGGCTTTGGCTATAAAAAGACCAGAGCTATGAACGGAGATCACAGAAGACCATAGATTTCCAAATCCAAAATCAAAAACCACTGAATAGTTGAAGTGCAAGAGCAATCTACCCATTTTCTTAATTCTACCCTCAAAATTTTAAGTTATACCTAATCAATATTAGTGTCCATGGTTGCAATAGTTTTTGAGTCTAGAAATAGTGGATGCTCAGAAGAATAACAATCCGATTGCTACAAACATTTTAGGCTTTAGAAAATCTCAAGAATCATCTTCTGTCTTCTTCATATTAACAAAAACAGACCCGAGTAGTTCATGTATTAAAAGGAAACACAGGTGGAGTTGCTCATTGCACTAGGCCACTGGTGTTGCATGAAGCGGTGGGAGCACAAAAGGTCCCGTTGGAACCTCTAACAGCGAGATCGACAGCGATTCCTTTGTGGGAGATCCTCTAGTTTCTCTCTCACAAAGACTGAAACCCATTTTCTCTCTCTTAATCGGGTGAACTTTTTTGTTTGTTTAAAATATAATATATTTATCCACATGAGCACGTTAATGCATTTAACAGTAGACGAACGGAAGTCTCAATTTGACAAACTTGTGTAGGTGTGAATTGGTCAAAATAAAAGTTTAAGGGGGTGTAATTGCTACTCTTCGGAAGTTTAGGGAGTGTTATGGTATTTTCTCCAATTTCTTTTAACTTTTTGTATCTTATGATCATATCCAATGTCCCGAAGAAAAAAGTCAACTTTTTAATTTTTTTTTTTTTTCTATGTCATTAGATTCTCCTGTACCAAATGCAATACCTAAGGTAAAAATGGTGTAAAAGACTTTTTGGTAATAGAAACTCTAGAGGCACAAAAAAAAAGGTGGACTGAAATTTCGAACTCTTGTTTTCTAGTTGTGGTGGACCCCAACACTCTCCAAGTGAACCGAGTGCAAGGAAGACGTGAAAAAATAGTTCAATGTTGGTGCCTCTAGCAAAGCTCTTTTCCCAAGAGAAGTGAAGATATCGAAAATGTGCATGGAAAAATTCACACTCTTGTTGCTTTTCTATTTGTGACGGTAGAGGCACTGAAAATGTACATGGTAAATTTCACACTCTTGTTCTTCTTTTTTCTATTTGTGATGTTCCTCAACACTCTCTAAGTGAGCTGAAAGGCAAAAAAGATGTGAAAAAATCGATTCTTTTTCGATGTTAGAGTGAGGTTCTTTTACTAAGGAGGTTAT
Source organism: Quercus ilex subsp. ballota (assembly GCA_032727855.1). Taxonomy (NCBI): domain Eukaryota; kingdom Viridiplantae; phylum Streptophyta; class Magnoliopsida; order Fagales; family Fagaceae; genus Quercus; species Quercus ilex. The sequence goes on from CM064909.1 coordinate 36,135,079, forward strand.
TTGAGCATAATTTTTTTTTAAAATATATTTAGAATTAAATAAAATTAAATATGTCTATATTTTACAATTCTCACCTAAAAAATTAATGACTACATATTTTGAAAATCTAATGTTTGAATTGCATGTTATATATGTTTTCAAAAAAACATGCATATCAAATTAAGGAAAAACTTCTCTCTCCTCGGCTCTCAGTAGTCTTTGGAAAGTAGAAGCTCCTAACTTGCGTTTTTTCATACATGAGATTCAAACCTCTCCGATCAAATAATTTGGATTGTAGTAGAGGATTAATCTCACCTTTTCTCCATCCACTTTTCACTTTTTTTTTTTTTTATAACTTTTCTTTTATCTTTTCACTCTCAAGATTTGTTACTCTCAACAATCTATCTTTTCCCTTTCCGCTTTTTCTCTTTTATTTTTTTCCCAGTCTTAATCTTCACTGTCTTTAATATGGATGTGGCTTAGGTGGAACTATGGAAGAAATTTAATCTTTCTAAAGACGAAAAAGGTGTTTTGTCAGTAAACTCTCAAGATGTTGCCCAATCTAAAGAACAAGCTCAATTTAGCCTCTTGTTTAGGTTGCAAACCAACAGAGATTTTAATAAGGAGGCATTCAAGACCACCCTTCAACAGTTGTGGAGAGGTCCTCATTGTGTAACATCAAAGAAGTGGGGAACAATTTATTTTTGGCAATCTTTGTCACCAAGGAATATATGAATGATATTTTAGACAGGATTCTGTGGTCTTTTGATAAGAGACTCATTCTATTGAAATGTTTCAATGGTGATGTTGGCCCAAACAAAGTTTCCTTTCAATGCTCCTCCTTTTGGATTCGGGTTTTCAATATCCCAATCAAAAGTATGAACTCAACTGTTGGAAATTATATTGCAATGAGATTGGAATTTCTATTTTGGTTGATGCTCCTAAGATTGGCCTTGCTTGGGGTCATTTTTTCGTATTAGAGTGGATATAAATCTTACAAAACCTTTAATGAGGGGTAAGATGATCCATATTGAAGGAATGGAAAAAGGGTGGGTGTATTTCTGTTAGGACATATGTGTGTTCACTTGTTAAGAACATATGTCACTTGTTAAGAACATATGTCACTTGTTTATGTAAATTGGTTAATCCTTTTGACAAAACGCACTCTACTTGTAATTGGGTAGTTCTAGGTGTTTTTAATACTTCAAGAAACAAGGTTTCAAGAAACAAGGTTTCAAGAAACAAGATTTCAAGAACAAGTGTTGAAGTCATCAAGTCTGTCCAAGAAAGAGCAAGCTGATGTGCAATTTCATTAAAGCTCGACACCTGCTCGATAGCTACCTCGACACCTGCTATCTGTCGAGATTTATAAAATCAACTTTTCTGATTTGATTTTCTTGGGATCTGTGAATATGGTTTTGGACCTTCTTTTCTTCTAACCCTAAACATATAAAAGGATTGTTTTAAGAGCCGTCAAGTTGTACACAAGTTGCAAAAGTATTGAGCAATCCTTGTTCAAGCAAATTGTGATCAAAAGACGAAGTTCTTAACCTAATTCATCTTCTCTCTAGAAGTTGCTGTGTATGTGCACCATAGGGTTTTGTAACCAAGCATCTTCCTGATCTTCATTGTGTATGATGAACTGAAGAACTTTGTAGCCAACCTCTCCTTCTCAAGTTGGTGTTTGAAGTCGCGTACTGGAATCCGCGTATTGGTTAGTCACGTACTTGGGAGCCATGCATCAAAGGTGGAAATTGTCACTACGGATCAAGTCCAATTAGGTAATGGGGTAAGGGTTCAACTATAGGTTGGTAAGGTACTTGGGATTCTTTTACTTGTAACCGCTTGATTTGATAATAGTAGAGTTTCGGGAGTGGTGACCTGAAAATCACCCGGTGGGGTTTTTGCCGTTAGGGTTTTCCCCATTAGTAAACAAATCACCGTGTCATTTATTTTTCCACTGCATATTTAGTTGTTTGGTGATTTGTTTGTGCTTCCACGCAATTGCATGATAAATTGATTAATTAATAACTTGGCTAATTAATTAATTGATTTTATCACAAGGGGTCATTCAGTTTGTGGCCTATCAATTTCAAATATGAGAGGCTTCCTATTTATTGTTATAGGTGTGGAATTTTGGGACATCAAGAGCGTGAGTGTCAACATGCCAGGAAAGGGTGTATTTCTTCAGAGGAGGATGACTATCAATTTGGTCCTTGGCTTCGTGTCGTGGGTTCTAAGGCCAATAAGGGGAAAAACTTTCACAATCAATCCAAACCCAGAGAAGCCGAGGGTGAAGAATCTCAAGAATTTGATGGGGATGACGGCGATAAGGAGGGTGTTCCATTTTCCAATCAATTGTAAAGCTCACCGCTAATCAGAAAGTTCTCCACAGAAATAGAGAGCAGTCCGTTGGATGAAATTGTAAGATTCTCTGTTAGCCAAGTAACCTTAGAATCTTAGAATCCATTTTTGAATTCAAATGTTGAGCAAAACACTCGTCCACCTAATCCTGAAAAATCCACATCCCACTCTTTTTCAAATTCCAATTTGACATAGAATCCACAACAGAATTTTTCAGATATATCCCATGCCACAATGGGATTAGTTTCAAAAAACCTTATCCCCACTTCTAAGGAAAGTAATTCATTCAAAAACCCCTCAACACACCTGTACCATAGCCCACAACACTTAGGTGCTAATGAAATATTTTTTGGATCTGATTCAAGTATAAAAAATTTGAAGGAGATGGGATTTAAAAATTCAAATGGGGATTTTTCAAACCATGATATTGAAATGGAGTTATCCCCCAATATTACTGAGTATTCTTTGCGTTATATTAAAACAAGTCTTTGATCTGGGAAACGGTTGCTTTGAAATTCAAATCTTATTTCATCCTCATAAGATAACAAGAAGCCTTTGCTGCACTCCCATATCAAATGACCCAACTCAGAATCATCTTCATCGGAATCTCCAATTCACAAAAAACTAGCAATAGAAAGTGACCAACCGTTCTTTGGGGGTACTGTCCCTCCCTGTCATCCTCCATGAAAATCCTAAGCCTTAACTGCCGTGGGCTTGGGATCCTACAGGTAGTATAGGAGCTTCGTTGCTTAGTTAGTGAAAAAGATCCCAAACTTCTCTTTCTCTCTGAAACTAAGCTGGATAGGGATGGTTTTAGGTGATTAATGAGAAAACTAGATAGAACATGCTCTTTAGAGGTTGCTTGGATTCTTGAAGACATTTTAATTATTAGAGATAGTTTTGTTTTTATTTCTTTTGTTAGTACTCATTTATGATGTAATCATGCTGCACTAGCTTAGCTAATGCTGCAAAAGAGAAAGAGGAGACCATTATCTGATTAGAAGAATGCCCTTCTTTTCTCTTCTCCATTGTACAAAGTGATTTACATTAATAAAGTCTACTATCGTTTTTGCTCTCCAAAAAAAAAAAAAAAAATGCATGTCAAATTTTGTTTAAATTATATGTTATTATTTACTATTCAATTCATAAATTTATTTTTTATACATAATTTTAAATTACAAAAATTTAAACATAGAGATATAGAGAAGAAAATGTAATCTAATGGTAATTTATCAAAGTTCACATTCAATAAACAAATATTGAGTGAAATTGTATTTTTAAATTACAACCAAGTTTGTTACCAAATTTGATCGCAAATTAATAAGAAAGCCCAAACCATGCTTTTCCTTAGTAAGATATCTTTTCATACTTGATACTTCTCAAATGGAACGTAACAGAATCTCCATGCTTAAGCTATGGCACCTCAATATAAGGAACTTAAAGGAAGGCGTTGGGATTTGGTTAGAGGATATTTTTGTAATTACTGACGTACATGGTTCGTAATTACTAATTAGCAAATAAATTTATCTTTTATTATTAAAAATATTAATTATAAAATAAAAGGAGAGAAAGTCACACACAAATATATATATATATATATATTAGAGATGGGTTCAAGTTACACCTAGTGTTAGAGTTACACATTTTCTAAACTATTAGATGTAAGTAGATCTAACGGTCAAAAAAGACATTTATTAATGTTAATATTCTGATTAAGATCTCATTAATTATTCCTTCTTTATTGCATTTTATACTTATCTCTAAACCTAAAAAAACACAAATTGAAGCTACTATTCAGTTAATGCTATCATAAAAAAAAGATGGTTTGCCAATAACCAAGCCCTCACTCAACAATGAAAATCCAGAGTAAATGAAACTGATATCAATAGAAAATGGCGAAAAATAGAGAGAAATATGTGTTCAAAACTGACCTGTACTACGTCTACTTCTTTTTTTTTTTTTGACCAATACTACGTCTACTTCTTAATTGTTATAATATGTTGCCTGATTAGATAGAAGCATCTTGGTGAATATGGCACTTTAGTGAAGGATGTGATGATTGACAAATAACAAATATTATTTCCATTTTATAGTAGTAACATCTCAACTCTCCTCTGTTGAAAATTTCCATCATTCAATTGTATCTGAAATCACAAGGGTTACAAGATGTAAAAAATTCTATAGGATGCTAAATATAATCAAAGCATTGAAACAAACTGTTATTCAAAATTTAAACTTCTGAATTGTTGAGTAATGTGCAGGAAAGACGAAAGACAAACAAAGGATTAAAGATAATTTTGAATCTGTATATGGAACTTGCGATTACGTTGTCTAATGCTTCTAAATAGGACGTGTTATCAATCTTAATTTCTCTTCCTTCTTATTCTATTTCTTTCTTCTTAATTCATTATACAATCCTTTAAAAGTTGGGAACCACACGCTTGGTTCGACTGCAACAGTTCCACCATGAATCTAAGATTGTGTTTACATGGAACTCTGCGAAGCCCAAATAGTCCCCTGCCGAAGTATCCATTTTTCTTCTTTCCTTAAACACTGTCACATTTTCACCAAACACACTTCACAGAAGAAAAGGTTATTTAATGAATAATTCCCATTGAAATGTGGTTGTTCAATGTAGGTATTATACTAGTATTTTCCAAAATTCACCATGTTCTGTATTTTAAAGAAAAAAAGAAAAATTCACTTGGTGATTGAAATTACTGCTGAGTGCTGACTTTTCTCCAAAAAAAAAAAAAAAAAAATTACAAGGAGTAGTCTTTAATTTGGCAAGTTTTTAACGAATTCGGTAAAACAAACTATATCAAGTAGCTTAATCAATTAAAAATTAAAATCGTCTTTTTTTTATGACATCATTAACTGAATAGTAGCTTCAATTTGTGTTTTATTAGGTTTAGAGATAGATAGGGAATGCAATAAATAAGAGATAATTAATGAAATCCTAATCAAAATATTAGTATTAATAAGTGTCTTTTTTGACTATTGGATCTACTTAAATTTAATGATTTAGAAAAAGTGTAACTCTAAAGAGTTACACCAGGTGTAACTTGAACCAATCTCATATATTTATATCTCCATCTCCCTTTCGCCCTATTTATCTTTTAACCAAAAAAATGGGCAATTTAATAGGACTCACTATCTATCATTACCAAAAAACTAGGACCCAATGCATCAACCAACTTGAACTCAAAATCCTTCTTAAAAAAAAAAAAAAAAAAAAACTCAAAACAATATGGACTTAGATTACGAGTTTAAAACAGACTTAGGAAATTTAATTAGGTAGATAATCTATTCTCACTTCCTAAAAACTAGGACTTAACAAATTACATAAAACTTCGCAATTTAATAGGGACACACTATGTATCACAAATTACAAAGTGACAATTCAAATATTCATTTATGAGGTAGTTGAAGCCTTAAAGCCTACCAGTCATATTCATTACTACTTTAGGTTTTTTTTCTTTTTCTTTTTTAGCTTTTTTTTTTTAGAAACAAAAATAGGGGCCTTTATGGTTATATTACACTCCCGGATAGGACGCCAGTAGCCTCGATTGGGTTAGCCCAATCTCGGGGGTCCTTCTGTACCACTGTGTAGGGAGTTATCCCACTAAGGATGCCCACCAACGGATTCCTGCGGGCAGCGGGATTCGAACCTAGGTATGGTGTAAGAAGCGAACGATCCTTAGTCACTCAGCCAAGCCCCCGTTGTTTTTTTTTTAACTGAATTACTAAATTAGTTTGTAAGCATTATTATGTAATAAAACTTATTGTATCTTTAACAGACTTATTATCCCCATCTCCTAAAAACTAGGAACCAATTTCAATAAAACAACTATCAAAAAGTGCTACGGGTCAAAATATTTTCACAACACTTTTACAACAAATTATAAGTGATAAATTATAAAATTGTTATTGATTTTAATTTGAAACCACCGTTGAAATTATTTTTTAGCCCACCAATAACCGCTAATAACAACTTAACATTTAAATTTTGTTGTGAAATTGTTATAAACATAGCACTTATTAGCAACTATCAAAGAGGACTATCTATCCTCAACTCCAAAAACTAGGTCCCTATAGAACAACTATTAAAGAGTTAGGAACCCCTAATCAGGGACCAAGCCATTCTTTGGCCTTGGGGCATGGCCCCTCCCTGCCCCCTTAAATTTGAAAAGAATAATATATATATATATATATATATATATATATATATATATTACAATAATTGTTTTGTTTGTAACAATAATTGTGAGCTGGCTGAGGCAGAGCCCGCTACTCTTGGATGTGAGGATTATATCAGTGGGTGATATATATATATATATATATATATATATATGAATTGATTTTTTTTTTTTAGTGATAGATGATTCATAATAGACCAATAGTTAATTTTTTTTGGGAAGATGACGAATAGTTAGTTGTGTTTATTTTTTAGTGTCTTTTTTTTTTAAAGTAATATTTATATAATTAATAATTGATTTTTTGTCTTTGTTGATGGTTTGTTAATACTAATTACTAAATGGATGCTTATTTGATGTTTCATAATGATTTTTTATTTTTTTTTTAAATTTTGTCCCCTTTACTCGAAGTCCTGACTCCGTCCTTGCCCATAATAATAAGTATCCATATTTTGAGTTCCATTCTATTCCAACCCTATAGATGTATAAATCAGTACATAGTAATCCTTTATTCTCTATCAAATTAAATATTGGGTCAAATTAGGGTGTGTCGAGCATTTTGGTCTATTCCGATAATTTGAAGTCTAGACTAGAATTTGGGTTGAGTCTATTATTTATATTTATTTTTTTAAATTGAGCATATCGGTAATTTTTCCTCCCCAAATCAAACCTATACAAGTACAGGTAGATATGAAAATTTTGAATTTGGTCATTTTTAAAATTTTGATTTTTATAAAAGTGGTAAGTTAAGTTTCCTAAATACTAATAGCATTTGACATGTTCAAAACAAAACTAACATGTAACAACTCAAACTAGCATAGTCTTTCATAATATTGTACTAATATTATCGTAATTATCTTATTAATAATAATTAATATAAGTAGCTATTCACTTGAAATTTTAATATAGTTTCGCCTAATAAATTAACTTTCTTATAATAATGAATGAAATACATTCCAAAAAGTCAAAAACAAGTTAATTTCCCAACGTGTAATATATAATAGGTTGAGCCACTTGACAGTTGACACAAACACAATAGGTTAGATGTAAATTTTATTTATTGTAATAATAATATTTGAAATGTTTGGTCATAAAGCTTTATTTGGAGTAGGTTTTTTAAATTTTGTTAAAACTTAAGTAATAGAATTCTAATTGAAATAAATCTATCTTAATAATAATAAAAAAGATACTAGTTGATTTTTTTTTATTTTGAAGGCAATACTATTTGATATTTTTTCTTTTGGATGGGAAATACTGTAAACTTTTATTGAACCAAAGAAGTACAGTTTACATCACGTGGAAGAGCTTGTACAATAAAACAAGGATCCTCTTCTATCCAAACTGAAAAGTCATCTATGCCTTGAGCATATTTTGCTAATAAATGAGCTGGTTTGTTGCCTTGCCTGCGTACATGGGAGAACTCAACCTGTCGAAACTCCTGAGTAGCTGATAAGGAGTTGTACACAATGGCAGCCACTGAAGAGGGAGGAGGTGAATGTTCCTTCAGTGCATTGAACATTATCAAAGAGTCACCTTCAAGAACGAAGTCCTGAATGAGCAAGTCTCTCGCAAATTGCAGTCCAGTCTCCACAGTTTTCTCTTCTGCCTCTATTATTTTGAGAGGGGCCTAGATCTTCTTACTAAATGCGCCAATCGTATTGCCAGTAGCATCTCGAACCAAAACACCCACACCAGCAGCTTTCTGCGAAGCAAACACAGCCCCATCAACATTGATTTTGAACTTGTTCAAGGGTGGAGGCTTCCAGTGGGCAGGCAGCACACTCCTTGGCTTTTCAAGGTTCCCTCATGCACTCTTGATACTCAGCTAGGTAGTCCAGTGCTCCAATTACAAGCTTTTGGCTACTTTTCTTCACTCCTCCAGTCCGAATCTCATTACGATTTGTCCATAAAGCCCACACCACAATAATCAACTTCTCAATTTGTTCGTTGTCCCAGGCTGCCTCGATTACCCCATACCACAACATATCCATGAAAGTTTGAAAATGGATATTAATGTTAGCAGGGAATAGCTTCAACACAGTCCAGGCTTCGCGCACCCGGTCACACTCCCAAAAAGGTGACCAGACATCTCCATTCCCAATTGACACATCTCACAAGTACCTTCCACTATCACCTTCCTCTTCACTAAATTTTCTTTTGTAGGGAGAATATCTTTGCAGGCTTTCCAAGCGAAGTGACAAACTTTATAAAGGACGTTGATTTTGCACAAGTACTTCAAGAACTTCCTCTGTTTACTCTCATCTGAGGCAGCCCCTACAGAACCTTCTGTGGCCAACTCTATTGCAACTTTATAGGCGCTACGAACACTGAATCTGCCATTAGTTGTTGAGGCCCATACCTGTTTATCCTCGGGTAGCTTAGAATTCAGAGCAATGCTACAAATCTCATCAGCTTCATATGGAAGGAATATACTCCGGACTAACTCATTCCTCCATGTCCCTGAGTTTGGCTCATTTAGTTCACTTACCCGAGCATCCAAAGGTAGACCAGTAGGAGGAGAGATCACCTTATACGTGGAAGGAGTATGGGTCCACTTGTCCATCCAAATCCAGATGCTTTCACCATTGCCTACCTGCCAACGCATTCCCTTCCTAACTACACTCTGCCCAGCCATAATGCTCCTCCAAGCGTACGAAGGATTTGCACCCAAGCTAGCTTGAAGAAAATCACACCTGAGAAAATACTTTGCCTTGAAAACTCAATATAACGGTGAGTCTCCACCCAATTGCAATCTCCACCCCTGTTTTGCTAGTAAGGCTAGATTAAACTGTTTTAGTTGTTTAAAACCCATACCCACTTGAGATTTAGGGATACGAAGTTTTTCCTAACTAATCCAAGCCATTTTCCTTTCATCCTTCTTTTGCCCTCACAAAAAATTCCTTATTAGACTAGTCATCTCCTCGCAAAGTGAATCCAGAATCTTGAAACAACTCATAGCATATATTGGAAATGTTTGAGTCACTGTTTTAATTAGAATTTTTTTCCCTACTTTTGAGAGTAATTTTTCCTTCCAACTGGCCAATTTTTTTGCCAGTTTTTCCTTGATCTCCTTGAATGTGGTCTTTTTATTTTTCCCCATCAGTGAAGGCAAACCCAGATATTTCTCATGTTGCTTTATAACTTTTGCCCCAAATTGATATTTTGATAATAGAGTTTTATTTATTTTATAACTCATAACCCAAAATCGGTGGGACCCACGGGTAGTGACATTGTTTGGATAATTTTCAATTTGTTCACTTAGTTAACAAATCTTACTTTTTTGAGATATTGGTTAACAAATTCAGAAACAGTAATAACGTGCTTTTAAGTTATGGGTGTTGTTAACTAAGTGGCAATTTTCGTAAATTTTCAGCACTAATGGGTCTCACAGCAGTGTGTAGTCCCAACGCCTGCTCAGTTCGCATGCCTGAACCAGCGGTCACATGCTTGAATCTCAACCAACCCTATTCACTCTCCCATCAGCGCGCTGAACAAAGCTCACCTCTCAAGAATGAACAATCTCTTCTCCTCTCCCAAACCCACGGCACCTCTCAACTCTGAACAATCTCTTCCCGACCCTTGAAGCTCCAGCGCCGGCCCTTGACACTTCAGCAGCTCCGCCGAGCCCATTCTCCGCCGATCTATCTCTAAAGACCGACCCGTTTCAGTTTCATAGGTACCCAAGATCCGTCCCCCTTCATCTGTAAACAATCTCTTCCTTTTAATTTAATTTATTTTGTTTTCCATTTTCTCCGTTCTGTGCTGTGAATGTTTGGCCGGATCCTGCAACTGCCTGTACTGAGTGCTTCTTCACGAGACAGAATGGTTTGGAACCAACCCAAACTCTTCACTGTCATATCTACATATCAGGTTGCTTTGAGACTGAAACACCAGGCACGGATTGAGCATTCTGGTGTGAGGGCACATCGTGTTGTATGGAAAATTGTTTGGGCTTTCAATGTAACTGATCAGGCTTGTTGGGGGAATACCAAAGGCTTTGTAACTGATCAGGATTCCTCTGTGTTGTTGTTCAGGAGCCTATTTACTGTTATTTGCGGCCCTTGTATACTTTTTACATCAATAAAATTCTATCTTTAATCTTTAAAAAGAAAAAAAAAAAGAGAGGGAAATTAAATTAAGAAAAACAATCCAAAAATGAAAAAGACACAAAAATAGGTCCCAAGAACTGTTACTACCTGCTACCCTGCCCACGAGCATTTCTAAGTTAAGAAGAACAGTAAGGAATAGTGTATGAAACACATATTACAATTAATTAAAAGTAAATAAAAAGGATTCCGCAGGTAATCGTTCTGTGCACTGTACAGTGATCGGCCCGTGAGTCCTACAAAAATGTGAGTTTTTTTATTTTTTATTTTTTTTTGTGTTTTTTAGGCAAAAAACAGAAGTGAGTTTAGACTATAGTCGCTAAACAAGGGTGAGAGTGTTTTGGAGATTTTTAAGTGATGAGAAATGAGTAATAGAGTGATTAGCCTGTGGATCTTACAAAAATGTGAGTTTATTTTTATAGTGTTTTTAGGCAAAAAACAGAAGCGAGTCTACTTGCCAAACAAGGGTAGGAGTGTTTTGGAGATTTTTAAGTTATGAGAAATGAGTAATAAAGTAATAAGTGATGAGCGACAAAATTTGAGTGATGAGTATCGCTCGGCAACCAAACAAGGCCTGGGCCATTTGTGTTGTGTCACAGTTTGACTCTAAGATGTGTTGGTGGGGCCTGGGATATATCTGTACACGCATAAACAGATGAAGGAGTTGACAAAATTCATGCTATAATAACTCTTCTTCCTTATTTCTCGCAGCGTTTACTCTGTATTTAAGTTATAAAAATGCCACCGAAGCCTTAACTCACACTACTACTTTTATGTCCTGTGACTTCACGGTACACAGTACAAAAGCAAAACTTTTGGCTCTTCAAATACCTCTGCTCCGCTCAACTTAAAAGCGCTGGTTCGAATCTGATCCTTTGTGTCAGCGAGTTCTGGCCATAGCCAGGTAACCATTATACTCCATTCATCAGTTGGTGTCTGTTTTTTTGTTGTCTAGAAATCTAATGCTTTGATGGGTTGCGTTTGTTTCTTTATTAGATATATAAATATTGAGTACTGTGTTTTGTGCACAGTAAGGAAAACACCCATGCATATGCATATTTCTAGGGACTGGTTTTGTTTAGAGATTTATTAAATGAAAATTTATGCAAAGATTGGTTATTGAATGTTATTGAATTTAGTGGAAAATTAATTAAGTGGGTCAATTTTATCAGGTAAAAATTGTGTGTGAAAGCCTTAATAGAAGCAGTAGATTTTTGGACTTCTTTTCCTGGTTTATTTATTTATTTATGATCAAAACTTATTATTGAGTTTCAGTTTGTTTGAAGTCAAGAAAAAGAAAATTGTATATTCTAATCTAGATATTTCTAGGGACTGGTTTTGTTTAGAGATTATTAAATGAAAATGTATGAACCATGTTCTGCAGAGATTGGTTATTGAATTAGTGGACCATTTACTTAAGTGGGGCAATTTTATCAGTTAAAAGTGGTGTGATAAATGCCATATAGAAACAGTAGTTTGTTTGGACTTATTTTCCTGGTTTATTATTTATTTTTTGTGATCAAAATTAATAAATGAGGTTGTGTTTGATTGATGTCAAACTCAAAAGTGGGACATTAAAATATATGCATAGATTGGTTATTGAATTTAGTGGAACATTAACTTAACTGGGTCAATTTTATCAGGTAAAATTTTGTGATTAAAGCCTTAATAGAAGCGGTAGATTTTTGGACTTCTTTTCCTGGTTTATTTATTTATTAGACTTAAGGATATCATCTTTAGAGAATATAATTATCATTAGAGATGGAAGGTGGGTCTCCACCATGTGTTCGCGTGTGTGTGTGAGAGAGAGATTTGTAGGTTCAAAGTAGTTTGGTATGATCTAGAGAATGCTAGTGGATTTCTTTTGGTGGTAAACAAAGAATACCATGCAAACTAATGTCTAATGTTTTAGATTTTGAGTCTGATAAGATGTCTCTCTTTGCAGGCTCTGAAGTAAAATAACTTTTGTAGACTCCGCTAAAGCAAAATGGTTTCCAACGCTACAGCCGGACTGACATGTCCATCTCCAATGAAACCTACCTCAAATGGCATATTTCAGGGAGATGATCCTCTTCAATTTGCACTGCCTCTTGCCATTTTGCAGATATGCCTTGTAGTTGTAGTTACAAGGGGTCTGGCTTTCATCCTAAAGCCATTAAGACAGCCACGAGTTATTGCAGAGATCATTGTAAGTTCATTTTTTCTTCCCATGCAATAAAATTTAATTAAAAGTCAGTTTCTCTTGCCTGATACGACATACTTTTGTGCATCCACTATCACTTTAATCCCTTAAGGCAGATACTAAAGAGTAGTGCGTAGGTCCTTCACTCTAAGATATCTTTACTAATTTTTTCCCATCAACATCTGAGGTTTAAAAAGTTAATAAGAAACCTATGTGGGTTAAAATTTTTCCAGTTTCTGGTGTAAACTTGGAGTTCTCATGATGTGGTATTGGTCACACAAATTTGTCAGCTAAAATTGCAATATCTTGTAAAAAGCAAAAGAAGTTTTATTGTTGCGTTTAAAGAATCACTTGGTTCAACACACCTGCATTTTTGTTTGTACGTGTATCTGTCTATCTATCTATCTGCTGTTTTATTTGTTTTTCCTCTTGGACATGAACTTGTCCTTAGTTTTCTTGAGGTTTACTTTGCAGGACAGAGGAATGAAGGTTGCTTTTTAAAAAAGAAAAAATGAAAAAGAAAACAGAAATCACTGTTTTTTACATAGGCAAGATGACTGAATAGCGTAATTTGTTGGAGCTAAGCCTGCTCTATGGGTTTCACCAAATTGAAATTTTCACATTTAAAATTACTCAGACAGACAGAAATAGGTACCATTGCTTAAATTTGTTTACATTGATGAATTCACGTTGTGTTGCTATTTGACAGGGAGGAATATTACTTGGACCATCAGCTTTGGGACGAAGCAAAAGCTACATGCAAGCTATCTTCCCACCAAAAAGTCTCCCAGTCTTAGATACTCTAGCAAACCTTGGTCTTCTATTCTTTCTATTTCTGGCAGGACTGGAGTTAGATCCTAAATCTCTTCGTCAGACTGGAAAGAGAGCACTGGGCATTGCTCTTGCAGGAATCAGCCTTCCTTTTGCATTAGGAATTGGTTCCTCATATGTCCTAAAAGAAACAATATCTAAAGGTGTAAATGGAACTGCGTTTCTTGTCTTCATGGGTGTGGCCCTCTCCATAACAGCCTTCCCTGTCTTAGCTCGTATTCTGGCTGAATTGAAACTTTTAACTACTGATGTTGGAAGAATGGCTATGTCTGCTGCAGCAGTCAATGATGTGGCTGCTTGGATTCTACTTGCTCTTGCCATTGCCCTCTCTGGCACTGGCAAATCTTCCCTTGTCCCACTTTGGGTCTTCTTATCTGGCTGCGTTTTTGTTGTTTGTGCAATTTTGATTGTCCCTCCAATCTTCAAATGGATAGCCCAGAGATGCCATGAAGGCGAGCCTGTAAAAGAGACTTACATTTGTGCTACATTGGCTGCTGTTCTGGCTGCTGGGTTTGTTACTGATGCTATTGGAATTCATGCCATGTTTGGTGCTTTCGTGATTGGAGTTCTCATTCCAAAGGATGGGCCATTTGCAGATAGTCTTGTGGAAAAAGTTGAGGATCTTGTATCTGGTCTCTTCCTGCCACTGTACTTTGTTTCAAGTGGATTGAAGACAAATATAGCCACAATTCAGGGGCTCCAATCGTGGGGTCTTCTGGTTTTAGTCATATTTACTGCCTGTTTTGGGAAGATATTTGGCACTCTTCTGGTGACTCTTCTTTGCAAAACACCTCTCCGTGAAGCTCTGACATTGGGGTTCCTAATGAACACTAAAGGCTTAGTTGAACTTATTGTTCTCAACATTGGTAAAGATAGAAAGGTAATGTGAGTGTTCATTTGGTTTATGGTGAGAATCAAAATCTTATGGTTCTAACAGCTTTGCTTTTTGCATTTGCAGGTATTGAATGACCAGACTTTTGCCATTATGGTTCTAATGGCCCTGTTCACCACCTTCATCACCACACCTATTGTCATGGCTATATATAAGCCAGAAAAAAGGAAAAGAATGGCTGATTACAAGAATAGAACAATTGAAAGGAAGAATCCAAATACCCAACTTAGGATTTTGACTTGCTACCACAGTGCAAGAAACATTCCATCAATTATTAACCTCCTTGAGGCCTCAAGAGGATCTGAGAAGCGTGAAGGACTTTCTGTGTATGCACTGCACCTCATGGAACTCTCTGAGAGGTCCTCAGCTATAATAATGGTACATAAGGCAAGAAAAAACGGGTTGCCATTCTGGAATAAGAGCCAGCAATCAGATGCTAACCATGTTGTTGTGGCGTTTGAGGCTTTCAGGCAATTGTGTCATGTGTCCATCCGGTCAATGAAAGCAATCTCATCAATGCCTGGCATGCATGATGACATCTGTAACACTGCTGAGAGCAATAGAGCTGCACTTATAATTCTTCCATTCCATAAGCACCAAAGAGTGGATGGTTCACTAGAGACTACCCGAAGTGACTTTCGTTTGGTTAATCGTAAGGTTCTTGAACATGCACGGTGCTCAGTAGGGATTTTGGTTGATCGTGGGCTTGGTGGAACCACCCAAGTAGCAGCAAGTAATGTTTCTTATTTCATTATGGTCCCCTTCTTTGGGGGCTGTGATGACCGTGAAGCCCTTGCTTATGGGGTTCGCATGGCTGAGCACCCTGGTATAAGACTAACGGTCATTCGTTTCATAGTGGAACCTGAAAGCATGGGAGAAATTGTCAGAGTGAATATAGAAGCCGCTAGCTCCAAATTGAGGTCATCAGATGAGGAGTTCCTTGCTGAATTCAAGCAAAATATGGCCAAGGATGACTCAATCAAATATGAAGAGAAATTGGTTAGAAATGCTGCAGATACAATTGCTGTGCTCAGTGAGCTAAAGCGCTGCAATCTGTTTTTGGTTGGTCGAAGGCCTGAATGTGAAGCAGCCTTAGATTTAAGCAGGAGTGATGATTGCTCAGAACTGGGGCCTGTAGGAGGTTTGCTGACTTCACCTGACTTCTCAACAACAGCATCAGTTTTGATAGTCCAACAATACAAAAGTGGAGCATCTCCAAATTTGACCCTGCAGATGGAGGATGAGTCACCTGACAAAGACTCAGAATCTAACTAACTGAACTACATAATGTAATTGAAAGCTGTCGGATGAGCGTGTTCTCACTCGTAGATAAATCATTGTCTCTCCATGTTCTATGTTAAAAAAAAAAAAAAAAAAGCTACTCATCACATGGTCATATGTTTAGAATCTCATATGTTCTTATTCACTTAAAATGGTTGACATTTTACATCTCAACACATTGAAGAATAAAGAACAAAATGAAATTTCTTTATCCTTTATCTTGTCCTTTGTGAATGTTATGTTATGAATCAAGGCATAGTCTATTACTGTCTAGATTTTTCTCTAAACACAAGCGTAATAGTGAATGCTTTAGGGCTAAACTAAGCATCTTTTTCATGACTCGAGGGGGCTGCCATAATTCAGAGTTCAAACTAGTATAAGTTGTAAGAGTGTTACCTGACATGGAATGTAGCTGGAATTTTTATAATTTGAGGGATTCTTTATGTGTGCTTGTATTGCTTTATAGTATTATAAGGTCACTAGAATGGAAATTAGGCTACTCTGCTGTGATATACAACCTTCTCTTTTTTATCCTTTTTTAGCTTACGTCTAATTGTATCTTTAATCAAAGATAAAGCTGCGCGGGATGCAAATTAGGAGTTAAGTTTTCGATGCAAATTGTGAGTTAAGTTTTCGATGCGAATTAATTAAGGTTATTCAATCCTTCTGTTTAGAAAAGAAAAAGGAAAAAATAAAAGAGGTTATTCAAGTCATTTGCAAATTAAGTGTGTCATTCCCGAATACAAATCCTTTGTACCACTTTTTATATTCCACTTTATGTTCCACCAATAACAACTTGAGATTTCTATGATTTATGGCATTGATGCATTTGATGGCCACAATAATGTGTACAATGCCAAGATCCCCCCTCTCCCGCTGTGTTGAGTACTATATTATAACAATAATCAAGTCTTAATCCCAAACAACCCCCTCTCCCCCCTCTCCTGCTTGAGTACTATATTATTCACTTAGTATCATATTTATATATTATAACAACAATCAAGTCTTAATCTCAAAATAACAATAACAATCTGATGTAGGACACTGACTAATATTCAAAATTTGTAATTATTTAATTTTAGTATTTTTATTTAATTTTTGTTATGTTAAGTTTAAGTTATTTATTTCCTTGTTTTTAGGTGCTTTTAATGTTGATTAGTCTAATTAGGGTTTTATATACTTTCATAGTCACCTTTAGGGTTTCTAGTTGCCCTAGGTTTTGCTTTTTACTATTTAAACGCATTGTAGCCTCCAAAGGCAATTAAGTTTTGAGACTATTATTAATAAAATACAGACTTTTGTCGAATTCTTTTTCTAGTGGATTCCAGTTTATCACCTTGTGGATTCAAGGTTTACTACACAGAAATTAACAGTTTAGTTTCTGTTCCATTAAGAGAGCATTATGTATGCTTTCTTCAAGTTTCCGTGACATCAGTTGGTATTAGAGCCTTGACTTACCCTGTTTTGATGGCTAACAAGCGAGACGGTAACCACCACCACAACAACGACAAATAACTTAGCGAGTATTGTGTGACGTACAACAAGCACTCACAAGTATCTATGCTAAAATGGCGCCATTGAAGAATGGAAACAATAGGGATAACTACAACGGAGACGTAACACACGGGCAACCTATTGGTAAGCAAATCTCATATAGACCTTATAAGAGAATTGCAAGTTTTAATGGTTATTTTTATAAAGAGATTTTCTTGATTGGTTACTTGATCTAGATGATTTATTTGATTATGAGAATATTTGTGATGAGAGAAAAGTTAAACTTGCTTTGTATAAACTTAGTGAATATGCCTTATGTTGGTGGGAATGATTACAATCTAATAGAATCCAACAAGGTGAAGACAAAATTCGTTCATGCCCAAAGATGAAAAAGATGCTTGCTATCAACTTTTATCCTTTGGATTGTGATGAACTTTTGTCATGTACAAAACAAGATTATTATTGGCCAAAACTTTCATACTTGAATTATTTTGAAGAGTCAAATATTCTACCATTAAAGGAAGAATTGCATGTTGAAGAAAATATTGTTCTTGAAGATTATGTAGAAGTCAAAGAACAAAATATAGAGATTACTGAAGAAATTAATGAAGGTCTTGTTATGGAAGAAGATCCTAAAATCAAGATTATTGTGGAGGAAAATAATTAAGATCCTATCATAGAGAAAGAACTTGACATCAAGATGGTAGAGACCATTGAGGAAGAAATTGAAGAGGAAAGTTTCAAGGATCTCAATGAAATTGAATCATATAATTATTGTAGATACCTATTTTCGTGACACATTTTTTACAAGCTTGATTCAATCGAGTCCAATTGCCTTGTGGGTTCAATTCGTGTATTATAATTTATTTTATTCTTTTAAGTATGGCCTAAGCCCATGCGACATATTTGGGGAAATTGAGGAAGTGTAGTTTTGAGGGTTTGGGTCGACTCCTTTTGGACCTTTTGCATGAGTCCAGCACATGCGTGCTACCAAGTGGGCAAAGGACATTGGTAGCACCTCAGGTTCATGGATGAGGTCTTGTACCTAAAATTTCCACCCCAAAATAGCTTTTATGCTTTGGCTGACTGTGGCTCAAAGTTTCTGCCCGAACCCTTTTTTCCTTTAAAAATGGTTGGCTCTCATTGGCCAACTTCAGCTACTAGCTCTCATTTAGGTGAGCCTTCCAATGGTTTGAAACAACTGAAAAGGGGGAGCCAATGAGAGTTTGGTCAAGCATTTCCCATAATGACGATAAAAGTAAGCCTTCCTTTTATCCAAACAAAAGCAAACCTGAAAATTACTACTTGCTTAACATCTTGGGGTCATAAGCCTTTTCTATTAACCAAAAGCCAATCATTAGCAACACTCCAAACTCAATATAAAATTCTTCCTTCAGCTCAAAAACCAACCCACCACATTCTACCCTAAGAATTGAAACTTTAGAGCAAAAGCTCATTCAACCAGCTAACATTCGCACAATTCTAAAGGCAAGGGGTGGAAATATGGGTACAAGAGAACCTTCCTTCTCTTCCCCACAACCTCTCTCAATTTCATTTTCTCGCTGATTGTGGGTCAAAATTTCAGACATGTTGTGTTTTTGTGTACTTTTTCTACATTTTCTTGTATTTCAATTATGGCATTTCAATTTCTCTCTTGCTAAAGCACCATTAGCCTTTTATTCATTATACATTTGGAATTTTGGGCTTGATTCTCCAAAAATAAACATTTCTAAAGAACCCAAAGGGAGCTTTGGGCTAATCTTGAATTTTTGGCCCATATCGCAAAAACATCCCCAACATTTTGGTGACTCCACTAGGGAGTCAAGTAGTTGAAACATGAGGAATTATGTCTCTGAAGATGTGAAATCAACAAAAGATGATGCTATCAACACCAACTTTTCATTCCAAAAGGCGTCATATGATGCTCGTTACCACAAAAGGAGCATCATGATGCAAAAAACCATCCAAGAAGAAAAGGACTTTGAGGATGGAGGAGGAACTAACTCTCTTATTCATGGGAGAATTTTTCTTCTACTCATTTGTATACTCTTTTAGCTATTATACTTATGGATGAATCATCCTATATCTTTTGCTTTACATGATATTTGTGAAAAAAAATTGTTGTAGATTGAAAATGCAAAAATGGTGAGCCGCAAGTCCAACCGCAAAGGGAATGATGGCTCCGGTCAATAATCAACAAAGTAAAGCTCTAAACATCAATTTCAACCCAAGAACCACCAATGATAACGCTAAAAGCAAATTTTCAACATCTCCTCAATATATGTCTCTGTTATTGTTGAGTTTGTATTGCTTTTGTGGTTAGCACTGAGCATATAAGGGCTGCCGCGGGTGAATGACTCATTTTGGGACGAGTATAGTTGACAGTTTTTGCGACCCTTTGCAGTTGAATATTTTTGGCGTTTTCACTAAATAAAGTATTTGCCAAATTTCTAAAGGCCATAACTAAGCCCATTGCAAATTGCTAGATATTCCATACACCAAGTCTTTAACTCATACAAGTGATATGCCAGCGCCAAAGCACACTTAAGCCAAGACTCCCAAGCACTCCTTTGGTTAATTGATATTTTTACACTATTTAAATCATTTCAATACTTTAAACTTGTTGCCAAAATATTTTCTATAAATCATTTGTACTAATGCTTAGCTATGGCTATTGTTTACTAATATAAATCACAATTACACGGGGACATCCAACAATGAAGGAAATCCGAACTTAATCCTCTCTCACCCAAGCCGTGACACGCTCATGCACTCCAAGCCATGACAAGCTCATGCATCCAAAGTTGTGACATATTCAGGCACATCAAGCCAATTACATGTTCTTACATTTCAAGCCATGATAAGCGCATGCATTCCAAGCCATGTCGACTCCTTGACCAATATCAAATTCAAGATTATGCTCGAAGAGAAATGTGTTGATGTTGCCATCCTCAAGAAAATTACTCTTGGTGTAGACACTTCATTTTGCACCCGGTTAATAAAATTTAGTCCCCGGTCCCAATGATGAGCTTGACATGTCTACAAAAGGTAATTGAAGCTATTTTGATAGTGTGGAAGTAATCATAACTCAAAAGTGCTCAAATTGCTTTAAAAATGATGCTGAAAATGACATTTTCTCACTATTTTAACCATAACTTTTGATCAACAAATAATTTTTTAGTGAGGTTTGTTTCATTAGAAAGTAGACATCCTGGACTTTAATTTGAATACAAATTTTGCCTTATATTGAGTGCGTTATGACCATTTGAAGACGGGTCAACCCAGTAGTTAAAATTAGGGTTTTTAGGGATGCATGCATACACATGCACACATCTGCGTACACAGGCCACATTCCAAAACTCCAGAACTTTAGTTTTAGGGGCCCAAAACATCATTCTTTGATGTGGGCTGGCCCCTAGACCTTTGAGAATGTCCAAAGATGTCTAAAAAGCACCGAAAATTCTAGTTTAAACATATAAATACAATCTTATGCCTCCAAACTCAAACCCTAGCAAGAGAGAGTTGATTTTTCACCTAAACTCTTCCAAAACTCTTTTCTAACTTTGAATTTTCTGCACATCAAGCACTTAGCACGTTTTTGGCTCTTCAAAACCTCTCTCTATTACCTATTAGGGCAAAAACTATTGATCTCGTTCCAAGAAATGTTTTTCAATCTTTCTTTCTAAAGCTTTTTCAATAACATCTTTTTATTTTGAGTTGTGATTATCTATAAACTATTGAATCCTTTGATTTCTTTGATATCTCATTGAATCTTGTTGTGTAGGCACTGAGGAGCCAGTTAAATATCAACCAAGTTGTGTCCTATAAGTATGGTGAGTCTCTTTTCATGGCTCTTCCTTAATTTTATTTATGTATTATTTATTCTTAGAAATATGATTTGATTTGTTTGGGTTCGATTTGTTGGGTCTCATCATGTTTTGATTAATGAGTTGAATAATTGGATATATTGATGAACATGTTTTAATGTGTTAATTGTTGCTCTTGTTTGTTATTAGATCCAATGCATGTTTAGGAATAGTTTTTGCTTTGTTTATTTATTTTATTTTTTTATCCTTGATATCTTTGTTGTTAGTTTAGGTTGTTTAGTTTTATATTAGAAGCATGCTAGGTTTTGTTTGATTGTTGTTTATTGCTTGCTTTAAAACTGTGTTTTTGGGCATGTACGTGTGCGCATACTTTATGTATGTGTACACATACTAGAGGCATGTGTACGCATACCCTATTTATGCATACGCATACTCGAGGCATGCGTACGCATTCTTCATGTACACGCACGCATGCTCGTGCCTAGAAACCCAAATTTAGGGTTCTTACTATTTTATTTGTTTTGCTTAGTTTTAATCACATGTTTAGGTCTTGTTAAATCTAGTTTTCACATGTTTAGCATTAGGGTTAGTAGAATAACATGTTTCACATGCTTTATTTGTTGATTGATAATTAGGCTTTATATCTTGGTTGAATCATATGAACATTCATGAGAAATTGAACATTTATTGATGCATAGGTGCTGAGGTGTTATGGTGTAGCGAGGTAAGTGATGTAAGAAATGCATAATCACATGAATATGCATTTGATTTGGTTGATGAACACGGTGAACTTTCTTGGTTGATGAACATGATGAATATGCTTGATTAATTCCCTTGATTGATGATAATGTTTTGTAATGTGCTTGTTGCCCTTGGATGTATATATTTTGTTAGATGAATGTTAGAGTTTTATTCTATAGATGAGTGTGGGACATATGTCATGTTTGGATGTTAGATGCATGTTAGTGTGTGTGAATTTAGAATAACATATTAGAGGACCCTTTGAGAGGATTAAGATTTGGAATATAATGAGTGGAGGCCGACCTACAGGTTGGATGGGGTTGGCAATCTAACACCTTCCTATTCCCATACCTAAACTCTAGACACGTGCTCTAGTAAAGATCAGCCCCTCCACAAAGGTGCTATATTTATGGTTTCTAGACCTAATCTCGGTAGCGACTCTATTTTTTTCCGCCACGGTCCACTCGGCTGAGGTGACTCCTCCCGTTGCACCCACACTTGGCACGCACCTTTAAAGAATGCTTTACTAGAGTTTGCACTAGAAATTGATGTCAAATAGCTCAAAAATCAAACACTAGTTGCTGGAAACCCATTCCAAAGACTATTGAGTGGAATCTTAGTACAATGTGGAAGCTTGGAATAAGCCAACAAATTACTCTTATGATAAAAGCTCTACATGTGGAGGTGAAAATACTCTCAATAAGGTAAGGAAAGTCAAATACATACTCTTTCAATGGTAAGCCCTATCAAATGGTTAGGAAGCCAATAAGACATTTTATTATGGCGATACCCCTACTTGCGAGGGTTCAAATAGTTCTCAACAAGGTAGGAAAGCCAATGCATCCTCAAAGGTAAGCCTTACCGAATGATTAGGAAGCTGACAAGATGTCATATTATTCATATGTGGCAAGACCCCTACTTGTGAGGGTGCAACGCTTTTAACAAGGTAGGGTAAGCCAAAATTTTCTTATAGTTCAAGCACTATGATTTGCTACATGCGAAGACATAGCCATCCCTAAAGAAAATGGGAAAGTCCATGCAACAAATCACTACCTCATTGCCACATGGGAATTCGCTATATGTGAGGATAAAACTCCTTAAGAAAATAGAAAAATTGTGCATTCTATAAGTTGTTATATGCAAGAACATGATTTCTTCAAAATATGATAACAATACAAGCTTCATTCAAGTCGCTATCTGTGAGAACACAATTAGCCTCTATGAAATGGTGACAAACAAGTGCACCATAAGTTGCATTGCGTGAAAAAACTATCTATGTGTAGGGACTTATTGAAACTAACAAAGCTGCAACCTAACACATGTCAAGTATAAGTCGACTACCAAGCGGCGAGATAATTTTCAATATATATGAGTTGCTGTCTGTGAAACCAAAATCTACCTGTCAATAAAGCACTGAACAAATGATACACAGATAGCAAGATGTACGTTGCACCATAACCTTTTCGCAAAGGTATTACAACCAAGCAACATGTCTACCAACTTTCCCTTTCAAAGGCAAAGCCATATTCACAACATATCCAATCAAGCACAAGTTATTCTCAAGAGACTACATGTGCACAATCTATCAAAATTATGCTACTCAATCACAAGGTGCAAGACCTTTCCAAGCAAACTCTCCTTAACATACTCAAATGCTCACAACCATACACAGGCTGTTTTCCCAAAAAAAACATACAACCTATCAAAGAAAGGTACAAATTACAAGTCATATACATCCTTGAGGTACAAATCATTTTTTCATTCCAAAATACAAAATATACATGCAAATATCATATATGTTTGCTTTGTACAATATGCGAATTGTGTCTACTAACCATGACAATATAAACTCAAAGTGGCACCAATACATCTAAATAGAAGTTGCTTTATACATCAATGGGCTATTCACAAAGTTGAAATACAAGAGAAAGTGTCTCCAAGGCAACAACCCCTACTACACAATACAACCAGTCCAAACTTCCAAAGCCTGAAGCTTAATACAAAACAATCGGCCTATCCTTAATCAAGTTCTTTGCGACACTCTTACATTTAAATAGTCGCTCCTCGGCCAAAGGAACAAATCAAGTCCTATGCATTTTCATTACCATAACCACTCTCTAGTCATTAAAAAGGGAAGCTCCGTGTTTGTTGATATTTTCCTCACCAAGCTTAACCAAAGAAGCCTTGAGATCCTCTTAAGTTGAGATAGGAGTGATGAGATTAGACAAAAGAGACTCAATTTCAACTCAGGCACTCAATTTTACAGCAACTTATGATGTTGTCTCTTAACATCGAAACTTAAAGTGACCTGGACCTGCACATAGATAGCAAGACGACAAGTTCATCAATTGTTCAATGCCAACAAGAAATGGACCAAAAAAGGTTCAAAGTTACTAACGGTGGCCATGGTACCATTTATTACAGCTCTATGTTGCTGTTTGCAGCGACTTCAACCTTAGAAAATGATGTTTTAGTTAAATCCCAAATGAAAGAAAAGTAACTTGATGCAAAACTAAAGCAAGGAAGTAAAATGGCAAAAGTGGTGTGAAAGTCCAAGCTTCAAAAAGAAATGCTAAAGCCACCTATGTAGTATGAAAGTCAAAGGCTACAAAGGAGGAAAGCCAAAGTCACCAAGGTGCCAAGGAATCGAAAGTTCCTATGGTAAATGCTAAAGGTACCATTGCAAGTATGAAAGTAAAGACTAATGAAGAAAAGAAAATTCTAAAGCTACACGTGGACATAAAAATCAAGGTGCATATCGGGTTGGACCTATCACTTGGTTACAACTTGAATTTCTTGGACTCGTGACCATGACATCTCTACAAATGGGCTTCCTTGACCAGTATCTTCTCAACAACAACAATAACAACAATAACAACAAAAAAGCAAAAAAGAAAAAAGAGAGCGTTTGGGTATGCTAATTCCCAAACCCGCAACATCTACAAGCAATGGGAAATACCAATTGCACACATGCATACTGCAAGCACCATGCGTGCTCAGGGGGCTAATGTTGATGCCCATTTTTGTGACACATTTTTGACAAGCTCAATTCAATCGAGTCCAACTACCTTGTGGGCTCAATTCATGTATTATATTATATTTTATTCTTTTCAACATGGCCCAAGCCTATGCGACACATTTGGGGAAATAGAGGAAGTGTGGTTGGGTATGGGTCGGTTCCTTTCGAACCTTTTGCATGAGCCCAGCACATGCGTGCTAGCAAGTGAGCAAGGGACACTGGTAGCACATCAGGTTCATTGAGAATTTCTTGTACCTAAAATTTCTACCAAAAACAGTTTTTATGCTCTGGTTGACTGTGGCCCAAAGTTTTTGCCCAAACCTTTTTTTCCTTAAAAAATGGTTGGCTCTCATTGACCAACTTCAGCTGCTAGCCCTTATTCAAGTGAGCCTCCCAATGGTTTGAAACAACTGAAAAGGGGGAGCCAATAAGGGTTTAGTCAAGCATTTCCCTTAAGGACGATAAAAGTAAGCCTTCCTTTTATCCAAACAAAAGCAAACCTGAAAATTACTACTTTCTTAACACCTTGGGGTCCTAAGCCTTTTCTATTAACCAAAAGCCAGTCATTAGTAGCACCCCAAACTCAATATAAAACTCCTCTTTCAACTTAAAAACCAACCCACTATGTTCTACCCTCAGAGTTGAA
Source organism: Quercus ilex subsp. ballota (assembly GCA_032727855.1). Classification (NCBI taxonomy): domain Eukaryota; kingdom Viridiplantae; phylum Streptophyta; class Magnoliopsida; order Fagales; family Fagaceae; genus Quercus; species Quercus ilex. The sequence continues at coordinate 36,160,637 of CM064909.1, forward strand.
ACTTTAGAGCAAAAGTCCATTCAACTAGCTAACATCCGCACAATTCTAAAGCCAAGGGGTGGAAATATGAGTACAGGGGAACCTTCCCTCTCTTCCTCACAATCTCTCTCAATTTCCTCTTCTTGTTAACTGTGGGTTAAAGTTTCGGACCTGTTGTGTTTCTGTGTATTTTTTCTGCATTTTCTTGTATTTCAGTTATGACATTTCGATTTCTCTATTGTTAAAGCACCATTAGCCTTTTGTTCATTATACATTTGGAATTTTGGGCTTGATCCTCCACAAATAAACATTTCTAAAGAACCCAAGGGGAGATTTGGGCTAATCCTTCATTTTTGGCCCTTGTCACAAAAATGTCCCCGACAATTATCAATCTCAAGATCCTTTTATTTTGGTGGTAAGCGATAAACCGAGATTTATTGATTTTATTGAGGTTGATAGATTTGATTCAATTGTTAGTTCTTATTTGGTAAATCTTTACAATTACATGAAGACCAAGGAAAAAGAAATTCAATTTGATTTGTTCATTCCATTGATAATTTGCAAGTATGGAAAGAAGATCAAGGGGCTCAAGCATTCAGAGTATTTGTTTATTTGGAGCGAAAGATTCCAGATTTCAAAGATGAACTCAAGGACGAGTTTGTTTCAAGTGGAGAGATCTGATGTAGGACATGGTCTTATATTCAAATTTTGTAATTATTTAATTTTAGTATTTTTATGTAATTTTTGTTATTTTAGGTTTATGTTATTTATTTCCTTGTTTTTAGGTGCTTTTAATGTTTTTTATTCAAATTAGGGTTTTATTTCGTGGCAGCCTTTAGGGTTTCTAGTTGCCCTAGGTTTTGTTTTTACTATTTAAAAGCATTGTAGCATCCAAAGGCAATTAAGTTTTGAGACTATTATTAATAAAAAGTTTATGTTTTTTTTTTAAAATAATAATACTTATTACATATTGTCAATTGAGTTTGCTTTGTGCACGTAAAATTTACAACAAACCATTAAACCAATAATATTTTAATTTATTTTTTTAAAAAATGGGTCATGTTAGATTATGAGTCAACCCATTTTTGCTTCGGGTCAAAAAATTTGAGAGCGGGTATGGGATGAATTTTGACGCTTGTCAACACAATTGAAAGGCTAGGAGCAAATTGAGTTAGAACGCGCCTTTGCTCCCGCACAAAAGCTTAACACATCAGATCTGAGACAGAGAGAGATAGAGAGATATCTTGAAGATATGGAATACATAAAACTCAATGTCAATAATCAGGTGAGGGAATTTGTAGAGTAGATTGGTGAAGGGCTTCTACGTAGTAAGTTAGGCAACGTTTTAAAGATTTAAGAAAAATAACATCTCGAGTTTCTAAAACTCGAGATCTAATTAAAAATCGAGTTTTACAAACTCGCTTTGCACTCGCTTTGAATTGCTGACTTGGCTTAAAATGGTCTACGTAGATCTCGAGTCTTAAAGACTCAATTTTTACATAGCAAAAACCGAGTCTTAAAGACTCAAGATTTAAAAAGGGTTTTTAATTAAAATTCGAATAGAACTCGAGTCTTATAGACTCGAGTTTTGCTGAGAAAAAAATTATAAACACGCAGTCTACAACATTTTATAAACACAGACACAGCCTCTCACCCAAAAATAGAGCATCCTCACTAACTCTCAGCCTCACTAACTCTCAGCCTCACTAACTCTCACCCATACACTCAGCCTCACTAACTCTCACTCACCCATAACTCTCACACCACATTGCCTCTCACTCTCACTCACCACATTGCCTCTCTCACTGCTCTTCCCTCTCAAAAATTTCATATCTCAAGTAAGGGTTTTTTGATTTAATTGTTATTGTAGTTGGGTATTAGTTGTCTATGGGTGTGGGTTAAAGAGTTTGAGTATCAAAATACCTTAAAGACTTCTTAAATAAGAAAACATGGTTTCACTTGCAGATGTAACTCTATATACACAATATTCATATTTTCACACCTAGTGTCCACATCTTTTAAAAATGTTCACATTTAACTCACAATACTTTATTTTTTGAATATAGTGTTAGATTGTTATACCAATTAGACTGTTAGATTGTTAACGTTTTCTAGAGATTGTGTATGGGTAAGTTTGTGATTGTCAAAAACTTATTTTTGTGGTTGGTAAAGTTGATGTACTGCATAAAGTTTATGTTTAGACTTAAAAATGTGGCAGATAGCTCTAACAGATTGTGTTGTTTTCAATCTCTAGAAAATGTGAACATAAAAATATGAATATATCAATTTGAATAATATACATATTCGACTCCTTAAGACCAATTTGTAAATGTGGCAGATAGTGTTCACAATCTCTAGAAAATAATATACGGTAGTTAGGAAACTTATACCTGAAGACCCATATTCTAACTCCTGCTGTAATTAGCTTCTTGTATATAGGAAGGACAGATGGATTTGTATATGTCCAATTGTTTAATATAGTCGTACTACAACCAAAATTTTAGAAAAAAATGTTCAGTTTGTATCATGAAAATCAAATTAAAAAAATATCTTGGCTGCTTCTTTTTATTAGAAAGTTAAAGACTTGCTTCAAGTTTCTTTTAGATCAGGGAACTTCAAAATGTTTTTAAACTAACATAGTAACTTGACTTTAACAGGTTCACAATGCCTGAAATTGATATAATCCTATGCCACGGTGGTTCGCTGAAGAATTCCAATGCGAGCAAGGGATTGCCATTTGAAGGGCCGGGTATAAAGAGCTATTTTACCCAAATTGATCGTAGGTTGAAGACCCTTGACAAATTGAAGATGATGGTTATGGAAGAGTTGTGTGAGAATCTTGTTGTGCACAACATACAAATTACTTATTGTATGCCAAATGAAATCCTGAAGCACCGGATGGCCTACTCTTCTAGCTTGGCACCTGCATCCACCTACAGTTACGAGCGAATAACATAAGATAAGATACTACCAATTAGTTACTAAGAAGAGTACATTGCATAACACACTAAATATTAGGAAAATACTTACTTAAATGCAAGTGGAGCATATGGCCATGGGCCATAATCACATCCAGGTGGGGGCTCTATCCTCGGGCACAAGAATGGCAACCTTGCCTATGCCCAATACTGGACCAAGGTGCACGCCCCACCAATCTGCGATGCCCCTTTCTCGCTTGCCTGACATAACTCTCTGTTCAACCAAGCCAGGCAACTATTACCCCAACTATACTGTGGTGGACCATGAAGCTTTTGTAGAAACTCCAAGAACATCAGATGCACCCTATCTCCCGACTTGTCCATGAAAAGCTTATCCACTAGTAGCGCTAAAATATAGCACTGGGCATACTCGTGTATCTGAATCTCCGTTGTGTCATGAGGCAGTGGCACTGCAATGGCCTCAACAAGGTAGCTGATGAGAATTCTTTTCCCCACCAAAGTTTTGTTGTCATTAGCCGGAGTAAAACCAAGCAACTCCATGCACAGTTGACTCCAATCCCCATTTACCACAACAGTCGGCCCAACCAAGACCTCACCGTTTATAGGAAGTCCGAAAATGACCTCCACATCTTGTAGGGTGATTGACATCTCATCCTGTGGAAGATGGAACGTATGAGTCTCCGGCCGCCATCACTCAACTAGGGCCGATATTAGGCAATGATCTATCTCTCTGGAAGGGGCCCTAAACAATCTTTCTAGCCTTAGCAACTTGATAATGTCAATCACCCAATTATCTCGCATTTGAATGTTTGCCATCTCCTTAGTGCAACCAAGGCACGTAAGTGGGCCCAGGTCCTGCAAAATTGATAAAAATTATAGCGGTTGTTAGAACTAGAAATACAACTTTGAAAGAACTTGCTAATTAAAAGTCAAAGACAACGTAAAAATTAAAGCGGTTGTTAGAACTAGATATTTCACCTCGCCATTCCAAATGTCCTTTGATCGATGATATCGTTGTCGCGTCAATAATGACTCATCAAGCGGACCAGTGTGCAAGATCTCTGGCTCCTCATCGATCCGAGGCTCCATACTGCAAAGAGTGCTACTGTGAGATCATTAATAGTGTGGGGGGCAAAGGAATGCTATTCTACATGCAAGGAAAATCTATACTAAAGAGCAGCTTATTGGCATTATTTAAAAAAGGATGCTAAAAGAATGGAAAGCAAGAAGTACATCTATAACTCAGGATTAAATAGAGTACTTTGCTGTAATTGGGGATTCAATCCAGCCTTGATCTTTTCTATTCCTATGTAATTGGTAAGTTATTTTTAAAAATAATACCTCAATACAAGTGGAATCCTTTATTTCTCTAGCCTTTTCTGACACACACATACACATGTAATATGCTTTAATGGATTTGACCAGGAGTCTTTATATATCTCTCACACACACACATACACATGTAAATATCTACATGAGAGATGGATTTGAAATTTCATAGCTAAATCATGAAGAAAAAGCATTTAAAACTGTAAAAAAAAAAAAAAAACAAAAGAAAAAAAAATGATAAAGGCAAATGCACAGCCAAATACATAACAACAGTTTAGTTCATAACCTGGAACCCAATGATCAATGTCCTAGATGTTCACTATTAGAAACACCTCTACATGTTTTGCAAGATTGTACTTGGTCCTTACAGGTTTGGAATTCCTTAACTATACCCGGTAACCTTAAAAAATTTTCCAACCAAGTATAGAACAATGAATACATCAAAACCTGAATACAAAAACCCCAATGTACACTAACACCTGGGCAACCATATTTGCTTTCAAAACGTGGTCAATTTGGATAGCCAGCAACCATTTAATATATATATATTTTTTGATAGGTATATAGCTAATATTATATTCTGGAGTCAAAACTACCAAACATACTAATTGCTCACAATCATGCAATTAAACCCATCTCAGTGTCATTAAAACAAGACACTATTCCAAACAAGGGCAACTAATAGCATGGTCCTCTCTCCCACAGAATTATGTAAAACACAATATTGATGGTGATGGTCATGCAGAGGGCTGTCCTGGCCCTTCTGGAGGTGGTGGGCTTTTTAGAGATGAATACGGCAATTGGGTGCTTGGGTTTTCGTTAAATATAGGCACAACAACAAGCATTTGGTGGAATTGTGGGCAATACGATTTGGACTCCAACTAGCTCAAAATAAGGGATTCAATCACCTCATTGTGGAAACAGACTCCCAATTGGCCAATTGGCCTATTACTGGCTACTCACTGATGATAGTAATTATCCACCATTACTCACAAACTTAATTTGTGATTGCAGGTACCTGGTTCAAGTGGGAACTCAGCCCCACTTACTTAAAAACGTCTACAAGGAAGATAACAGGGTGGCAGATGCACTAGCAGAGAAAGGGAAAAAACAAATCCAAAAACAGAACATTTTAGCAACACAAATCATACAACAAGTAACAAAACAAATCCGTCTAACTAAAATCTTACGCTAACAAGAAAAACTAAAGCACTAACAAGGGAAATTATCAAACACAAACACTTGGGCTAAACCTAGATGGAATAATTATTTAAAAAGCTCAAATTTTTATAAGAAAAATACCTTCAAACTTGAAAAAATCTGAACCTTCATTGGTAGGGACAAAAGGGATTTTCAAGGTATGGGTAAGGGGATCGTCTGAAGCTGATTGTGAGGAAAGAGGAGAGCGTTTGAGGGTGAGGGTGATTTTTGTTGCACGCCGAAGGGTTGAGGATGACTGATTTCGGTGTTTGAGTGAGAGTGTTTGAACTTCGAGAGAGTGTTTGAGAGACTGAGAGAGTGTTTGAGACTGATTTCGGTGAGTGTTTGAGACTGATTTTGGTGAGGGTGATTTTTGAACTTTGAGAGAGTGTTTGAGAGACTGAGAGAGAGTGTTTGAGTGAGGCGTTTGAAATTGTAGTGTATATTGTGCATATTTCGAGTCTTATAAACTCGATTTCTACGTGGCTAACTTTCGTCCACCTGGAAAATTTGTCCACGTAGGTGTAATGACAAACCGGGCAAAACGAGTTTTAAAAGCTCAAGTTCTAAATGGATCTCGAGTTTTAGAAACTCAAGATGCTAGTTTCACACATTGTTTCAAAACCGGACAACTAACGAAATTATTAGCATAGTAACGTTATTTGGAAAGGGTGTTCATGATTAGGTTCCTTTTCCTCTTCACTCATATATATTCCATATTATTAAGGACATATTTTATGTAGTTAGCTAATTCTTTGACAAAACGCACTTTACTTGTATTTGGGTAGATCTAATATGTGTTTAATACTTCAAGGAACATGTTGTTCAAATCTAGTATTAAAGCCATGAAGATTGGACCAAGAAACAAGTGAAGAAAATGTGTTCATTAAAGATGGACAGATAGCTCGACACCTGTGGACAGATAACTCGACAGCTGCTCGACACCTGGCTATCTATCGAGACTTTTAAGGTTTTTCCTTATCGCAATCTCGACACCTTTTCGACAGCTAGTGGATCGATCGAGAAAGCTTCTGTCTCCTCGACACCTTCTCGACACCTAGCTATCTATCGAGATTTAAAGCTCGACACCTCCTCGACACCTTCTCGACACCTGCTATCTATCGAGGTTACGGAAATCAAAATTTTCAGATTTGATTTTTGGGCCAGACTTTTGTATTTGTGTAGGGTTTCTTTTCTCACAATCCTAGACCTATATAAGGCTTATTTTAGAGGCCGTCACAAAAAGAGAATACAAGGAGAACATATGCAAAAGGTGACCGATGCCTTATTCTCTCTAAAAGAAGTTACTGCGTCTTTGCGCCTTAGGGTTTTGTAACCAAGTGCTTCTTGATCTTCATTGTTGATGAAGTGAAGAACTTTGCAGCCAACAATCTTCTTCTAGTTGGTGATTAAGTCGCGTATTGGGATCCGCGCAATTGGTTAGTCACGTACTAGGATTCGTGCATCATCAAAGGGTAGCGTTCATATATTGAAGAGTTCAGAGGTTCTGAAGCGGTAGAAGGTTTCTGCTGTGAGTTCATCTACGAGGATTGTAGAGTCTAGGGACAAAGGTTTTGTACTAGATCTGGAACTTCTGTTTACTATAGTGGATTGCTTTTCGGGAAGGTTTCCCCCCAGGTTTTTTATTGTGAAACTGGTTAGTTTCATTGGTTTTCCTGGGTCATCATATCTTGTCTTATTTATTTTTCCGCTGCATTCATTATTGACATGATATTGATGTTTGTTTGTTTTAACAAGTTTTATTCATAATTAATCTAATTAACAACTTGAGTTTAAAACTTATTAATTCTATCAACCGGGGTCTAAATTTCCCAACACATATACCCCCATCAATTTATTTATTTTGTTTGTTTTTTTTTCTGGGAAAAGGATGAAAATGGCAATGGCCAGAATGCTCTTTCAGTGACTAATAATGTGCCCACTTTGGGAGGTACCACCATTGACTGGTCCAAATGGAAGCTCAAGTATGAGTGTTTTTTTTTTTTTTTTTTTTTTTTTCAAATTCTAAGCAAAACCCATGTTGTAATTCAGAGAGATTATTAAGTAAATTATATAAATATTTTTTTTTTTTTTGTTATAGGATCATTTTGATAGTTGCATTGGCCCTTCTTATGAGTTCGCAAAGTATAGTTATTGTGTGGTCTAAGAGAAATGGCAAGTACAATTATAGTATTACCACTTCAAATTTTATGGTAAGCATAATTATAATTTTTAAAAAGTATATATATTCAATTAATGTTTCAAAGTGTAATTTATGTTTAACATTCAGTTTGGTAGGTCTCGGGTTCAAATCTTAGATATATGTCATTTTTTAAGGTAATCAAAAGATGGGTATTGATTTATTTCCTCTTTTATTGAACTAGTCGCGGACCTACGCGTTGCGCGTGATAATTATTTTTATAGTAGTTTTATTAATTTTTTTTTTTACAATTTAAACTAATCTAATAATGAGTAATGCATTTCGTAATTATATTTTTATTTATTATAGGAACAATCATATATGTAACATAGGAACAATCTAAAACACCAAAAAAATGTAAACTAAAAAAAATTAGTAAAACTTAACAATGATTAATTGAACCAATATTAGGATAAAATTTTGTTTTTGATAATCTATTAAGGTTATTTTCTTTGTAGAAATTATAATTTCGGCCACCCAAAACATATTATCTAGTAAACAATTATTGTATATATACAAATTTTAACTTTTGCAATTTGTCACATATCCAATTATTTTCGTTTGGTTAACCTTTGCTTTTCATTAAATGAATGGCATTATAGAGTACTTCTAATACAACAATTGAAAGTACTTTGTCCACCACAAAGGATTAGAAAATAAACAAAAATTAGTAAAGTCTCATAGTTTGACATCCTAATTGAGCACTATAAAAAATCATTCTATGTAACAAAATAAATACCAAATTATCCAAATCATGCTATGTAATAGAATAATATTATATTTTTATACACTATATTTAATTCTTTAGATCGCAATAGGATAACATTTAACAACCAAAGAGAATAAAAAATAAAATAAAAAACAACAACAACAATTTAAAAAACAAAACTAAATCGCATTAACCCAAAATAGAGTTTTAAAGAATATAAAAAATTATCAACCTAAAGTAGAGATTCAATAAAAATAAAAACATCCACCAAAAAATTTAGAGAGAGAGAGTACCTTTTTTTTGTGAGGAAAAACTATGCATAGAATAAAAGAGATAGTGACAAATTTATAGTAAGAGGGTGTGAATAAGAAGAGATAAAAATAAAGGAAGATGAAGGGAAAAATGAAGAATGATATTAATGTAGAAGGTAGTGGGGAGATGAAAAGGTAAAGGAGGGAGAAAGATTGAAGTAGTGGGGAGATGAAATGGTAAGGGAGAGAGAAATGTTGGAGAAATGTAAATATTAAAAAAAATAAATGTTAAAAACAATTATAGGAAAATTGAAAAAAAAAAAAAAAAAAAACCTAAAGCTTGAAAGGCTTCAACGTTTTTTTTGTTTTTTTTTATTTTATTTTATTTTTTCCTTTAAGTTGAAAAAGCTCACGCAAAACCCTAAAACTGAACTGAAAAAGTTTTGGGTTGGACTTGATAGTGGAACTAAATAAATAAGAGGTGGGCTAGATTAATTATACAGATTTATTATATGGTGATAGTGAAAGAAAATAAATAAGTAGTGGGCTGGATTTATTATAGGGTGATAGTAGAAATAAATAAATAAGTAGTGGATTGTATTTATAAGGCTGAAAATTGTAAAAATCATTTTAAAATTGTACGACAAATTATATATATTTTTTCTAAAAATGACGTGGCAGCTGATGTGGCGCAATATAAGAGCAGCAGCATTAAACGCTACGCTTCAGCTTTTAGTAATATATATAGATTAGGTGGAGACTTTGAAATGTGGGTTATCACTTTTAGCCTTGGCAAGAATATGGAGAAGTGAAGGCGTTACTGAAGATAACAGGTATTCCTTGTTTGTTTTTATTCTAAGTTTTCATAGAACTTGTGATTTAATGCTCTCATGAAGTTGGAATTATCATTTAGCAAAAAATAAGTTGGATTTATGAATTATCATATTCCGGAGAAATGATTCTGTACACACGACGTGCTTCACATAATGGTGGGTCCCATCTGTAGGACCCATGTGTAGAGCTCACTCTAACACCCAAAAAGTACCTTATATGCCCAGTTGTATAAGACCTATGTGAGACTGATGTAGGGCCCACATGTCAATCTCACATAGGTTGTATACACCGGGCGTATACAAGATTTTCTCCATGAGAGGAGGACATATTACACAAAATGATTTCACCATATCTAAGACAAAATGCACATTTTTGTTTCATCCCAGTTATTTAACTATGTTTTTATTTTAAGGTCACATTCTTTATTCCAATCATATCTATTTATTATTGTTTCTTGTTCTGCCTATGAACTAGGTTGAGTACAACATTGGATGAAGTTATTGTAACCCATTCCTGCATTACTTTACCTAGTCAAAAATCTGGTCCAGGTTAGTTGTGGTTATCATGTTTTTATTTTTAGTAGTTACAATTCCATTGGTATTCTTGCTTGTTGAAATTTAATTAATGCATATTCTTCGCTTTTATGCTGCAGTACTACATCCTTGAGCATGTGGATGCCCAGGGTTATCAAATATTGAAGAATCTGAACGTTATCAGTACTGGCGTTTTGTATAGAATTATACTTAAGAAGGAGTAAGTCCTTGCAATCATTTACATTGGATTTTTTTCATTTCATATGTACTAATTCAGCTACTCTTGGGCTACATGTCTGAGGATGGAAAGTGAAAGATTAAGGAAAAAAACTAATTTAAACAAACTAAGAATTTTAGCCAAACCAGTTACGACTGCAAAATTTTTATTGAGCTTTGCATTCCAATTATGTATTCTTTCAGGTTCAGCAATATTCAATGGGCGGCTTTAATTTTACTATGTGTTGGGTGCAGCATATCTCAGATAAAGCCGAGGTAAGGTTTTACTCACACAACTATATTGTTTGTATAATCTTTTCTTAAAATTCAAATTTTTTCCACTTTCAACTTAGGAAATGACATTTTTTTTTGCAGTTTAGATGTTTTTCAAAATCCTGTTCAAGGTTGGGTGATGGCCATTGTGAGTTAACCAAAATTTTAGACACTCTTAATACAACAATGAAGAAAAAATAAAAAATTGAAAAAACCATTTTATAGTTTAATGTTCTTGTTATCATAATGGGGGTGATTTCTTTGCAGGTCATGACACTCCTAAGTGGTTTGGCAGGAGTGTACACTGAGGTGAGTTTTTTAAGTACAAAGTTTGCACTCTAGTTCTTCAGAACTACAATTCATGTGTGTCATTTAGTCATTTACCGTTTGAATCCTAACCCAACATAACTTGATCAATGATTGGGTTGAATTTTGTTAATTGATAGATTTTGTAGGACTGATTGAAGTTTTTTAGTGATACATTGAGTTAAAAAAGTGAAACTCTCATTAGAGTGATCTAGATAACTGTTCTATTAATTATCTTGCTCATGATTTCTACAGGCTATAATTAAAAAAGCATCCTTCAAGAAACATAAACGTGCAAAATTTCTTTTTGTACGTCTATGGCATGTTGTTTAGCACTATTGCTATAATGACCCAAGATTTTGATGCCGTGATGAACAAGTAATTCTAGTCTCTGTTTCTGGTTCTCCTCTTACAATTGGTCTATCCTCTCCATTTTCTCCCTGTGAAGTCATTATTTAAAAGATTCTTTACTGTCTTAGAAGTGGAATATTTTTCTTTTCTGATTAGAATTGAAGAAGTTTTAGTTTGGAAGTTATTGTTTCTTTTGTTCAGGGGATGCTTCTATGGATACTCATTTATTACAGTTCTCATGATTCTCAACCAAGCACTACGGTATCTTAAATATCTTATTTGGCTTCATAAAATGTAGCTTATTTGCATGCTTTAGTTTTGTCGTAAATTTCTCACTCTCAGTAATAAGGAATCCCTCGTGATTTAGTGTGTGTATATATATATATATATACATATACAACTTCAATTTGTGATTCTAGGGAAAATTATAAAAGTTAATTGACATTATATATTAATATTTCAGCACATGTTAGAGGGGTGCATGGTTATGCTTTTATGATTTTAAATTTTGTCACATGCTGTTATCTTGGTCAAGATAGAAAGTTTTCTATCAAGCGTCAATAAATAAAATTTTGCTAGGCTGTCTTGAAAATCCAATTGCCCATAGACTGATTGAAATGCTACTTTTGTGCAGTGGCCTTGCTGTATCTATGGTAATGAAGTATGCTGACAATATTGTGAAGGTAAGTAAGGGAAATGCATTTACGTGAATTTATTATTCCTCAAAATTTGTTTGAGTGGATAAATGCTTCTGGCGTATTTTCTTTTGCTTCTTTGCCTGATTTACTTAATCATTGTACTTTCCATGTTTAATTTTGTGTATCTGTATGTACATATATATACATATAATCCAGCACTTTATGCAGTTAAATTGGTCTTTATAATTGTATTACTCAAGCCTGCTGAAAACATTTTCTGCACTTTGTGATTGAATTTCCCATTTTTATTAGCTTCCCCATGTTGTGCAAGTGTATTCTACTTTAGTGGCAATGCTTTTCACAGCATTTGTTTCCTACTTTTTATTTGGTTTCCATCTATCACTGGCCCAATGTAAGCAACTTCTAGTTACATGGTTCATCTCCCTCCTATGTATTCTTTAATCATATTATGAATAACTCGGTCATTTTACTGTTGACGTCTTAATTTCTTGTTTTTAATTGGTAGTTATGTTTTCTCTTGCTTTCAGCGTGGTGATAGTCTCTGTATATCTACATACCGTTGGGAAGGAAGAATAAACGCCTCACCTCTCTCCTCTATGATGACATATATACTTGTATTTTAAAGTTAGGATTAATTCAAGATCAGTAATCGAACAATTCTAGTTTCCAGTGTTTGCTTTGACTTTTTTTGTAAAATTACAATGACAAGTTTACTCAAGTGTTGGTATATGATTTGAGAAGCTTCATCTGTAAAACCTTTTTGATCAATTACATCTAAGAATTTTGAGGCTTCAGCCTTCATTTTGCTTGTTAATTATATATATATATATATATATATACACACACACATATATTTTTATCTACCTTGCAGTTAGCGACTAATTTTCTTTTAATTTTAAAGGCACCTTATTACATCGAGTTGCTCCCTTCTTTTTTTTCAGTTTTTTTTTTTCCCCCCTCTTTTTGTGTGGCTGGATAGCATGGGCCTCAAATTTAAGTTGGGCTCACAATGACGTTTTGAGCCTGCCCTAGAAGCTGTTTTTTAAACTTAAAATGCCAGTTTTTTTTCCTCCTCCAATCCTTGGAATAAGCTCAAGCTTATTGTTAAAGATATCAAACCCAATTCTAGTCAAGCCCAAGCCCAAGCCCAATCCTTGGGGTGCAAACAAAATTTTCTGCTTGTACCTGCAAGTCTATTAAGTATTAAGTAATATATATATATATATATATATATAGAGAGAGAGAGAGAGAGAGAGAGAGAGAGAGAGAGAGTATAAACTATAAAGACAAGAGGGAACACATAAATTACGTGATTTGGCTTAACAGTCTAAATATATGGAGAAAAACTCACTCTTAGGGTGTGTTTGTTTGGAAGTGAAATAGGATGGATGAAAAATTTTGAAGAGAAAATATGAGAGAAAATGAATTTGTGTGTTGTTTGGTTGGAAAAAGGGGACAAAAAAACTTTTATGTGGGGCTTAGACATTTTTCACTTGGGTTCACACAAAATTTGTCTCTCCAAAATAGAGAGAAAATTGGGTGGGTTTTTTTTTTTTTTTTTGGTTCCCTGGGCAACATTGCCTCCTCTTTATATATATATATATATATATATATATATATATATATATATTCCTTTTGATTTCTTGGGCGTGGTGCTTTGTGTTTTTCTTTTCCCTTGGGCAATGTTACCTCCTCTCTTTTTTTTTTAATTACGTTTTGTTATATTTTTTTCTTTTGATTTCCTAGGTGTGGTGCTTTGTGCGTGTGTGTTTATTTATTTATTTTTTTAATTTTTTTTTTCTTTAGCTAGAAATGATTTTTTTTAAATAAATTTGGGTGACTATTTTTCTTTTTTTGGTTGCTTATCACTTTTTCGTTTTTATTGGGCATCATTTTTTAATAAGGGTATATGAGTAAATATATACAAACTCATTTTTTCTATTCTTCCACTTTTTCACTCCAAACCAAACTAAAATGATTGAAATTGAAATCTTTTCTATCCTCTCACTTTTTTACCTCTCCAACCAAACACACCCTTAATGACTATGTCCTTACTATACTAAATTGTATATATTTTGTTTTACAATGAACCTAATATGGTGTATTTATAAGGATAGTACAAGAAAAATTCTTTGTTTGAACATTAAATATTGGACTTGAACCTTGAGTATAACTGAGCTTAATATCTATGACACTTAGTAATAGTGTTTTTCTTTTTTCTTTTTTCCCAATTTTTTGGAGGACACAATTTAATTGTTAAAATAGTTTAATGACAACCAGTGAGTCTTGTCAACCTCAACTAATTTAATTGGTAAAATATTTTTTTATTGTATAATAAATTTGGAACAGTGTAATTGGTGAAGACTCAAAGTGGTAGCGATAATAGTGTGAATCAATAGAGAAATTTGACTATAATTTTTTTTCTTAGTTGAAATAATAGAAATGCTTTATTGATATAATAACAGAAAAACCATTTTACAATCCTCTAGTTACATGCTAGTGGCTACGCCTGTGTGGTTTGCATTAGGTCCAATCCCAAGCCCAGCTAAGGTCCAATCCCAGGCCGAGGTAAGAGCATCCACAGCAGGTGTGGCAAATGAACCAAATGCCAAATATTTGGCACATTTGCTACACCAAACACAAAAATTGAGCTTTATGAGATGTGCCAAATCTCAAAAATTATACAACGTGGTTACAGTACCGTTGCAAATTTGCAACTGTACAGACAGATGTTGCAAAAAATTTATTGTTTTATATTCTCTTTTCTCTTTTCTCTCTCCTCTCTCTTCATTTTTTCTTTTCTCTTCTCTCTCACTCTTCGGTTCCCTCTCTCTTCTCCCTGTACCGGTTCCCTCTCTCTTCGACTAGTCTAGGATATTCACCAGTAGTGACGACGGCATAGCTCCGACAATGACAGCGCGCTTCGCCACGCTCGATCTCACCCCCACGCTCAGCCACGCTCGATCTCGCCAATCTCACCCCGAGGCCGCCGTCGATCTCACCCTCTTCCCTCTCCTCTCTGTCTGCCTTTCACTCTGCCTCTCTTTGGTTGTGGGTTTTTATTTTTATTTTTATTTTTATTTTTTTGCTGCAATTTGGGTTGATTTGATGGTGGTGGTGGGCTGTGGGCTATGGGCGGTGACAGTGACAGTGGTGGTGGGCTGCAGGGGTGATGGTCGGGTGGTGGCTGTCGGTGTTGTTGATGATAATGGGCGAGGGGATAATATATTATTTTAATGTGTAGTAAATATTATTTTAATGTATAGAATTGAATTATAAAACATCTGATAAATGAGATGTTGTAAAATGATGTGGTAAAATAATAAAGTAGGTCTTTGGTGTGGCAAAATGACATTTTTTTTGCAACATCTGCTGTAGATGCTCTAAGGTCCAATCGGCATGATGTGGGCCCTTTTGTCTGGCTGCTTCAGGGACTCTCCCACCACGAAGCAAAATGGGATCTAACTTCTAACCTTTGCATTTGTTTATTTATTTACTGTTAAAATATTATTTTGGTCTTTAAATTTTTTTAAAATTTTTTTCATAAACATTAAAAAGTTTTTTTTTTAATTTGATAAATATAATTTTTTTTACAGTGGTTATAGAGTTTCAAAAAATTTCGAGTGTACCCTTCTATCAATCGAAAATATAAAATTATATTTAAGAGATTATTATTATTACACATCTTACTAACTAACTAAAACAATAAAAAAATAAAAATAAAAATAAAAATAAAAATAAAAAGAAGGAAAAGAAAAAATTCTTCTCCATTAATAAAAATCTTCATTCCCACTTTGAGTATTCCACGTTATACTACACCAATCATAATTTCACACATTTTTTTTTTCTTTCCTTATAAAATAACCATAGTTTCAAACGGGGAAAAAAAAAAAAAAAAAAAAACATAACATATTGCAATTTGTGAAGCAATAAAAGTGGGATAAATGATTTTTTTTCCCCTTTTAGCCAATGAGCTTGTATCTTGGATGACACCTTCCCCCCTAACCTAACTCCATGTGGCGGCTCCAAACTCACCTCCCCCACCGCTTCCAAAAAAAACACGAAACTGCTTCTTACTTGTCACTTTTGTTACTAAATAATTTCATTCTAAATTTTTAGCATGAAATCAATCGAAGAAAAATAAAAAGAAAAAAGAAAAGAAAAAAAAAAGAGCTTTAAATATCTAAGGATGTAACATTATTTCACAGTCGCTAACATAAAGGTGGATCACACATAAATGATAGAACTCACATTTATGTGAGAATGAGGTGCAGTACACTTGGTTTACAGAGTAGTTTCTCAAATACCGAAGGAATAGACTCTCAAAAACAAGAAAAAATCTATTGTTTTTAGTAAAAAAAAAGAGACAAAAAATACAAAAAGAATATTCTCTTCCACATAACTAACAAGAGCAATTTTTAGGTATTATAAATTTTACTACACATGACACACAAGATTTGATGTTTTAACTTCTAAAGATTTGAGTGGGTAAGGTTCATTTACTTCGTGCACCACACCTAGGTTCAAATCCTGCTGCTCGCAAGAGTCCATTGGTGAGCATCTTTAGTGGAGTAACTCCCCGCACAGCGGTACAGAAGGGCACCCGAGATCGGGCTACCCCGACTGAGGCCACTAACGCCCTGCCCGGGGGTGTATTATAACCATAAATGCCCCTATTTTTGTTTCTAAAAGAAAAAATAAATAAATAAAAGGTTAATTAAAAAAACTCATTTATTCAGTTTGATATAACACCAATCAAATTAATTATCATGTCAACTTGTAATTATTTTTGTAATAACAAGCATGGAAGATCTATTCTCATTAGAGGAGGAATATTGATAGACATAATTTTTATATATTGTCCATCTCTATCACACAATGTAATTTTACTTTTATTATTCTTAAAATTTTGCCCCATAGGTTGGGCCTTCCCTTTTAGTAATGTTATAAAGGAAATATATATATATATTATCTCCATGAATGATATTATATGCATCTTACAACATATGGATTTCATATGTTTGACAATGACTTATGGAGAGGATATCTCTTGCACATGCTCCATGGAACGGACGTATGTAGGAGATGATATATTGTTATGACTTATAAGACTATTTAAGTGAAAGGAAAATGCTTAAGTTGTATAAAGTTTGCATGAATTAGAAAGTGAATTTTAAAATTTTTATTAAAAAGAAAAAAAAATCACTAATGATCTTGTTTTTCCTGAACTGAAAACAGAAAACACCTACCCAAATAAATTAAATTTTTTTTTATTAATTTCTAGAAATTTTAAAATTCAGCCAGATTTGCACACATTTTTTAATTATTTTTTAAATACTTTTGAGGGAAGATTTTCCCAAATTTAAGCAAGGAAAAGTGTAATACAATATTTAACCTAACAAAGTTGTAAATTTTTATTTTATTTTTGAGACAAAGTTGTGAAATAGCCATAAATTGAAACAAAGTAAGATAGACGCATCAAATGCTGTTAGCTCAACTGGTAAAATTTCTGATGGTTGAATAAGATATCTGATGTTCAATATCCGTTTACACCAAAAACTGATTGATGTTTTGGTCTGATGATAAAGAGCTATCATCAGGAACAGATGCCATAGGTTGAAACTCTCTCTAATATATATATATATATATTAAAAAAAAATGCATGTATGAAATGCAACAAACCAAAAAAAAAATTGAACTGGTCCAAAAGATATAGAGACAGAATACACGGACCAATTTACTGGATTTGGTGGTTGCTGGCTGTGTGGGTTTGTTGGAGAGAGGGAGAGGAAGAGAGGAAAGAGAGAGATGGGAGAGAAGAGAGAGAGAAATAGTTTTTTTTTTCTTTTTTATTTGATTGGGTAAGGTAATTTATATTATTTTAATGAGTTGTACATTAAAAAAAAAGTTGGGATGTTGGGTGAATTGTTAGATGAGTTGTTAAAAAGATAAAGTAAGTTTTTTGAGTTGTAAAATATTTTTTTTAGAAGCTCAGATGTTGATGCTCTTAATGTTCTCTGTTGTTATGATGACCTAAAATATACTTAAATATGTATTGAAACACTAGTGTTTGGATTCCTATGTAACTTGGTCATCATGAGCAAGAAACTAATAAATCTATTTTCTCGAAGCTCAACCTATTCGATGAAGTCAAGTTAGGAGTAAACAGTGCCAACTTAAAACTAAATGCAATTGATGCAATCACTTAAAGCCCCAAGTATAAAAAAAGTCACCAAATTTTAATTTAATTAAACCCAAATATTAGCCAATAAATAAAATAATATTTTTTATCAAATGAAAAAAAAGAAAAAAAGATGGATAAAAATGCTACTTTCACAAAAATTTTCAGAACACTTTTATAACAAATCCTAAGTAGCAGTGATGAGTTCTATTGTGAATGTAGCACTTCTTAAAAAAAAAAAAAAAGGAGCAATACACAAAAAAAAATTTACAACATTTTTTACAATAATTGAGTTGACAAATTTTTACTAGTTCTCACCTAGGTTCACCACTAACATCATTCTTTTACGTACTACTATCATTCTATCATATCAATAGGTGTAAAACGTTTGTCAAATTTGTTGTATCTATAGACTTTCTATAAAAAAAATTTCTACATGGTTCCTGTTAATTAGTAATAATTTTACATCTAAAACAAGATAATAGAGTTTAAATAATATTTAATTTTTTAAAGTCATATTTAAATATATAAAAGGCCTCAATTTCATTTTTCGCCTTAGACCCTCAAATGTATCAAGCCACCCCTGGGACTAGAGCTTTATGAACCTCAATTGGTCGACTTGCAATCGAAGCAGTAGAATTTCTCCACTTTGAGAAGTGTCTTAAGCAGTTTATTGTACCTTCAATGTAAATTTTCAATCACAAACCTAGATGCTAAAACGTATAGCTCATCAATGGTTTTGGAAACGGGTTTACCAAAATAAGACAAATTTTACCCCCTAACCACTTTAGGCAAAATTCTAAGAAATTTAAAATTTTCTCTGTTTAAAATTCTATTTCCAAATTTTAAGAATTTCAAAATAAAATTTAAAATATATTTTAATTATTTTGATCATCTATCATGATTTTTTATTTAATATAATAAGATCTACACATTATATACATCTTCTTTATGTCGAGTAGCTCATTATATATTTGCATTTTGATAATTTAATCTAGATGAAACTCTATTAAAGTTATAAGTGACTCACTAAATTTTTAAAAATATTTATTGCACAAATACTTTTAATTAATTTGTATATCATATGGGCATATACTACGGAATACAAATCTTTTATACCATTTTTTTGTGTTCTACCAATAACAACTAATCATAACTATTTTATAAGGAAAATTAAACAAATACATGGTAAGTTGTGATTGGTGGAACATAAAGTAGAATACAAAATATGATACAGAAGATTTGTTCTACAAGTCTAATCTAAAAACTGAAAATTATTAGCCGGAGAGTACTCCCAATTAGTACATATACTTATCCATGCACAATCAAACATACACGCAACCATAATATGACATTGCTTAATACTGCCTTTCACATCCAGGCACTCTCAATAGAAACAAGACCCAAGAAAAATGACTCTGGTTGTAGTATCCTTCCCACCGCATTTTTCCTTGTGTGTTGGAGATATAAAGCGAGTGCACCGGAAAAGAATGGGAACTGGGTCGATCTATTTTATAGTGAAGCATCCGAAGCATAACTGCATATTCACATGATCTTTGTTGAGAGATAGGAGCATTCAGTCGAACCGGTGAACTACACTAGATTGTGGATAGATGTGTGGGACAGAGGGCTAGTTGAATTTTGATGCCGCAAGCTAAACTACCGTGACATATTATTTCTTAATACAATGAACATATTAATTATTGTTAATAAGATTAAATCTTGAAAATTATTTATTGTTTCTAAATACAATAAACATATTAATTATTGTTGTTAAGTGAACTTTAATTATTACTACTTAGAATACTTTTTATCTATTAGTTTATGTCTGTACTCTTTACAATTACTTTATTTAACAATTCGACTCAATTTTAACAACTATTGGTCTTTATAATTGTATTAAGAAAATTTTTGTTGTGCTAACATTTGCTTTTGTTTTTACTCAACGACTCCCTTGTCCTGCGCCCCTTGTCTAATATTTTTTATTTTTAGAATCACATGTTTAATTGTTTAATTGTCTTTTAGTGTTAACATTTGCTATCTATCGAATAACTAGCCCACGCCTCTAGTCCCCACTCAACAAATAACAAATTAAAAGCACATTCAGATTCAACCAATCTACTCACATATTCAGTCAAAAAGTATAAATTAATTAAGATGTGTTACATCCACAATACTTTCACAACATATTCTAGGTAATAAGTTGAAACTACCACTAAAATTATTTTTTTGTCCAACAATAACCGTTAGTAACAATTTATCACTTAGAATCTGTTGTGAAAGTGTTGTAAAAATATTGTAGACATAGCATTTCTCAAATTGATTATAACTTTATTTGCAAGAATAGATTGTTAAGAAAAGCATATTCAAGCTTGTATCAGTTGGGCATAAAAAAAATATTAGGATCATGAGTTCAAAATTTTATTTTAAGGATAAAAAAACAATATTATATATAAACAAAAAATTGCCAGCTTAGGTGGGTTCATTTGGACCCCTGGACTAGAGGTGCCGGCCCTGATGACATAATTAAGCAATAATGTCAAAAGTTTAAGTTAATATAAAAAAAAAATGGATTTAATTATCGATCGATACTACTACCTATTAATCAAATGTAGAACCTTATTACACATACCAATGCATAATCATTAATCAAACATACAGGCAACTATAACATGACATTTCTTTATACTCCCTCTCACATCCAAGCAGTTTCAATAGAAACCAAAACCTAAGACAGATGACTCTAGCTAGTTGTAGTATTATGATGGGGTGCTAAATATCTACCAGAAATAGAATGTGACTATTTCAAAATGCAAGAAACAAGATACATTTGCTTTTGAAAAAATAATTTTGAATTCACGTGGGAATACTTGAGACCACGAGGTGATAGGTTTCTAAAATTCACAAAAAAAAAAAGTCTGATATTTTATTATTAATTTAAGTAATTGAATTTAAAAAAGGTTTACAGCTTAGTAAAATTTGACTGAAAAGAAAATAAATTATAAAACAGATCATAATTTATCCCCTACCTTAATAGGACCATAATTAATTTGACTTAAAAAGTATTAAAAGCATCTAAAAACAAAGAAATAAAAATAAAGGGCTTGGGAACCCTTGGACAGGTAGAAGCCTTCGCAAAATTGTGAGGGAACAAGCTCCCACAGTCTGTTTTCTCATGGAAACTAGACTGGATATATAGATGGGCAGCAATTCACATATCACATATGTAGCTACTATTTAGGATAGGACAGCATATATAGATCATGGCATAGTTTGCCATGACCTATGCTGGGACCTATCCTCTTAGAATATTGCAACTATCTATTCGTTTCCTACTTGTAACTGTGTCCTAAATTAAAAATAAAGCTTTGCGTTAAATTGGAACAAATTCGGCCCTACTTCTGAAATTTCCAAAGCATCATCAACTCCCCAAGCCCTCCGTATCGTATTCTTTGCCGCCATCTTGTTAAAGGGCTTGCATGTTAAAAATTTCCCTATCAGACTTAGATTGCAACTCTCAAGCACTTCTAATCTTCCTTCATCAGATATCTCAATAACTTCTTCCTCTTCCGAGGTTAACTTCATCTTCTCCATGCTGTCTGCCATCTCGTCAGCCATATTGCTAGTAAAAACAAAAGCAATACCCTTTGCACAGGCCAAGGGAGGGAGAACCTCGTGGGTACACGAGAGAGAGAGCTCCACGCAAGGGAGAGTAAAAATACTTTCAACCAATCTACTCACATATTCGGTCAAAAGCAATACCCTTTGCTTTTTTGGTGTTTTGATGCTAAAATTTAGCATATAGCCCTTTTAGCATCTTTAATGGGAACGCTCTAATGCAATAAGATACTTATTTGATTGAGGTCATTAGGGCAGACCAAAAAAAGAAGAAAAGTCAAATTTGGAGGATTGCTAATCAATAATAAGGACCATGTTAATAGATTATAGGGTCCTCTTGTATCAAACTCTAATGGTCTGTTTGGGTTGAGGGAGAGTGAGGAGAAGTAGAGTAGAGTAAAGTAGAGTAGAGCAGAGTAGAATTAGTACAAAATTAGCTTATTTTTAGCAAACTCTACTCTACTCTCCTCCACTCTCCCTCCTTCCCCCCTCCATCCAAACAGGCCATAAGTGACAAATGATAAGAGTAAAAAAGTAGGGTCGTTATTGGCTAATTAAGTACCGGTTAATTCTTTTTCTTTTGGGTAAAAAAAAATTAGTACTTAATTTTTAATTGTCTAATCATTAACACTCTCCCTTACTATTAAAACCACATTCACGTTATTTTTTTGCTGAAAGTATTACAGAAAAAAAAATATGTGCGCAATTCTTATTATATTTTAATACGTGGATATGCAAACAGGCCATAAGTGACAAATGATAAGAGTAAAAAAGTAGGGTCGTTATTGGCTAATTAAGTACCAGTTAATTCTTTTTCTTTTGGGTAAAAAAAATTAGTACTTAATTTTTAATTATCTAATCATTAACACTATCCCTTACTATTAAAACCATATTCACGTTATTTTTTTGCTAAAAGTATTATAGGGTGAAAAGAAAAAGTGTGCAATTCCTATTATATTTTAATACATGGATATGCAAAATGACATACAAATATAATAATAATAATAACAACAACAACAACAACAACAACAACAACAACAACAACAACAACATTAAAAAAAGATCTATAAAATTAAATCTTTTATTAATGTGAAAATAGCGTTCATCAACTTAGCAAGCATGATATTATTGTAAACTACACATAAAATTGTTTTATTTATTTTATTTTTTTGAAAAATTTCATATGGTTGTTAAAGCAATAAAATTCCAATTTTCTATGTATCTTCTTCTTTATTTATTTATTTTAAAGTAACTACCAATATATTAACAATTAAACCATTAAAAAAAAATAGAAAGGTTTATAGATTGGACAATGGTTCAACCAAGGTCGAACCATAATGACGTTATAATAACTTAATAAAATAGAAAAATAGAAAAAAATTATAAAAATGAGCAATATTGATTTATAAAAAATTAATTAATTTCAAGTATATTTTCATAAATTTTTATATAAGAAAAATATAAATAATATAACATAAAAAGACTGTAATAATGATAAATGCCAAATAGCTTTCAAGGATAAAAATAAATAAATAATAATGATAGAAGTTAATATATTATTTATTTAAGCAAAGTAATATGAAATTTTACTTATTTTATTTGGATAATCCGTTATTTAGTTCTTTAACAGCTAGATCTAATATTTGAACTATATTTATGGATATACAATAATTTCCCATCCTTCACGAACAAAAGTGTGCAAGTGTGCAAGTCAAGTTGTTATCAAACAAGTCATGTGAACCCCTAAACAGTAGCAGAATTTCAGCAAAAAGCCAGCTGAAAGGCTGGGGGCAAAAGCACGCTCAAACCGTAGCAAAAAGCCAGCTGAGGCCTGCAAAACATGTCAGCATAAGTCCAGCTAAAACGCTGGGGGAAACGCACGCTCAATCAGCAAAAGCCCAATATATAATAAACTTTCTTTTTAGTCTCAATAAACTTTCGAATATAAATAGGAGGTATAGAATGGAGATTAAATTCAAACTTAATGAGCACTAGGACAAGTTTTTATACTAATATAATGTCAGCCAAGAGTTTTATAACTCAACCGATTGGTATTTTTTATGTTTTCAACTGAGACATCTACAATCTAGATCCCCACTCTCATCTGTTAAAAACACAAAAAAAAACAAAAAAACAAAAAATACTAAAGAATATCTAATCTATAGAGCTTAGTTACTAGACAAGAGTAATCCCAAATCCCAATTAGCGCTTGTATATATATATAGTACCCATGCATGATCAAACATACTCGGAGCTATATAACATTACATTTCTTTATACTCCCTTTCACGTCCAAGTCTCAATGAAAACCAAAACTAAGAGAGATGACTCTAGCATGTAGAATTAAAAAAAGCAAACTAGTTCAACTTTGATGTTAAGCTAAACGCAATAATGTCAAAAGTAATGAATTTTAATCAACGATCTAACTTAATCGAATGTACAACCTTATTACATTCTTGTCAACAGTTGATAGCAATGGATGTCAATAATAAAATCTTCCCTTTTTCTACCAAATTATTTAGAATTGGGTTTATGGAGTCAAATTGATTGAACTTCGATATTACAATAATTAAGCATGTCTTTCTTCATTTTGGTAATTCGGATACAAATTTTGTCTTTTTGTATTTCACTTTATATTCTACCAATTATAATATGTAATATATTTGATTTTATATCAAATAAATTAATAAAAAAATGTAGTTTGTAGAATAGAAAGCGGAACACACACACACACATATATATATATAATTTGTATTCATTGGGTACACACATCCGGTCAGAAACTAGGCATGCGTAATTGAGCTCGCACTGCTGTTTCTTTCCAACTTAGGTAGGAGAATGTGACATATGTCCAAACTCTAAAGGCCTAAAAATTAAAGGAGGGACAAATATTGAATAAGGACTGGGAAGCTGTCTATATAAACCGTATTATGCTGCCTGTCTCTTGACACAAAGGCCATTAGACAAAAAGCAACAATGAGAAATCTTGTAGAGAAATCTTGTTTCATTTTCTTCATTTTTATTATATGCCAATCTGTTTTGGCAGACAAAAAATCATTGAGAAACCAAGAACCATGCAAGCGTCTTGAGCTTTATTACCATGACATTCTCTTTGATGGCACGGATTTAGCTAATGCAACATCGGCACAAGTTACAAATAAGACTACTTTTGGTGACTTCAACTTTGGCATGTTGGTTGTCTTTGATGATCCTGTTACAACAGACCAACATCTTCTTTCTCCTTCTGTTGCAAGAGCTCAAGGCTTCTATTTCTACGATAAGAAAAATGGTTACAATGCATGGTTTGCCTTCACATTGGTCTTCAACTCGACACAATATAAAGGTACATTAAACATTATGGGTGCAGACTTGATGGCAGCTGAGACTAGAGACCTCTCAGTGGTTGGTGGAACAGGAGACTTTTTCATGACTAAAGGGATTGCAACAATTCAGACCGACACCAAACAGGGCAACAAATATTTTCGCCTCAAGATGGATATTAAGTTATACGAATGTTATTAGATATATATAGATGGGCAGCAATTCACATATCACATATGTAGCTACTATTTAGGATAGGACAGCATATATAGATCATGGCATAGTTTGCCATGACCTATGCTGGGACCTATCCTCTTAGAATAGTGCAACTATCTATTCGTTTCCTACTTGTAACTGTGTCCTAAATTAAAAATAAAGCCTTGCGTTATGCAAATTATGTTTTGATGTTACCATAGTCATTTGTGAGTTAGTTTAACTTAAACCTTCCAATATTTTCACTTATTCTCAAGTGAGTAGTTTTGGTGTCTATTTGGGTATCCTGTAATTTTTTATAATATTTATCAAAAGATATAGTTTTTGGTAGCATTTATGCTAAATGTGTGGTTAAAAATTAAATACTACCATATATTTTTTTTAAAAAAAGTTCAAATCACTATGCAAATGTATTGTTCTTGGTAAAATAAAGAAGTTCAAATTTCTTATGAGTATGAGTGTCCACGGGTGGGTTTGGGTCGAGTTTGGGCTCATCCTAAACCCAACTTCATCACGTCAGGTGGAAGAAAACGACATCTGCCATTGACTTGAGAGAAGAACATATTAGATGGATTTGGTTGTCAAGTGTGGTGGATCAGGTTGTGGTTGATTTGGATTGAAACGGCGATGAAAGAGATGCCCAAAGATCTCCATCAAATCTCATTGGAGATTGCGAGATCTCCAACGGATCTAGCCAAAGATCGCGATATCTCTGCCAATTTAGGCGGAGATCGCAACAAAGATGGGAGATTTCAACAAAGATGGGAGATCTAAAAAGAGAACTAAATAGAGATGACATATTTGAATGAAGATTCGAAGGACGATGATTGGATAAACCCTTTGGACAAAATTAGCTCAATTTAGCATGAAGAATCCGGCCCAACTCACCCAAAACTCTAAGGGGGCATTTTGGTTTGCTGTGATATGCCATTGATGTAATGCACATTACGATGATGTGACATTAAGATTTTTGGTTTATTTGTTTTTTTTTCTAACATTACCATAATCTAAAATTACAAAATATATATCACATCTTTTTAATTTCATCACTTTCTGCTTCCAAAAAAAAAATTCATCACTTTCCTAAATAATGTAATGTTGTATTTTTATATTGAGATTATGTTTGTAAGGACCAAAAAGTTCGTAATACAAAGCCCACCGAGTGTAATAGGACAATCTAGTTTAAACTTTGGTCCAAGCCAATAAAATTTATAAGAGATGGAATAGCACAACAAGCGTGGAGTTTGCTCACGAGTTTTCTCTCACTCTAAGTCTCTGAACTACTCTCCCTCATAGCTCTCCACTTTGTTTTCTCCCTTTTCCTTGCCCACCTCTAGTCCCCTTGCAGGAGCCCAAACCTCCCTTTATATAGCCCGTTGCCATTTCATCCTCTCCGTCCCTCTCTACCTGGCTTTCGTCCCCCTTCCAACACCTGTCACCTTCTTTCTCTAATGCAGGTGGTAGCGGTAGCTGGCGTAGCTGTGGCCGACACTGTTCAGGTCACTTCCCTATCTAATGCGGCTGACAGAACTGGTGTGCGCCATTTAATATTGATGTGACAGGGGGCCGCTGCCCTGGCGGCTTCCTGTCTGCCACTAACCTCCACCTCCTTCAGCTCTGCTGTTTTTCCTTTGGCGCTTGGCGCGATGCTCCAATGGATCTGGCTCATTCCTTGGGCACTACTGTTCTTTGGGCCCCTACTAGTGTTACACTCGGCCCGATACCTGGCTTTTCCTATTTCTCATCGGGCCTCGGCCTAATAGTTCGACCCTACGGCTTCCTTCTCGGTCCTCGGGTACCCACAATAACCCCCTAAAACTTTCACTATCTCGCCTAAGGCAAAAGTGAAGTTTTAGCTTCGCAGATGAATTACGTACGTGCTGTATGCGTTCATACGAGTCAGTGTCTCTTCACCTATCATTCGCGTGCTCCTGATGCTTTGGAATCCACGAACTCTCATTTATGGCGCTAGGCGGCTGCCTGTCTCCCCACGTTCTACGGTCTGATTGGGATCATATGGCTTCCATTTCTCCTCATTTATGGGCGGGAATTTTACCGCTCATTTTTTACTTCCTATAAAAGGAGCGACCAGGGCTGGCTAAGGCTCATTTCTGGCATTTTGGCGTTTTTACTTTGGCAAAGAGGAAACTACTCTCGAGGAGCGTTCTTTATTTTCCACAGTAGGTGTGTTGGCTTCCCTTCTGTTTTGTTCTTTTTCGAGTTTCGTACTTTGCCCCCTTCTTGTTCTTTTGCAATTCATGGGTAGGTATGCTAGGTTAGTAGGCTTCGAGGCGGCTAGGATAGCTTTTAGGGCCCAGTACAGGATTCCCGACAACGTAGAACTTAGGCATTGCGAGGAAGGTGAATGGTTGGTTTTGAATCGGCCTTCTGAGTCCGTGATAATTCCCATGATCGCCTTTATTGAGGGTGGGATGGAACTTCCCATGGGCCCACTGACTAGGGACTACCTCATAAATTATAGGTTAACCCCGACCCAATGTTCCCCCAACATCTTTAGAATCCTTGGGTGCGTAAAGGCCATTAATCGTAGAATGGGGACTCACCTTACATGGCATGACGTGAACTGGGTCTATAACTACCAGAAGGGGGAGAAAACCAAATACTACATGAAAAGTAGGGTCCCCGCAGTTAGGTTAATCTCCTGCCTACCCAATTCGAGTAAGGGCATGGACGAAGACTATCTTCTCATCTCGGGCGAGTGGCACAATGGGCGGCACTGTCCCACCTAGGAAGGGGAACCAGG
The DNA here is from genome assembly GCA_032727855.1 of Quercus ilex subsp. ballota. Taxonomy (NCBI): domain Eukaryota; kingdom Viridiplantae; phylum Streptophyta; class Magnoliopsida; order Fagales; family Fagaceae; genus Quercus; species Quercus ilex. Next base: position 36,188,513 of record CM064909.1, read on the forward strand.
TAGCACTCCCGAGGACTTGAGTTACCGTTTTAGGCCTTTTAGAGAAGCTTCCTTTTTTTTTTGTGTGGTAGTTTTATATTTCTTTTTTTATCCCTTTGTTAACAATAACCATGCTTTCTTATCGCAGACGAGTATCACACAGCCCCGGCAAAACATTTGGTGAATTTTCGCGACTTGAACCGAATTCTTAGGTCCTAGATATTCCTTCACCGAGATGGGAAACTCCGGGCAGCGCATGTCATCCTTGGCTACAAACCTTCAACAAAATGCTTTTAGAGTCCGAAGAACATCATCAAGGCCCGTGACTCGCGTTTGGCCCTGATAGACGTTGCCGTCCCAGGGTTCTTGCTGACTAAACAGCCTCCCCAAGGGACATAAGACGCCCAGCTCCCTACGCCTCTAGCTGCTCAGCTCTTGTATTCCTAGGAACCTCTACTGCCATCCAACGAAGAGGCGGAGGAATCCACATCCACTTCTGTCCGAGTGGTAACAGATAGAGACATTGAAGTTTTCTATTGTTCTGACGCTCCCAGCGTTTCACAAGCCCTATCATCAGTAGCTATGGGCTTTGAAGAAAGGACCCCCGACCTCCTAGCACTGTTGTCGGCCCATGCCGGGGGGTCCTCCACAGTGGGGATAGTACCTCCTCACCCACCGACCCCTGCCACTACTCGCACATCCCCGGCCGATGCGGCAGATTAGAAACTGAAACACGGCCCAGGGGGAAAGGGGGTAGATGTGTCGGAGGAGGGGGAAATATCCGAGCCCCCAATTAAGGAGGCCCGGGCTAGTAAAGGTCAATTGAGGAAGAGGCCCGACCATACTGTGTCCTCGAGGGAGAGTGGCAGGGACCAGGCCAAGAAAGCTTCCGCCTGGAAGCCCGCTTTCACCCTCAGCTCGGGCGCTCCTGTGCTGGATGATGCCAACTTGAGAGATCCCTCAAAGGACAGCTCGGGCCTGGTAGCAGAATGCCTGGAGAGGGCACTGTGCCTTCCTGAGGACATGGAGGAGCTGAAATCCTTCCGGAAAAGAGAGGTCTTCCTCTCCCTAAAACAGGATCTCACCAAGGTACCTCGGCCAACTTATTCATCTGTCAAGTGTTTTTTTTTTTTTTTTAATTGCTTATTCAATTTCTTTTGTTTTCCATTCTTGCAGGCCGTTTAGGCTGCCTTCATGGTGGAAGAGTGGGTTGATCACTCTTTAGACGTGGCCAGGAAATCTGAGAAGGCCTATGAAAATGCTGAGAAGGCTAGGGCCAAGGCGGAGAAAAAGCTGAAGGAGACCCTTTCCTAGCTATCAGAGGTGGATAAGGCCTACCGCAATGCTGAGTCCGCCCTGAAGGGCTATGAAAAGCAGGCCTTCAATGCCTTGGAAGCTCAGAGGAAGGCCGAGAGCATCTTGGTGCCTACTGTGGTGGAGCTGAAACAAGCAAACCAGCAGCTAGTGGCCAGGGAATCGAAGAAAGCACAGGCCGAGCAGGCAGCCTACGATGCAAGTGTGAATAAGACTGCTGCAAGTTTCACTGCCCAGCTTCGCGAAGTTGCTCGTGCTTTTTGCCAAGAGGTGTAGGGTGGGCTTTGAATGCCGCAAGTATCAGCCCTGACTCGGAGCTGTAGAATTTTGACCAGGTGTATTATCCCCCTGCTCTGCGCCTGGCTCCTTCAGCCCCTAGCCCTCCTGTGGATTCGAGCTCTGCTCCTGCTGCCTCTACCAAGCCCTAAGATCCACTCCCTTCTCCTGCTTCGGCCAAAGGGTTACCGCCTCAAGAGGACGTGGTGGACTTGGAGGATGAGAAGGGGGTACCTAAGGGGGTGCCCACAAAGAAGAAGAAGGATAAGAAAGAGAAGAATGCCAAGGACAAGGAGCCCCAGGCTTAGCTTTCTTATGAAAACATTTTCCTTGTGGAATTTATGTAATACGGCAGCACTCATGTAGCAATTTTTTTGTAAATGGGGCCTTGTCCATGTTGAGCCTGATCCCCTCTTCTTTTGTAACCAGCTTTTGCAATGAACACTTAAGATTTCTAAGGGCATCAGTTTTATTTATATGTATATGTACATTCCCCCCCCCCCCCCCCACCCTTTTTTTTTTTTTTTTACCCTGACCTTGTGACTGAGGAGCCAGGCAGAACCTAGGTCATGTTTAACACTTAGAATTTTTCTTGCAATGTTAATTTACCCTAAGCTTATGGCCGAGGAGTCAGGCAAGTCCGAGGTTCTGTTTAACACTTAGAATTTTTCTTGCAATGTTAATTTAGTCATAGCTTATGGCCGAGGAGCCAGGCAAGTCCGAGGTTCTGTTTAACACTTAGAATTTTTCTTGCAATGTTAATTTACTCATAGCTTGTGGCTGAGGAGCCAGACAAGTCTTAGGTTCTGTTTAACACTTAGAATTTTTCTTGCAATGTTAATTTACCCTAAGCTTGTGGCTAAGAAGCCAGGCAAGTCCGAGGTTTTGTTTAACACTTAGAATTTTTCTTGCAATGTTAATTTACCCATAGCTTATGGCCGACGAGCCAGGCAAGTCTTAGGTTCTGTTTAACACTTAGAATTTTTCTTGCAATGTTAATTTACTCTAAGTTTGTGGTTGAAGAGCCAGGCAAGTCCGAGGTTCTGTTTAATACTTAGAATTTTTCTTGCAATGTTAATTTACCCATATCTTGTGGCCGAGGAGCCAGGCAAGTCTTAGGTTCTGTCTAACACTTAGAATTTTTGACAAAGTAGAGCAAGATGCAACGGCTGCGATTTCTATTAAAAGTAATAATGTCGCAAATTGTTTACATTCCACGAGCGAGGGATTACATCTCCATCTAGGTCCTCCAATCGGTAGGCCCCGATTCCTACTACAGAGGTGATTCTATATGGTCCTTCCCAGTTGGGGCCCAACTTACCCCAAGATGGGAGCTTGGCCGTCCCCACTATCTTCCTCAAAACCAAATCTCCCAGGGCCAGTGGTCTGTGCTTGATCCCTTTATCATACGCCTGCCTAAGCTTCTGCTGGTAGTGGGCCATTTTTACCGTGGCTACCTCTTGTCTTTCCTCGGTTAAGTCTAGGCTGGCCAGGAGTAACTGATGGTTTCCCTCGGTGCTGAACTGGTCTGTTCTTAAAATGGGAAATCCGGCCTCTAGAGGGATTACCGCCTCTGAACCATATGTTAATGAAAATGGGGTTTCCCCTGTTGACTTCAAAGGTGTGGTGCGGTAGGTCCACAGCACGTGGGGCAGCTCATCAACCCATCTTCCTTTGGCATCGTCTAGCCTCTTCTTGAGCCTGGCTACTATGACCTTGTTGGTGGCCTTGGCTTGTCCATTTCCCTAGGGGTATGCTGGCGTGGAGTACCCATTCGTGATTCCCAATTCTCCACAGTATCTTCTGCTAGATTTGCTATCAAACTGAAGCCCATTGTCCGAAATCAGGGTGTGCGGTACCCCAAATCTGGTGACGATGTTCTTCCAGAAGAATTTCTTGGCGTCAACGTCTCTAATGTTAGTGAGGGGATCGGCTTCAACCCACTTGGTGAAGTAGTCTGTGCTGACGAGGAGCCATCTTCGGTTCCCTAGAGCCTGAGGAAATGGACCTACTATGTCCAGGCCCCACTGGGCGAAGGGCTAGGGGCTGGACAAAGGATTCAGGATTCCTCCCGGCTGATGTATGTTAGGGGTGAACCTCTGGCATTGATCACATCGCTTGACATAGTCTTGGGACGTTTGGCGCAGGTTGGGCCACCAGTATCCCTGTGTGAGAGCCCTGTGTGCCAGGGATCTTTCGCTAGTGTGGCTCTCGTAGATGCCCTCATGTAGCTCCTCGAGTAGAGCCTCTATGGCCTCCGGGTGTACGCATAGTAGATACGGTCCCGAGTATGAGCGCTTATACAGCTTATGCTGCTCGGACAACTAGTAGCGGGGGGCAGTTCTGTGTATCTTCTCCGCCTCACCTTTGTTCTCTGGCAAGGGTCCCCCTTTCAAGAAGGTCATGGGGTCCATCCAGCTTGGGCCCACATGGACACTGCACACCCCCACCAGGGGTGTCTCCATAAAAGTAGGGGTGCTGACTTTTTCTACCAAAATGACCCGAGGAAGGTTTAATTCTAACGAAGTGGCTAGCATGGCTAGGGAGTCAGCATGCGAGTTCTGCCCCCTTGGGATTTGCTCTAACTTGAAATCATCGAAATGATTCCGTGCACTTTGCACCCTGGTAAGATACTTCTTCATCCTTTCATCTTGGGCTTCGAATTCCCCATTGACCTGGCCAACAATTAACCTAGAATCCGAATACACCTCCACTGTCCTTCCCCCGAGCAGCCTGACCAGGTTTATTCACGCCAACAGGGCTTCGTATTCGGACTCATTGTTGGTGGCCGGGAAGCCTAGTCACAACGACTTTTCTATTATCAGCTTCTCGGGCATAATCAGCACTATTCCCACCCCTGCTCCCTTTCGGTTGGAGGCCTTGTCTGCATAAACTTTCCACACGGAGGCGATGGAAGTTGATGAGACCATTAGGCTCGCGGCTATGCTCTCCTTCTCACAGACACCCTCGGCGAACTCTGCTATGAAGTCTACTAAGACTTGCCTCTTTATAGCCGTGCAGGGTAGGTACTTAACATCATAAGCCCCCAACTTTGCTACCCATTTGGCAATCCTACCCGTGTAGTCGGACTTCCTTAGCAAGGCCTGCAATGGTAGCTGAGTTAGCACTGCCACTGTGTGGGCTTGGAAATAATGAGGGAGTTTTCTGACCGCATGCACAATGGCCAGCACTGCTTTCTCTAAAGGGAGATAACGCGTCTCCACCTCTTGCAAGGACTTGCTGACGTAATAGATGAGCTTCTGGGCCCCGTCCTCGTTCCTGATCAAGACAAAGCTAACAGAGTGCCTCGTTACTGCTAGATAGGCATAGAGCACTTCCTCCTTGTTGGGTTAAGACAGGATTGGTGGATTGGACAAGTATGCCTTGAGGTCCTCGAATGCTCGGGTGCACTCTTCGGTCCACTGGAAGTCCTTCCATTTATGCAGCAATTGGAGGAAAGGGCGACATTTGTTTGCGGACCAAGAGATGAACCTGCTCAGTGCTGCCATCATTCCGGCCAGCTTTTGTACTTCCTTTGGGTTTCGGGGGGGGGGGGGGGTGCAGGCTGTTGATAGCCATAATCTGCTCCGGGTTAACTTCGATCCCCTGATGAGTAATCATGTACCCCAGGAATTTGCCCGAGCTTACCCCGAAAGAGCACTTGGATGCGTTTAGCCGTAGCTTGTGCTCTCTAAGCACCGCGAAGGTCTCTGCCAGATCGTCAAGGTGGTTCTCAGCCTTTTTACTTTTGACCACCATATCGTCTATGTACGCCTCCATGTTTCTCCCAAGCTGTTTTTCAAACATGCGAGTAATCATTCTCTGATAGGTTGAGCCGGCGTTTTTGAGCCTGAAGGGCATCACACGATAATGGAAGTTACCAGTAGGAGAACGGAAAGCCGTTTTCTCTTGGTCGGTTAAGGATAGCGGTATCTGATGATAGCCTTGGAATGCGTCCAGAAAGCTCATCTGCGGATGCCCCACCGTGGCGTCCACCAATTGATCTATCCTAGGAATGGGAAAAGGGTCTTTCAGGCAGGCTTTATTGAGGTCCGTAAAATCCATGCATACTCGCCACTTCCCACTTTTCTTCTTTACCACTACAGTGTTGGCCAGCCACTCCGGATAAAAGATTTCCTTAATTGCTCCGGCCTGCTTCAACCTACTTACTTCCGCCCTGACCGCCTTGGCATAAATATCAGATGACCGCCGAGGAGGTTGTTTACATGGCGTCGCCTCAGGGTTCACGTTCAAGTGATGGCACGCCAGCTTGGGGTTGATCCCAAGGATGTCGCTTGCATCCCAGGCGAATATATCCATGTTTGCTTTCAGGAATTCCACCAACCCCGATTTCTCTTTGGGTGCAATTGCGATCCTATCTGGAAGTATTGCTCTTCGCTTGCTCCTACTAGTATTTTCTCCAACTCCTCGGAGGACTCCTTCGACACCTTAATCGGCTGCTCGTCGGCAGCCCCCTTTAATTGCTATTGGACCGTATCTTTATCACTAGAGGCCAGATTAGGCGAATACTGCATAACTGCCATTACCAGGCATTGCCGGGCCATGGCTTGATCCCCTACTCCTCCGCCAGTGGGATACCTGATCCTAAGGTGCAGGGTTGAGGGGCAGCTCCTATGGCGTGCAACAAGGGTTTGCCGAGGATGACGGTGTATGGGAAAATGCTTCTACTACTATGAAATCCACCTGGACTTCAACATCGTCAATTTGTATGGGCAACTTAATCTTTCCTCGGGGAACCACCATTTTGCCATCGAAACCCATAAGAGGAGAGTGACATGCATCCAGGTCCTCGGGTTTTAGCCCTAGCCCTCGGTATAAGTCAGGGTAGATCACCTCAGCTTGACTTCCCTGATCAACTAGTACTCTTTTGATGTTGTAGCCCCCGATTCTCACAGTGACTACCAGAGCATCCTCGTGTGGTTGTTGGGTTCCCCGTTTGTCCTCCTTGGAGAAACTCAGGTTGGGGATCATCACTCTCGGTCTTTTGTGATGCCACTCTCCAACCTTCGAGTGCGAACTCACCACTACAGACAGGACCTGGGGATTCGGCCTAGTTCCCCTTCCTGGGTGGGACAGAATCATGTTAATGGTGCCCAAGGCAGGGCGTGAATGATCGTTTCCGTGCAATCCTATCCCCGAGTGCCCGATTCGCCCCGTAGGCTGATGCAAGAAGTGGCCAAGCTTCCCAACCTTTGCCAATTGGCTTAGGTGGTCTTGCAATGTCTTGCAATTTTTTGTCATGTGGCCCTTGTCTCGATGATAGTGGCAATAGAGGCTTTGGTTTCTCCTGGTCGGATCCCCGCCCATCTTGTTTGGCCATTTGAAGAACAGCTCCTCCTTTATCTTCTCTAGTATTTGGTGCACTGGTTCTTTGAATAGCGAGTTGACCATGTGAACCCCTTCGGAGGCCTAGCGGCCAGGGAATTCCCTCCGTGGTCGATCATTCTGGTATCCTCCTCCCCGAGGATCTCTTTTCTCGGGGTACGCTTTAGCTTTGCCCTTTCCTTGCATTTGGTCCTCCTCTAACCTCTTGTCTGTCTCTATGCGTTCCATGAGTTAGCGCATGTTCGAGGCAGACTTCATCGTCAGTTATTTTCTCAAGTCGTGTTCAGTCGGGAGGCCGACTTTAAAGGTCCTCACTGCGACGTCTTCGAAATCACCGTCCACCTCATTGTACATCTCCCAATACCAGTCCACATAGGTCTTGAGGGTCTCCCCCTCTTTCATAGCCATGGATAGCAAGGCGTCCAACGGCCTGAGGGCCTTGCTGCAGGTTATGAACCTAGCGTCAAATGCTCTGGTTAGTTCCTGAAAGGGCCCTATAGACCCCTCGTCCAATGCATCGAACCAGCGCATGGCCACAGGCCCAAGGCTAGAAGGGAAAACCTTACATATGAGTGCTTCATTGCCAGCATGTACGGTCATCTTCTGATTGAAGTGACTGACATGCTCCACAGGGTCCGTTCTTCCGTTGTATAAGGTGAACGTTGGCTGGGAGAAACGGTGAGGGAGCTTAGCCTTGTTAATCCTCCTGGCGAAAGGGGACTTGGAGATTTGTCTTAGGGCCTTACTCATAGCATCGTTTCCCTTGGCGTGACGAGAGGGTACCCTTTCGCGCCTACGGTCGCTCTTGTCCGGCCAGTCCCAACACGAGGAGGCTGTGAAGGTTTCACTAGGCGGGGTCCTGGACCTGTGCTGGTACAGTCGATCTGGGCTTTCCCATGAATCCTCACTCGATATGGGGGACAAGCTCCTCCTATCGTGTTTTCTTCGTCTCAGCTCTCCACTCTAAGTCTTTGAACTACTCTCCCTCATAGCTCTCTACTTTGTTTTCTCCCTTTTCCCTACCCACCTCCAGTCCCCTTGCAGGAGTCCAGACCTCCCTTTATATAGCCCGTTGCCATTTCATCCTCTTCGTCCATCTCTACCTGGCTTTTGTCCCCCTTCTAACACCTGTCACCTTCTCTCTTTGATGCAGGTGGTAGCGGTAGCTGGTATAGCTGTGGCCGACACTGTTCAGGTCACTTCCCCATTTAATGCAACTGACAGAACTGGTGTGCGCCATTTAATATTGCTGTGATAGGGGGCCGCTGCCCTGGCGGCTTCCTGTTTGCCACTGACCTCCACCTCCTTCAGCTCTGCTGTTTTTTGTTTGGCGCTTGGCGCGATGCTCCAATGGATCTGGCTCATTCCTCGGGCACTACTGTTCTTTGGGCCCTTGCCAGTGTTATGCTCGGCCCGATACCTGGCTTTTCCTATTCCTCCTCGGGCCTCGGCCTAACAGTTCGACCCTACGACTTCCTTCTCGGTCCTCAGGTACCCACAACGTTAATGCAAATTACAATAATTTAATATTACAGTGTAATATAACATTTACAGCGAACCTTGGTTCGCCCCTAACCCTTAAGTCCCTACCAAACACGCTATCCAGTAAGAGTTGAACGCGTGTCCAATGGTGAAAAAAAGTCCCAGAAAGGAGGGAATATTGATAATAGGCGATGTATCCAACTGTCAAGTGATGTAATATATTTTTGCTTTTCTTAAAATTTTGCCTTATATGTATGACTGGGCCTTGCCTCTACAAGCTTTATGGGCTGCATACACCAACTATCTTTCTATTGTCCAACCATATATAACATTAATTTCTGGAAATTTCACAATTCTGCAGTCACACTTCCATATAGCAATCCATAATCTATACTAATGAGGCTAGCTTTGCACAAATTTAAGCATAGCAAGGTGGATAATGATTTTTCTCACTTTCATTATTTCACATCCCCTGTTCATGTTTTAATTGTGGACATAATCTTGTGAGCGTGCCTTTTCTTTTAGCACACTGGCCCAAGGATCTCGGGCCAAATAAATGTAGTTTGGTGGACTGGGCTTGGTTCATCGCAACTAAGGGGCTGTTTAAAAACCAAGTGGTGCACATGGCAAGTTTCCTACAACACAAATAAACTAACAAGCGGGGATATCTGTATTGAATAACAACGAGAACAGCAAAGAAAAATGCAAAATAATCAGAAAATACTAAAAAAGAATGGTTAAGGATCCCGGGATTAATGAGAGGCACTTTTTTGGTTTTCTTTGATCATAATCACAATATGCTCACTAAGACGTGATACAAGGTTCAAATAAGCTCAAAAATTACAAACTTAGATGACAATTTAAGCCTCCAAGACTTGCAAAGTTTGAATTCCTTTGAATCCGAGCATGTGCTATAGTGACTGTTCTGAGGTACCGGGAGATATTCCTCTGTTTTGCTTAAACTTTACAGAGTTATGATTCTCTTATGATTCTTTTTCCCTTGCTGGATGCCTTCAACGTTGGTTGCTTCTTTCCTTTATAGCGTGACCTTAGGGCTCTGGGGTACTAGTGATTTCTCCCTTTTGCCAGTCCCTGGGTACCAGAGTTCGTTTTGTGCCTATCACTCAAAAGGCTGAGCCTTTCCCTATTTCTCATATTTTCCTCCCTTGGGTGTTGTTTCTTTGAAAGCCCATGGCTGACTTTCCCTTCCAGCGTGTGCTTAGGGAGTTGTTCTCAATTTCATGTTCCTCAAAACTTCTTACCCAGCTTTTGGCCACCCTCCCTTTTTTCATTTTTCCTAAGTGAGCGGAATCCATTTTTGTTGAGTCGAAAGTTTCATTTCAGCCACTCTTATTCATAGCTTTTCGTTCTGGGTTCCTCGTGGTATTGCTTCTTTGTTCATGAATGGTTGCTTTATACCTTCTGATCCCTTACTGCATCACTGGGTGCTTGAGAGGGACTCATCTATCCTTCGTTCTTTCTGTTTTTTTTTTCTTTTTTTGGTGCTTTCCTTTGAATCGTTTTAATCTTATTTAGGCCGTGTTGCGCATCCCAGGGATCCCGGGCTCCTGGCAGTCTCTAGGATCCTGGCCCAGCTTTTCCTATTGGGCTTCTTTTTAGCTTGTTGATCTTGGCTGGCTGGGCCTTCACTTCATGGGTTTTGAAAGCTTGTTCTTCTTTGGATCCTACCTCTTTGGGCCTTGGGCTTTGATTTTGAACCTCAACATTTAGCCCCCCGAGCTTGTGGGTTTCCTGCAGCCCATGCGTGAGTAGTTGAGTTGCTGTAGGATCCTACCGTCCTGATCATTCTTTGGGGACCCTGATCCTTTATTTTCGGTCTTGGTATCCTAATCTTTTTGTTTTTTTTGTTTTGTTTTGTTTTGTTTTGTTTTGTAACTTCCCTCTTTATATGGGACGTGACAATTGAGTTATGGGGTGAAAAGACTTCCTCCACCTACTCTTACATTCCCCGGAACTCCCATTAATAACTTCTAATAACTCTTCCTCCTTTAAATTAAATTTTGGCAACTGGAGCTCTTTTTATACATTGTCTTCTTCAACTGCTTTGTGTCTTTACTGCGTGTGCTTCATATTATCTCTTTACTTCCCTAATTCCTCCATTCCCAAATCTCTTTTCTCCCTTTCAGTCAATCTGCTACTCTTTTTTTTCTCCATCCTTCAATTCTCCTTAACTGTAAACATTCCCTTTTGTTCTGATGGCCTCCTCCTCTTCTTGAAAAAGAAGGGAGCGCACTCCTAGTCCTTTTGAAGGCGAGGGCTCTTCTAGTTCTGCACAGGGCGAGTCTCATGAGGTCACTGGGCATTCTACCTTTCCTTTACGGGACCCTTAGTACACCCCTAGTCTATTCTTTCCTCAGGTATCCCATGGTAAAACCCCTCCGTCTCCTCATTCCTGGGTATTTTCTGGTCAAGCAAGTTTCGTTGGGTCCGTTTAGGTCCTAGACCCTAAAGAGATTTTTGATCTCTAGATTAGTCAGGGACTTCGGGAGGTGGTTTCCATCTTTTTCGATTTTGTTGCTAGGAAGATCCAAGGATGGCCCATTTGGGTGGATAAGGAACTCTCTGATGAGGAGTTCATGGGGTCACCTAGAGCGCGCTGGTATTCTGAAGGCAGTGGCGATCTCCAGGAATCTTAAGGGTTTAAGAGACGCCAAAGGTCTTAGGCATCTGGTACGCCGTTAGTGCCCCGCTCTGCACACTTTTTTCTTTTCTGTTGGTGAACTGACTATTACTCTGGAGGATGTGGTCAACAATTTCCTCCTTCTGATGTTTGGGGATGAAAATCCATTCGATATTAATCTCTCTGATGAGGATCTCGAGGTAGAGGAAAAGTTATTCACCCATTTTGGTGGGCGTACTGCTTCTCCTGGTGGGAAACTAGCTAGGATGGGTAGGTGGGTTATGAACCTTTCACGCAAGAAGGACAAGGAAGTTAGGCAAGCAAGATTCCTTGCATTCTGGCTTAGCAAGTTTCTGTTTAGTGAGTTCCCTGGGTATGGGATTAAGTCTGCTCTCTTTCCGTTGGCGATTAAGTTGGCCCGAGGTGCTCAGTATCCCTTAGCCCCCATGTTCTTAGGCCATGTCTACTCTCAAATGGATCAATTTCATGGAGATGAGGCCGAGAGCGACTCTTTTTATGCAATTACTTCTTCTCTCCACTATGCCATTCTCTAGGTATTTATGTGGGATCGTTCTTCGGTTACTTTAGCAAGGTGTAGAATTTGAAATTTGTGAAGGATAAGTTCCAGGGATCCCCTGATGTGGTTAAGGGTCTTTGTGGTAGTTCAACAAATAGCCACCCTATTATCTTTCGTTGGCTCAGTTTGAAAGGTGGCATCCTTAACTTGGTTGAGTTTTTTGATCAGGCAGGACATTTGCATTGGCGTTCCCCCCGAAAGTTTGGCTCCGATTTTGTTTGTGATTCTGTATTATCTCCTTTCCTTACTTCTCCAAGAAATACTTCTGATCTGCGTCGCGGTGACGAAGGTAGCTTAGCCTACCTAGCTTGTATTAGTTCTTCTTGGCTTCCGGTGCCTTCTTTAAGTGGCCTTAGGTACACACATTACTCAGCACACCAGGTACTCCGGCAGTTTGGTTTTAATTAGGATATTCCCCCGTCCTTCAAGGACATATTACCCTCTCTCCCTTCCTTGGACCCCTTCTTGAGATCCCAAGCCTTCTCCTATTGGTTGCGAAGAAGTCCTCAGTTTATAGTGCCCAACTCCTAAAGAGGAGTTTTTGCCTCTAGCGGTTATGTTGGCTATTAAGAAAAGTGCAAAAATCCTTCGTTGACTATATTGGTTCTAACACGATTGGGAGAGTTCCTAATCCTGACATTTCTTCTACTCCGTCATCTAACAAGCACTTGTCTCTCCCTACTGTTGCATTGTGTTTGCTGCTGTGAGTAGCAGAACAGGGTTTGTGGAATGGCATGCTTCCAGGGGAGGTTGGGTGACTTACGCACAGGATTTCCCAGAAACTTAGTCAAGATGTGACCTCATCGTCAGTGCTTTTGCTGGAGTACCAATTAAGAGGAGGGCAGTAGAAGCTATAAGTGCTAATACTCCCGTAGGCAAGGGCAGAGAAAAGGCAATTAAGCAGGAAAAGTTGAAGGAAGCTAAACTTGAAGAAAGTGCAGAGGGTACTGGCCCTGAAACGAAGAAGAGGAAGACTGGGAAATCCCAGAAGTAGTTGGTGCTCTCCAAGGGAAAGGGAGTTGGGCAACCTTTAGCTTCAAGGACCCGAGTGAAGACTAAGGTAGAGTCTTCTTTTTCCCAGGTTCCTGTGAGTTCTTTAGTCCATGGTTCTTTGGGATCTTCTGATTTTGTACTTCAGTCTCCCTTGGGACCATCTGGGCGTACCCGTAGTAAACAAAAGAAACCTAGAGATCCTGTAGAGAGAGAGAGAAGGGCAAGGCCTTTTTTGTCCTTCTCTCTTTTATGTTACAATTTGTTATTATTATTTTTTTTTTGAACTGATGATTGATTATTTTCCTTGCAGTCCAAGCGTAAGTCAGATCACAAGAAAGGTAGAAGTCAATCATCTTGTGAAGATGTGGTATGGTTTTCCTCCATTTGCTTCTTCTTCTATTTGCTTTCATCCCCTTCTCTGGTGATATATATTTGTGATGTTCTATTACTTATACTTGTTGCTGTTTGTGTTGTTTTTTTTTTTTTAGGTGGAAGTACCTCCTCCCACGGCTGTTAGGACTTTGGAGGAGGGAACGGTTGTAGCTGCATCCTAAGGTGTGGAAGAGGAGTCCCCTAGTGGTGGCATTACTAGGGAGGTCGAGCAGCCAATACAGGGTGTCCAGGCTACCCAAGATCCTGAGGCTTTCCAACTTCCTACGTCCTAAGGTCCCCAGTTTGAATAGACTCCCAGTCCCATCAGAACTGTGTTACCTTTGGGGGGCACGCTCCTACCCCAATAAACGGGTGAGCCCTATTTTTTTCCTTTTAATAGCGTTTAATCCCTTTTCTCTTGTATCCTCCTCCTTTCTCTTTTCCTTTTTTTTTTTTTTTTTTTTTTTTTAGTTTTCTCTCCCTTTTCCTTTTCAGAACAAGCCAGTGTGAGATCTGCCCTTGGCCCTGCCTCTTCTTTAGAATCAGAGGATTCTGAAAATGGGTGTTAATCGCTCTTACTGTGTTTCCTCTTTTTTTTTTTTTTTTTTTTTATGCCCTTCTTCTGCCCCTTTCTTTTATAGCGAAGTCTCCTGTATCTTTACCCTCCTTTAGCCATTTTGCTGAGGCTTCCTCACCCTTTCTTCAACTTGCCATATGCTCTTTCTTAGAGTCCTCCAAGAAATCAGAAGAGCAAGAGGAGGATGCTTCGCTCTAGGAGGCCGATACTGGTTTCCCCTCTTCCCCTTTTTACTTTCTATTCTCCCCCTCTTTTTCTTTTAAACTAAGTATGTTTCCTTTCTCTTTTTTTTTTTGGCAGGAGTTGATACAGGTGTTACGGCTTCTGAGTTTGTGATTCCTGGGGGGCTATGGGTTCTGTTCAGGTTGCTGGTCTTCAAACTACGGGCTGAAGGTTCCTTAACTTTTACAGGTGGTGATACAACAATGTGGGAGACTCTAGGAGTGACTGCTTTAGATCCTGCTTCAAGGCTTCCCACGTTTCTAGCCTGCTTTGATCTTCTTGAGTTTAACAGCCTCCCTGCTAGCCACTTTCATCACTTTGGGCCCTCCTATAGCAGCTTCTTATGCTTCTCTGTGCCTATGGAGGGTTTGCTGTTGCCCGAAGGCTTACTTAAGAGTCATGGAGATTTTACCAATAGTTTCAAGGGAGGTGTATTTTTGGGTAACATTCTGATGGAGCTGCTATGTGCCATGCTGATTTCCTTGAGAGACTCTTCTCTAGATTCCTTATTTGAAGAAAAGCTCTTGGAGTGGAGAGGAGTGGTGCAGGACCTTTTAGAAGCCAAGTTCAACTTGTCCTTCTTGCTGGAGCACTTGCGTTTACTGGCCTACAAGCTATTCCAGAGACAGGCTTCTAAGAGTATAGATGCTGAGATTGCTGCTGCTGAGGAGGCCATGGCTCGTGCTCACAAGGTCTTGCAAGATTTGAAAGTTAAAAGGTAAAGGGTTCTTTCTTCTTCAGCTATTCCTGCTATTTCTCCAGATGGTTCTTTGTTGGCTGGCCTCATTCCTTAGCTTTGTTTTGCTGGTTTAGATGTGTGTAAACAATTTAGGGTTGTATAAGCTCTTTTTTGTTGTTGTTGTTGTTGTTGTTGTTGTTGCTGCTGCTACTGGAACACTATTTCTTTCTTTTATGTAGATATGTGTTTGTTTTTTTTTAGACTGCTTCTAAGTGTTTGCATTTCAAGACTGCTTCTAGTTTCTTAATGGCATGTGGATCTGTTTGTTTTCCTTTTTTTTTTTTTTTTTTTTTTTTGTATATTGCTTTCTTTCTTTTTTGTACTGAGTCCTAGGCCATGGTTCCTACAAGTTTTGCTGTAGGTCCTAGGCCAAGTACCCTTGTGGTCGTTTTGCTGCACAAGTACTAAACTAGGTACATCGGGTGGTTTCTTTTCCTTTTTTTTTTTTTTAGCAAGTCTTTTTGTCAAGTACCGGGCTAGGTATCCTGAGCATTTTCCCGGGATCCTAGATTGTGGGGTGGGTCCTGGGTCAAGCATCAAACATTAAATTTTTTTTTTTTTGACCCAGGAATCCTTCCCTAATTCTAACCATGTTTGGACTTTGCAGTATTTAGAATTTAAAAGAGATTTCATTGAATTACCATTCAAGGAACACAACAAAAGTCATCAAAGATAGTAAAGACCACAGAGTGTCCTTCTACCATGGGTTCCTAAACAAAGTTACTTAAATGAGAATTCATAAAAGCAAAGAAAATGATGAAAAAACTTAGCAGGTTGGAGAGTCGGTAAAGGACCCGGCATACTGAGATCTCGCCATTCTTATGCATAGTACTGTTTCAGCCACTTCCCATTTACGGGTTCTGTCAAGACCATCCCATCTTCCTTTGTAAGGTAGTAATATCCACTTTCATGGGCTTTTCTGATGATGTAAGGTCTTTCCCACTTTGGGGAGAATTTGGAGGGTCCTGGCAGGTTCCTCCTTACATGCTCTACTGTCCTTAGTACCAACTGCCCTTCAGTGAAAGCCCTTGGGTGTACTACCTGCGCGTATGCCTTAGTCATTCTCTGTTGGTATATCTGGCTTCTCGTCTTGGCCAGTTTTCTTTCTTCCTCTACCTCCTCCAGGTCTGCTAATCTCCTTTCATTATTTGTGCCCTCGGTGTCCTCCTAGCTTTCTTCAAGTACTACTCTTGGTGTGGGAATAACTAATTCCACAGGGTTGATGGCTTTCGTCCCATAGACTAGTGAGAATGGTGAGAATCCCATGGCTGTCTTCACAGAGCTCCTGCATGCCCAAAGTACATCTGCCAAGTGGTCACTCCACTTTCCTCCATACTCATGCTTTATCTTTTTAAGGATCATCAGTATCATCCTGTTAGTGGCCTCAGCCTGGCCATTTCCTTGTGGATAGTACACCTTCCATGCTTGATGTAATATGCCTCAGTCAACCCCTTCATGTCCTTGTTTATGAACGGGGTCCCGTTGTCACTGACCAATCTTCTGGGGATCTCAAACCTTGTAATGATGTGTTCTCGAATGAAATTTGCTATTGCTGCTCTAGTGGCTTTTTTCAAAGGGATAGCCTCTACCCATTTTGTAAAGTACTTGGTCCCTACTAAGATCCATATGTAACCATTGGATCGGGGGTTTATAGACCCTATGAGATCAAGTCCCCAGGTGTGGAAAGGCCATGGTGTTGTCATATCCTGTAACACATTTGGGTGGGTATGGATTGCGTCTCCAAGGACTTGACAGGCATGGCAGGTTTTGACTAGTTCTTCGGAGTCCTTTTTTATCGTTGGACAATAGTATCCCAACCATAATAACTGTTTATAGAGCCTTCTTTTTCCTGGGTGGCTTCCACAATCACCAGAATGGACCTCCCTGACTACTTCCTTGGCTGCCCTTGGTCCCAGGCATCTTAGGGGATCCTTGCTGTATCCCCTTTTGAATAGGATCCCGTTCTGCAAGAAGTACCTGACTGCAAGTTTCTTGAGCTGGTGGGCTAGTGTCTTATCAGATGGTAGGATCCTTTGAGACAAGTATTACATGAAAGGAGTTCTCCAATCTTCTGTAACAAATACAGCGTAGCTCTCTTCCTTGTCCATGGAGAGTTAACATTCTTGACACTTTTCCTGTATAATTGTTGCCTCTTTGCTCATATTAGGCCAGTAATATCCCATGCGTTGCATTCTTCTATATACGCTGATCTTTTCTGCGGTCCCGCAGGCTTGGGTATGTAGCTCTTCTAATCTCAGTTTTCCTTCCTTCTCATTGATGCACTTGGATAGGATCCCTCCAGGTAGCCTCTTGTAAAGTTCCCCTTCTATCAGAGCGTAGTCTCTCTACTCTTTGATACTCCCTTTGGGTCCTACCTCTTTCATTTTTTCTTTGACTTCGCTCCTCCAATCCCACTGCTTGAACTCTCCAGGGGACATCTCTTGGAGGATTCTTATGATAGAATGTTCTTGCCTTCCTATTCTAACCAGCGTGCCACTTCCTTTGAATGGTACTTGGGATCCTAGGGTGGCAAGCGCATCAGCAAACATGTTCTCTTTCCTCTGGGTGTACTCTATGCTAAAGGTCTGGAATTCCTGCTCCAACCTTTGTGCCCAAGTCCTATAGGCTGCTAAACTTTGTTCTCTTAGTGCGAAGTCACCTTTCACTTGAGAAACCACAAGATTGGAGTCTCCCAATACTCTCATATGTTTTACTCCTATGCCAAGTGCTACAGTTAACCCGGTCAAGTATGCTTCATATTCAGCTGCATTGCTAGAACAGGAGAAACCAAGCTTAAAAGACAAGGGCATGGTATCCCCATCCTCACAGCTTAGCACAACTCCCACTCCATTTGAGATGGTTGTAGCTGACCCATCAAACCTCATCGTCCATTTCTTTCCTGGGATCTCTTCACTCAGTGAATTTTCTTCCTCTCTTGGGAATTGTGCTAGTAGGTCTACTATGGCTTGACTTTTGATAGCCTTGGAGGTCTTGAGGCCTATGTCATATTGAGAGAGCAAGACCAACTACTGTGCTATTCTTCCTGTTAGGAGGGGCTAGTGTAGGAGTGCTTTTATGGGGTGGGACTTAGTCACCAAAAGGATTTGGTGAGCTGAGAAGTACCTTTTCAGCCTCTGGGATGCATAGATTACTAGTAGGCAGGCTTTTTCCATCCTGGGGTACCTGGTGTCGGCGTCCTTGAGTGTCTTGCTTACATAGTAAACAGGTTGCTCATTCCCATCATCATCTTCCTGTGCCAGCAGAGCTCCTATTGCTTGGGAATTTTATGCTAAGTACAGCAACAAGGGTCACCCACGTACTGGTGCTTGGAAAGTGGGTAAATGATTAATGACTTACTGAATCTTTTGGAAGGCTTCCTGTTGCTTCGTTCCCCAGGTAAACTCAGTTCCCTTTTTCAACAGTTTGGATAAACCACTTGTGACTGAAGCCAGCCCTGGCATAAATCTCCTAATATAGGAGACCCTCCCTAAGAAGCTTTTGAGCTCCTTTACGGTTGTTGGTCTTTTCATGGTGGCAATGGCTGTGGCTTTGGCTGGGTCTACACTTTTGCCCCTATGATGTACCAGGAACCCAAGGAACTTTCCAGCAGACACCCTGAAGGCACATTTTATGGGGTTCATGAGTAGTTTGTACTTCCTACACCTTTCGAAAACTTGTTCAAGTACTTGAAGGTGTCCTATCCTAGTTTTTGACTTAACCACAATATCATCCACATAGTCTTCCATCTCCCTATGCATCATGTCGTGGAAGATAGCTGTCATAGTTTGCTGGTATGTGGCTTTTGCATTTTTGAGGTCAAAGGGCATCACAATGTAGTAAAAATTCCCAATTGGGGTTCTGAATGCTGTCTTCTCCGCATCTTTGGCAGCCATGTGAATTTGGTTATACCTACTATACCCATCCATGAATGAGAACATTGAACTTCCTGCAACTAAATCTACAAGGAGGTCAATATTAGGTAGAGGGAATTCATCTTTTGGGCATGCCTTGTTCAAGTTGCGAAAGTCCACATAGCAACAGATTTGGTTGTTCTTTTTCTTTACAGGTACTATATTGGAGAGCCACTTGGGATGTTGAATAGGCTTGATAAAACCAGCTGCTAGCAGCTTCTTGACCTCTTAGGTTATCTGAGTTTCTACATCAGTGTGAAAGACCCTGGCTGGTTGGATTATTGGTCTGACCCCTGGGTCCATGTTGAGAGCATGGACCACCAGCTCTAGATCCAAACCAGGCATCTCATCATAGGTCCATGTGAACACATCCATGTATTCCTTTAGCAAGGCTACTATTTGTTCCATTTCTTGTGCTGTCAACTGACTACTAATGAAAACAGGCTTTCGGGATCCCAGTTCAGCCCCCAAGTTTATTTCCTTTAATTATTCCTCAGGCTAAATTTTAGTCTCTTTAGCTGGTTCCTCTGGGACTTCCTCTTAAGTCACCATACATTCTGGTGGTCTAGGACCCTCCTGCATGATGCACTCAGGCCCTGCGCGCCTTCATATGCGGTAAATTAACCTTCCTCTGGGTTCCCGCACTACAACACACTTCCGGGATCCTGAGGTGCTGGGCTCCCTTTTTGCCTTTTTCTCTCCAAAAGGTCTCTTAGGTAGCAAGTATTTCCTCCTTCTTCCTCTTCCAAGATAGGTGCTCCTAGGGTCCCTGGCCTGGGACTCCCATTATCTGGTTTTAACTCATCATAGAGCATTGTTTCCACAAAATTTACTTCTCCTTGGCTGAAAGGGTTATGGTTGGCAGGGATCCTTATGGGCCTCCCATTCAACCTCCCTTTAACACATTGATGGTACATGGATGGTATAAGGCGGTGCTTATGGAGCTATAGACGTCCTAGTAGTACATGGTAGGACACCTTTGAGTTGATTACATGAAATCTGGTCAATGCTACTATTGGCCCCACTCTTAAGGCGAGTTGTACATATCCCTCGGTTGATTATGCCAATCCTTCAAATCTGGTTATCTCCATGGGAGCCCTCAGGATCCTCCTGCCTGTCAGGCCCACGGCTTCTAAGGTACTCAAGGCTATGAGGTTAAGCGATGCTCCTGTGTTTACTAATGCTCTTCTGACTTGGACACCATTTATGGTGGCCATTAGAAAAAGGGGTCTACCGTAATCTGGATGCTCAACCTCCATATCCTCATCAGTGAAGGTTATTGCATTAGTTGTCTCCAAGAAAGCTCGACTAGCATGTGATTCTGCTGTGAAACATTCCATTCCTGAATCTGCTGCTATACTCATGAGAGACTCTGTTGCCACCCTTCTTGCTTTTGGTCCAAATCCCAGCTGGTTGAATAATGATCTGAACTTGGGATTCTTCTAAAGGGTCCTAACTGTGCTTGGGTGGAAGGATCCTTCATATTCTTCTACTTCTGCTAAGTTCCCATGGCTCACTACAGACACCACCCCCTTTCCTTTGTGGTTGAGCAAGGGGTTCTTTGTACTTCTGGCTCCTTATGAGTGAGCTCTAGGGATCCTTCTCTTAGCTTTTTGTGAAAAAGCCTTCGGAGGGTCCAGCAATCCTTGGTGGAATGCTTGACATAATTATGAATCTTGCAAAAGAAGGGGTTCTTCCTTTCTTCCTCCGTTGGCGGCCTAGACACAGTAAATGGTCTAACAACTCCATCCCCAATCCATTTGTCCAGGACATGGTTTAACTCTTTTGTGGTACATGAAATCGCCGGTGGTTCCTCGAACACCTTTTCATCAGGCCTCTTCCTTTTCTCTCCTATTGATGCTGTCATGGCTTAGGATACTTGCATCCTTTTTGTTCTCATAGTTTGCTCTGTTCTTTTGGTTCTCTATAATAGGTCAGCAAACTATGTAATGCATAGATTTTCGAGGTTGAGTCTAGAGTCGAAAAGCATGTTAGATATGCAAGTTTCTACGAGTTCTTTTTCTTCATGGTCCCCATAACAATCTAGAGACACATCTTCAAACCTTTTGATGAACTGGACGGGATCCTCTCCGAGCCTCTGCCTTACTATTTGAAGACTTTGGAAAGTGACCTTGTCCTTACCAGGGTAATATTTTGCGCAGAATCTCTCCATCATTTCGTCCCAGGTTTTAATAGACCCAGGCCTCAGCGTGGTGTACCAAGTATATGCTCTGTCCACTAAGGATTTAGCAAACTCCCTTAAACAAAGTTCTTGGTCTCCTGCGTAGGGGCCTATGGTGTGAATGAATCTACTCACGTGTTCCACGACACTTCCATTTCTTCCATCAAAAGGATGGAACTTTGGGGGTTCATATCCTTTGGGGTATGGCTTGCCAAGGAGTTCTAATGGGAATGGGGATCCTGAGAAAATTGCTTGGGGATCCCTAAAAGTTTTTCCCTTTCTTGCTCTAGGAGGGCACTGATGTCTGCCAGCGTTAGGTATTAGGGGTTGGCTCCCCCTCCTACCACTAACCCTTCCTCTGGCTGGGTTCTGTTTTGGTTGCCCACGCTGGGGGGGGGGGGGGGGGGGAGGGGAGAGGGGGGACATTGTCCCTAATTTCCTGTGTCTTGCCTTTTTTGAGAAGGTGAACCTCTTGCTGTAAATCCTTCAACATCGCTGAGATTTTAGCCACGAGGTCTGGCTCTTGCCTTGCCTTCCTTTGCTTTGACACGACTTCCTACTCCATTAGAGGCACCTCGTTCCTCTGTCTAGAGGCCACTTCATTTTCTCCTACAGGCTCAGCGGCCGCAGGTGGCACATTGTTTCCTTTGCTGTTTCTTTGTCTTGGAGGCATGCTTCTGCGAAGGGACTGCTTTTTCCCTCTCCTTTACCTTGTCCCCAGTGAAGTTGCCAAAATGTGAGCGTGCCTTTTCTTTTAGCACACTGGCCCAAGGATCCTGGGCCAAATAAATGTAGTTTGGTGGACTGGGCTTGGTTCACCGCAACTAAGGGGCTGTTTAAGAACCAAGTGGTGCACAGGGCAAGTTTCCTACAACACAAATAAACTAACAAGCGAGGATATCTGTATTGAATGACAACGAGAACAGCAAAGAAAAATGTAAAATAATCAGAAAATACTCAAAAAGAATGGTTAAGGATCCCGAGATTAATGAGAGGCACTTTATTGGTTTTCTTTGATCATAATCACAATATGCTCACTAAGATACAAGGTTCAAATAAGCTCAAAAAATTACAAACTTAGATGACTATTTAAGCCTCCAAGACTTGCAAAGTTTGAATCCCTTTGAATCCAAGTATGTGCTATAGTGACTGTTTTGATATTCTTCTGTTTTGCTTAAACTTGACAAAGTTATGATTCTCTTATGATTCTTTTTCCCTTGTTGGATGCCTTCAACGTTGGTTGCTTCTTTCCTTTATAGCGTGACCCTAGGGCTCCAGGGTACTAGTGATTTCTCCCTTTTGCCCCTCCCTGGGTACCAGAGTTCGTTTTGTTCCTATCACTCAAAAGGCTGAGCCTTTTCCTGTTTCTCATATTTTCCTTCCTTGGGCATTGTTTCTTTGAAAGCCCAAGGCTGACTTTCCATTCCAGGGTGTGCTCAGGGAGTTGTTCTCAATTTCACGTTCCTCAAAACTTCTTACCCTGCTTTTGGCCGTCCTCCCTTTTGTCATTTTTCCTAAGTGAGCGGAATCCATTTCTGTTGAGTTGAAAGTTTCCTTTCAGCCACTCTTATTTATAGCTTCTCGTTCTGGGTTCCTTGTGGTATTGCTTCTTTGTTCATGAATGGTTGCTTTATACCTTCTGATCCCTTACTGCATCACTGGGCGCTTAAGAGTGACTCATCTATCCTTCGTTCTTTGTGTTTTTTTTTGGAGCTTTCCTTTGAATCGTTTTAATCTTATTTAGGCCGTGTTGCACATCCCAGGGATCCCTGGCCCCTAGTAGTTTCTGGGATCCCAGCCCAGCTTTTCCTGTTGGGCTTCTTTTTACTTTGCTGATCTTGGCCGGCTAGGCTTTTGCTTCATGGGTTTTGAAAGCTTGTTCTTTCATGGGTCTTTGGATCCCACCTCTTTGGGCCTTGGGCTTTGATTTTTTGAACCTCAACTAACCTTTTTGCCTTTTGAAATGTGTAAATCAGTGCATCAATTGTGGATATTGAATAAAATAGTGGATAAAAAATGAGTGTAAGAGTACATTTAGCTAGACAAAATGATAAAATAGCCGTAAATTGAAAGTTAACATTTATGGGGTTTGTGCATAATGATGGTCGTTTGATTTGATGTACTCATTATAATTCTCAACCTAGTATGGATCAAGCTTAAATTTTGGTCCCAGATTAACCACAAGATCAAATTCAGTGGTGTGTGTGTGTATATATATATATATATATATAATCAAAACCTGGGTTCACAATAGCGTCTGGCACAGCTTGGAATTACTGCACAATAATACAAGGGACGCTAAATAGAATCCAAATCTTCTGTCTCATGCACAATATATGAGACAAAAGATTTGGACTCCCAATCAATGTGTAAAAATTTTTATATTGTTGTATATACTCTTTAGTTCTTCTACAATACTTTTACAATAAACACAATTTAGGATAGAATGAGTAAATATTAATACTTTTAAGTTAATTAATTTGAAAATAAAAACGCCAAACAATCTATTTAAGAAAATAAAATCATACATAAAACATTTGAAAAACGTTTAGTATATTATCATACTTTTAATTCTTGTACGTAAATTTATTTTTCATTTTATTTTTAATTCAGAAAATGATTTGTTTGATATCATATATTTAGATTAATCTTTTAATTTCATTAAATAATTATTATATGTTATATATTAATTATTTTATTTTATTTTTTATCTTTTACTTGTTTAATTTGAAATATATACTTATAGTTACTGTGGGGGTAAGAGCCCAAATTTGTATATTGGGCCTTGGGTCTTATTTGAGGACATGGGCATGTCCAAGGAGGAGTAGATGATTGGAAGAGGCCCCAAAGTTGAAAATCACATAAGAAAGGAATGGAAGAATATATTCCGAGGAGGGGCTCATTCTTGGACACTATGAATTTTGATTAAATCTGTATTTGAGCAATTTAGGTGAACTTCCAGGAAGTTTCAATGATAAGGATGAGCCTCGGGTACGTACAAAGGCGATAGGAACTCATAAATATCTAAAGGAAAAACTACTACCATCGCATTAAATGCACTGCAACAACTTTTCTAACCGCATTTATGGGGAGAAAACCCCTGAACAATGCAGTTTCATCTACCACAATTTATAGAGAGCCAAAGAAGATGTCTGATAGGACATGCAATCAAGTGAAAGCCTAGATGATTAATAAGTGTAGGATCAAGAGGATCTGGATGGAACTATATAATGGGAAAGATCTCCAATGAGAAGGGGATCGAAAAAAGAAGAAGAAGAAAGACTATAGTAATAAAAGTTGTACTTATAAGCTGTAATGTTGATTTATACTCTAAATGATCTCCTCGGACAGTGAATTTATTCAATCCATTGAGTCTTGTTCTTGTTTGATCATCTTCTGAATCCATAGTAGGCGTTATTAACTTCATTAAAGCTTAACTCTTTAACCCATCCTATACAAATTTATTGTATTGGGCTCATTGGGCTATCACCCAATTCTTCTTTGGGCTGAGGTCGCTAATTGTGTCTCTACAATTGGTGCCATCTGTGGGGAAGAGCTTGTGTAATAGTAAAGGCAATGGTTAACTATGTTAGAACAAGGTCCATAACAAGCAGAGTCGAGAGAATCCCAGCACGGTGACCCTTTTCTTAACCTTGAGCGGAGAGGTGACCATGAAAGAAGTGTCCACCCATACACACGGACAGGAGTCAACCTCAAGAGGGGAGCCATATCTCCCATGTAAAGAACAACAAGAGCATGCAATTGGAGATCGATCAGTTAAAAAGAGAGTTACGCCATGCAAAAAGGAAACAAGCTTCTCTGAATTCTGACGTATCTTCTGATGACAAAAGGGACGTTAGTTACAGGCAGAGGTCTCGAACTCCACCCAGCAAATCCTTCTTCTATGAAGAAGAACATCATCGTGAGCGGCGGTTTCAAAGCCCGTCGTGTAAAGGTGTGGAAAATGACACTATGAGCAAGGCCCTGAACCAAATCTCCAGTTCACCTTTCACGTGTAAGATTGAAGAGGCAAGACTTCCACGACACTTTCATCAGCTAACTTTCACCATCTACAATGGTCGAACAAACTCGTTGGAGCATGTGAGTTATTTCAACTAGAGGATCGCTGTCCATTCCAAAGATGAAGCCTTGATGTGGAAGGTTTTCCCATCCAATCTTGGACTAGTCGCAATGAGGTGGTTCGATAGCCTGAAAGCAGATTCTATAAGTTCCTTCAGAGAACTCACTCAAGCATTTGGTTTCCGTTTTGTCATATGTCGCAGGGTTCCTCAGCCTCAGGCTTCCCTGCTATCCTCAAATATGCGAGAGGGCGAGACCTTGAAAATGTATTCGAATAGGTATTGGGAGATGTTCAATGAGATGGATGGTGACTTCGATGAAGTGGCCATCAGTACTTTTAAGCTTAGTCTCCCAACTGAGTACGGTTTGAGGAAATCTCTAACTGGTAAACCTGTCACCAGTGTGCGCCAACTAATGGACATGATTGATAAGTATAAAAGAGTTGAGGAAGATTAGCAACAGGGGAAAGGAAAGGACAAGGTTATCCCTCAAGAGAGGAGGGATTTCAGGACAGATCGGTACAGTAGCAACAAACCACGTAGAGACTTTGGTGGACAATCAGGATCAGCAAATCTTCAAGCGATCAACGCCGAGTTCCGAGAGCCGGTGCATCAGGTTCTGGAGAAGGTTAAGAATGTGCCATTCTTTAAATGGCCAAATAAAATGGTGGGAAACCCCGAAAGGCGCAACCACAATCTCTATTGCTAATACCATCAAGATCATGGACACACCACAAAGGATTGTAGGAGTCTATGGGATCACCTGGATTAGCTTGTTTGTGAAGATAAATTAAAACAATTTTTACACCACTCCAGTGGTTAGGAGGGCCAGGAAAACTCAGAATCTCGTAGAGATGATTCTTCTAGACCCCCCTTAGGAACGATAAATGTCATCTTCGCTGCACCAGGGAAAACTGGATCCTGTCCGTCTAGAGTAATGTCCGTGGCTCGGCTATTTGCCGAGGATACTAATCAAGATCTGAAGAGGGCGAGAATGGAAATTCAACCAGTTTTGGGCTTCTCGGATGAGGATAAAATCGGAACCATCTAACCCCACGATGATGCTTTGGTAATCACCCTCAGGATTGGAGAGTATAATGTGAAGAGGGTGATGGTGGACCAAGGCAGTGGTGTCGAGATAATGTATCTCGTCCTATATAAGGGGCCAAACTTAAAACCCGAGGACTTAACGCCCTACAGTTCTCCCCTAGTGAGTTTCGATGGGAAAGTCGTCATCCCAAAAGGCCAAATCAGACTACCTGTGCAAACTGGTCTGGAAATAGTAGAGGTAGATTTCATTGTTGTGGAAGCATATTCACCCTATACAGCAATTGTAGCCAGACCCTGACTTCATACACTAGGAGCTATTTCTTCTACTTTGCACCAGAAGGTGAAGTATCCGTCCGAAGGCCAAGTCAAAGAGATCTTGGGAGATTAATCTATGGCCAGACAATGCTTGGTGGCCGCCATCCAGCAAAAGCCTGAGGCTGAGTCCTCAGCCCATATTGAGAAGGATTTATAGCAGTTAAAGCCTGCGGCGTTGCCCATCAACGATTCAGCCGAGGAGGCGAAGTGTGAAGACTTGGTAAAGGTTGTTATTGGCGATGATCCTGAGAAGTTCTTTCAGGTTGGGTCTCAATTTCCCATTCAAGAGAGAAAGGAGTTATTATAATTTCTTAAAAGGAATGTAGATGTGTTCGCCTAGAATGCTTATGAAGCCCTAGGGGTGGATCCAGAATTCATCTATCACCATCTGAATGTTAACCCATTGGTCACCCCCAAGAAACAACCTCCTCGGTGCCCATCCAAGGAGCATGCTGACGCAGTACAAAAGAAGGTAACGAATCTCAAGTAGGTTGGAGCTATTAAGGAAGTTTTTTTTTATCTTGAATGGTTAGCTAATACTGTGGTGGTGAAAAAGAAGAGTGGGAAATGGCAAGTATGTGTAGACTTCACAGATTTGAATAAGGCTTGTCCAAAAGATTTATTCCCTACGCCTAAAATAGACCAGCTGATGGATGCAACTATTGGCCATCCTCGGATGAGCTTCACGAATGCCTTTCAAGGCTACCATCAAATACCACTAGCCCTGGATGACTAGGAGAAGACTCCTTTCGTCACTCCCGTTGGGAACTACCACTATAAAGTGATGCCATTCGATTTGAAAAATGCAAGTTCCACGTATCAAAGATGATGACAAGAATGTTTGAGCCATAGTTGGGTAAAAGTATTGAGGTCTAAGTAGATGACATGGTGGTGAAAAGAAAGATGGTTTCTAAGCATGTGGGAGACCTCAGAAACATTTTTGAAGTTCTTAGAAAATACAAGTTGCATCTAAACGCTTCCAAGTGCTCGTTCGACGTAGGATCAAGTAAATTCTTGGGCTATATGGTAACCCACAGGGGAATTGAGGTCAATCTCGACCAAATAAAGTCTATTAGCAGTTTGCAACCACCTCAGAACCCTAGAGAAGTCCAGAAACTAACCGAAATGGCCATTGCCTTGAACCGGTTTATCTCTCGGTCAGCAGATAGATGCAGACCTTTCTTCTTATTGATGAACAAGTGGAAAGGATTTGAGTGGACTAAAGAATGTGCCTTAGCTTTCCAGCAACTTAAAAAATATCTAACTTGACCACCTATCATGTTCAGTCCTGACTTGGATAAGGTCCTATTTGCCTACATCGCTGTGGCCCCTTATGCTGTTAGTTTGGTATTGATACGGGTTGATCATGGTGTACAACGGCCAGTTTATTATGTGAGCAAGTCACTACATGAGGTCGAGGTTCGTTATCTACCATTGGAGAAAGCCATCTTGCCGATAGTATATGGTACACGAAAGTTGCCCTATTATTTCCAAGCACAAACAGTTGTCGTCCTCACTCAACTTCCACTTAAAGCCATACTAGGAAGTGCTGATTACACGGAAAGGATCACTAAATGGGGCATGGTTTTAGGGGCTTTTGACATCAAATACATGCCTTGTACCTCCATTAAGGGCCAAGTCCTTGCGGATCTGGTGGCCGAGTTCGCTGAACCCCCATTAAAAGAAGTAGCGTCAATGCAGAACATGGATGAAAAATCAGTTGGCATGATCTACAAACAAGGTCCCTCATCCTGGGAAGTGTATGTTGATGGCGCAGCAAATCATAAGGGTTCCAAAGTTGGGCTAGTGCTGGTATCCCCTGAGAAGATCACTATTGAAAAGTCATTAAGACTGGCCTTCTCGGTTACAAATAATGAGGTTGAATATGAAGCTTTATTGATGGGAATGGCCATGGTTCAAAAGATGGGCAGAAAGGCAATAAAGATGTTCTCAGACTCAATGTTAGTCGTTGGCCAAGTGAAAGGAAAATTCGAAGCGAAAGATGAAAAAATGTGGGGGTACTTGAGTCAAGTTAGACACCTGCAGTCAAAGTTTAAATCTTTCAACTTGTTGCACATCCCTAGAAGTGGAAACACACATGCTGATTCTCGAGCCACACTTGCGACTTCCTCGGCGCAAAACCTGCCTTGGGTAATCCTCATAGAGGATTTGTGCAAACCTGCGGAGATAAGATAAGAGACAGTTTGAGTTCACAAAATTAGAGTAGGGCCTAGCTAGATGGACCTTGTGGTGCTATTCTTGAAGGGAGATACTCTACCTGAAGAAAAGTCAGAAGCTGACAAGGTGCGGAGAAAGGCTACTCGATTCTGGCTATCCGAAAACTAGAAACTATATAAACGTTCCTACTCAGGACCATATTTGTTATGTGTACATCTTGAAGCAACTGAATTACTCCTCGAGGAGTTACATGAGGGAATTTGCGGAAGCCATACTGGAGGTAGATCCTTAGCGCACAGAGCCATTACCTAGGGCTATTGGTGGCCGAATATGTAAAGGGAAACCAAAGAATATGTGAAAAAATGCGATCAGTGCCAACGGTTTGCACCAAACGTACACCAACCGGGGGGAGTCCTTAATCCACTGTCCAGCCTTTGGCCATTCGCTGAATGGGGCTTAGACATCGTGGACCCTTTCCCCAAGGCAGCAAGAAACAAGAGATACTTGCTAGTCGGCACAAACTATTTCACCCAGTGGGTCGAAGCTGAACCCCTAGCAAACATCAAAGATGTAGATGTCAAGAAGTTTGTTTGGAAAAATATTGTCACTCAGTTTGGGGTCCCTAATACCCTCATCTCAGACAATGACCTTCAGTTTGATAGCAAAGCGTTTAGAAGATATTGCTATGAGTTGGGAATTCTGAATAGATATTCTACTCCTACTTATCCCCAAGGGAATGGACAAGCAGAAGCTGTTAACAAGGTCATAGTAAATGGATTGAAGAAAAGACTAGATGATGCGAAGGGCAAATGAGTGGAAGAATTGCCATAGGTTTTCTGGACATATAGGACTACGCCTTGTAGATCTACTGGGGAGACCCCCTTCTTAATGACTTATGGGGCTGAGGCTGTTATTCCTTTAAAGACTCGTTTCCCAACATTAAAAACTAGTTTATTCAATCCGAGTAGTAATAATGAGCAGCTAAAGAAGAATTTGGACTTGATTAAAGAGAGGAGGGAAAATGCAATGATCCAATTAGCATATTACCAATATAAGCTCAAGCAGGGTTATGATGCCAACGTGAAGCTAAAACCATTAGAGCCTGGTGATTTAGTGTTAAGGAAAGTTTTAGGCACTGCAAAGAACTCAGCTTGGGGAAATTAGGACCCAATTGGGAGGGGCCATATCGTATTACCTCAGTGGCTAGCATCGGGGCATATTTTCTAGAAGACTTAGATGATCATGTAGTACCACGCCCATGAAATGTAAACAATCTGAAAAGGTATTATTATTAACGAGCTTTTCCTTGATCAATATGTTTATTTGTTATATAAAGGCTTTGTACTTTCTGTTATGACAACTTTTATAAGTGTTTAAACTTAAGCTCAGTCATGTCTGAAATCCTTGGATCAGATGATACGAGTAGGTTAACACTCAATGACAACTTTTATAAGTGTTTAAACTTAAACTCAGTCATGCCTGAAGTCTTCGGGCCAAATGATATGAGTAGGTTAACACTCAATGACAACTTTTATAAGTGTTTAAATTTAAACTCAGTCATGCCTGAAGTCCTCAGACCAAATGATATGAGTAGGTTAACACTCAATGACAACTTTTATAAGTGTTTAAACTTAAACTCAGTCATGCCTGAAGTCCTCGAACTAGATGATATGAGTAGGTTAACACTCAATGACAACTTTTATAAGTGTTTAAACTTAAACTCAGTTATACCTAAAGCCCTTGGACCAGATGATATGGGTTGTTTAGCACTAAATGATAATTTCCAAAAATGTTAAACAATTCCTAAGTCATGTTAGGATCCTCGGACCATAAAATGTTCAAGTCTGGGACCGAATTCTCAGTTTGTCAAATCTGAATGAAATAAAATTCTTGATTATTTATTCAAAATGGATAAGTGTGAAAGGTATTTCCTTCTTTCATTCTTTACTAGGCTCATTGTTTATTTTTATTAGAATCAGTCTTCATTGGCACTTAGCTAAATTACTTGTATTATCAACGGAATAATATTGTTGGTTGGTTCTTGTTGAAACTAAAGTGATAATAGTTTAAGATTATTCACAACAACAGAGGGTCTAAAAGTATATAAAATAAAGACACGAGAGATAGAAAGAAAAATATATTCATTAATCAAAAAGAGAGAAAATACATTATACTTAAAAAAAAAAAAACTATTACAAAAAGTATTAATAACTAAATCTTGGTCTTGGGGGCAGGAGGATCGACGACTTGGGTTAATTGAGAAGAAGCAGCATCCTTGGCTTTGGGATTAACTTGTTTGCCTTTAGCCTTGGCCTTGGAAGAAGCTTCCTTCTCTTGACCTCCCTCAGCTTCCTTGCCCTGGTCCTTTCCCTGGTTGAAGCCTTTTGAAGCCTCAACAGGAGTAAGAGCAGTTTGGCTTATAAGGGGCTGCTTTGATACCTCAAGAAGATGCTCAAGGGGAGAAGGATCAGAACCTGGGAGCTCGCGAATTTCTGGATGATAGTATATACTCCCAGGTTGCCTTAAAACGGAGTCTGCTAGGGCTCCTGTAGCGTCAAGGGCCTTGCCCCATGTTACGCCGCAGTATTCCCGGCAAACCCCTAAAAGTTCCTCGGCCAGCCTTATCTGCGTTTCTTCTACACTGAGCATATAAGATGCTGACTTCTCCACCTCCGTCGTTTCCTTGGCTAATTGAGCCACCTCCATAGCCTTCTGAAGCTCAGCTCGAAGATCTTTTACCAGTTGCCTCTCTGTAGCCAAGTTAATCTCAGTTATATGTAACTTCTAGCGTTGATCCATAGCCTGCTTCTCTGCAGTCTTAAGGCCTGCATCAGCATTGTCCCTGGCCTTAATAGCCTCCTTTAACTTCTCGGACAGTCTAGCTTGATCTTGCCAGAGATTCCCCAACGTTTTCTCAACCTCGGACCGAGATTGGGCCTCTGCCCTAGCCTCGTTACGGGCATCCTTAACCCATTCCTTAGCCATGAAAACCTATTGGGTAATCTGCGTAATAAAAGCATAAGAATTCTATATAAGATAAAGAGAAAGAAGAAACAAAAGTAAATAAGTATTCAATTGGAAAGGTAGACCGAATCACTTACCATGGCAAGATCCCTCTTAAGGGACAAAAATAGATCAGGCTGCTTGAAATGCCTGTAAGCATCCATATTCTTTGGAAGAAGAAGTGGCTACTTTAGGGCCTCAGAAGGTGACCAGAATGCCCCCCTTGGAAGCTTCGGACCGTGGCATCCCAAGGGATGGGCGCACCATTAACCTCCAGCCTGGGGGACCAAGTGCACAGTGGTCGGCGCATATCAGCCCCAAAAGATTCGTCACGGCTCTCAATGGAGGGGCATCTCCTACCACGGTTGTCCTTGGCCACTTTTTGTTGCTTATTCCCCTTTTGGGGGCCCACTTCACCTTCCTACAAAGCCTCATTGGGCCTTTTCTTTTTCAGGTCGGGAATTGGCTTCAGTCCTAGGTCTTTAAGAATTTGAGAAGGAGGAGGAGGAAGGCTAGCTGGGACTTAGGATTTATTGGCCTCTTTTGAAGTGGACAATTGGTTCCTCGCGGCCATAAGCTCTTTTAAAGTTTTGCTCCCTTTGTTTAGAGCCATTTTGTCTTCTTCTTCTTCCTCCAAGGTGTCATCTGGACAAGCAGTTATTAGAATTGGTGCATGGATGCTTAATTACCAGTCGAGTTATTCCTCGGCGTCCGAGAAGGGAATCACTTGCACCTCCCGAGGTACCTCCTCTTCAAAACGGAACTTTTCAATTTGTTCCTTTAGTGAGGAGTTAGATGAAGCAACCTCTTCTCTAGCTGCTGCTACTTCAAGGGGAACTTGTTGAATTTGTGGGACGATCAGAGGACCACCTTAGGGAAAGGGGTGTGTTACTGGTGGAAGATCGTGCGAAGCTAAAAAATTGGGCCGAGACACGTCAATTCGGGTTAAACGGTGGTCATCCGCTCTTATTGCGTTGCCGACCTCTTGAAATATTTCTGAAATTGGCTTGAAGTCCAAAATCAGGTGGACGGCCCGAAGTTGCCTGTCTTCACTTATAAAAATTTCGGATCTCAGCAAGTAGTTGAGAGCTGCAACATTAGTCAAGCTAAGTCAAGGAGCTACGTGCCTTCTATCTATTAACACCAAGGAAGAACAAAGCACAGTCAAAAAGTTAAAATCCATTGTTTCGAAAAAACAAGACAAAAAGAAACAAAACAAAGTCGAGGACAAAGAACCTAAATCTATAGTTAGGAGACCTAAATCTAGGAAGTCCCACCTAGCTCTCCCTTTTGGGTTGGGTAATGAAGACCATCATGCCATGCTCCCGAAGCAATTAGGTAGTCGTCTTTCATCCACTTGTTAGATTTGGGGAGACACGAGATGAGCCTGACAATATCAAATCGGGATTTGAGGTAAAATCCGGCTCCCTTTTGTTTGTGACACTCGTACATGTGAACCACGTCGTGCTAGCTGAGCCTTAAGCCTAAATGCTCGTTCAGAGCATCAATGCTCCCTAGGATCCTAAAAAGGTTAGGTGCGCATTGGTGAAGGCATATCCTATGGTTGCGGAGATAGTTCCTTGTAATACTACCCATTGGGAGAGTCATTCCCCCTTCTATGAAAGCTATCATAGGGATTATGACTTCTCTTACCTCTCGGTTGGTTGCTATTTCTTCTGGGGAACAGTACCGTAAGGCTACTTCTTGCAGTATGTGGTATTCTTTCTTAAAGATCTCTATTTTGGCAAGGCTGTCTAGTAAGTGCTTAAATCTACTCATTTCAGACAAATTAAAAGGGAAAATACCAACAGCGACAATTGAGGAAATAAGAATTTGAGGGCCGAGGAGGTTGGCTGAGGAGAAAAAGAAAGGTTCGGAGAAATCAAAACTTATGCGAACTTAGGTGATAAATGATCCTTGAAACCTTTAGAAAAACTCTCAAAGATTTCTAGGGGAACAGGAATGGTAAGCTTTACGATTTAACAGGCCTTGTGAATTTGAATGCTTGAGATCGCTGAAAAGCTTGAGAGTTTGTAAGGTAAAGGAGAAATGATATCCTTCAAGGCTTTATATAGAGGGCAAAGAATGAGTGGGAGTTATCCCACCCAAACACTGAAGAAAAATATCAGCCGTCGGAATAATGCCTCACCGTTAGATGTAAGAAACATAACGCCGCCTAGAGCAATTAATAGCGCTTCGCGGATTTCGAAACATCAGTAGTAATGATGAAGCGCATAAAACTATACTCCCACACGTGTAAACTTATAGATTTTGGTATTTCTAGCCCTTGATATTGAGGCAAATCAAAACCCCACTTTTTCTCCTTGGATTCGAGAGAAAAATCGAAATTTTGAGGGGCTATTGTGGGGTAAGAGCCCAAATTTGTATATTGGGCCTTGGGCCTTATTTGAGAACATGGGCATGTCCGAGGAGGAGCAGATGATTGGAAGAGGCCCCAAAGTTGAAAATCACATAAGAGAGGAATGGAAGAATATATTCCAAGGAAGGGCACCTTCTCGGACACGATGAATTTTGATCAAATATGTATTTGGGCAATTTAGGTGACCTTCTAGGAAGTTTCAATGATAAGGATGACCCTCAGGTACATATAAAGGCGATAGAAACTTAGAAATATTTAAAGGAAAAGCTGCTGTCATCGCATTAAATGCAATGCAGCAACTTTTATGGTCGCATTTATGGGAAGAAGACCCTTGAACAGTGCAGTTTCAACTACCACAATTCACAGAGCGCCAAAGAAGATGTTTGATGGGACATGCACTCAAGTGAAGGCCTAGATGATTAACAAGTGTAGGATCAAGAGGATCTGGAAGGAACTATATAATGGAAAAGATCTCCCTTGAGAAGGGGATTGAAAAAAGAAGAAGAAGAAAGACTATAGTAATAAAAGTTGTACTTATAAGCTCTAATGTTGATTTATACTCTAAATGATCTCTTTGGACAGTGAATTTATCCATAGTAGTCGTTATTAACTTCATTAAAACCTAACTCTTTAACCCATCATCTACAAATTTATTGTATTGGGCTCATTGGGCCATCACCCAGTTCTTCTTTGGGCTGGGGCCGCTAATTGTGTCCCTACAATTACCTATGAAGTATCTAAACTACTACAATATCTAACGCTAGGCATGAAAAAATAAATAATAACTTATAACACTTACATTATATTTTATATTTAAATCAAACTTTTTCTTAATTAGCTAATTTTTTTAATTATACTAAAATTTAAAATTTTTGAAAATAATTTTGTCTTCAGCTTTTTATTTTCATTTTAAACCTTTAACTTGAAATCCTGACTTTGCCATGGTATATAATCACGTGAAATGCCAATAAGATCAAACATATTATGTTTGTATTCTTTATAGACTTGAAATGCTAAACGCTACATTAATTGACAGTGAATCAGTAATAATAATTGAACGTGTTCCTCTTTATGCTAAAAGAACGTTTACGTGTTCCTCTTTATGCTACTGCAGTCAAAATACATATAACTCTCATATGCAATATCACTCTCATGGGGTTTACTAGCATGCAGTGGATCCACATGTATGTAAAGGACTAAGAGCATTCCCATCAAGGATTCTAAAATTTTTAGCATTTAACACTTCATAATCATACTTTATTCATTATACCATCCCACTTTAAGATTCATCAAACAACAAACCTTCTATATTTTTTACCATTTCATTTAAATAATATAAACTATTCATTAAAATAATAATAAAACAACTACACCAAAATCTATAACAACCAGCCAACCCCCTCCTCCACCACCCCTACCATCGCTCCACTTGCCATAACCACCATTGTAGCAACCACAACCCACCACAGCCACCACCACCACAAGTCACAGCACCACCGTGGCAACCACAAAACAATTCTGAAGGTGAAAAGCACTATAGATAGAACAAAAGCACTATATATTTTCCTTTCCTCCATTTTCTCGGCAAGTAAATAGAGATTCAAAGAAACTCTGAATGTGAAAAGGAACAAAAATTGAATGAACCCCAATATAATTGAACCCAAAAATCAATACATTAATATCTCAATTTCCAATTTTGATTTTTCTTTCCCTCCATTTTCTAGTAAACCAAACAAAGAGTAGTATTAACGAAAAAACAGAGTATGAAAGAAGAAACAATAGAACGAACCAGCGCCATTGGATCCAACAAGAAGGCAGTGATCACCGGAGTGAAGAGAGAGAGAGAAATCTTTGATTAAAGGAGTAGAACCTGGTGGAGGATGATCCACGAACAATCAGACCCACGCTTCGATCCACCCTTCGATCCATGCTCACAACTCCTTCAATCCACACTTCGAACCAAAAACCCACGACTCCTTCGATCCATGCAAACCCACGAAGAGAGAACAAAGAATAGAGAACAAGGGAGAGAAGAGAGAACAGAGGGAGACCATTAGACCACATTGGGCCCATGACTATTGGACCACCATTGTTGAACCAGAACCATCGCCAGATCACATCCATCGAGAGAGAGAAGAGAGAGGGAGAGAGGAAAGAGAAAGAGAACTGAAAACAGAGAGAGAGTTATGAGAATAAAAAACTTTTTTTTTTTTTACAATTCATGCTACAGTGAGCTTGTATTAATACAAGCCCGCTGTAGCAGTATGCCAAAAATTTTACAATTTGAAAGCTTTGATGGAGTTGCTTTTTTGGTGTTTTGATGCTAAAATTTAGCATATAGCCCTTTTAGCATCCTTAATGGGAACGCTTTAATGCAATAAGATACTTATTTGATTGAGGTCATTAGGGCAGACCAAAAAAAGAAGAAAAGTCAAATTTGGAGGATTGCTAATCAATAATAAGGACCATGTTAATAGATTATAGGGTCCTCTTGTATCAAACTCTAATGGTCTGTTTGGGTTGAGGGAGAGTGAGGAGAAGTAGAGTAGAGTAAAGTAGAGCAGAGCAGAGTAGAATTAGTATAAAATTAGCTTATTTTTAGCCAACTCTACTCTACTCTCCTCCACTCCCCCTCCTTCCCCCCTTCCATCCAAACAGGCCATAAGTGACAAATGATAAGAGTAAAAAAGTAGGGTCGTTATTGGCTAATTAAGTACCAGTTAATTCTTTCTCTTTTGGGTAAAATAAAAATTAGTACTTAATTTTTAATTGTCTAATCATTAACACTCTCCCTTACTATTAAAACCACATTCACGTTATTTTTTTGCTGAAAGTATTATAGAAAAAAAAATATGTGTGCAATTCTTATTATATTTTAATACGTGGATATGCAAACAGGCCATAAGTGACAAATGATAAGAGTAAAAAAGTAGGGTCGTTATTGGCTAATTAAGTACCAGTTAATTCTTTTTCTTTTGGGTAAAAAAAATTAGTACTTAATTTTTAATTATCTAATCATTAACACTATCCCTTACTATTAAAACCATATTCACGTTATTTTTTTGCTGAAAGTATTATAGGGAAAAAAAAAAAGTGTGCAATTCCTATTATATTTTAATACGTGGATATGCAAAATGACATACAAATATAATAATAACAACAACAACAACAACAACAACAACAACAACATTAAAAAAAGATCTATAAAATTAAATCTTTTATTAATGTGAAAATAGCGTTCATCAACTTAGCAAGCATGATATTATTGTAAACTACATATAAAATTGTTTTACTTATTTTATTTTTTTGAAAAATTTCATATGGTTGTTAAAGCAATAAAATTCCAATTTTCTATGTATCTTCTTCTTTATTTATTTATTTTAAAGTAACTACCAATATATTAACAATTAAACCATTAAAAAAAAATAGAAAGGTTTATAGGTTGGACAATGGTTCAACCAAGGTCGAATCATAATGACGTTATAATAACTTAATAAAATAGAAAAATAGAAAAAAATTATAAAAATGAGCAATATTGATTTATAAAAAATTAATTAATTTCAAGTATATTTTCATAAATTTTTATATAAGAAAAATATAAATAATATAACATAAAAAGACTGTAATAATGATAAATGCCAAATAGCTTTCAAGGATAAAAATAAATAAATAATAATGATAGAATCTAATATATTATTTATTTAAGCAAAGTAATATGAAATTTTACTTATTTTATTTGGATAATCCGTTATTTAGTTCTTTAACAGCTAGATCTAATATTTGAACTATATTTATGGATATACAATAATTTCCCATCCTTCACGAACAAAAGTGTGCAAGTGTGCAAGTCAAGTTGTTATCAAATAAGTCATGTGAACCCCTAAACAGTAGCAGAATTTCAGCAAAAACCCAGCTGAAAGGCTGGGGGCAAAAGCACGCTCATACCGTAGCAAAAAGCCAGCTGAGGCCTGCAAAACATGTCAGCATAAGTCCAGCTAAAACGCTGGGGGAAACGCACGCTCAATCAGCAAAAGCCCAATATATAATAAACTTTCTTTTTAGTCTCAATAAACTTTCCAATATAAATAGGAGGTATAGAATGGAGATTAAATTCAAACTTAATGAGCACTAGGACAAGTTTTTATACTAATATAATGTCAGCCAAGAGTTTTATAACTCAACCGATTGGTATTTTTTATGTTTTCAACTGAGACATCTACAATCTAGATCCTCACTCTCATCTGTTAAAAACACACACACACAAAAAAAAAAAAACAAAAACAAAAAATACTGAAGAATATCTAATCTATAGAGCTTAGTTACTAGACAAGAGTAATCCCAAATCCCAATTAGCGCTTGTATATATATATAGTACCCATGCATGATCAAACATACTCGGAGCTATATAACATTACATTTCTTTATACTCCCTTTCACGTCCAAGTCTCAATGAAAACCAAAACTAAGAGAGATGACTCTAGCATGTAGAATTAAAAAAAGCAAACTAGTTCAACTTTGATGCTAAGCTAAACGCAATAATGTCAAAAGTAATGAAAATTAATCAACGATCTAACTTAATCGAATGTACAACCTTATTACATTCTTGTCAACAGTTGATAGCAATGGATGTCAATAATAAAATCTTCCCTTTTTCTACCAAATTATTTAGAATTGGGTTTATGGAGTCAAATTGATTGAACTTTGATATTACAATAATTAAGCATGTCTTTCTTCATTTTGGTAATTCGGATACAAATTTTGTCTTTTTGTATTTCACTTTATATTCTACTAATTATAATATGTAATATATTTGATTTTATATCAAATAAATTAATAAAAAAATGTAGTTTGTAGAATAGAAAGCGGAACACACACACACACATATATATATATATATAATTTGTATTCATTGGGTACACACATCCGGTCAGAAACTAGGCATGCGTAATTGAGCTTGCACTACTGTTTCTTTCCAACTTAGGTAGGAGAATGTGACATATGTCCAAACTCTAAAGGCCTAAAAATTAAAGGAGGGACAAATATTGAATAAGGACTGGGAAGCTGTCTATATAAACCGTATTATGCTGCCTGTCTCTTGACACAAAGGCCATTAGACAAAAAGCAACAATGAGAAATCTTGTAGAGAAATCTTGTTTCATTTTCTTCTTCATTTTTATTATATGCCAATCTGTTTTGGCAGACAAAAAATCATTGAGAAACCAAGAACCATGCAAGCGTCTTGAGCTTTATTACCATGACATTCTCTTTGATGGCACGGATTTAGCTAATGCAACATCGGCACAAGTTACAAATAAGACTACTTTTGGTGACTTCAACTTTGGCATGTTGGTTGTCTTTGATGATCCTGTTACAACAGACCAACATCTTCTTTCTCCTCCTGTTGCAAGAGCTCAAGGCTTCTATTTCTACGATAAGAAAAATGGTTACAATGCATGGTTTGCCTTCACATTGGTCTTCAACTCGACACAATATAAAGGTACATTAAACATTATGGGTGCAGACTTGATGGCAGCTGAGA
Organism: Quercus ilex subsp. ballota; assembly: GCA_032727855.1. Taxonomy (NCBI): domain Eukaryota; kingdom Viridiplantae; phylum Streptophyta; class Magnoliopsida; order Fagales; family Fagaceae; genus Quercus; species Quercus ilex. Next base: position 36,227,668 of record CM064909.1, read on the forward strand.
CTAGAGACCTCTCAGTGGTTGGTGGAACAGGAGACTTTTTCATGACTAAAGGGATTGCAACAATTCAGACCGACACCAAACAGGGCAACAAATATTTTCGCCTCAAGATGGATATTAAGTTATATGAATGTTATTAGATATATATAGATGGGCAGCAATTCACATATCACATATGTAGCTACTATTTAGGATAGGACAGCATATATAGATCATGGCATAATTTGCAATGACCTATGCTGGGACCTATCCTCTTAGAATATATATTGCAATATCTATTTGTTTCCTACTTGTAACTGTGTCCTAAATTAAAAATAAAGCTTTGCGTTATGCAAATTATGTTTCGATGTTACTCTAGTCATTTGTGAGTTAGTTTAACTTAAACCTTCCAATATTTTCACTGATTCTAAAGTGAGTAATTTTGATGTCTGTTTGGGTATCTTGTAATTTTCTATAATTTATATGTATAGTATTTATCAAAAGATATAGTTTTTTGTAGCTTTTATGCTAAATGTGTGGTTAAAAATTAAATACTACCATATATATATATTTTTAAAAGTCCAAATCACTATGCAAATGTATTGTTCTTTGTAAAATCACTACAACAAAATGTATTTTTAATGACGAATTTTAGTGAATAAAAATTTTTCGTCACTAAAAACTTACATTTAGTGACGAAATCCACTAAAAATAATAACCTTTAGCGATACAATTGAAATTTCGTCAACTAATGGATTTCGTCACTAAAATAGATTTCGTCACTAAAAATAATAACCTTTAGCGATACAATTGAAATTTCGTCGTTATTAGTTGATCTGAAACAAGGGCGCCAAAAGGAAAAAGTATGGCGCGAATTTAACAAGTCTACAGAGACGAAATTTTTCGTCGCTGAAACTCTTAAGTTTTTGGCGACGAAATTATTTCGTCGCTGTAGGTTTTGCTGGGAGATTATCAGCGATGAAATAAATGTCGTCAGTAAAAGAACCCAACAGCGACGAAACAAAGTCGTCACTAAAAAATCGGTATGATTATCCTTAAGGCATTTTAGTGACGGAACTCTAATTCGTCGCTGAAAGTGGTCTATAGCGACGAAATTCTGATTGGTCACTGAAAGTGGTCTATAGCGACGAAAATAATTTCGTCACTAAATGTGTTAATATAAAAGTAACCAAACCCTCATTTTAGTCATTTTTCAGCTTCTCTTTAACGTGTTGCTCTCTCTTGGCGCCGTCACACTCCACGCCTTCGCACTCCACCGTCGCCGATGCTTGCCACGCCACCGATCCTTGCTCCGCCGTCGTTATCCACCTCACCACACCGCCGTTAAGACTTGTCATTAGCCTCACCACGCCGTCGCACTCCACCTCACCTCGCCGGTAACCTCACCACTGCCACCGTCTTTGCTTCCATCGACAGCCACCGGCGACACCTCCAACAACAGCCACCGACGACACCTTCGACTCCTCCAAAGATCTGCTTCCATCGACAGCCACCACGAAGTCAGACGGTATGTTTCTTCCTTTTTTTATTTTTTTATAAACCTCTTTTTGTTTTTACTTTATATTTCTTATTTATGTTTTTGTTGTTATTATTATTATTATTATTTTGTAGTTTTGATTGTCATTGTGTCAAAGTAACCAAAACTTTAATGTTACTTTTTTACGGCGCTTGTGGTTTTGAAATGCCTTCTAAATTGTGTGTATACATATATATATATATATATATATATATATTTTTTTTTTTTTTTTTGTGTTGTATGAAGTTTTTAGAGGCTGGCGTTTGGGGCAAACTTTAGGTAAAAAATAAAGTTTTACTTTTAACTTTTAGTTAAGGGGTAGCAGTAGAGTTTCTATGTGGGTGTGAACTGTGATCATTTCAAATGAGATTTTAGGCCATTTCTGGGATAATTAGATTGAGTGCAAGTGATGGACAATTTACCTTGTTGCCAAAAGTGGTGCCCACCAGGTTCCTTTCAACTTTTTATATAAGGGTATTACATATTTACATTTTATTTTTCATTATTATTTTGTTCCTTATGTTCTCAGTAGAATGCTTAGAAAGTATAGGTTAGTCTATTTTTAAAAGTTTCTCGGTTGGCAACCCAGTATCCTTTATCACTTATTCTTTGTAGTTGGCATGGATTTCTCTAGAGCAAGATATGCTCTGCTACGTATTTTTAGAATTGTATTTTTTTTGTTTTGCATATGTTTCATAGCTGATACTTATGTAAAGTGCACTCTGTGTTACTGTTTGGAGGTTGATTTAGGTAGCAATATGCTATGTCCATTTACTTCCTTGTTCTTGTATTGGGCCATTGGCGTCATTTTTCTGTGGCATCAAGTGTTTATCAAAGCCTCAAATTGATGAAGCATTCAACGAGTGAAGAGAAATTGATGAGATTGTAGAAGAATTACCCAACTTAGTTATGGTATCATATATTAATTATGACAAATTTTAGTTGTTAATTCTATGGAAGGAATTGAGGTCATCCTTGAAGTCTATGGGCATTGCTGGTGCTGGTCTTGGGGACTTTGTTTTGTATGCCGAATGTGTTTGATTGATCGCCGGAGCTTTGGTGATTATAGCAAAAGGATGGATAAATGGTCTAAAATGAGAGGTGTTTGTTGTTGGTGTAGTTGTAGGGATATGGTGTATATGAAGAGGAAGTAGTTGTGGTGTGCACGTTGGTTATAGTCATGGTGGTTTTTATATTTATTAAAGTGGGAAAATTTTGTGACAAACATATAAATTTTTGGTTAAGTACTGTCTTATGGTTATGCTGTACTCTAGCTATAGTTAGCTAAAGATAGGTAAGTAAAAAAGATGTGGTTGCAAATTAGTTTATCTTTTAAATTTTCAATGTTTTTTTTTAGCTACTTTGAGAGTATAGTCTTGTATATAGAGAAAGCCATAGTAATATGTACAGCTTGAGAATTCTGTTGCTTCTCATGGTTGAAATTCTGGATGCTTAAAAAGCAAAAGTTGAAATATATTGTCCTGCTTTTTTTACTTTTTTATTTTTTTAGTATTTTTATTTTAAAAATAATTTAATAGTTATAATAGAAACGAATGATTTGGACCACGTCTTCATTTAATAGTTAGGATCCTTCCAATTTGATTTCACGGAACGCTGCTGCATAAATGAAGAGTAGTGCTTGACAAACCACCACTGGCTCGAGATGTTTGCACTCGTTTTTTGTTTGTTTCTATTTTCCTGTAATTCATTTTTGTTAGATTTTCTTTTAGTTTTGGAGCATTTTTGTTTGATGTGTGATGTGGGAAAATACGAACTGGGTTTTCCATTTGTGTACTGTGATGTAAAGTTCATTACACGTATCTCTATTGACCCATTTGGGGTACATAATTTAAAACTATAAATTTGTAATTAGCTGAATGATTTAGTCTATTCTTTTTTTTTCTTTTTTCTTTTTTTAATGAATGTATGATTTTGTCTATTCATGAGGTCAGTGGAGCCCTTAATTGATAAAGCTGTATTCATGGGATAATTGATATCAATCTCATATATCCGTTTATATTAATTGCATATTAGAGTTGGTGTCCTAATAAATTCATATCGATCATAGAAACAAAACAAAATATTAATTATTAGGTGTCATTATTTAAAAGCAAATATCAATCCATAAATCAAAGAGAAATGGCAGTTCTTTTCCCTTTATTCATGTATTCTATTTTTTTCAATATAAAAATCTTTTTAGAGCAGCTAAGCAATGGCGTGATTTGGGCTCCATTCTGTTGTGAATGTGGATATGAATCATATAATTAGTCTTCGACCAACTTTCATCATGCTTATTGATAGATTAATTATGATCAAAACTAAAAAAATTCGGCCTTTACTGGCCTGATGGCTGATTCCTATAAGACATAATATGGGCTGGCGTGATAGGGTCCAATAATGACCCAGGAAATATCCACACTTTGTATTCCTAAAAAAATAATGAGTGGCCACCAACGATATTGGTATGGGCTAGTGGGGTAGGCCAGGTCTGCTTTGTGTACGGTGTACCTTTTTTTTTCTGGAGGAACGTGTGTACAGTATACTCATTGTGAATAGTTGCACATTTTGTAAGATGGGCTGCATGGAACTTTTTTTATTTTTTTGGATAAGAGGACCATATAGAACTAGTTACCTACTTGCCTTCTCAAAGAAAATTTAATAAATAAGGTGACCCAAGAACCAAGGACCATTTTGAGAAATGATTGCATACTTAAAACTAAAAGTTCTTATTAGTTATTACAATAGTTGGAAGTCATAACTCAGGAAGGAAGACCTTGGTTTGTTTGTTAGCTAGATATGTTTCAACCTAATATGCTAAAAAATCTTGATTAATTTTATTTTTAATTGAGAGACTACCTAAGTCTACAAATCTTTTTTATTTTTTTTTCCTGAAAGTTGTAAGCTTAGGTTGAGCACAGTAAGTAAATTTTAGTTAAAAACTTATAAAACTCTCTACTTGTGATGTTGGAAATTGGTGTGGTGGTATGTTGTGATGGAGCAAGTGGGTGGCTTGCATGGTGTTATAAGGTGGTTTAAATTCATATTGAGAGTGTTTTTCATTTCTTGCAAATGTGAATGAGTATTGTTGATTAAACGTGATGAATAGTATTTTATTTGATTTCAATACTTGTAAGCATTATAGTCGTGATGTTTGTGATTGGTTTTGTGGTGGATTGTTGTGTTGGAGCAAGCGAGTGACTTGCATAGTGTTATAATGTGTTTTAAACTAATATTAAGACTGTTTTTCATTTCTTGCAAATGTGAATGAGTATTGTTGATTAGATACGAGACAACGGCACTTGCTATTAGGGTTGATGAGGAGGTGTGTGTTTTTTTATTTTCTTAAACCTTAGTATATTACATTGGACCTCTTCTTGCTTAGCTCGTGCCTCTTGGTCCCTAGCTCGCTCCTCTTGGTCCCTAGTTATTGCCTCTTTGAGCTCAATTATCTCATTTTCTAGCCGTTGGATATACTCCACTGAGGAAGTAGATGAGGCGGTGGTTACTAGAGATGAGAAAGGTCTCATGCTAAGTCCTTTTATAATACCAGACTTCTTCTTAAAAACCAAGTTTGAGATCTCCTCTTGTGTAAGAGGAATTGCATTAAGATCTTGACAATGATCTTCTTGCACTTTGAGAATAGTTTCCTATTATTTGAAAGAGAGAGAAACAAACAATCACAACATTAATACTATATATGTTATAGCTTTACAAACATGATAGGGATGAAATGATACACATACATATGTCGCTTCATCCTCATGGTGTATACACATATTTGTATTTGGATTGAAATGAACATTTTTGAAGATTTTTGCCAATTCAGGAACTTTACTGCCATTATTATTTGTCTGATTAATTAAAGTTCGAGTGTTAGATAGATATAGTTAATTAAATATTCTTAACTTTTTTAGGAGCAAGGGTTATGATGATGCTCTTACCTATGGGGGTGGTTCAACTTCAAGTTAAAACACTTTTTGATTAGTACTTTATTTTAGCAATTGACCCACATTACATGGTGTAACTACTCTTAATGCATTATTAAGAATGTTTCTTAATACATAGTTAATGTTTTTACTTTACAATTTTAATGTAGTATTGTTTTTATATTTGTGCAGATTTCTTATTAGTGGCTTTTAGAAAATTTACTTTTGGCATTACTTGAAGATATATGAGAACATCTTCCGTTAGTTCTAATTATATTATGCTACACTTTTTGTATTGTTATAAAACATCTTGAGTTATTATATATGTTGTAAACAATTATTGTATGGAATGAATTTGAATTAGATACTTGTTTTATTTTTTACTTGTGGAATGTATGGATCTTTTTTTTATAAATGTGTTGTTGAAATAAATGTATTATTCAAATGTGAGGTTTTAATAATGTAATAACAGATTACAAGTTAATATCAAAACCATAAAAAAATAAAAACAGAAAATAAGTTATAGTGACAAATTTTTTCGTTAGAAATATAGCAACAAAAAATTGTTTTAGTGAAGAAATATTTCGTCACTAAATGTAGCAAAATTTTGTAAGAAATGGTTTTAGGGACGAAAATTTTCGTCGCTATATGTGCCTAGATTTTCTTAAAAATAGTTTTAATGACGAACTTTTTCGTTACTATTTGTACCCGAAGATAGTTTTAGTGACGAAATTATTTGTCACTAAATATGATTTAATAAACTAAAGTGTTTTCAGTGACGAAATATTTTCGTCACTGAATGGTGTTTTTAGTGAGGAAAACATTTAGCGACGAAACGTTTTCGTCGCTAAAAGTTCTTTTTTTTTTTAAATCAAATCGGATTTTGAGTGATGAACTTTTTCGTCACCAGGACTTTTAGTAACGGGGTTTCAGCGACGAAATGAGTTTCGTCACTAAAAGTCTGATTTCGTCAGTAAAGGTCCTTAGCGACTAAAAACTGGACTTTTAGTGACGAATTTTTTCATCACTGAAAATACATTTTGTTGTAGTGAATAAAGAAGTTTAAATTTCTTACAAGTATGGGTGTCCACAGGTGGGTTTGGGTCGAGTTTGGGCTCATCCCAAACCCAACTTCATCATGTCAGGTGGTAGAAAATGACATCTACCATTGACCTAAAAGAAGAACACATTAGATGGATTTGGCTGTCAAGTGTGGCGGATTAGGTTTTGGTCGATTTGGATTGAAACGGCGACAAAAGAGATGTCCAAAGAACTTGTCGGAGATCGTGAGATCTCCACCAAATCTCATTGGAGATTGTGAGATCTCCAACGGATCTAGCCAAAGATCGCGATATCTCTGCCAATTTGGGCGGAGATCACAACAAAGATGGGAGATCTAAGAAGAGAACTAAATGGAGATGACATATTTGAACGAAGATTTGAAGGACGATGGTTGGACCCTTTGGACAGAATTAGCTCTATTTAGCATGAAGAATCTGGCCCAACTCACCCAAAACTCTAAGAGGGCATTTTGGTTTGCTGTGATAAGTCATTGATATGATGCACATTACGATAATACGACATTAAGATTTTTGGTTTATTTGATTTTTCTAACATTACCATAATCTAAAATTACACAATATATTATATTTTTTTTAATTTCATCACTTTCCTAAATAATATAATGTTGTATTTTTATATTAGGATTATATTAATGTAAAATTACAATAATATAATATTATGGTGGAATATAACATTTACAGCCAACCTTGGTTCGCTTCTAACCCTTAAGTCCCTGCAAAACACGCTGTCCAGTAATAGTTGAACGCGAGTCCGATGGTGAAAAAAAGTCCCAGAAAGGAGGGAATATTGATAATAGGCGATGTATCTGTCTGTCAAGTGATGTAATTTACTTTTGCTTTTCTTAAAATTTTGCCTTATATGTACGACTGGGCCTTGCCTCTACAAGCTTGATGGGCTGCATACACCGTCTTTCTATTGTCCAACCATATATAACATTAATTTCTGGAAATTTCACAATTCCGCAGTCACACTTACATATAGCAATCCATATTCCATACTAATGAGGCTAGCTTTGCACAAATTTAAGCATAGCAAGGTGGATAATGATTTTTCTCAATTTCATTATTTCACTTCCCCTGTTCATGTTTTAATTGTGGACATAACCTTTTTGCCTTTTGAAATGTGTAAATCAGTGCATTAATTGTGGATATTGAATAAAATATTGGATAAAAAAAATGAGTGTAAGAGTACATTTAGCTAGACAAAATGATAAAATAACCGTAAATTGAAAGTTAACATTCGTGGGGTTTGTGCATAATGATGGTAGTTTTTTTTTTTGAAAGTGGAATGAATCTCATTAAACATTAACCGAGTCCAAAAACAGAGCATCTAGAGCAGGGGGAGGGGACTCCTCCAACCATACAATATCATCACCCAACCCTCTAGCAAACTTGGCTAAACAATGAGCCACACCATTGGCTGTACGGCTTACCCACCCAGTAGACACAACACGTAGGCCTGTGCATAAACAGTGAATATCCCCATACAAGTTCCCTAGACGTGAACCATTTGGCTGTGAGCTGGAAATATTCCTCATAACTGAAACGTTATCACCCTCAATAAGAAGCTCTGCAAAGCCCGCATCAGCAGCAAACTCCAAGGCTTTACGGCAAGCCAGCACTTCCGCCTCCTCAGGATCAGCCACCAGTGGACCCCTCGCCGCCAAAGCTGCCAACACTTCACCCTTCACATTGCGAATAACAACACCGAATCCCGTCGCATTTAAATCCTCAAAGATGGCGGCATCAAAGTTTAGCTTGAAACTATTTTCCGGCGGTGGGCTCCACTGGGCATCTCTAGCAATGGGCGTTTGAACCGCCAAGTGTTGTTGGGCTTCCCTGAACTCCTCTAGAAATTCCGTCGCCCTCTTATTCAGCCGAGACGGGTCTTGCATGCTCCCACCATGGATGATAGTGTTCCGTTGGCTCCAAATCAACCAGGCCTGTACGAAAAACAATTCAAGCTCCTCAGTGGTTAATTTTCTCATTAACTCCTCCACTAGTTGCAGTACATCAAGCTGACCTCCCACCGATTTTTGCAATCGTCTCACACACCCACTCCACACATCCTGAGCCACACTACACTCCCAAATGGCATGAACAGCAGTTTCCGCCACTCGTTTGCATAGAGGGCATGTGACGTCTTCCGTAATGCGTCGTTGAGCAAGCTTCACTCGAGTTGGCAGAATGTCATGGCAGGCACGCCATGCAAAATTGCGGACCTTGTTTGGGATATGGAGTGTCCATAACTTACCCCACACCCTACATCTTCCCAATGGCAAAGAGCCCTCTCCCATGACCTCCGTCTCTTTCCTTAATTCTCTGGCCAGATGGTACCCTGTTTTAACCGAGTATACCCCCTCTGTAGAGTTCAACCAAAATAGAGCATCATGTGTATGCCGGCGACTGAGTGGAATCCGAGAGATTGCCTCTGCATCGTCACGGTGAAACTTCAGTTCAAGTAATTGCCTATCCCAAAGCTTGGCAAACCAATCAATTAGCTCCGACACCCTCCATTCCCACTCTTCCTCCACCGGTGGGTGTAGCACCTTATTAGTAGGATAGTTTGGAATCCATTTGTCTTTAAGTACCCGGATTTCAGACCCATCACCAACCCTCCAGCAGCAACCTTTCTTCAGGATTGGTTGAGCCGCCATAATACTCTTCCACACAAAGGAACCATAAGGTACATCCTCTGCCTCCAAGAAATTACACCGTGGAAAGTACTTTGCTTTGAAACATTTATAAAGCAACGTGTCCTTCTGTTGCAGCAACCTCCAACCTTACTTGGCTAGCATTGCGAGATTGAAGCAACGGATATCCCTAAAGCCCAATCCACCCTCTTTCTTCGGTTTAGATAGTGAATCCCAACTCTTCCAATGTATTTTTCTCTCATTTCCCTCCTGTCCCCACCAGAATCTTGCGCACATGGCATTGAGCTCATCACACAGCTTTGCAGGGAGCTGAAACATCCCCATAGTGTACGTTGGTAGAGATTGAGCAACGGCTTTTATCAACACTTCTTTTCCGGCTTTAGATAACATTAACCCCTTCCACCCTTTTAGCTTCCTCCACACTTTATCCTTAAGGAAGGCAAAAGCTTGATATTTTGAACGCCCAATCAAAGTTGGCAAGCCCAGGTAGGATTCGAAGCGGTCCACCTCCTTAACATTCAACTTAGTTTTAATCCAATCACGTTGTCTACCTTCTGTGTTACTACTGAAAAATATTGAGGATTTCTCAAAATTTATTAATTGCCCAGACGCCCTAGCATAGAGCTGCAATATGTCCACAATTTCTTGAACCTCCTCATGAGTGGCTCGGCAAAAGAGAAGTGAATCATCGGCAAAAAGTAAGTGAGATATGCTTGGAGCCCTCCTACAAATAGACACTCCATGCAACCTGTTTTCCGCCTCAGCTCTAGCTAATAGAGATGAGAAACCCTCTGCACATAAAAGAAACAGATAAGGAGATAACGAGTCTCCTTGGCGGAGCCCTCTAGACGGAATAATGTGACCATAGGATTTTCCATTGATCCGGATAGAAAACGAGGGAGTAGATACACAACACATAACCCGCTCTATCCACACCTCTGGAAAACCCAATTTAGTCATGATACCTTTTAGGAAAGCCCACTCTACCCGATCATAAGCTTTACTAACATCTAGCTTCAAAGCAAGGGAACCTCTTCTACCTTTTTTGCGACAATGCATGGCATGTAAAGACTCATATGCAACAAGAAAGTTATCGGTGATAAGCCGGCCAGGTACAAAAGCACTTTGCGTGGTAGCAATCAAATGGGGGAGGATTTGTTTCAATCTGTTTGCCAAGACCTTTGAAATGATTTTGTAAATAACATTACAAAGGCTAATGGGTCTATAATCCGTAATTTTTTCTGGTGATTTTATTTTAGGAATAAGAACTATCTGCGTATAATTAACATCAGGTTCCATAATTCCCTTATTTAAGAAATCCAACACTGCAGTAATCACATCATCTCCAACAATATGCCAAAATTTTTGGTAAAAGAGAGCGTTCATACCGTCGGGTCCAGGAGCCTTTGTTGGTCCCATTTGGAACAACGCCGCTTTAATTTCCTCCGAGTTGTATTCACTAGACAACCAATCCCGCATATCAGGAGACACCTTAGGTTGAACCGCAGCTAGGCATTCCTCCAACCTATCACATTCACCCGCCTTGAAAATATCTTCAAAGTACCTAGTAGCCACACCTGCTATCTCTTCCACTTCCTCCACCCATACATCCTCATGATTCTTTATCCCTTGAATAAAATTCCTTCGTCTTCGTTGTGAGGCCTTAGCATGAAAGAATTTAGTATTCTTGTCCCCATGTTTTAGCCAAGAGATTCGAGACCGTTGTGCCCAAAAAATCTCCTGCTTAAGCAAGAGATCATCCAACTCCTTACTGACCAATAGAAACTCAGCTTTATTTTCTTCAGTGCAGTCATCCCTATTCAACTCCTCTATCCTCCTTTGAAGAACCTTTATTCTTTCAGTGTCTGGTTGTGTTCTTAAAGCACCCCAAGCATGCAACTCCCTACCACACCCTTCAATCCTCTCTTTCAAGTTGGCCAAACTTGAACCCATACCTCCCATTTTATTCCAACCTTCTTGGACCACCGCTTCACAATCTTCCCATAATAACCAAGCTTCTTCAAACTTAAACCCCACATTGCTCCTTGATAGGCGATATTTGGAGGTTCTTGTCTGGAGAATAATCGGCAGATGGTCTGATGCGTGAGAAGACAAGTGTGTGACCGTGCTCTTTGGAAACTTAGTTCTCCATTCCACATTAGCAACGGCTCTGTCAAGGCGCTCTTTAGTATTGGCGGTTCCGGGTCGCTTATTATTCCATGTGAAAGGGTAGCCAAGGAAGCCCAGGTCAGATAAAGAGCATTGTTCCAACACCTCTCTGAACTCATCCATCTGTTTGTATGAAGGCGGCCGATGACTAAGCTTCTCGTCGGATTGTAATATTGCATTGAAATCACCAATGTACAGCCAAGGACCTTGCACAAAAGAAGATAAATGTGATAATAGAGCCCATGACTTAGCTTTCTGACTAGATTCTGGCCAACCATAAAAGCATGTGAGATACCAAACAAACCCATCCTCTTCAACCACCTTTGCTAAAATATGATTCTCAGTAAAATTAATAACATCCAATGACACATCCTTCTTCCATAGCAGAGCTAAACCACCCCCTGAATCATGCTTCTTAACTATCAACTTATTAGGAAACTTTATCTCCCTGCAATGCTTGTCAAAACCTTTTTTATTAAGTCTTGTCTCCATTAAATAACAAACCGTGGGTGCTTGATCCTTCAAAAGCTTTTGAAGGCTCCGAACTGTCCAAGGGTTCCCAAGCCCTTGGCAGTTCCAGCACAAAAGCCTCATTGTGACTGGCCAGGGTGTTCCGACACCCCAGCCTTTACAAAAACTTCTAAATCATTTTGTGTTTTTCCACGCTTGGAGCCATGCATCCCTGTACTGTCTGCATTCCCCTCCTCCAGAATGGCCGACGCACATCTCTTCCCTAGATACGTGACTAATTCTCCTTTTGTTTCTTCAACAGGCCCACAATTCATGCGAAGAAGCCTATTCCACTTGGGCCATGGCTTACTAGGCCCATTCTGTGAAATGGCCGACCCTTGCTCCCCACTAGAATTTGATACTTCCCTTACTTCAGCTCCATCTGGCCCCACCACGTTACTTTCCAAACCCGTTGAATCCATTAACTCCTTGACAGTTACGTCCCCCTTAATCATGCATGCATTAACTCCCTGAGAATCCGAGCCAGTTACTGAAATTTCGCCACCCTCATTATTGCTCAAATCATTGCCGTTTTTGTCTGTTGAAACGTCTCCCTTCGCCGCCGCCTTGGTTTGTTGTTTCCTAACCCGGTAAGGCACGTCCTCCGCCACCTCAGCCCTATGTGTGTATCGGCCATGTCCACCTTTAGGTGGAGACCATGAGCGTGCCCCCATAGACTTCAACCAGTCACCGTACTGACAATCCACTTCGCCTCCATTCTTCGACGCCGCAAAGAAACCAGCGCAGTGACGAATATCGTGACCCAGCAAGCCGCAGTAATGGCAGAACATCGGAAGCCTCTCATACCTATAGGTCACCCACGTACGGCCACCCTCCGAGCCTGCTATAAAACCACCTCTCCGGATCGGTTTTGATATTGGTAGCGCGACCCTGACCCTCATAAAGAGGTTCTGCAGTTCCTGTTTTTGCTTCCTTTCAACTTCCTCAACATCCCCAAGCCTTTTCCCCACCTCTGCCGCCACCTTGGGAGATACCATGTCAAATGGAGCCCCCCAGATTTGTACCCATAAAGAAACAGTCTCAAATTTCACATTTTTGGCCGTCATACCTTTTTGCCACCTACGTAACAATAAAGCTTGGTTATCAAAAGATCACGGACCCCCTTTGAGCACCCTCTCCAAGTCAAACTCCGTGTGAAACTTGAATTGGAAAAGGTTTAGACCCACTTCAATAACCTGAACACCATCGTGTAAGCCCCACGCCTTCTTAATCGTATTATGCGCCGCCCTCTTGTTGAACGGTTTGCATGTAAGAAATTTTCCGATTAAACTCTGTTCGCAACTTTCGATTTCAGCCTTTCTTTCTGCCTCGGAGACCACTATAACTTCTTCCTCTTCCGTTGTAAGTTTCATATTCTCCAAACTATCGATCACCTCATCCGCCATCGTGCCAAACAAAGGAAAAAACAGACCCTTGGTGCGAGCCAAGGGAGGGAATAAACTCGTTCAAGGACGAGAGAGAGAGCTCCTACCTAGAGGAGAGTTAGTTTGATGTACTCATAATAATTCTCTGCCTAGCATTGATCAAGCTCAAATTTTGGTCCTAGATTAACCACAAGATCTCATTCAGTGGTGTGTGTGTGTGTGTATATATATATATATATAATCAAAACCTAGGTTCACAATAGCTTCTGGCACAGCTTGGAATTACTGCACAATAATCTTCTGTCTCATGCACAATGCATGAGACAAAAGATTTGGACTCCCAATCAATGTGTAAAAATTTTTATATTGTTGTACATATTCTTTAGTTCTTCTACAATACTTTTACAATAAATACAATTTAGGATAGAATGAATAAATATTAATACTTTTACGTTAATTAATTTGAAAATAAAAACGCCATACAATCTATTTAAGAAAATAAAATCATACATAAAACATTTGAAAAACGTTTAGTATATTATCATACTTTTAATTCTTCTACGTAAATTTATTTTTCATTTTATTTTTAACTAAGAAAATGATTTGTTTGATATGATATATTTAGATTAATCTTTTAATTTCATTAAATAATTATTATACGTTATATATTAATTATTTTATTTTATTTTTATCTTTTACTTGTTTAATTTGAAATATATACTTATAGTTACCTATGAAGTATCTAAACTACAACAATATCTAACGCTAGGCATGAAAAAATAAATAATAACTTATAACACTTCCATTATATTTTATATTTAAATCAAACTTTTTCTTAATTAGCTTATTTTTTTAATTATACTAAAATTTAAAATTTTTGAAAATAATTTTGTCTTCAGCTTTTTATTTTCATTTTAAACCACGTGAAATGCCAATAAGATCAAACATATTATGTTTGTATTCTTTATAGACTTGAAATGCTAAACGCTACATTAATTGACAGTGAACCAGTGATGATAATTGAACGTGTTCCTCTTTATGCTACAAGAACGTTAACGTGTTCCTCTTTACGCTACTGCAGTCAAAATACATATAACTCTCATATGCAATATCACTCTCATGGGGTTTACTAGCATGCAGTGGATCCACATGTATGTAAAGGACTAATGCAATAAGATACTTATTTGATTGAGGTCATTAGGGCAGACCAAAAAAAAAAAAAAAAACAGTCAAATGTGGAGGATTGCTAATCAATAATAAGTACCATGTTAATAGATTATAGGGTCCTCTTGTATCAAACTCTAAGTGACAGATGATAAGAGTAAAAAAGGTGGGTCGTTATTGGCTAATTAAGTACCAATTAATTCTTTTTCTTTTGGGTAAAAAAAATTTAGTACTTAATTTTTAATTGTCTAATCATTAACACGTACTCCCCCTTACTATTAAAACCACGTTTACATTATCTTTTTGCTGAAAGTATTATAGAAAAAAAAATGTGTGCAATTCCTATTATATTTTAATACGTGGATATGCAAAATGACATACAAATAAAATAATAATAATAATAACATCAACAACAACATTAAAAAAATAGATCTATAAAATTAATGTGAAAATAGTGTTCATCAACTTAAGAAGCATGATATTATTGTAAACTACACATAAAATTGTTTTACTTATTTTATTTTTTTGAAAAATTTCATATGGTTGTTAAAGCAATAAAATTCCTATTTTCTATCTTCTTCTTTATTTATTTATTTTAAAGTAACTACCAATATATTAACAATTGAATCATTAAAAAAAAAAAAAATAGAAAGGTTTAAGGTTTATAGGTTGGACTGTGGTTCAACTAAGGTCAAGCCATAATGACGTTATAATAATTTAATAAAATAGAAAAATAGAAAAAATATTATAAAAATGGGCAATATTGATTTATAAAAAATTAATTAATTTCAAGTATATTTTCATAAATTTTTATATAAGAAAAATATAAATAATTTAACATAAAAAGACTGTAATAATGATAAATGCTAAATAGCTTTCAAGGATAAAAAAAATAATAATAATAATGATTGAAGTTAATATATTAATTATTTTAACAAAGTAATATGAAATTTTACTTATTTTATTTGGATAATCCGTTATTTGGTTCTTTAATAGCTAGATCTAACATTTAAACTATATTTATATACAATAATTTTCCATCATTCACGAACAAAAGTGTGCAAGTAAAAAAGAAGTGTGCAAGTCAAGTTGTTATCAAACAAGACATGTGAACCCCTAAACAGTAGCAGAATTCAAGCAAAAAGCCAGCTGAAAGGCTGGGGGCAAAAGCACGCTCAAACCGTAGCAAAAAGCCAGCTGAGGCCTTCAAAACATTTCAGCATAAGTCCAGCTAAAACGCTGGGGGAAACGCACGCTCAATCAGCAAAAGCCCAATATAATAAACTTTCGAATACAAATAGGAGGTATAGAATGGAGTTTAAATTCAAACTTAATGAGCACCAGGACAAGTTTTTATACTAATATAATGTGAGCCAAGAGTTTTATATTTTAACCGATTGGTATTTTTTATTTTTCAATTGAGATATCTACAATCCAGATCCTCACTCTCAACTGTTAAAAAAAAGAAAAAAAATACTAAAGAATATTTAATCTATAAAGCTTAAGTTACTAGACAAGAGT
This sequence comes from Quercus ilex subsp. ballota, assembly GCA_032727855.1. Classification (NCBI taxonomy): domain Eukaryota; kingdom Viridiplantae; phylum Streptophyta; class Magnoliopsida; order Fagales; family Fagaceae; genus Quercus; species Quercus ilex. The sequence goes on from CM064909.1 coordinate 36,243,592, forward strand.
AATCCCAAATCAGAATTAGTGCATATATATATATATATATATATTGTTAGGTTCTAAAGACTTAGGAATTTATGTGTTTAGAACTTTAATTTGTATTGTTGGCAAACCATGATCAAAACAGGTTGTTTAGTCTTATTTAGGTTTGCTCAAAGTTGTGCGTTTATGTAAAATTGGAATCAAGTGGCTGCAGAAAACATTAGTGACTTTCGGCTTGGCTCAATCGATCGAAACTTAGGCTCGATCGATCGAATCTCGGGCAAAATGTTTTTTTCTGCAGATTTCCAACTCAGCCCTAGCCTATTTTAAAACGTTTTAGGGTTTTATGTTTTGCCAAGGTATATAAGGCAAACCCTAGCCACGTTTTAGAGGTTGCTCATGTTGCTCATATTGCTATTTTGTGTAAATCTCTTGTGAGATCTAGATGAGTTTTACTTTATACAAAACTTAGGGTTTTCAAGGAAGAGGTGTTATCTACACCTTGATGATCAATTCAGTTGCTGCCATTGAAACTTAAAGAAACACAAGTAGGTGTGCTTGTATCTGGTGGTGAATCCAAGAAAAAAGGAGTTTGTGGATTCGGAACTTGCACGTGGTCGTGTCAGTTAGTTCTACTGGTAGGTAGCAATAAGAAGTTGAGCGTAGGGGCTTGTAAGTCTTATTGTATGAACTACGATTCTTTCATATAGTAGATTCAAGTTTACCTTAAGGATAGCTAGGTCAAATCCTCCTCATGTTTTTACCGGTGTGGTTTCCTAGGTCATGATATCATTGTGTTATTTACTTTTCCGCTGCTATATACTTGATATGATTGTTTGATTGTGATAACCTAGATTTGCATAATTTGACTAAGTTAATCACTTGACTAATTAATTAAGTTAATCTGGTTGGGTTAAGGGGTCTAAAAACCGTTCAAGTGGTATCAGAGCAAGTAGCTCTCTGTTTATTGATCTTTTGATCTCTGAGCTGATCATTGACCCCTGCTGTCATGGAACACGGACACTCTCTGGTTATTCCTCCTCATTTCGATGGGAATAATTATGCTTATTGGAAAGTAAGAATAAAAGCATTCTTGAAATCTATTGATGAGAGAGTCTGGAACTTCGTTGAATACGGACGGGAGAAGCCAACTATTCCTGTGAGTGAGTGGCAAACTTCTCAAAAAGAAGCAACTGGGTTCAATAGCAAAGTTACGAATGCCATCTTTAACGCGGTTTCTATGGAGGAATTTAAGAGAATCTCTAAAGTTGAGGTTGCTCATACTGCTTGGAAAATCCTCTAGACTGTGCATGAAGGCACAAAGGCAGTCAAAATCAATAAGTTGCAGCAGTTAACATCTAAATTTGAAAGCATTAGGATGTCCGATGATGAATCTTTTGATGAATTCTATGCTAAACTGAATGATATAGTTAATTCTGCTTTTAATCTGGGTGAAATCTATGATCAACCTAAAATTGTTAGGAAGATTCTTAGATCCTTGACTGAGAACTTTAGACCCAAAGTGACTGCCATCATTGAAAGTAAGGATGTGGACTCCATCCTTGTTGATGAACTTGTAGGATCTCTTCAGTCCTATGAGTTAAACCTACCTAAAGCTAACAAATCCAAATCAATGGCTCTTAAGTCAGTTGATGATGTTGATGTTGGTGGATTTGATGATGAGCTCTCTGTTATAGAGATTGCGAACCTTGCCAAGAACTTTAGAAACTTTCTTAGAAGCAATAACAGAAAAGCAAGAGGTATAAACACTACTGAACCTAGAAACTTTAGGAAGAATGATCCCACTAAGGTTAATAACAATGAAAAATCTAGAGAAAAAGTTGGTCAATCTTCAAACAATTCTATGGGTACTCAGTGTTTTGGATGTCAAGGGTATGGTCACATAAAATCTGAATGTCCCACATACTTGAGGTCTAAGGAGAAGGCTATGGCTGTAACCTTTAGTGATAATGAGGTTTCTGATAATGAGTCTGGATGTAACGAGGATGGAAACTTCATTGCTTTCACTGCTATTGCTGTAGTTAATGAAAGTGTATCTGTTGAAGAGAACCCTTCTGATGGGGAACTCTTTGAGGATGCAAATTTTCAAGAAGTCTACAATAAACTTTGCAAAGTTGTTACAAAGGATGCCATGAATGTTGAATTAAGCTTAAAGAAAATTGCATCTCTTGAGCTTGAAAAGAAAATTTTGTTTGTTAAACTGTTTGATGCTAATGATATTTTGAACAATGTGAAATATGAGAATATGCTCTTACTTGATAAAGTTAAAACTTTGGAACATGATTTATCTATTGCTAGATCTGCTAGTTCTAAACTTGATTAAATGCTGAGTATTCAAAAGTCTCCTTTTGATAAATCTGGATTAGGTTTTATTAAGAGCATCTTTGTGTCTGCACCTAGGGGTGAGCAGAAAGTCACCGGCACTGATCCAACTGACCGGCGCCGATCGTCCCGCACCGCCATTACAACCGACCGACGAAGTCGATGCCGGCGATCGGAGCGTGAAGGGAATCCCGATGCCGGTGCAGTGCAATCATTGGAACTGGAAATCTGAAACCGATACTGCTGAACCGAACCGATACATGTATGTATATCGTTCTTCACTTCTCGGCTTCTCCAGTTCTTCTGATCTGAGTTCTCTGTTCTTCTCCCAAGTTTAGTTCATTTAGTTTAGTTTAGATGGTAGATAGATACGGCGTCGTTCGAACACAGGTTCTCATTTAAATTTTTTTTTTTAATAAAATGTTGCCGTATGATCTGGGTGTTATTAAAAAAAAAAAAAGACAAAGACAAAACTGTGCCATTTTGGTTTAGGTTTTCAAATTCTGCCCAGTATAAATTCATTCTTTTGTGACCATAACCCTTTAACTCTCTCTCTCGTTCTTGCCTCTAGCCTGAGTCTAAAGATGGGACTGTTCGTTTATGGCATTCTACCACTTATAGGTATTTTTCTTTTCCAGTAAAAGTATGTCTAAAGTTTTATATGCCTCTGAGGTTGGCTGGGCGTGAGAGCCTCTTTTGTTGACTCTTTTCCTTTAGAGACTTTTTTCTTTGGTGGTAAATCAATAGGTTTTTTTTTTTTTTTTTTTTTTTTTTTTTTTTTTTTTTTTTTGTTGCATAATGGCTCCCTTCCTCATAATGACATATGGTTTTGAATTGAAGTTTGAAACTAGAGTTGATAAAGGTGTTCTTAGATAAGGTATAGGAGACAACTGTTCAAGTGTATTATTTTAGCATTTCATTTCTTTCGTGGCCTATATTTTCCTTACATATCCTTAGCAAATAGTATTCTGTCAAAGCCACAAGGTGCTGGGGCTTTTCAGATTATTTATCCATTCTTGAGTTCCTTGTTTCTCATTTTAATACTCTAATATGTCTTCATGTGAAGAGATTTTTTGCACAGGTCTTGGATCATTACTGTTTGGGTGAACAAATTTTTTTTATAAAGTATCTATTGAACATATATTTTTTTTAATAGGTTGAACAGATTTTTTTTATTAAAAAAAAAGAAAGAAAGAAATATTTTTAATGTTTCAAACCGATTAAACCGAGCCGATCAAACCGCACTGCTATAAGTCGGAAAACCAACCCTAATCGGTATGCATCGGTTTTAATTATTACAAAACCGATCCCTATCGGTTCGGTAACAAATTTGAGAAAAAACCGAGCCGACCAAACCGCGCACACCCCTATCTGTACCCCATTCCACAAACTTTGTTCCTTCTTCTTCCACTGAACCCCCTGTGAGTGAGGTTGTGAGTGAGATTGTCAAACCTGTAGAGGTCACACCTCCTAGGAAGATTAGAGTTGATCTGAAAGAGTCTAAACCTATGGAGTCTACCCTTTCTAAAGACAAGATGCATGGTAAGCCTGTTTGGGTTTGTCATTTTTGTGGAAAGTCTAGACACATTCGTCCAAATTGTTATAAGCAAAGTGAGCAAATAAGCCTATAGTGTCTGTGCCTCAAGCACAAGATCCTATGGCACTCATTGGTGAATTGGTAAAGGCTCTAAACCTTTATTTCAATCCTAGAGTTGGAAATCACTCTAATGTGAATAAGAACTCCAATGCTTGTAGTGCATCTAAAAAGTTTTGGATGCAAAAGGCTCGATCTAATTGAGTCATTTTGACATGGTATTTGTGCTTCTTTGCTCCATCTTTTGTGACCATTGTTCTTTGGTTTCTTTTTACCTTTTTTTTTTTTTTTTTAAGGATTTGCATTGCATAATATTCATGCATTTCATTCTAGGATTTTTTTTTTTTTTTTAAAAAAAAAAAAAAGAAGGAAAAGGAAACAAATTGTGTTTTGTATTCTCTCTCTTGGTTTTTTAAAAACAAGGTTGGTCAATTTATTTTCACATAGCATGTCTTTGTACCTTGTTTAGCTTTGATAAACTTATTTATTGCATTTGACTAGTTGAAGTTTTGTAGTGCATGTTGTGTGGGAAAGATGTTTATAGTGTTTATCACTTTGTCTTAATCTTGAAGTCACATGTTATTTGACTGTCGGACTTGATCCTTTTGAGAAATGCATAAATAACCATCTCACCACTGTTCACTAGCCAATCATGAATACCTTAGTGCATATCTTAAGATTTTGTACTTGAGAAAGTGTAGCACATGCACAAAAAGAACATAAGGTGAAGCCTCGGTTTAAATGCTTAATGCTTAAAATTGGTGTGTACTATTAGGCTTGATGCCAAATCACATAATTAAATTGGTGTGTATATTATGAGGCAAAATTCAAGAAACTTACATGATTGCAAGCTTATGTTCTAGAAGATATGGGAGTTATATGATGTAACTCTTTAGGAAATTGTCTGTTTTGAATTCTATGTGATGAATTTTGTAAACTTTGTGGTTGATTTCTGTTCACATATCACCTCACATGTATCTCAAGTTTTTGCTAGTTGCACACACTACACCAGTTACTCTTTGCTGAACATTGTACATGTTATTGTGTGTGTTTTTGGTTTGACCAACCAAGTTTGAAAAATACTTTGAATTTTATGCACAACTGATTTGTTGCTTGAGAATTTAAAAAGGGAGATTGTTTGAAATCAAAATTTTTGGGAGAATTGGGTTTAAATCTTGAGTTTGTGAAAATCATTTCATCTCATACTCATGCATTTGTTTCATTTTTTTCAATGCTTTGAGGAGAGATTGCATCAAAATTCTGGTGTTTTTCAAAAACTCTTTTTTTTTTACAATTTCGATCGATCGAGTCTATTTTTGATCAATCGAAATAGCATTTAAAAATTTCTGAGAGTTTTTGTCTGTTTCGATCAATCGAATATCACGAATCTAGTTTTTTAAAACTTAGATCTTGACATTTTCAAAAACACTTTTTCAAAAAGTTTCTAAGTTTTCTCTCTCTCTTCGACTTGGCAAAGCACAATCACCATATTTTTGTCGTTTTCCTCCCAAATCTTTGCAAGATTTTTCTCCTCTAAGGCCGGTAAGACCTTTATACCCTTTCTTTTGCATTGTTTTTCATGTTTTCATGCATTTTTCTCATGGTTTTTGGGTAAATTTTTGGACTTTGCATATATTGGGGTTTTTGTTCAATTAAGCCTTATTTTGTGAAATTGATCAATGGGTTTTGTTGTTATATGGATATATTCATGATATATGTTGGTTAATTTGATCAATTTGGGGTTTTGTGAAAAATTAAAAATTCTAGGGCTTGTATTGAATTCGATTTGGGGATTTTGTTCAATTGGGTTAAAATTGATGAAATTGGCTTGTTGTTTTGATGTAATTGGTCATTCTTATCTGTTCTCTCTCATGTGTAATGATCAATTTGTCAATTTATTTCAAAACATTCAAGTGGTTTTATAATTTTTGGGGTTTTGTTGTTAGAAATTCTATGCTCAAGCCAATTTTGTAAATTTAGACTTCAATTGAACCTAATTTTACTGCATTAGAGCATGCATCATGCCATTTTATTGTTCATGCATCGTATAGATTTTTGTTCTATATCTGTTTTGTGTGCTAACTTGCAGTCTGCCCTTGGTTTTTTTTTTTGGTTCTTGGTTCTGCTGTGTGTCATTGTCCTTTCCTTAGCACCATGCCTAGGAAAACTAGAGCCTATAGGACCCCCTCCACTTCTTCTGTGTCACCTTCTAGGAGTGAGTTGTTTAAGGATGCCAAGAGTAGAGAAGCCTATGATAAGCTGAATAGTAAGAGGAAGATCTGGGCTGAGCGTTCTATTATTCTAGATAAGGTTGATCCAACCATTAGGGCTAATGTTGAGAGTCGAGGTTGGTTGCCCTTGTTAGAGATAGATCACCCTCCTCCGACTGCCCTCATTAGAGAGTTCTATTCGAAACTCTTTTGTCATGTCTATGATTCCAACACCCTTGTTAGGAGTTAGATACAAGGTGTAAAGTTCACCATTACTCCTGATGTAGTGTCTGATACTCTTGGGGTCCCGATCGTTAGGCACCCTAACTATCCCTATGAGGAGTCTCCACCCGTTGATGACGTTATGTCATACATCACTGGGTCTTCTATCCAGTGGGGTTCTGATCCTCGGATCACATCCGCTGAGCTCCCTGAGACCACATATCTTTTTCTTAGGATAGCCGGTCATTCTTTGTGGCCTATCTCTCATCTCCGCACCATCTCCATTGAGCGATGTGTGTTTTTGTATGCACTTGTGTCTGGTGCTTCTATTTCTTTTCCTAATCTGTTTCTTCGTTCTTTGAACGAGATTCATATGAGTAGCACTGTTGGTCACACCCTTATTTATCCTATTTTTATTCATAGGATTTTGTTATTTTTAGGTCTAAATGGCTTTCTTGCTTCTGAGCCCGTCCATATTACTAGTCCCATAGGTGCCTCTTTTCTTCGTTTAAGGGTTGCCCATTTGAGGCCTCCTCGTGTTAGGTCTTCTGGTTTTGCACCTCCTCCTCCCTCTTCTACAGGTGATGCACAGGTTGAGACGTCTGGTGCTGCTGCTACTGCTGATGTTCCTCTACTGACTACTTCGGATGATTCAGACATTCGACATACGTTGGATCATGTCTTAACCGTTCAGGCGGCTCATGGACAGATTTTGGTGGACTTGCTCAACGAGGTTCGTGCTTTGCGTGCAGAGTTGGTGCTTTCTCGACGTTTTCCTTCGCCACCTCCTTTTGATGATGGGTTATGATTGCCCTTTGGCATTCCGTCACAAAAAAAGGGAGTAGATTTTGATGAGCCTGTAGAGTTTTTTGTTGTTTAGGGAGATTTTTTTGGAGCCTATGGTGATTAGACTGTATCTAGGAGTTGTATCTTGTATTTACATTCTTTTGGCTCTAGATGTATTGTTGGTGGGTTTTTCATGTTACTTCCTGTTACATTCATTGGTTTATATGATTCTTGTGTTCACTGCTTATTAATTTATATTTATGAATTATTCATTGATATATGTCTTTATTTTGTGTTGTGTGGAAAATACAAGAATGCTTTGTTTAAAAGGGAGTCAACATTGTTTTTGTTGTATCTAACTTAGGGGGAGAGTTAGTTTACATATTTGTTGTTGTTTTACTGTTTTTCTGTCACATATGCGTTTATGCGTTTGTTGAGTATTTTAGGAAATACAGGTTGATTCAATTGAGCTGCTGTCTACACTTACAACTGATGGATAGTAGTTAGGATTGAATTTGTTGCTATGAGCATTTTTTTTGTAAAGGGCTTTATTTTGTAAACTTTGAGTTTTTAGTTGTGTTTTGTCACGGATTGCCAAATGAGGAGTTTTGTTAGGTTCTAAAGACTTAGGAATTTATGTATTTAGAACTCTAATTTGTATTGTTGGCAAACCATGATCAAAACATGTTGTTTAGTCTTGTTTAGGCTTGCTCAAAGTTGTGCGTTTATGTAAAGTTGGAATCGAGTGGCTGCAGAAAGCATTAGTGACTTTCGGCCTGGCTCGATCGATCGAATCTCGAGCAGAATGTTTTTTTCGGTAGATTTCTAACTCAGCCCTAGCCTATTTTAAAACGTTTTAGGGTTTTATGTTTTGCCAAAGTATATAAGGCAAACCCTAGCTACGTTTTAAAGGTTGCTCATATTGCTATTTTGTGTAAATTTCTTGTGAGATCTAAATGAGCTTTCCTTTACACAAAACTTAGGATTTTCAAGGAGGAGATGTTATCTACACCTTGATGATCAATTCAGTTACTGCCATTGAAGTTTAAAGAAACACAAGCAGGTGTGCTTGTATCTGGTGGTGAATCCAAGAAAGAAGGAGTTCGTGGATTCGGTGCTTGCACGTGGTCGTGTCAGTTAGTTCTACTGGTGGGTAGCAATAAGAAGTCGAGCGTGGGGGCTTGTAAGTCTTATTGTATGAACTACGGTTCTTTCATATAGTGGATTCAAGTTTACCTTGAGGATAGCTAAGTCAAATTCTCCTTAGGTTTTTACCGGTGTGGTTCCTTGGGTCATCATATCGTTGTGTTATTTACTTTTCCGCTGCTATATACTTGATATGATTGTTTAATTGTGATAACCTAGATTTGCATAATTTGACTAAGTTAATCACTTGGCTAATTAACTAGATTAATCTGGCTGTGTTAAGGGGTCTAAAAACTGTTCATATATATATATATATATATATATATATATATTCACACACACGTACCCATGCATAATCAAACATACTCGGAGCTATATAACATTACATTTCTTTGTACTCCCTTTCACTTCCAAGTCTCAATGAAAACCAAAACTAAGAGCGATGACTCCAGCATGTAGAATTAAAAAAAGCAAACTAGTTCAACTTTGATGTTAAGCTAAACGCAATATTGTCAAAAGTAATGAATTTTAATCAACGATCTAACTTAATCGAATGTACAACCTTATTACATTCTTGTCAACAGTTGATAGCAATGAATGTCAATAATAAAATCTTCCCTTTTTCTACCAAATTTTTTAGAATTGGGTTTATGGAGTCAAATTGATTGAACTTCGATATTACAATAATTAAGCATCTCTTTCTTCTTTTTGGTAATTCGGATACAAATCTTGTCTTTTTGTATTTCACTTTATACTTTACCAATCATAATATGCAATATATTTGATTTTATATCAAATAAATTAATAAAAAAAAATTTAGTTGGTAGAACAGAAAGTGGAACACGTGCGCGCGCACACATATACATATATATATATAATTTGTATTCATTGGGTACACACATCCGGTCAGAAACTATGCATGCGTAATTGAGCTTGCACTGCTGCTTCTTTCCAACTTTGGTAGGAGTATGTGACATATGTTTAAACTCTAAAGGCCTAAAAATTAAAGGAGGGAGAAATATTGAATTAGGACTGGGAAGCTGTCTATATAAACCGTATTATGCTGCCTGTCTCTTGACACAAAGGCCATTAGACAAAAAGCAACAATGAGAAATCTTGTTTCATTTTCTTCTTCATCCTTATTACATGCCAATCTGTTTTGGCAGACAAAAAACCATTGAGAAACCAAGAACCATGCAAGCGTCTTGAGCTTTATTACCATGACATTCTCTTTGATGGCACAAATTTGGCTAATGCAACATCCGCTAAAGCTACAAATGAGACTGCTCTTGGTGACTTCAAATTTGGCATGTTGATTGTCTTTGATGATCCTATTACAGCAGACAACAATCTTCTTTCTCCTCCAGTTGCAAGAGCTCAAGGATTCTATTTCTATGACAAGAAGAACGATTACAATGCATGGTTTGCCTTCACATTGGTCTTCAACTCGACACAATATAAAGGTACATTGAACATTATGGGTGCAGGGTGCAGACTTGATGGCAGTTGAGACTAGAGATCTCTCAGTGGTTGGTGGCACAGGAGGCTTTTTCATGGCTAAAGGAATTGCAACATTTCATTCTGACATTTTCAGGGGGCCAAATATTTTCGCCTCAAGTGGGATATTAAGTTATACGAATGTTATTAGATATAGAATGCAATTCACATATCACATATTGTGTATGTGTGTATTAATTGCTAATTAGTACAAGCTCACTCGGGAGTGAGGAAATAAGGTGTTGTTTGTTATGATCCATGCTGTCCTATCTTCTTAGAATATTGCATCTATCTTGTTATTTCCTAATTGTAACTGTTTCCTCCATTAAAAATAAAGCTTTGGATTATGTAAATTGTGTTTGGAAGTTACTCTAGTCATTTATGATTTAGTTTAACTTTAAACCTTCCGTTCGAAAATTTTGACCCCAATTAATTTTAATCAATCACCCAAGTTGATTAAATTATTAAATTATATAGTGGTCTAATTTAATATGTGATGGATACAACCATATCACAAAAATAAAGTGCAGTGAAAATAAATTTGACATGGCAATATGGTTATGATGGAAGAATCTAGCTAGATAGGAAAAACCTCAAATGGTGGTTTAAAGGCAGCCACCAACTTGAAGAATTCACTATGTAAGATTGAAGGTACAAATACAAGGAATATACCTGATCTTGAAGTACTTACCTAGTACCTAGTAAAACTTACTAATGCTACCCTAGCGCAACTCCAATCTAGTTGGACTACTCTGACATGTGATTTCTTTGGTGCACAAATACCCAATTCGACACTAACTTTACCATAGCAACTCTCGGTTGCAATAGTTTTGTGACGAAGCTTCACATAAAACACCAATAGGATCTTTAATGGTTGGTCTCGAAGACTTTGCGTGGTACAGAAATCTTAGCACACATAGTCGCAACAATATCTCATTCTTCTCTTTTGGAAATCATAGGTTCAACAAATGGAGGGTCGGGTTTTCTCTTTGAATACCTTAGGATTTTCGCCTCTACAACCTTATAAAAAGTCATGTTTAATGGGTCTTTATATAGGCCCCTCATTGGAGTTAATTACAAAAACCCACAATTATAGGCAAAAACAAAATCTGTGAATCTCGACCAGTCGAGTGGTATCGAGGTGGTGTCAAGATTAAATGAAACTCAATTAGTTGCCCTATAGTAGAGCCTGAAGTTGAGGCAATAGATGCAACCGTTACTGAGCAAATTCTTGAGATGTTTTCTTGTGTCTTCAATGTAGTTCTTCAAGACACTCTTGGACACAAAAATCTAAAGGCATAAATGCAGAAAATAAGTGTTTTGACTTTGCCAACACATACAATACTTGACCCTAATACCATTTGTAGTTTCATTGATTCAAGTAAGTTGCCTTGTTATGCTGAAGTGCGTCTCAATTACGATAGAGTTTAATTTTTATATAACTTTGTTTTCTTAAATATTCAATAAATTACTAAATGTATTGTATCCTAAAACGATTGAGAATTGTAAAATTTAAAAGTTCAAATTTCTTCCAAAAATAAAGGACAAGTTTAAAGAGTTAATCTCTCAGTTGAATGGTAGAATTTAATTAAGTGTTAAAAATATCAAGGCCAATTTTTTCTTGTCATTTCAATTAGTTTAATTGACAAAATCTTATAATAAATTTGAGATAGTAATTATAAAAATATTTTTAATTTGGGGATTTGTAAAAAAAAATCTGTAATCAAAATCTCACCTGTATTAAAGATGAGAATTGGTTTTTTTTTTTTGGTAGTAATGGTAATTATTTTTGATAATAAACTATTCTGTGAAAGTGGCATTTGATGTGATAATAAAGTGTATAAATAGAGAAATTTGAGAATTTTTTGGATATTTTATCTTAGTTGAATGATGGAAATGCTTTTATTGATAAAAAAAAAAATTAAAACGGAAAATTCATTCTAACAGTACTATATTAAGGATTCGTTTGGAATCAGTTTATTTTGTTAAAATTAAAATTTTTCTACTGAAAGTATTGTAGATAAAGGTAAAAATTAAATGAAATAGTATAATGTGACTCATAAATAGTATCAACAAGTACAACCAAATTTATAAATAATAATAATAAAAAGAAACTAAATAATAAAATAAATGAGTAAAAATAATCTTTGCCGGACAGTCGCGTGGTTGACGAGAAATTATGGGTATTTGGTCCATTAGGAAGGGTGGTCCCTGATACACGTGGATGTCTGGTTATACGCAAAAAATGTAATCCCAGAAAATGGTCCATTCGGCATGTTTTTACTTTCTTGGCCTCTTTTGTCTGGCTGCTTCAGCTACTCTCACGGAAAAGAGTATCAAATAATAATATATTAATAGTATCAAAATTTAATAAGAGTAAGAAATGTCAATAAAATATAATTATTTTTTAACAAATAAAAGATAGGTGTTAATGGGTAATTATTTTTATACATATGTCTCTTATTTATTGAATTTTGATATAAATAATATGGTATAATTCGATACAAAATACTATTTTTAGGAGGAAGCAAAATGGGATCTAACTTTGCGGGCTGCTAGAGACAGCAGCCTATTGTAGTAATTAAAGTCCATTAATTTTCTTTTTTGCACAAATCTACTTTGCACAAAATTCACTTATTTAATTTCATTATCCTAAAAAAAAAAAATTCATGCATTAAAATTCAATTAAACACAAAATTATTCATCATTATTCTAAAACCAAATATAAAATGCATGTATTAACTCTAAATAAGTATGATAACACTTTATAATAATAATAATAATAATAATATAAATATGCAAAATTAAGTTTTTATAACCGATAGTTTATAGTGAATTTTATTTAACTCAACAAATAAAGTTTAATAGTTAAACAAGAGATCTAAAATTTAATTTCTACATACACTAAAAATTGATTAATTTCTTTCTTTTCATGATAAAGAACTATTATAAGCTATAAGTTAAAACATACTCTAAAAAAAACTGGTAGTCTATTATCACGGGCCTTTAAATGCAATGACGTACGGTCCGAATAATTGAATCTGTTCCCCTTAATGCTACTGCAGTCAGCAAGAATATAACTTTCAAATATGGCGGTCTAGATATTCACCCACCACAAATACTTACCCGTTTTCGTCTTTATGCTACCACGGTCAGCATACATAGTTACATACTCACTCTCATATGCAAATATCACTCTCATGGGGTTTACGTGTCTGGAGTGGATTCACATATATGTATGTAAAGGACTATCAATAAGATATATACTGTTTTTTTTTTCTTTTGCTAAATAGATTTATACTTATTTAATTGTGGTGATGAGGGCAGAGGCATAAGTTGAGACTCTCTTAAAAAAACTAGTGGTCTATTATCACTGAACTTTAAACGCAATGACGTATGGTGCGAATAATTGAATCTGTTCCTCTTTTTGCTACTGCAGTCAGCAAGAATATTACTTTCAAATATGGCAGTCTAGATATTCACCACAAATACTTTCACGTTTTTCGTCTTTATGCTACCACAGTCAGCATATATAGTTACATGCTCACTCTCGTCTGCAAATATCACTCTCATGGGGTTTACGTGTCTGGAGTGGATTCACGTATACAGGACGACTTGTTGTATTTGAAAGCTTGAGGTGAAAATTAATTATTTTATTTTATATGTAAAATTATTATTAATTAACATAAATCACATAAATTTTTTTTAAAAAGTTTATAAACACAAAAAAAATATGACAAAACTTTTTTATAATTATTGATGTGGCAGATTCATAGTAGTGAGTAAAAGAATGATGTTAATGGTGAATCTAGTTGAAAACTAGTAAAAGTTTGCTAACTCGACTATTGTGAAAAATGTTGTGAATTTTTTTTGGATTACTTTCTTTCTTTTCTTTTTTCTTTTAGAATTGCTACATTCACAATGTTTTTCATAATAAATCTTAAGTATTAAGTTACTTCTTATTTTCTATTTGAACCTATTATTAAAATTATTTTTTTGCTGTTAATAACAACCCTTAACAATATGTTATTTAGGATTTTTTTTTTTGTAAAATGTTGTGCACTTAGTATTTCTTTCTCTTTTTTATTTGTTTTTCATTTGATAAGAAAATATTATTTTATTTATTTGTTAATAATTTAGCTTAATTAATACTATTGGTGAAAATTTAAGGGTCTTTTTTTTTCACTTGGGGCCTTAAACGGCCACATCAATAGCTTATACCATTGAGTCGACACTGCACATATATGTATGTAAAGGATCATCAATAAGATATATACTGTTTTTTTTTTTTTTTTTTGCTAAATATATATACTTATTTGATTGTGGTGATGAGGGCAGACGCATAATAAATAAAATAAAAGTTCAAGATTGAAATGCTGTCATTTTCGCCACTTTGTGTGGAGGATAATTAACCAATAAGGATATCATGTTTATAGATTATATATGAGGTCCAAGTGATAAGAGTAAAAAAAAGTAGGGTTATTGGCTAAGTATTAAACTATTAATTATTAGCGCTCAATTTCTTTTTTTTTTTTTCTTTTTTTGGTAAACTTTAGTGCTCAATTTCAAAACTATATATTCAATAGTCTAATCATTAATGCTGTCCCTTCCTTATTATTGTATTCACATCGCTTTTTTGCTTAAGTACGGTATACAAAATTATGTGTGCAGTTTCAATTATATTTTAATGTTTGGAAATGCAAAATGATTTACAAGTAAGAAAATCATTAGTTGAATGATAACGATAATAATAATCTCTTAATTTTTTATAATGTTAAAAATATGAAATGAAGTCCTTGACAAAAAGCTTTTACTGTTAATGGATCTAAAGACTAAAGTGACCATGTTATCATAGTTCATGAATAAAGATGACAATTTCTTTTTTAAATTTAGTGGACGAAAATGATAATTGATCAAAATTATAATAAAGTTTATTTTTGTGCTTATTTTTTTATTTTTTATTTATAAATGTCATCTTTTTTTGGCAATTTTAATTGCTTATTAAGCACTAGAAAACAGTAGCTACTGTATATGTGTCTCTAGTGTGTTTTCCTTCTTAATGTTGTGGTTGTAGGTGTTGACCAACTTACAAAGTTTTTTTTTTTTTTTTTTGGTGAAAAATTCATACAGCTGTTAAATCAATAAAATTTATGTCTTTTATAATAAATAAAAATAAAATAAAATAAAATGTAGCTACCAATATATCAAAAATCAAACTATTTAGAGAACTAGAAAAGAGATAAGTTCAATGTTTTTAAGGTTGAATTGGAGTTCAAACCAGAGTCGAACTGTCATGATATTATAATAATTTAATAATTAAATAAAATACAAAAATTAGAAAAAGAAAATTTATAAAAATGAGCTATCTTGATTATTTTTTAATTAAATAATTTGCAATTATAATTTTAATAACTTTTATATAAGAAAAATCTAAATAATAAAACATAAAAGACCGAAAATTACAATTAATCTTTCAAGTACGTATTTTTTATAATGAAAAATACTAAATATCTTTCAAGAATAAAACATAATAAAAAATTTTAGTGAGGGTTTTGAAGGGTTATCCAAAGTCCAATTCAATAAACTTTCAAATTTAAATAGGAAGTATAAAGTAGAGATTAAATTCAAATTTAATGAGCACTAGGACTACTTATAAATTTATAATAATATCATGTTAGAACAACTTTTTTTTTTTTTTTTTATAGAATACTAAGCATTTTTAACACATATACATAGGGAAAGGAAATAAAGTCTTAAAGAAACTGACAATAGTGTATATCTAATTAGTACATATACGTATCAATGTTGACCGTGCATAATTATACACGTACGCAACTGTAACATGACATTTTTAAATGTATACTCCCTTACAAATCCAAGTTCAAATTAGTAACCAAAATAATTAAGAGAGATGACATGGCGTGTAGAATTTAAAAACAAACAAGTTAAACGTTGATGCTAAGCTAAATTACGTACTAATAATCTCAAAAGGCTAAGTTAGTAATGATTATTGGAAAAAAAAGAGTCATAAGTTAGTGGAAAATGATTGAAAAACAATATAAATATATTACTCGTTCAAAGTTGAGGGTAACGGATGTCACTAACACATGCACCTTTAATTACTTTGTTACCAAATTCTTGAGAACGGACTTTTTGGAGTCAAATTGATTGAACTCGGATATTACAACAGAAAATTGCCTTTTTATTTATTTATTTTGGAGTATTCCCAGTCAGCAAAAGTAGGTATGTATTATTGAGAGTGCGCTGGTTATCTTGATAGGACCTGCTCTGTATTATGATTTGAAGAATAGCTAGATTCCTCTCCGATCTCATTGGGATATGTCGAAACTCTACAGCCTAACAAATAATGATAGTGACTTTGTCCTCAATTTTGTTTGGAGAGATTAATTTTTGGACTCGAATACATAATCGGTCACTTTTAGTGAAAAATACTTATCATCACACTAAAGTCTAACCTTTAACCTAAAATATAAAAAGGGGAGAAAATTATTCTTATGACTACATTATTTTTCTCAACTTGATGATATTTATAATTGTGATTTAATAAAACATCACTTTAATACAAGTTCATTATTTTTTTTACAGCATTCAAACACAGATATCAAGAAAAAGGTTTTATTCTCATGTTTTCCTTTTTAAAAAAGATAAATAAATAAAAGGAAAAAAAGAAGAAAGAAGCAGCAGCCCTTGAAAGCTGCCTATATAAACTGCATTACGCTGTCTATCTCTAGCACAAAAGCCATTAGCCAAAAAGCAACTGATAGGCCACAAACTGAATGACCCCTAATGATAAAATCAATTAATTAATTAGCCAAGTTATTAATTAATCAATTTAACATGCAAATACGTGGAAGGACAAACAAATCACCAAATACTAAATATGCAGCGGAAAAATAAATGACACGGTGATTTGTTTACGAATGGGGAAAACCCTAACGGCAAAAACCCCACCGAGTGATTTTCAGGTCACCACTCTCGAAATTCCACTATTATCAAATCAAGTGGTTACAAGTAAAGGAATCCCAAGTACCTTACCAACCTACAGTTGAACCCTTACCCCAATATCCAATTAGACTTGATCTGTAGTGACAATTTCCACCTTTGATGCACAGCTCCCAAGTACGTGACTAACCAATGCGCGGATCCCAGTACGCGACTTCAAACACCAACTTGAGAATGAGAGGTTGGCTGCAAAGTTCTTCAGTTCATCATACACAATAAAGATCAGGAAGATGCTTGATTACAAAACCCTATGGTGCACATACACAGCAACTTCTAGAGAGAAGATGAACTAGGTTAAGAACTTCGTCTTTTGATCACAATTTGCTTGAACAAAGATTGCTCAATACTTTTGCAACTTGTGTACAACTTGACGGCTCTTAAAACAATCATTTTATATGTTTAGGGTTAGAAGAAAAGAAAGCCCAAAACCATATTCACGGATCCCAAGAAAATCAAATTAGAAAAGCTGATTTTATAAATCTCGACAGATAGCAGGTGACGAGGTAGCTATCGAGCAGGTGTCGAGCTTTAATGAAATTGCACTTCAGCTTGCTTTTTCTTGGACAGACTTGATGACTTCAACACCCGATCTTGAAATCTTGTTTCTTGAAGTATTAAAAACACCTAGAACTACCCAATTATAAGTAGAGTGCGTTTTGTCAAAAGGATTAGCCAATTTACATAAACAAGTGACATATGTTCTTAACAAGTAAACACACATATGTCCTAACAATCTCCCCCTTTGGCAATTCGTGACAAAACCACAACAAACAAATGAACATATGAGAGAAGTCATAAATCACTCAACTCATATTCACTTGTTGAATACAATAAAATCTATCCTAACACAAACTCTTGAAAAACTTTGCAAGAAGAGAGTTTATGGCAAGTAGACTTTGACAACCTGTATTTCTGAAACACTTTAAACAAAACTCATCAAGGCATCTTGTGTGAAACAGAATTAAAAAGATTGCATACAAGTATAAAGAATATGTGTATAAAGATAGAGAAGAAACAACACATGAAGAGAGAGCTGAAAGAAACATACATCCACATATAAAGAGAATAAGTACAATGTATGTAAAACTGGTCAAAAGACCTCATATACAAGATCAATGTATCTATAAAGAATAGAAAAGAAAAGATACATCAAAACCTCACTACATCGCTCAAAAAATATCAACACTTCCCCTATCAACATGTCCTATACTAACTCTCCCCCTAAGATGACTACTCTCATAAACCCAAAACTACTCCCTCTTTTTGTCACGAGTGACAAAGGGTAGAGTGTCATGTAGACATCTCATCAGTAGAGCTAGCATCTCCATCATCATCCTCATCATCCTCAGAATCTGAAGCTGCTGGAGTAGGTGGTGAAGGAGTAGTCTCTGGAGCAAAACCACCCATGGTCGCCTGCCGTCGTGCAATACGACCAACACGAACATTCACCTGATACAACTCAGTGGAGAGTGTATCGAAGCGAGCGTCCATGCGCTGCAGCTGCGCCATAATATCTCCAAGAGATACATCGCCCGTAGAGGAAGAAGGAGCAGATGTAGAAGGAGCATATCTGGATGGAGCTGATCTGGACGGAGCTGAACGGGAGAGAGGAGTGGCATCCGTCTGTCGCGACCTAAATTGAGCCTCACTACGTTTTACGGTAGCGGCATCTATGGCACAGATGTGAGTGAAATGGTCGGACACAGGAAAAGGGATAGAAAAATGGCGTAAGATCCTCGTGATCGCGGAAGGAAAGATGAGCTTATCACGGGATGCCGAATCTAGATGGACATCTATAATAGACAGGATGAAGTGAGAAGGAAAATCTATAGTAAGATGCTCTAGAAGTGATAGCAAAAATCGAGCACGAGGCTCTATGATAGAGTTGTAGTGAGAGAGTGGATGGAGTACAAAGGTCATCACCATGTTAAGAAATTTAGGACCTTTAGCAAAAGGCCTACATGATGTGAACTGATGCTCACCCCAATCAGCAGGGCGCTCATAAAAAGTAGAGATGAGCTCATCTTTGGACACAGTCCTCAGACGCTCACAAGAAGGGTAATCAGAAAAGTCGATCCTAGGTACCCTAAGTACATCCGCAACAAGCTGCGGTGTAACAGGAATACGCGTACCTCGAATGCGAGTGAAAAAGAGAGGTACTGAACGGTCAATCACGTACATGTTGGAGTAAAACTCCTGTATCAGCATGAGAGGCCAAGTGACCGGGATGTCACACAGTGACCCCCATCCCCTACTGTGAATGACAGAGGGAAGGTCAGTGTCGGCGAAGTCCGTCAGAATGACTTGGCGTTCCAAATGAACACCTCGTCGAGAAAAGTTCTCCGAAAATGCCTTGTGGGCATCTCCATCACGGAACCGAAGGTTAAGAGGAGTAGAGTCAGAAGAAGTGGAAGCTCCAGAACGCAGAGGGTTCCGAGCGGGAGTGGATTTACAGTTGGGTGCCATAGACACTATTAACGTAAAAGAATAAGAAAGAGATAGAGATGGAGACAATCAGAAAAGTCCCAACACAGTTCAAATATATCAAATATGTTGAACAACAAGTACGTATGTATGGGAATGCATGAGCATGTGACATGCAAAGGAAAAAACATCATGGGCTCAGCCCAATCCAATCCTAGCAGCACACAAACATAGAGCACACATCTAAATGCATGTAAATATCATTATAATGCACATGAAATGCAATGTACGACATTTTGAAAACATTTAAGTGAAAACCCAAACCAAAATTTGAAGAAAAACTCATCAATTTTGAAAAACCCCAAAAATTTCAAAAATCCCAAAAACTTAGGTTTTAAAACATGAAATGCATGAAAAAGGAAGGGAAAAAGAGCATACCAGGTGATGGAAATCAAGGGAAGATAAAAAATGATGAAGATCTGAAGATTTGAGTGAGAGAGAACACGTTTGGGAGATGAAACGCCTCGGACAGATTGAGAGAGATCGAGAGAAATGAGTGAAAATAGCAATCTGACCTTTTATAGACACCTCAGTAATTCTCGACAGCTGAGGTGTCGAGAGGTATCGAGGAAGCTGTCGAGGAAGGTACCGAGGAAAATGCCTTCGACAGATGCAGGTATTGAGAGGTATCGAGGTGCAAGGCCAAATTCAGATTCAAGAAGCTCGATCGATCGACAAGGTGTCGAGAAGCTATCGAGGAGACAAAGACTTTCTCGATCGATCCATCAGGTGTCGAGACATGTGTCGAGATTGCGATTAGAAAAGGCTTGAGAAGCTCGACAGATAACCAGGTATCGAGGAGGTGTCGAGGAGGTGTCGAGACATCAGTGAAAAGTAGTTTTTCGAGAAGTGAAAAACACAGACATGAATGCAATCCAACATACACCTCAACCAATGATCCACTCAACATAAAAAGTTCTCAAAATCATCTCTCAACAAGAAATTTTAAGCACATAGATCCTCAGAAACACACACACACACACTAAACAAGTCTAAACAATTTTATATTTCAAAAACAAGTTAAGACAGTTTAGTGAGCAAACATTAGCATATGTAAACACTTGTGATGGCCAAATCACATTGTACCTGCACATGTATCAAGAGTAGCAAAGAATATTGCGTGTTGTGTGTGAAAAACATCGCAAGATTGCATATGTGTATACATGTTATGACGATCTGAGATATGAGTAAATAACTTTAACTCACACACAATCATAACTGTTTGATGGGGACTATCACATTCAAGGTACATCCTATGACTCCCACATCTCCTAGAAGACACACTTGCAATCATGTCTAAAGCATTTTTTTAATCTTTTAGCTTTATATTTTCTTTGCATATTTTCTTTTAAGCATATCATGCATGGGCATAAAAAGAGAGAAAAGAAATACCTAACATGTTAAGTATAGACATTGCACTTTTGCTATGCCGAAGCATACGGATGTCTTTGACACTGCACTTTTGCTATGCCGAAGCATACAGGTGTCTATGACACTGCACTTTTGCTATGCCGAAACATACATGTGTCATACTATGATTGGCAGGCAACAGTGGTGAGATGGTCATTTATGCATTTCTCTTAGGATTTTCTAGTCCTACCCGTCAAAAAGAGTGATATGAGTGTTAAGTTTAAGAGATAATTTAATCTTACTCATCACAAACAAGAGCCATAAAGCTCACTTGCTTAGTTGTGCATAGAGATGCTCATCTAAGGTACAAGAGATACAAAATTTAGAAAACTTTGTTTCATTGGCCATTTAAGGTACACAAATACCAAAGTACACATAACACACACTGTTTTTGTATTTTTCAATTTTTCAATTTTTTTATTTATTTTTATATCAAAAACAAAATAAGCAAAACTGAAAATAAACAAACAAAAACATGTTATCAAAGCAAAGCAAAAACTAGACTGACTCAGCAAAAAAAAACACACAAGCAATGCAACAAACAAGAAAAACAAGAAGGGAGAAGAAAGTGATGAAATCACTTAGAGTCCTTTTTCTTCCACTCCTTGGAAGAACCTTTCCTTTGATTGAATCCTTGAACAGGCGGTGAGGGGGAAGAATTTAAACCGTTCAAGTTCGAAAGGAACATGAGGTTCTTCAGAAGATCTCTAAGAGGAGCAAGAGAGGATTGAAGCTGATTTTGGCTTCTAGATGTTATCATGCCATTGCTCTGTTGAGTGACTAACCACTTATAGCAATTTGGTCGAGTGTGACCAGTAGTCCCACAATAATAACAGAGATGCTGCTTCTTTTATTTAGGCTTTTGAGAGTTAGCCTTCTTAGCCCTAGGGTTTTTAGCAGTATTGTTATCTTGCTTAGGGGGTGCTCCTAAGATAGATTTTCCCTTGTCTAAGTTCTCACTAGCTAATTTAGTTTTAACATCAATGTTTTCAATATCAGTGTTATTAGCAGGAGGAACAAAAACAGTATTGCTAGTAGAAGCAGTATTAGAGAAAGAAATACCATACCCCAAACCAATTCGATCCGAAGCAGATTTCTGGTTGCTAAGCGTCTCATCAAGCTTTGCACTTGAAGTCCTCTCCAGTTGAGCTCTGACTTGAAACAGCTCCACTTCAAGTTTCTTGGTCTTTTCAGCCAAAAAGTTGTTCTCAAATCTCAGTGCTCCAATGGTTTTATTCACCTCATCAAACTTCGTGGACAACTCTTCATGATCGAGTTCCACATCACTGAGCTTCTTGGTGGCCAGCCTATATAATTTCTCATGCTTTTTAGAGAGCTTGTAAAGCTTCTCATAGGCTGAATGGATATCATCTTGATCATCCATCTTCTCAAATTTGGACTCCACCAATTCTTCTTCTTCATCCACTTCTTCAACAATCCCTTCAGTAGGATTGACTGTGGCAGTAAAGGCATTTAAGATTCCGTCATCGTCATTGTCGGAATCATCTTCAGGCTTAGTGTCACTTAGGGTTACAGCAAGGGTCTTGCTTTTCCCAATGCTCTTTAGATATGTAAGACACTCATGTTTCATGTGTCCGAACCCATGACACCCAAAGCACTTTGGTCCTGCGGGAACAGTATACTGACCGCCCTCCTTAGCATCCTTCTTCCCTTTGTCTTGGCTTTTAAACTGAAAAGAACTGAACTGCCTGCGGTCCTTGTCGAAGCTCCTTCTATTGGTATTCTTCATAAAATTTTTGAACTGCCGAGTAATGTAAGACTTCATTTTGGAATCTTCATCATCAGAAGACTCATCTGTATCACTGCTCTTCGTCTTCAAGGCCATGCTTTTGCCTTTACTTGACTTGCTATTCCTAGATAACCCTATCTCATAGGTCTGCAAGTTTCCAACCAGCTCAGTCAAAAGAATTTTGTCTATATCCTTTGATTCCTTAATTGCCGTAATCTTGGCATGAAATCTCTCAGGTAGAGATCTGAGCACCTTCCTTACAATCTTGGGTTCAGGGATGGTTTCCCCAAGATTGAAGGCTGAGTTCACTATGTCCTTGAGCTTGGCATAGAACTCATCAAACGACTCATCCTCCTCCATCTTAATTTCTTCAAAACTTGTAGTGAGCCTCTGAATCTTTGAATCTTTGACAGCCTTTGTTCCTTCATAGGTTGTCTGGAGGATGGTCCAAGCCTCCTTAGCAGTTTCAGTTGAGGATATCTTCTTGAACTCCTCATTGGTGACTGCGCTAAATAGGGCATTTAGTGCTCTGCTGTTGAAGTTAGCTGCCTTGATCTTAGCATCATCCCAATCGGCCGGTTCTTCTTTTGGCTTTGTCTAGCCAATCTCTACAGCTTGCCACACTTTCTTATCTAAAGATTGCAAGAAAGCTCTCATGCGTACTTTCCAGTATGCATAGTTAATGCCATCAAATAAAGGAGGTATGATTAAAGATTTTCCTCTATCCATGACAAACAGGGGTCAATGGATCAACACAGCAAAGATTAAACCTAATCAGAGTGTGCCTGCTCTGGTACCACTTGATAGGCCACAAACTGAATGATCCCTAGTGATAAAATCAATTAATTAATTAGCCAAGTTATTAATTAATCAATTTAACATGCAAATATGTGGAAGCACAAACAAATCACCAAATACTAAATATGCAGTGGAAAAATAAATGACACGGTGATTTGTTTACGAATGGAGAAAACCCTAACGGCAAAAACCCCATCGAGTGATTTTCAGGTCACTACTCCCGAAACTCCACTATTATCAAATCAAGCAGTTACAAGTAAAGGAATCCCAAGTACCTTACCAACCTACAGTTGAACCCTTATCCCAATACCCAATTGGACTTGATCTATAGTGACAATTTTCACCTTTGATGCACAGCTCCCAAGTACGTGACTAACCAATGCGCAGATCCCAGTACGCGACTTCAAACATCAACTTGAGAAGGAGAGGTTGGCTGCAAAGTTCTTCAGTTCATCATACACAATGAAGATCAGGAAGATGCTTGGTTACAAAACCCTATGGTGCACATACACAGCAACTTCTAGAGAGAAGATGAACTAGGTTAAGAACTTCGTTTTTTGATCATAATTTGCTTGAACAAGGATTGCTCAATGCTTTTGCAACTTGTGTACAACTTGACGGCTCTTAAAACAATCCTTTTATATATTTAGGGTTAGAATAAAAGAAAGCTCAAAACCATATTCACGGATCTCAAGAAAATCAAATCAGAAAAGCTGATTTTATAAATCTCGACAGATAGCAGGTGTCGAGGTAGCTATCAAGCAGGTGTCGAGGTAGCTATCAAGCAGGTGTCGAGGTAGCTATCAAGCAGGTGTCGAGCTTTAATGAAATTGCACTTCAGCTTGCTTTTTCTTGGACAGACTTGATGACTTCAACACTTGATCTTGAAACCTTGTTTCTTGAAGCATTAAAAACACCTAGAATTACCCAATTACAAGTAGAGTGCGTTTTGTCAAAAGGATTAGCCAATTTACATAAACAAGTGACATATGTTCTTAACAAGTGAACACACATATGTCGTAACAGCAACAATGGGAGCGATAGTAGTGAAATCTTGCTTCATTCTCTTCTTCTTCTTTGTTATATGCCAATCTTCGTTGGCATCCAAAAAACCATTGAGACAACCATGCAAGCGTCTTGAGCTTTACTACCATGACATTCTCTTTAATGGCACGGATTTGGCTAATGCAACATCCGCTAAAGTTGCAAATCAGACTACTCTTGGCAACTTCAAATTTGGCATGCTGGTTGTCTTTGATGATCCTGTTACTTTGGACAGCCACCTTCTTTCTCCTCCAGTTGCAAGAGCTCAAGGATTCTATTTCTATGACAAGAAGAACGATTACAATGCATGGTTTGCCTTCACATTGGTCTTCAACTCGACACAATATAAAGGTACACTGAACATTATGGGTGCAGATTTAATGGCAGCTGACACAAGAGACCTCTCAGTTGTTGGTGGCACTGGAGACTTTTTCTTGACAAAAGGGATTGCAACAATTCAGACTGACGTTTTTCAGGGAGCCAATTACTTTCGCCTGAAGATGGATATTAAGTTATACGAATGTTATTAGATATAGAATGCAATTCACATATCAAATATGTGGGCTACATATGCATCTTTGTATTGGTAATTAGTACAAGTTCACTAGGGAGTGAGGAAGTATGGCATACTTTGCCATGCTCTATGCTGTTCGATCTATCCGCTTAGAATTGCTACTTTCTTTTTGTTTGCTACCCGTAACTGTGTCCTAAATTATAAATAAAACTTTGTGTTATGCGAATTATGTTTCAAAGTTACTCTAATCATTTGTGAGTTGGTTAAACCTTCCTTTCTTTTTTCTTTGGGTGAAACCTTCAGTATTTTCACTGATTCTCAAGTAAGTCAGCTTGATATGCTGAAGTACTTCGCAATTACGACGGAGCTTAATTTCTCTACAACTTCGTCTACTTAATTATTCAATAAATTACTATAAGTATTGCTTTTTGCAAAATTAAGTAGTTCAAAATTCTCACTACTGTAAAAGACAAGTTCAAAAGAGTTAAGGTTTACACTAGGGTACGTAATTTGTAATTTAACTATAAAAGTTAGGTTTTGTGCGTTTTTCTTTCTGTACCAATTAATTCTCACCCTTAGATAAAATTTACTGTTTGGATATATTTAGACAGCACCACATCAACCATGTGAGTGATCAAACTCGAGGGTTTCACTTAATTAGGTGTGATCCTAATTCCTAAATCAAACATCGTAATATTAGCTCACAATTGCGGGCAAAATAAGTTAAAAGAATGATAATTGTTAGGACATATGTGATTCACTTGTTAGGAACATATGTTACTATTTTATGTAATTGGCTAATCCTTTGACAAAACGCACTTTACTTGTATTTGGGTAGATTTAGAATGTGTTTAATACTTCAAGAAACTTTGTTTCAAGATCAAGTGTTGAAGCCATGCAAGTCTGTCCAAGATTCAAGTTAAAAAGTGCGAGTTCATTAAAGCTCGATAGCTAGCATCAATTGAGCTTGAAGAGCTATTCCAGCCCTGTGGCTCGACAGTTGCTTGACAATTGCTCGATAGATGGCTATCTGTCGAGGTTTATGAAAAACAGAATTTCAGTTCTGTTTTGACTCTAATTCGTGATTATGTGTTTGAACTTTCTTTTCTCACAACCCTAGACATATAAAAGAATTATTTTAAGGGCCGTCAAAGTGGAACAAGTTGCATAAGTGTTGAGCAAAGTTTGTTCAAGCAAATTGTGACCGAAGACAGAATTTGACCTAGTTCATCATTCTTGTGAAGAAATTGCTGTATTTGTACACCGTAGGGTTTTGTGACTAAGCATATTCTTGATCTTCATCATCTGGATGAACTGAAAAACTTTGCAGCTAACAACCTTCTCTAGTTGGTGATTGAAGTCGTGTACTGGGATCCGCGCAAGTGGTTAGTCACGTACTGAGAGCCGTGCATTACAAGGAGAGATTGTTACTACAAAACAAGTCTAATTGGGTATTGGGGTAAGGATTTAACTGTAGGTTGGTATAAGGTACTGAGATTCTTTTACTTGTAACTGTTTGTTGTGATAATAATGGATTCTCAGGAGTGGTGACCTTAAAATCACCCGGAGAGGTTTTTGCCGTGTAGGTTTTCTCCATTCATAAACAAATCATCGTGTCAATTTATTTTCTGCTGCATACTTAGTTTAATTGGTGATTTGTTTGTGCTACCACGCACTTTACATATTAATTTGATTAATTAATAAACTTGGCTAATTAATCAATTAATTCCATCACAAGGGGTCAATACCTTTTTAGCCTATCAAGTGGTATCAGAGCAGGAACACTCTAATTAAAGTTAATCTTTGCTGTGTTGATCCATTGACCCCTGTTTGTCATGGATAGAGGACAGTCATTAATTATACCTCCTTTATTTGATAGCACTAACTATGCATACTGGAAAGTATGCATGAGAGCTTTCTTGTAGTCTTTAGATGAGAAAGTGTGGCAAGATGTTGAGATAGGCTAGACCAAGCCAAAGGAAGTGTCGGCTAATTGGGATGATGCTAAGATTAAGGCGGCAAATTTTAACAGTAGAGCATTGAATGCTTTACTCAATGTGGTCACTAACGAGGAATTCAAGAAGATATCCTTTACTAAAATTGCTAAGGAGGCATGGACCATTCTCCAAACAACCTATGAGGGAACCAAGGCTGTCAAAGATTCAAAACTTCAGAGGCTCACTTCAAGCTTTGAAGAGATTAATATGGAGGAGGATGAGTCATTTGATGAGTTCTATGCCAAGCTTAAGGACATAGTGAACTTAGCTTTCAATCTTAGGAAAACCATTCCTAAATCCAAAATTGTGAGAAAGGTGCCCAGATCTCTACCTGAGAGATTCCATGCCAAGATTACGGCAATCGAGGAATCAAAGGATATTGACAAGATTCCTTTGACAAAGCTGGTTGATAATTTGCAGACCTACAAGCTAGGGCTAACAAGAATTGGCAAGTTGGGTAAGGGCAAGAGCATGGCATTGAAGACCGAGAGCAGTGATACTAATGAGTCTTCAGACGATGAAGATTCTAAGATGAAGTCCTACATCACCAAGCAATTTAAGAAGTTTATGAAGAATGCAAATGGAAAGGGCTTCGACAAGGACCGTAGGCAATCTAATTCTTCTTAGTTCAAGAGTCAAAACAAAGGAAAGAATGATGCTAGGGATGACGGTCAGTACACTATTCCCTCAGGACTGAAGTGCTACGGGTGTCAAGGCTTTGGACATATGAAACAGGAGGGTCCTACATATCTAAAGTGCATTGGGAAGAGCAAGGCACTTGTTGCTACTTTGAGCGACACCGAGCCTAAGGATGATTCTGACAATGAGGATGACAGAATCTTGAATGCCTTCACTACCACTGTCAATCCTACTGAGGGGATTGTTGAAGACATGGATGAAGAAGAGGACTTGGTGAAGTCTAATTTCGAGAAGATGGATGATCAAGACGATATCCATACAGCTTATGAGAAATTGTACAAAGTTTCTAAGAAGCATGAGAAACTTTATAGGCTGGCCACCAAGAAGCTCAGTGATGTGAAACTTGATCGTGAACAGCTTTCCACAAAGTTTGATGAAGCAGATTAGACTATTGGAGCACTAAGGTTTGAAAACAATTTTTTGGCTGAGAAAACCAAGAAACTTGAAGTGGAACTGTTTCAAGTCAGAGCTCAATTGAAGAGGACTTCAAGTGCAAAACTTGATGAGATGCTCAGTCTTCATAAATCTGCTTTTGATTGAACAGGTTTAGGATATGGTTTCTCTTATTCTAATATTGCTTCTACTAGTACTACTGTTTTTGTTCCTCCTAGTAATAATGTTAAAATTGAGAACAATGATGTTAAAACTAATTTAGTTAGTGAGAACATAGATAAGGATAGATCTATCTTAGGAGCACCCCCTATGCAGGATAAGAAAGAAGCTAAAAACCCTATGGCTAAGAAAGCTAACTCTCAAAAGCCTAAACAGAAGAAGCAGCATCTCTGTCATCACTGTAGGGCAGCAGGTCATACTTGACATAATTGCTATAAGTGGCTAACCACTCAACAGAGCAACGACATGATAGCATCTGGAAGCCAAAATCAGCTTCAATCCTCTCTTGCTCTCCTTGGAGATCTTCTCAAAACCCTCATGTTCCTTTCGAACTTGAATGGTTTCAATTCTTCCCCTCACCTCTGGTTCAAGGGTTTAATCAAAGGAAAGATTCTTCCAAGGTGTGGAAGGAAAAGGGCTCCAAGTGATTCTATCACTTTCTTTTCTCACTTATTGTTTTTGTTTGCATTACTTGTGTGTTTTGCTTTTATTTTGAGTCAGTCTAGTTTTATGCTTTGCTTTGCTTAACATGTTTTTTTTTGTTTTTTGTTTTTTTTGTTTTCAGTTTTTTTTTTGAGATAAAAATAAAAAAAAATTGAAAAATTAGAAAAATACAAAAACAGTGTGTGTTATGTGTACATTGGTACTTGTGTACCTTGGATGGCTATTGAAACAAAGTTTTCTAAACTTTGTATCTTTTGTAACTTAGATGAGCATCTCTATGCACAACTAAGCAAGTGAGTTTTGTGGCTCGTGTTTATGATGAGTAAGATTAAGTAATCTCTTGTGCTTAACACTCATATTACTCTTTTTGACAGAAAGGACTAGAAAATCCTAAGAGAAAGGCATAAATAACCATCTCACCACTGTTTCCTGCCAATCATGAAATGACATCTGTATGCTTCGACATGGCAAAAGTGCAATGTCAATGACATTTTTGTGCTTCGGTATAACAAAATTGGAATGTCAAATGCTTAACATAATTGGATATTTCTTTTCTATCTCTTATATAGTCATGCATGATTCACTTAAAAAGAAAAATATGCAAAGAAAAATCAAAAGCAAAAAGAATAAAAATGCTTTATATATGATTGCAAGCATGTATTCTAGGAGATGTGAGAGTTATAGGACGTACCTTGAAGGTGATAGTCCTCATTAAACAGTTATGATTGTGTGTGAGTTAAAGTGATTTTCTCATATCTCAAATCTTCATAACATGTATATACTTATGCAATCTTGCAATGTTTTTCACACACAACACGCAATATTCTTTACTACTCTTGATACATGTGCAGGTACAATGTGATTTGACCATCACAAGGTTTTACATATGTTAATGTATGCTCACTAAACTGTTTTGACTTATTTTTGAAATATAAAATTGGTTAGACTTGTTTAGTGTGTATGTTTTTGGGATCGATGTGCTTAAAATTGTTGTTGAGAGATGATTTTGAGAGCTTAAAATGTTGATTGGATCATTGGTTGAGTTGCATGCTTGATTGCATTCATATCTATGTTTTTCTCTTCTTTAAAAACTATTTTTAAGCAATCTCGACACCTCCTCGACACTTGGCTATCTATCAAGCTTTTCAACTTTTTTCTTATCGCAATCTTGATAGCTTCTCGACAGCTGGTGTATCGATCGAGCTTGTTTATTATCTTTTCTGTTGAATTGTTCCTCGACAGATCCTTAATAGCTGCATCTGTCGATGTCTTTTATGCTCGACACCTTCTCTACACCTGTCTCAACACCTCTTTCTGTCGAGATTTACTAAACTACTATTTATTCATTCAACGCGATCCAATTGTCATTTTGCTTGACATCTCTCTCGATCTATCCGTCCTTTCACCTCCCAAAACTCTCTCACTCACTCCAAACTTCACTCTCAAGTGTTTTTCAAGCTTTCTCAAGTTTTTTCTTCACTTGGTGAGTTTCTAATCTCTCATTTACATGCATTTCATGCTTTGAAACCTAAGTTTTGGGGTTTTTGAAAAATTTTGGGGTTTTTCAAAATTGATGAGTTTTTGTTGATTTTGGGATAGGTTTTTGCTTAAATGAGTTTAAAATCTCATACATTGCATCATATAAGTATTATAACAGTACTATCTTGTATTTAGATGTGTGCAAATTGATTGTGTGCTGGTAGGATTGGATTTAAGTTGAGCCCATAATGCTTTTTATATTGCATGTCACATGTTCATGCATTTCCCATGTATACATACTCTCTTTTCAATATACTTGTTATATTTGAAATGTGTTGGGGCTTTTCTGATTGTCTCTCTCTCTCCTTCTCTTTTTTGTTTACGTTAGTCGTGTCTATGGCACCTAAACGTAAGTCTACTCTGTCCCGGAACACTCTTCGTTCCAAGGCATCCACTTCCTCTGATTCTACTCCATCACATATTTGGTTATGTGATGAGGATGCCCGTAAGGCCTTCTCGGAGAACTTTTCTCGACGAGGCATTCATTCTGAATGTCGAGTCATTTTAGCGGACTTCGCCGACACTGACCTACCCATTGTCATTCACAGTTGGAGGTTGGGAGTCACTGTGTGACGTCCCGGTCACTTGTCCATTCGTGCTGATTCAGGAGTTTTACTCTAACATGCACGGATTTGATTTTTCAGTACCTCTCTTTCATATTCGCGTTCAAGACACGTGCATTGCTGCCACACCGCAGCTTGTTGCAGATGTGCTCCATATCCTTAGGATAGAGTTTCCTAACTACTCTAGTTGTGAGTGTCTAAGGATTGTGTCCAAAGATGAGCTCAAATCTGCTTTTTGTGAGTACCCTTCTAATTGGGGTGAGTGTCAGTTCACTTATTGTTCGGACTTTGCAAAAGGCCCTCAATTTTTTAACATGGTCATGACCTTTGTTCTTCACCCTCTTTCTCACTATAACTCTATCACAGAGTCTCATGCTTGCTTTTTGCTGTCCCTTCTTTAGGGCTATCCACGGGTCGGTCTGGGTCGGGTTTGTGCCCAACCCGGAATCGACCCGATCACTTCAGGTTTTCCATGCATAAACCCGCTACTGACCGGTGAACGCAGTCGGTTTGGGTGGTCGGATTTTCATCGGGTACGGATTGGTCCTCGAT